>CM072884.1:71180334-72380334 GCA_037013685.1 Acridotheres tristis
GTCTGTAAGAGGTGTTTTGAGGGGAGGGCTAGGCTATTTCTTCTTTTCTCCATCAAGAGGCCACTCTATTCTAGGAAGTTAGCAAGTTGCATTATGAATAGATTCTTTTTTCAGTCCTTCAGTCCATGACGACTGCTGAGAAAGAACAGCAAAAACAATCTTGTGCAAAAGGAGCTAATGGCTGTGTTCTTTGAATAAGAGTTATAAAGGGAAGATTTTCTCTTTAGTAAATATGGAACTAATAATTTTGTGTGTATGTCCAAATAATGAAGTCTTTTACCTAGCGAGTGTCAGTGTTGGAAGAGAAAATTCAACAACACATAAACAATTATGGATAGAACAAGGCAAGTAAGACCATCCAATATCATGAAGTTACACATAGCTATTGTGGAGCTTTGGTCCCATCAATAGGTTGTGAATGGGGGAATTTTCATTGCTGAAAAGGTATTAGCAAAAGTGTTTTAATATAATGTAAAAGTCCCACTTAACAGAGTTTTATATCATGGTCCGTGCTATAATTGTACAGCAACAATCATTTGAACAATGTATCAAAACTATCAAGACAAATCAAAGTTACAAAGACACAAATCCATTACCAAGGCACAAATCAAAGTTACCCCACTACAAGGTTACACATGATATTGGTCACTGGCCTACTGTCAGTAAAAGGTCTCTCTGCCTTGAGCAGTGACTGTGAGAGGCATCCCACATCAGGAGATTACTATCATGAATTCATTCTTCTTGAGAGCTCAAAGAGAGCTCACTGAGGCAGTCATAGAGTAAAGTGGCTGGCTTATAGTCAAATGGGAAAGGTATGTGTCGGAGAAGGGAGACGCGGACGCCAGATGGCCATCAGCAAAGTCTCGTTTATTAGCAAGCAAGCACTTGGTTAAATACAACGCTTAATTAGCTCATGCATAGTGCAAAATCCTAGCTCATCATTGGCTATTAAACTATTCGCATTACAGCAAAGCTTGGCTAAGCGCCATTGTAATCTTGTGATTTTGTAGCTAACTTTTGTTTCTCTTCTGCGTCCTGTTTATCACATTCCAGCGGTTCTTCCCTTCTGCAAGGGCACTCCGTCCTTGTAGCTACCTTTGTCCTACTTCTCCCTCAGCATTATTAGGTTAGTCTGACTGTGGCCTTTCTCTATAAGGCAGTCCTGTACCAGGCTCTCCACACTTCCCCCGTTTTCTTTTTGGGCGAGAAGGGTGGCGTGCCATGCCTTATTAACTGTTTTCTCGATGAAGTTCTGTAAGCAAGATATAGAACAAGGTAGCCACAAGGCGATACCCACAATTACCATCAGCCCAAAAAGCGCGTATTTAATGATCGTTCGGATTAATCCCCTAGCCCCAGGCTCTTCAGCCACTCGTCAAGGTCCCATAATGGACTCTGAGTGGCCTGAGAGATTCATGTAGCACATTCCTTCAAATTCCTCACACCCATGCCCTTACTGATGTTTGCTTACGTGCTGCCAAAGAGGTTAAGTTCTTTTGGTGGGGAGGCTAGGGTCTTATTCAAGGATAAAATAATTTGGCATTGCCAATAGCTGTCTTTTTGGCCACCTGTCGCGCCCTGTGTGGGGCATTCACTCTTTACCTTGTCATTCTTCAGGGAGTCATTGCCTACATATCCTTTGAATTTACCTGGGTTCCAGACGGGCAGTCCTACCAGGCATGTTCTAAAGGGATTCAGTGCTCCTCCCAAACTTAAGCATATTGCCTCTTGATTGGTCCGATTTGCAATTGTTATCCATATATTTTCTCTGGACATGTGACTAACTTCGGAACTACCTGCAAAAGCTATTAGCGTTACAAGCACAGCAATTAGCCTTAACATCCTGCAGTTATTGCCTTTTCTGCCTTACTCTACGGGGGTTTCTTTTAATCTGTAGGGATTGAAACCTTGCAATACAATCGTCCAGGGCTGTATTAGGGTCTACATCATACTCTAGAGGTCCGAGTACTGACCTCCCTAAGTGTGGTACCTTCTTCTTACACCTTGTAGTGACAATGTGAGATTTGACAAGTATCTGACTTCTTTGTAGCCAGAGCTTTATCTGCCACCGGGCCCAGGCTATTACTACCTGTTCCGGTGCCTCATAGATCTGCCGGGCTTGTGAATAGGGCACTCCTGCCTCCTCCTCTATCGCTCGAGTCCAGTTGTACCTTTTCAAATCTTTACCTTGACATCTCCCACACCATAACCACCATATAACTCTCTGCTCCACCCAAAAGATTTTACCACAGCCCCCACAGTGGAATGCCACCCAAGCTTCACAAAGTGGTTCCCCACAACTGCAACAAGGACATTCGCGAAGTGGCGGAAAAGTTGGTAAGTCTCTATAGGTCTCGATCCACTGAACCCAGTTGTTCGAGGGATTTTTTTTTCGGCCTCATCAGCAGCCGGGTTGTAGGCTGCCAAATCCCGCAAATAGGGTTTCAGGATCAGTGTCAGCTTCTGTTGTATTCTCTCTTTCTTTTTGGGCTTGCTACGTAAGTCCATGGTAAGCATGGCAAGTCCTGAGGATCCGAATCCCTGGCTTCTTCGAGGATCTTGGCTCATTGATGATACATCCTTGCTGAACTGCGGGAGAGGTATAAATTGGGCTATACGTTGACCTGCCTCGATTGTTAGTGGGGGGAACGGGGTATGCACCATAATTTGTATTTCCCCTGTATAGTCCGAATTGATAACCCCCGGCAGTACAAACAGTCCCATTATGGACACTGATGAGCGCCCTAGTAGCAGTCCTCCGTAGACCCGTTCCTTGATTTTTATAGGGCCATATATTCCAGTGGGAATCTTGGTGGGGCGCGACGTCATCAGCGTCGTTTTCACAGCTGCTGCCAGGTCGAGTCCGAGGCTCCCTGTTGTGGCTGGTTGTAGACCGGAGGTGGCGCTGATGTTCACGTGGCCTCCTCCCCCACATCGATAGCACCGGACAGAGGGGGGTCCTCGGTCTCCGGAGGTGGCCAGTGCTGCCGGAAAAGCGCGGAGCGGAGCAAGGGCAGCCAACACCTGAGTTTGTGTGGATTCTGCCTGTTTCTGTAGCCCTAACCCTAACTCCTGTATTGCCTTGACTAAAAAAGCCTGCGTCCCTGTCGGTTGTAGCGCCATCCTTTCTAATGCCTCCTCTATTGTCCAGTTAGCACCCAATGTCGACAGCACCCTTTTAGTAGTCTCATTGCAATTTTGCAAGGCGCACTGCTTGAGCAGGGCCCCTCGCATGTACTCTGGGACCCCTGTTCTTTCTATAGCGGCGGATGCCTGAGCTGTCTCCCCTTTTTTTTTTTTTTTTTTTTTTTTTTTTTTGACTTCCAGTTCAACAACTTCCAATCTAACGGATGATATTCCCCCACTTGCACCGCTTGTCCCTGCGCGTCCATCCCCGGGGTGTAAGTTACGGGGAAAGCCCAAGATCGTGCAGCATCTAGCATAGCCTCATCCCCGCTTTCCAAGCCTTGTTTAGCTAGCGCATTCCACGCATTCCTTCTCTGCCTTGCCATTTCCTCCCACAGATCGCTAAGCGCCCCAGGGACAGGATCCGGCTTTGGCGGAGATCGCGGGGTGTTGGGCTCTGCCTGCTTAAGCAGTTCGTCTTGCGGGTGCTGGGGATCCTCGCCCGCACCTAAGGACTCAGTGGGTGCTGCAGCTCCTTCTAGGAGCTCTTCAAGGGGAGGCGCGGTGGGCAAAGTGCAGCCTCCCGGGTCCTCATTCCCCGCGGCTCCCCCTGGGACAGGTATCATTACTTTCGAGACGCTTGGCGCTCGGGGCTCATCCGAGCTCCCGTACTGCGCGTTTCGTCGGTACGCCTCCACCGCCTCTTGAGCTGCCCTCTTTTCTGCCTGTTCTTTTAGTAACGTATTGTGCACCACCCGCCAAATCTTCCCTAGCTTTTTCGCTGTCTTATCATCCTCCAAAACCGCCTCCCATAGCTTATCTCCCAAACTACGCCATTCGCTTAACTCATGTACTGAATGTGGGTTCAAAAAAACTCCCTTCATATATCCCCAAGCTAACAACCCTATAAGATCCTTTTTTAAATTTATTTCCTTTACCCCCCTCTTTTCTAAATTTGATATAAATAATTCATATGCTGCTTGCCTGTCCATCTATTTTGTCGTCAGCGCTGTTGCAACTTTCCGGCTTCGGCAGCACGTACGGCCCAGGACCACCGCTGTAGCTCCTGGGGGTGTCCTCCCTACGTCGTTCGACACCGACCCGGTTGCTTCGGGCCCCGACTCTACTTCACCGACCGTGGCGCGTCCTCTCCCGTTTTCGTTAATTACGCGACGAGAGCGACGTCGGGGGTCACCATTTGTCGGAGAAGGGAGACGCGGACGCCAGATGGCCATCAGCAAAGTCTCGTTTATTAGCAAGCAAGCACTTGGTTAAATACAACGCTTAATTAGCTCATGCATAGTGCAAAATCCTAGCTCATCATTGGCTATTAAACTATTCGCATTACAGCAAAGCTTGGCTAAGCGCCATTGTAATCTTGTGATTTTGTAGCTAACTTTTGTTTCTCTTCTGCGTCCTGTTTATCACATTCCAGCGGTTCTTCCCTTCTGCAAGGGCACTCCGTCCTTGTAGCTACCTTTGTCCTACTTCTCCCTCAGCATTATTAGGTTAGTCTGACTGTGGCCTTTCTCTATAAGGCAGTCCTGTACCAGGCTCTCCACAGGTATGGATGAGACTCCATGTACTCTCAGCTTTCTTTCTGCATTGAAAACTGAGTCTTAGAAGATCCACCCATTATTCATGAGTCATTTACATGATCAGCATTCCAAGCTCATGTGCATCAATGCTCACTGTGTCACTCTGCTCCTTTGTGAGTTTTCAGAGATCACATTGGAGCTAGAGAGGTTCTTGACCTGGCTGCATCTCAGGTCTTTACCTCCTTTGGAGCCTGAACCCAATTACCACTAGTTTAGTTAAGGGTTCAAATGTACTTGTCAAATAGATTAGATTGTGTTGAAAGCTTATGCAGTGAGCTGGAGTAGAGAGCAGTCAGGCATATATTTATGAGCTAATATTTCAAAAGTAGCAAATAGATACTTTCCTATTTGAACAGCCTGAGGTGATCAGGAATTTTGCATAATTAGCTTACCATTGAATTTTTCATACTTTGGATCTTTCCCCGTTCATGGGCTTTTACAGTCAAAATCTTATTATGGGCAAAGGGAGCAAACCAAAGCTGTGGATCCAGAAATTTACTTTTGCCTAATTAAATTTTTTAATTAGTACAGAAAAAATTGTCAATGATAATACCCTTGAAAAAGTTACCTAAGAAAAGTGGCTAACACAAACATCTCTTCCCTGGTGTTACACCTGTGTTCCTGGGCTCTGTCACATCAGCACAGGGTGGTGGCTGCCACAGTGAGGGTCTATGCTTTGCACTCCTTGCCAGGAGAAGTGGAATGCTTAAAGTGGGTGCTCTTGGGCCCAAGACTCGTCTTGGGACTCTGTGGATCTGTTTGTCTCTTGCACTGGAGGTTCCTTCTGGGGTTCCCACGCCTCCTTGCCCCATGACACAAAGGACTGTTTCCCCTACTCTGGGGTTGTCAGGTCCTCACTTCCAGTTGGTTGGCAGCCACCGGCAGCTCCTCATGAGCAGCACAATGGAGAAACCAGCTCCAAACAGCTTCAACTGGCTCCAAACAGCCAATATACACTCCACTGAGGTGAATATCTCTCCTTGTGACAGCTCTGCCCTTCCCCACTTGACATTTTTCTGAAATAGAAAGAGCAGAAATATGACTTGTTGAGTACAGGTCAATTGAATAAACTGCAGTGGGCAGTGGTTGCTGATGCCCACGGGTCCATGGGAGCTTCCCCTGTCAGTCTTCTGCTCTCTCTTTCTATCTGCTCTCACAGACTCAGAGCAGGATCCCGAAGGCAAACAAAATCCTAACAAGGGAATCTAGTAAATCTCAGTCTTGGAGGAGTAAACCCTCCTTTTTAGCCTTCAGTAGGCAAACATATCTTCCCCATCCACTTCTGGCTCCATAGCTACCAACCAAAGAGGCCTTGATAAACAACCAGGCTTGTCAGTGACTCATGGGAATGACAAACTACTCAGCTCATTGACGCACTTGGGGTTTTTAGTACCAGCGGTGTATTGCCCTGTTTGCAGGCAAGACTTGTAGAAAATGCAAGCATCTTGCCAGTTCTTTGGCTGTGATGGTCATAAGGACAGCAGAGTATTTATAACAGCCTCCAACTCAGCATAAAAATACTCCTTACATTGCTGGAATACCATGTTAGTAAAAAACAACAACAAAAAAAAACACCGAAAAAAATCCAAAAAAACCCCCTAGAAAACCAGAAGAAAAAAAGTACCAACTAAACCCTTTGTAGGAAAGAACATGTTTTCCCTAAAACCTATGTAATAAGTTCACTATATAAAGACTTTTATGTCTTTATATATTCCTTCAAATACCCCAGGTGAAGGGCTTTACAGAACATACATATAACCTCAGTTATATGCAAGCAGTAATAACACTGCAGTTGTCAATAGAAAATTCTGTACAAATTGTTCTTTAATATTTAGAGTTCTTCTCTTTCATGTATTCTTAATCAAATAGAGTGTTTTTAGACAGATATTTCCATAAATACAGTCCACTTTTACATGCTGTAAGTCTCTGCCAGGCAGATCCCCTCCAATTTTAGGCAAAGTTTGTAACACTGATTCTACTGTACTTAAGGAACCATGCACACATAGAATGGGGACAATAATGTGCTCATCATAACAAGAAATAGCAAACTATGTAATAGGACATAGTGTACTTTCCTCAAGCTAAGCCTTGGTAATAAAATAAGGACAACCTTTATTCGAGGTTTCAGACACCATTTTATGGCAGGGCCTTTTTTTGTCAATGTCAAGTCCTGCATGTTTTCATAATGTTCAGTTATTGCTGAGCCATACGTACCCAAAGCCATAACAGAAAAGGAAGTGTCCTCTCACTATGTGCCTTGTGATTGGCTGATGGCCATTTTTGCCACTGTAATGATATGTGTTTTCAGACTATCTTTTACATGGCTGCCAAATTCCCCCTTTAGCACCCTCTAAAAAGACACAACCACAGTAACATGCTAGGAAGAGACAGATCCTGTGAGCTGCAGTGAGAGGCCCCAGTGTCAGGGTGCAGCCCTACAGGGTTGCCATGCAGTATTAATGGGACAGACTTAGGGCTCTGTGTGGTGTTGCAAGGCATGGGTAACGCTGTCTGCACAAACTGCAAATCAGTATGAATTTTCTGTTCCAGAGGAATGTGTGCATGCAGTCAATAGGAAAAAGACTCCAAGAGCCTGAAAACACCATGTGAACCTGGAGAAATGGCCAATGGGCTCATGAACTGCCAACCGGACTTTGAGGTGTTACACAGAGACAGTGGGTGGTGTGGGAGATCTCCCCGTGCCCATGGCTTTGGGTACATTACAACTACCTGTAAGACCATTATGGGATGCAGGCTGGTGCTGCATATGCTATACCTAGGTCAAAGACCAACCCTACATAAAGTTTCAAAAAGCTCGAGCTGACTAACTGGGGAGGAACAAAAATGAGATGCCACTTGTTTGTATCTGTGCCTGCAGTTGCTGAAGAGCAGCAAATGGTCACAGAATTGACAGCAATGCTAAAGGGAAAAAAGGAAGGAAGCCTGGAGATGATTGTTAGAAAACTGTCCACATACCCTGTGAAAATATGTATCTGTATTAAATTGTTTTCCCAGTGTTCTATTTTGTACATATGTGTAATAACAGCATGCCAGCAGACATGTTTGTATCATTAACTTTTTAAAAAAGAGATTCATATACTCTTGGGAAGGTGAGAAGCTTTGGATATACATTTTCTTTCTGAAATAAAGTGACTTTCTGATATAAAGTGAATTGCCAATCTGAACAGAAGCCAAGTGGCATTTTGGTGTGCAAATCAGGATCCTTACAGTTTACATAAGGCTGCAAAAAAGCACTTAAACATCCAAGATGATTGTGGCAGAGGAAGCTGCAGAATGCTAGATGGACTTACTGGATGTGTAATAGATTTCCAAACAAAATAAGGGTGTTATGTAAATCCTAACAAAGAGCTTAACTGATGAGCTTAACATGCTTGGACCCTTTCTCTAAATGGCAAAACAGATTCTGATGTATTTGTGGCTTTTGAAACAATTACACTGGAATCAGGCTATTAAAGAAGTAAAATTTTTATTTCAGATTACAAGAAAGGTAGAGCTGAGTGGGTGCCTAGGAATTTCTAAAATGCAAATAATACCTGTAGTGATTTGACAAAATTTTTTTCATAAAGTGTTAATTGATTTCTGAAACGGAAGGGCAACCAGTGTAGAAACCATTATTACCATCTAACCAATGCATAAGTGCATGTGTGCTACAGCACAGTCCAAAGGAGAGGTAAAGACTACACTTTTATTTGTCCCGTCTGGATATAACTGCTCCCAGGCGATCTCATATGGGTTATTCTGATTCTTGCTTCAGTTCTTAAAAGCTTTGTTTCATTGAGAGTGCAACTGTGATAAAAATTTCTGACCTGGATTTAATGCAAATTCTCCACTTTTTCGTTGAATTGCTACACTAGCTGATAATCCAAGATGGTTTAAAAATGTATCTAAAATTCAGTTTGATTTTATTTCTAAACCACTTCCAGCCACTGAATTTAATTACCCTTTGTCTTCTAGATTAAGAAGACTTTCATTATCAGAAATAATTTCATATTGAAGATACTAAAATTCTTTGAAATTAAATTGCTTCCTAACATTTCCTTTAGTGAGTTGACTGAGCTCTTTAAATCTCTCATGCATCTGTAAGAACACAAATTGATAAGAAGACTTACAGTAATTTTATTTCAGCAAAGTAAATGTAGATGTACAGGCATTGGAGCAATGGTGGATCAAATTTTGCAATTTCTTCCTTTTAAAGCTCTGCATCTGCTTGCTTTCAGAAAGTGCTCCCTGAACTTACTGATGGTTTTTAAAGATGGCCATAGTTATTTACCTATCATTTGAAAGACTAGCATAATTTTCTAGATGATATTACTGTCCTTTGAATATTTTTAATTTCATCACGTTACCTCCACTTTTTCTATATTGTTAATTTTTTTTAAAGAAGTCTTATGATAAATTGCACATTTTTTGTGAAAGTTATTTTTCTCTACATCCAACTATGAATTGTACAATATAAAATACATACAAATCTGCATCATCATAATTCTTCCTCTTCAGCAATAGCATGATATGTGCTGAAATAATGCTGATTTATTGCTTGGAGAAGGATGGAGAGACAGGAGTTAAGCAGTGGATTTCAAGTCATTTAGACCAGTGGAGTGTTTGCTTCTAATGTAGCCATCCATCTTTTTTTACTCTCCAAGTACCCAATGCAATTTATGGTACATTGTAACTTCCCAGAAATACAGTACATTCATTTTCTTAATGAACTTACCCGATGCAACAGATAGCATAGAAAAGTCTCAGCCACAAATATATACAAACATATGCAGGTTAAATCACAACTCTCAGATGCAAACTTATTGTATATTAATACTTTTCATGTTGGGTTTTTGAAAAACCCTGAATCTAAAGGTGATAGAATCACATAGATGGTGGATAACTAAATATGGTTCAGAATATTATAATAAATTCAATGTTTTGTAAGTAAAGATAGATTCTAATAATAATCTTCAGATTCAAAGTAAATAATTTATAAAGCTCATTAATATTTGGGTCTTTTTACTTTTTTTCTAAGTTTTGTAAAATGCATTTAAAGTCAGAGTGGAATATTCTCTTACCTTCAAACACTTTATTCACGTCATAGCACTAAGTAATTGCTGACTTGCAGTTTCTCAAACCAGATGAGGCTTTTTTCCTTGCAAGCAAAACAAAGCAGCAAATAAACAAAAATTGCTTTGATCAGAAGAAAGCATGTGTTAGGGAAAAAAAAAAAAAGTCAAGGTAAGTGAAAACTCTACAGAGGAAACTTTGTAAGAGAAGAAATTTGATATATTTATTAGAAGATGGAGAATTAGAGGCATTAATGGATAATATAAGGATTGTTTGCAGAAACAGTAAGACTAGTTGCAAACGGATGAAGATGACAGCATAAAATAAATTTAATACTAACCTTATTTTAATTTAAGTATCTGAGCCTTTCTTACTTAGGCGAAGGACCCAATTTTCACATACAGTGGGATTTATTTTAGTATTTCCTCTAAACAGTCTAGTTCCTGGAATAATGTGCTAGTCCCAAGGTAGAGAACAACCTTAGTACTATAAATTAAATTAAATTAAAATATCCTCTTATTTTTAAGACCAAAAGTGTTTATTATCACTCTAGATTAATATTTCCTATTAAAATATAGTGAGACTAAAAGACAAAAAAAATAATCCAAAAAACTTTCGGAGCTAATTTATTCAAAGGAAGGGATTTAAAAAATATGATCAGGTCCCCAAAGCTTACTGAATATATGTAAATTTTTTTTTCTTAAGACATGACATTCAAATTTGAAGTTATTTACCACCTAACACAATATCAGTAATAATGTTTAACTAACTTTCAAAGTAGAATAAAAACAATTAGCACTTCTAAATCATGTACTTCCTTCCAATGAGACCAACTTTGTAATTCAAGTAAATGAGGATCCTAATTAACATTTATTTATTCAATAGCGAAAAGTGAATTTGCAGTGATGAAAGCTTGGTAAAGTATACATGTCTCAAAAAAGAAATCTGTATCTAAAAACCAGGAAAGAACTGAAAGCAAAGACATGGGCTTTCTCCAGTGTCCTCAGTCACAACGATAGTAAAGTATTAGCAGTTTTGAAAACATATAAAAGAACTGATATCTCTGAAGAGGATTATTGTCTTTGGGAATGCCATTATTATCACAAAACTTATCATACAGTTGTAGAAATCCTGGCTGGAAGGAATCTTGGCAGGCAAATTAGTACAGTCTCCCACTAACTGTGGGATTGCAGTCAGAACCAGATTAGGGCAGGTACAATTTTTTCTAGAATCTTGAAAATATTCACAAATGGAGATTTGAAAGCTTGCTGCAATGTCTAGGAAAAAAAAAAATTGTGACTATCTAATCTGGATCTCCAAAATCACAACCTCTGTCTATTCTACCCTGTTATATAATTTCTATTATAAGAAGGTTTTGGCTCTGTCCTTTTGGCAACTGCTCTTCAATTGTTTGTAGGCCATTTTTAGATCACTCTTCATCTCATATAAAGGGACCTGAGAAGCCTCAACCTCTATTTGCAGGATGTGTTTCTCTAGGCTTCTGACCATCTTAGCATACTTCTGTCTGGACCTTTCCACTTTCTTCCCATCCCTGTTTCTGGGGGACAAAAGCTGGGCACAGCATACCAACTTTGTTCTTCAAGAGAAGAAACAAAACATTCAAGACCTTCTAAAGGAGATTTTGAGAGAATCTAAGTTTTTCTACACATGCTTCATTTCTCAGAACAGTGCTGCAGTGCCACTACATTGAAACATTTAAACTATCAATATTACTTAATTAATAATATAAGGCCCTAGAAGTCATCACCAGGAACAGAATTATACTGAAGACAAAAATGTATTTTAAATTACAAGAGACTAAAAACACTATTGATATTTTAGTTATCTTATTCTTGATTTAGTCTCTGTAAGAAGATCTGTATGCTATTTTCCTCTACAACAAGTGTACTAGGAAGTAGTTGAGTTCAACACAAATGGAGGGTTATTTATGAAGGTGGAATCTATCTGGCTAAAAAGCAAGCCCTGCTGCCTGATCCATCAAGTGGTATAGTTCTTGACTCACTTGCTATTTTTTTTTCTTTTTTTAATGAAGTGAAATGAAAGAAATCAGCAATAACTTGGAAAAGGAAAAAAAATGCAGTTGTTTTAATCCAATGAACATGAGAAACAAAATCATGTCTAAATTCCGAGACAATGCTGCACAGAAATTGAGTGTTAATATTAACAAATATTAACAGTATTTTGCAATTTGCAGACTACAGAACATTACGTGTATATTTATTACAATGCTGTTGGATTTTAACATCAACATTTTCAGGCATTTGAAGAAATCTCAAAATACATTGCTGCATATTAAAGATGTTTTCAGGACTTCGGCACTCGTTCTTCTCATGCACACAGTTATTCTCTTGACATTTACATGGGGTTAATTTATTCTGGTTTTCTTTGTTTCCTTTCTTGTTTGAAAACAAGGACACATATAGTTGTGTAAATCATCAGATACTGATCTTAGGGAAAGAAATTATAGCATGATATTATAAATTATGCCTGCTTATACTGTGAAAAGACAATTATTTGATTATTAATGTTTTTCAGGCATGTGCATTTTCTGTGCATCTGGTTTAGTTAAATAATAAGACCAAACAGGCCAAAGTTTTCAATTAAAAGGCAGAATTCATAGCTATTTTCTGTGGTTCTGATCTTTCAAATACAATGACTAGAAAGTGTCAATTCCTTTGGACAAATCATCTGAATAAAGCTACTTATATTGAATATCTAGGCCTAGAGCCTTTAGTGGCTCACATAAGATGCTGTTACAGCAAAGGAAGGAAATTACCTCTTTTTGCTAATACAGAGCAATAAACTACAAGTGGTTCAACTCATTCAAGACTACTGGTTATAATACAGCTCATTTGGAAAGAGTGAACCTTTATTTTAGCTTCATAATGAATGGGAATGTCAGATTGATATACCTGCATATAATTATTTTGTGTTGCCAAAAGCTAATACTCATATTAAGCAGGTTCAAGAGTCCGTAGTTACTGTTACCACAAAATTTCTTTTCCATCTGAATAAAAATTCCTTGGACTAAAGCCATAAATTGATCTGAAAAGCAATACTGCTTTAAAGAGGTATAAAACTTAAATAAGTCTAAAGTATTTAAGAAATGTTGGAGCTTTGAAAAACCCTGATGCATCACAGCTTGAAAGATGTACTATTCTTTCACAAACACTCAGCATTTCCTGCACATTTGCTAATGACCAGTTATGTCTGGTGATGAAGGAGTGGACTTCCTGCTCACTTTCCAGATAGCCTAGGATCTAGACAAGCACAGAAATGGACAATATTGACAGTCTAAGCTGGTGCCTGTTTTTTTACTGTGGGATACTGTGAAGGAATTGCCATACACTAAAGGGGAATTTTGTTTCCTTTTTCCTTAAAGCAAGCACTTCCCAAAACACAAATAGGCTGATATTCTTTTCAGAGCACAAAACAATAAACTAGGGAAAACTGTACGTTAAACAGATCAAGTCAAATTTTCTGTGTGACACATTAAAATAGAACTAAATCTGTCAGACACTAATGATTCCCCGTATATGCTGAGCCCCTCCTCTCATCTTGCTTTCTAATCCGAAACTTTTAGTTTCTTCCTAGGTTGAAAAACTCCATGTAGTCCTGTCTTTTTTCCTAAGAAAGAAGCTTTCTTTGCATGGTCTCTGAGACTTGGCTCAGGTTTAGGTTTCTCCCTGCTGCATACAGGCACTCTGCATTCCCCAAGCTACTGAAAATTTGCAGTTTTGCTGTGTCTCTCATCTTCCTTCCCTCTTCATCGAGAAAATTCCCCAGCCTGAACACTCTCAAAGGAATGAGATTCCAAGGAACGGGGGGATCTCTGTTGTTGCCATATGAAATGATCAGAAGAGCAAAACCAAATTACTGTTATAGACACTCAATCACATCATCTTTAACCAAGCATGGCACTACCCGTGCAATAAGCTAGGAACCCATCAGCCAAATGATTCTATGTCTGACAAAAATACCTTCACTTGCACCAGTCAAAATTTACTATTACAAATTTAAAAAGCACATCATAAAGAACTTTTTCAGTTTTGCGATATAACATGTAGAAATCTGAAAATGTGCTAATGCAGAAATTTTTTAAAATGTGTGAAAATAGTAGACTTATAGAGAAGCAAAGACAATTTTTTTTTTTTTTGAGTACAGATATAGGGTCTACCTGATTTTAGGATACTAGAAGTTTTTGTACGACAAACAATTTAGCAGATTAGTGAGGATGTCAGAGGTAACAGAAATACATAAAGCAATTCAGAATTTTGATTTTCAATCAGCGTTGATTACTCTTGGAATTCATATAATTTGCAGCCTTATAATAATTATTCTTTTTGTCTTAAATCTTCATTTGCTGGGAATATGTATTTGTGTAATATCTCCTTCCCATCTATCTTTCTTATATTTCTATGTTTATAGTTGCAACAAAAAAATCCCAATATAAGACTACATTTTACCTAGAGTTTTGGAAGAAGAAAAATAAAAGCGATGGCTCTACATATTTAGGGTTTGAGGTCAGATTTTCTTTTATAAATTGGTATTTACTAAAGCTTTTTTTTTCCAGTTTCAAGAATTGCTGAATGATTAATTACTACTGAATGCTTTATAATTATAGTAAAATTAAATATTGTTTGCTATGAATGCTGTTGAACAGGTACTTACACAAACAGACCTACTAAGCAATTCACAGTATGTTACATTAAATTTTAGATGCCTTTTCTTGGAAAGATTGATTTATAATTTTTTTTAATGTAAGAATGTGGATACTCATTAGCTTGATTTTATTAACACACAGGTTTTAGCTGGGCAAAAGATGATGAAAATAGATTTACAAGGATATATTTAGCAGTTTTTTTCTTAGCAAAAGACAACTAACCACTCATAAAGTCTCAATTTCCATTTTTATTTATATTCATTTTTGTCTATTAACTTAAAAAATGTCTTGTTCATTATATACAATTTTTCACATTAAAGTTATTAAAATATATGAGGTGTGTCCTAATATATTAAAAAAACTTCACAAAGTACATAAGATTTATTTATTTTATTTAAAAAAAAGGATGTTAAAATTTATTTTAAAAGCTTGTTATTTATTATCATCTTGTTGAGTGAGTTCTGGACATCAGTTTTGACAGCCGTGGTATCGTGTTATTCATATGACCAGTTACACTGGATGAATAATGAATGAGAAACAGTCATAACAAGTAATTTGCTGACAACCCTTAGGCTGAAAATAACTGATTAAAGCTATTTTGGGAATACTGATCTGTAACAAGGGTAGTCAGAGAAATCAGGATGAGTTTGTGATTGATTCAGGAATGAAACATATCTATCATTCACAAAAACACTTGGGCATATTTTGCGGGCTTGACCATTAGTCTTTAAACATTTTTCGGGCTCATTTATGACAAGAAGAAATTGCATTTCCCAATGCCTTGCTTGGTTTCTGGTTGGTTTACATGCACTTCCCCAAATCATCTGTTTAAAAAAAAAGAGAAAAAAAAAAAAAAAGGGGAGCATAAAACCTGGAGTTAAGCCCGTCATTTGGCAGTAAAAATACATATTTCATCCAAATACCACAGCATAATTGTTTGGATAGTATTACACAAAATTACAGTTGTTTATTTTTACACAAAAATATGTCAATTCTACAGGGAGCGCTGCCAGTCAGGAGGGTAGAGGAAAAGGAAGAGGTGGGAAATGCTATTGGTTGATGTGGAAACCAGGATCATTACCATGATGCTTTGAAAAAAAACAAAAAACCACTGAAGGACAAAGTTTTAAATATATTCAAAATAAAGAAATTTGCTTCCACACCATTAACAGCTTCACACAACCACCTCACCCACCCCCAATATTTTGAAAACCAAGTTTGCTTTTCTTGTTTTTTTGAGATCTTTGAGATTTTTAATTTATATGAATATATAAAATTGCATTTCAAACAAGGAAGGCTGAGAAAATTAATGTTACGTGTGGTAAAAGAGATGAGCTGAAAGTCTCCCGTATCCAGAGTGTCCAAAATGTACAGGTTTGTTTTCTTAATGCCTCCATTATAGTCTAGATTCAATACTTCTTTTTTTTTTTTTTTGCTTTTTTTAGCAGTTTGTCTTTGTGTTAGCCAAATCATTTGCCAAAATCTTAAGTGTAATAAATAATTTATCTGTCAGTTTCTTTAAGATTTTGTATATTATGGAGTCAATCAAATAGGGAACAACTATCACATAATATTAAATTCATCAACATCTTTGACATATTCAAGCATGAAAAGCAGCCCAAGGAAAAGAGGGATTAACTTCTCAGTGAATTCTGAGAAAAGAAAGGGTGTAGCCTGTACTGTATGATATGCAAGTTAAAAATCAATTCATAATTTTTAATTCAGTCTGAGTTGTTCAACTGATTTGCAGCATGAACATTTCAGTCTGCATTTTTTTTCATTCTTTTTCATCTTGTACATATGAAATGCACACAAATACATTAAAAATAATAAATATTTATCTTTACATTAAAAACTGCTTCTAAGGATGACTCTGGGAGCACACTAGAATTTTCTAGTCATTCAAAAGTGAAATATTTTTTCCCCAAAGCAGTCAAATTCCTTAAATGCTGTTTAGATTTGAAAAAATGAAGCTATATACTTTGTATTTTGTAAGATACATTATTTTCTTCCTTTTAGCATCTGCTCTCTTTTTTTCTCCTCTATTTCCAGATTTACAACTAAGCACATGTAGATTATCAGCTGAGATAAATGTTAGTTATAGAGTCGTGCAGATTGTTTTCCATTCTACAAAATACATTTTGGAGTTTTTTTATTGAAATATCAAAGGTTTGGAATGTATTTTGCATTTTCTTTGAGGCAGGCCTCACAACAGAGTGTGGCTTGCAGTGATAAGCTAACTCTGCTGGAGCACATCAATCCTGTGCAGTAAAAGCAGTGGAAGGTTTAAACATGTAAGTCAGAGAGATGAAATGGAAGCCATTTCGTACCAAGCAGGTTAAATAATTTCCATGAACGCCGCTTCTTGTTTTACTTGAGTGTGTTAAGTGCATTTTTTCTTCCTGCTAAAGAATATTTATTTAAACACTTTTATATAGCCCTTAATGCTGTGTGCAATAGAAGATTTTACCTTGCGAATGTAGAGAGGTAAATATAATTTTATAATCAAGGGATAAAAATATTATAATTTATTCATACTTCTGGCATGTGATTTTAAAAGAATTAAACACTAACAATGAAGCTGGGATAAAATAAAAATGTTGCCATCCTCAGCTTGTTGCTACATTTTTAATTAGTCTTTTTCATACATTCACTGACTGCTTGAGAAAGATGCTGGACTCAAAAGTTTGCCACGAAGATGTGAAAAAATATCTTAATGTTAGTACATTTATGAGAGATCCATCACATTTTGAAGGAAAGATTGTTTTAATATACCACCTTTTGTCCTGTTTTCGGTCAATTTGATAGCCTTATTCCAGGACTGCAGTGAGACCTGCAGTGAGGAAATCCATCACTATGTGCCAGTCTCTACTGAATTTCACAGAAAGGAATCAGGTAGACCAGTTTGGTTTGTGTTCAGGTTTTTGTCTCTTTTCAGCCTTGTTATAATTACAATTTCTAACTTAATGGAAGGTGCCAAATTTTGGTGTACGTTCAGTATACAAATCAGACTTTCTTTCACTGATACATGAATTTCAGAGAATTCTAGAGGTTATTTTGGTTTATATGCATTACCTTTGCCTTGAAAAACATGTACTTGATCATGATGTGGTAGACGATCATTATACATGAAAACTCTGCTAAGAAACATTTTTGTTCTTCTCTGTCTCATAATAATATTTTGTCAAAACCACCCTATATTCCTTTTACTGTCTTTTACCTTCACAGCAGTTGCCTTTTTGGCCTGTGAAATGCTTGAAGAAAACAGTTACACAGCCAACCATGTCCATTGCCCAATTTCTCAACAGCTGTATTCCAGGTGAAATGCACCAGGCTCCTTAACCCTTAACGTGCCACTGCTCCAACTAGAAACAGTTTGGCCAAGTAAACCTTACACACGTTTTTTTAGGTTTGGAAGGATTGTGCTTAATGATTTTGTCTTTATCAAACATATCCACATCTCTATCACCCAGTAAAAAACAGAGGTACACCTCCACAGCTAAGACTCATTTTCTGCTGCATGCCACTCAGTTAGGAGATTTTGAATCAAGTCTACTTAAAGGAATAAGTAACACCAGTATTTTGGTCACCACATCAAAAATACATTCAGCAGGCAAAGATCTATGTTCCGTACAGGCTTTGGTTAGGGTTTGTTTTTTTTGGTTTTTATTGGTTTTTTTGTTTTTTTTTGTTTAGGTTTTTTTTGTTTGTTTAGGTATTATTGACATGCTTTTAGTTCTCTTAATATAATCTTTCAATTTCAACATGAATATATGAATATGTCACTCAAATGACAGAATTATACAAAATCAAGTCCAGTAACACGATTCTCATCTGTAGCAAAATTTTCAGTATATTGAAGGTTGAAGAGTTTGTAGAGATAAATATTTCCATGTTTTTTCAAAGCGTTGATGTTCCTGGTTTCCTAAATTGCCTGTCTCTTCAGGGTCTCTATCTCTAAAAGCTTTTCTTGAAGTTACTGTTGCCTACAAATTTCCACTTGAACCCCATTGAGAAATGTCTGTCATCTGAGATCTGAAAATATTTTGCAGATGGACATCCTCTAATTTCAATAGCAAAAATTTCTTCAAATGCTGTCAATAATATTAAAATAAGGTGTCTGAGGTCAGGAATAAATCCTTGTTTTCAAATTGGGTTTTATTCTGAGTTAAAATTTTTGAGAATTTTCATAGAACTGTCTCCTGACTTTCTACTGGATGTAGGTGCAGTCTGCATAGACAAACCCAAGTTTAAATCAAAAGATTCTACTTCAGTTGATCTATGCCCTAGATAACTGACATGGGCTATCTTGCTTATTTTAAAGTTTTGGAGTTTGGTGTGTGTGTGAGTTTCGATTTTGGTTGGAGTTTATTTTTTTTTTTTAATTATTTTACATTTCATTGTAGTCTACTTAGATAACTATAAAGAGCCCCTTGTCTTAGATTCTGCTTTGGTGTGTTTCATTTCTGTATCTCTGAAGAGTATAGTCCACATTGTCAGTTTGGTAATGGGCTTATAAGTGTTTTTGTTATTGTTTGTAAATCTTACAATCTACGTGATGATATTGCTAGTAAAATGTTGACATCTTCACCTGAAAACACTGATGGGTGCTGCACAGCTCTTATTTCCTGGCTCCTTATTTAGAAAAAAGGTTTAGCTCAGAGCATCTGGAATTACTGGGGATTCCAGCTTCCCCAACATTACTTAGGTTTTTTTTCAGGTAAGTTTCTTTTTGTTTTTTGGTAGTTGCTGCTTTCAGTGGAAATATTTCCTAATAGTAGCCAAAAGCTTTAACGGAAAAATAAAACTAGTGGTTCAACAGCATAGTACTTATTAGGTTAGTGATCAGAGCCAGCAACATACACCAAATCCAAACATAATGAAAGGTAATTTTATACTAGCAGTTTTTATAACATAAGCATAATAAGAACGTTCAAATTAATGTAGTAGAAGTGCAATCTGCACTGATATGTGTATCTAAAAATAAAAGGGTTAGAGATATAGAGATTGGTTTAAGTAATTGAGGAATTACAGTGCCTAAAAATTAGACTCCTGTTATATCCAGAGAAATCCAGATAGTCTTACAAGGTGATAATTAACATGGAGAAGGGTAGTCCTGGAACCTCAATCTCTATCTTTTCTTTGCAGTAGAGGACTCTTAGCTATGCAGTTCCTTATCTCATCTTCAGTACAGCAATTATGTAGTGCAAAATGCATAAAGTTAACAGGAAATAAAGACTGGAACTTTATCTTAGCCCCTTTTGAGGTGAGAGTAAAAGAAAAAAATTACGGTGTGTCTTTATTTTACCTATTTTCCTATTCTTGCAATGAGTTTTGTATTGCTGGCTACAGAATCGGCTAGACTTATATTCTATCCTGAATTGATATATAAGAGAAAAAAATAGATATTAACCCAGAATATTATGAAGAATGAGTATCTGAGGAAGATGGTGCTTATCCATTATGTGAAAAAAATTCTAGTTTTGATAAAATATTATGTATCAGTTTATATATTTATTATGTCTCTTTCCTTTTGCTGATAAAGGTCAAACTCTTTATCCTGCTTCTACTAATAATTTATTATTTTAACACCAACTCTTGCTGTCTTGGGAAGGCATTTTTATAGTGTGTCTACTCTATACCTCAATTTCACTGAAGTATTTCTTTTTATTTTCATTTCATTTTCAGTATAACATTCTTTGTCAAAGAACAAACCAGAGAGCCTTGAATTATTTTAAATAAAAGAGTGATAGAGAATGAACAATCAGATTATGACTAAAGAGAACAAGTACATAGAAATTTTAATGTAATAAAAATCAACTTACTGACAAAATTGAAAATTGATTGCTTTACACCATATTTCTCAGCATGGAGGGTAATAAAAATCAGGAAATATAATTTATGTTTATCCACAGCATTCTGTAAGATTAAAAAAGTAACTATATTCAGGGATAGATTGTTTTTATGGTGCTTAAGTATAAATCTCATCTAAACCAACACATTTGATTCATTTTTAAACCAGTATCCACTAAAGCCCACACTCAGTATCAAGCATGTGAATTTTCTTCCAACACACATTTTCCTCCTTTAATTTCAGCTCACTTAAGAGCTATTTTCTGGGAGCAAGCAACAAAACGAACATTTTTTTTCTCTTCAGCTTTTCATTATAATGCAGTCAAGAGGCTATCCAGGTTAATCTGGAACTACTCTGTGGTTCATCCCTTCCCCAGAGAAAAGGCTACTCTGGAACAAGATTTGATTTGCACTTATGAACACTAGAATGAAGAAAAGCTTTTTCTATATTTTATATTTAAAGACCTAGGCACATAGTGACCTAATTTTCTTCAAGAAAGATCCTTAAATAGGACTTGAAATCTAAAAACGTCCAAATCTCTGACATGACTTAGACAATTTCTAGATTGTGTTTTTAACAGCCAATGTAGAAGTTAAAAAAAAATAAAAAAAATCCACAATTAGGTTTACATTACAGATTAGAAGGAAGAACTTGATCATTTAGATATTTGGCATCCAGTCTAAATGGATAAAAAGGTATAATGTGAAATTATATTAAGTTTTATTTCTAAAGAAGATTATCAAGAATAAATATCTAAAAAATATATTTAAATCTGCTACCTCCAAAGTAGCCCAACAAAATAAGACACTTTTATTTTGAGGCCAGAATCTTGCAGGAAATTAGCTCTGATTGCCTGGTCAAATCTCTGTAAAAGCCATTTAATTGAGCTTTTGTAAGTAAATCTTATTAAGATTGAATTGTACCAAAGGTTTTTGTAAGTTTTCGCTATGTAAGTCCATTCACCTTCAAAGTGAACCTCATACACTAGTGGGCTGTTATTTTGTTTCTCTCTTTATAGTAAGCAGGTCAATAAATATTTTTTGAATCTTCTATCTATAGCATGAAAGAAGTCTCAAAAATGGTCAAGGGAATATTATATATGGTCAGGGAAAAGTGAGAAGCATGCAAGTGGATGGACATTTTTTTTTCCATGACACACAAGTAAAATTTATGTCACCTATGAAATTTAAAACTAGAGACTATAATTACATATTTTTGTTCTTTTCTACTGTTTAAGTCACTCATTTTGCATATCAGAGTACTAAGTTTGAATTCTTGTTCATACCTTAGCCTCAAAAGTTCGTGAAGCAGGATAAACCATCTTGGTTTTGAATACCATACACCAGTAGCAAACATTATATAAATATTTATTGGAAAAGACCCCCAAAACCACCTGCATATATCTGTTTAGAAACTTAAGGATTTTTTAAACAACTAAAAGCTAATTCTTATATGTGTTCTTTTCCATTTCCTCCTGATTAATTTTTGGGTTCATGTACTTCTTTATGATTATTATTATTTTTTACTGCATTGAAGTAGTGTAATTTAAAAAAAAAAAAAAAGAGCTACAGTATTTTTTAATACTAGGAAGAGAGAAAGCTGGTATTAAACACCTGGTTCAAAGTTAGCCCATATGGTCTAAAACTGGTCAAGTACCTTAATTGGAGACCTATAAAAAGGGTTTCTACAAGCATTGTCCATTAAACTCTTCATTGTAAATAGACTAACAGCTATTTACAGAGTTAATACAGGATGAGTAGGGGCAGGTGAGAAGACGATAGTTCATGTAAAGAATTTTTGTATTATTATTTTATGAATTTTTGTAGAGTCATTGAGTCCAAAGCAGGCAGCACTGTTTGGGCAGGAAATAATTCCCTTTCTAGAAAGGAAATTCTCTTTGTGAGTTATGCCTCAGCACTATCAGGGAACAGTTCAGTTTAAAAAGTCATGGAGCGACTTTTCATGGAGTGACATGCCTCATGAAATGAAAGGAATACAGCCTATAACAGATAATCTGGTTTTTTGCCTGTTTTTCTGTTGTGGTGCTAATAAAACCAGAGTAATCTGTATAAGGTAACAAGAGTGAAAAACCTGAATACATTATAGTAGAACATGGATGATACCTATTTGTTCTCATATTCAAATATCCAGTTTAGAATAACAGTTTTGATTTGGTTTTATTAATCATATTTTTGTGAAAATAAAAATTGATGAACAGAAAAACTCCAATCTTTTCTCAATGCAGATACTTTTTTTCATTTTTTTTAATCTCCATGTGAGTTAGAAAATTGTAAATGGAAACCTGTGCATCTAGAGCGTTTTCACTCCAAACTTTTCCTGATAAATTGTACATTATCAGACTAGCCTGATAATAACTCTGGACTTATAAATTTTTTAAATTAACCATAGTTACATTTAGCTACACATAGCTACACCTACACTACAATATCACGAAGCTATAATATCTTAATGAAGCATACTTCCATATGCTATGAAAGTCCAACGAATGTACTTTGTTTAAAAATATTCAGATTTAATACCAGATCTTTAATCTGTGATTGTATTAAATATCTATGTATTGTCCTTATGCTTACAGTGCTCAGCTGTGCCAACACATACTCCGTTGACTAGTAAGGATAATTTCCAAGTGTAATACAGTTCCTCCAAACCAGGTTTCTTCCACAAATACATAATGTCCTAGATTATCTTCCCAGCACATTTAATTAAATTGTTTTCCATTTCATTCCACCTGGAGTGTCAAAGGGTTATAGCAGCTCAAGGGTATTTGACAGTACTCAGCCAAGAATGTTCCTGATTTTGGTGCATTAACCTTGTCAGTAAGGATAATTTTGCTCACTCTATGCACTGAGATACCGTCTTCACACAATGGCAGGAGATTACTGTATTTCTAGCTTCAGTAGAGAGGATATGAATGAGTAACTCTCGTCCCAGTGGAATATACGCAGAGGTAAAACATTTGTTTGACTTATGAACCAAGGAGCACTAAGAGAAATAACAGAATCACAGTGTTTGGTTATGATTAACACATTATTGGTTTCAAATCACCATTCTCATTTTAAAGTCACAGAAGACTACAATTTATTATGACATAATAAACTGAGACAGTAACAATATTAAGCTTTGAGAACAGTATTCATACTATTTCAGCAAATGCATGGAATTTTCTATCCGGCTTGCCACATGATCCAAGTCTAAAATCAAACTTCGGACTTTTAATTCACTTACAGGCAAAATCAATTAACTCTCCAATACATCTGTATGGCTTTTTCTTCAATTCTTAGTCTGTGTGAATTCTTATAATCTCACAGTGTTTGCTAAAGTAGCTTTAAATGACTTAGTGAAAAAAATTTCCAAGTTTCTAATTTAATTTTGTTCTTTGAATTAAGGAAAAAAAATGTGGAAAGTCTGAATTTTACTTTTTTCACTGTAGTGAATATGAAGTCCTCAGTGTAATATACCATCAAACACTACCTATAATTTTAAAATAAGATAATGGTTAACTTTACTAGATAAATTTTTCTCTGTCTACACAACTAAATAGTTCTTAAGTTCTAAGTACCATTTAATACAAAACCAGCACACCAGACCAATTCTGAGACTTCAGACCATTCAGACAAACAAATCTGTTTCACACAAGGCAGGTAAGCCTCATGCAAGTTACATTATAGATGTCTGCCCATGATTTCTGTTTCTAAAAGCAACTACCTTTTTTTTTTTAAACTTGCTGTGAAAGAAATGATACCCATGAGAGAAATACAGTATTTCAACAATTTTTGGTTTTTTATAAAAAGATTTTTTCTATAGATAGACAGCTGGAGAAGACTCATGTGAAGTATCTCACAAGTTTGCAAGCTCTTTCTCCATGCTCACTTCAAAGCAAATGACGAGAAACATCGCTTTTTTAGCCTGATTTACATTTTCTGATATACTGCAAAATAAATAGATTTACTTGAAAGACAATTTGACTGCAAGAATTATGACAATATATCTTGCCAGAGGCATAAACCATGCTGTCATTAGGCTTTAACGTTTGCTCTGAATACTTGCATATGACTTGAACTTGGTTTTTAAGTAAATCTGTTTCAAAATTAATTTTCTATATGCATTTTGAGATATCCCTTTTAGATATAGTCCAATATTTTTCATAGGAAGACTTTCTCATGCATCTTTAAAGGTTTTAATGAGTTACAGAATTCAACAGAGAATTTAAATGCAAGCTTATAGAAGTATTTACTTCACTAGGCTTAAAATATTTCAATTTCTTAATTGATCAACAATTTACATTTTATATGGTAGAAGATAAAAAAAAATCAAAGAATACAACATTAAAAAACCCTAAAACTTTGATATTGTAAAAAAAAGTAGTTCAGTGGTTTGAAAACAAAATATTCCAGTATATTTTCTTACTTTTGTTCCATCAGTGATGGATGTTTTTGGATTCCTCTTACTCCAGTCAATTTTCTAAGTAGCAGAATTTCCACCAGAAAACACTTTCAATTTTCTGCTACCCGTAATTTACATTAACCATAAACTTAAGATGTCCACTGGTGCAAAAATTAAGATTGGATAGGAAAATTTGCTAGGAATGCTTATTTAAAAAAAAAAAAATCCAGCTTATCTCGTTTTGTTCTTGTGAGATTGCGTAGGGTTAATCTAAGACCAAACTGTAGTAGAAGCAGCACTCATGGTGTACTACTGTATCTGGTTGTTCTATTTCCCTACATTGACAACAACACACTGATTGAAATTTGTTTGTGTGTGAGATTAATTTTCAAACTGTAAATTTCAAAATGTAAGGCTGATAACAGAAGGAAGCAGAAAAGTAATGCTGGAAGAGGTTCGAGGTGATTTAGAAGGTCTATAATTTCCTTTAAAAGTCATATTTTGTATTCAGAACACTCTTTTGCTGACTAGAATTGTTAATGTGGCAATTAGTGGTGTTTTTAAAAAAATATTTATGCTTTCTTTTTATTTTATACAAATTGTGTTCGCTGATATTCATTCTTCACAGATTTCAATAGTTTGATAATATCTCTGTTGATATGGTATTTCATGAAGAGACAAATTCATTACCTTATTTTACCCATTAAAGCATCATGCAGAAAGATTTTCTAATTTCCTATGTGTTCTGTCTATGCGGTCCTCAGAGGATTTTCTCCTTTTCCCTTTCATTTCATCAGATTTTCATTATTAAGCCTTTTTTTTTTTTTAACTTTTTTTTTTTTATGGACAATAAATGGAACTCTGCTAAAAAGCCACTGAAAGAGGCAAAACATATCCTTGTGCAGTTAGATGATATTGATTTTCCATCCAGAAAACTGTATTTACAACTTTTCGCATTATGGAAGATGGGAGTGCAGAAATGAAACTCCCAACAATAGCAACGAGATCAACAGAAGGGTAGGAAATAATGATAAAGTGCTCACATAAGCATCTGCATTTCTTCTCTGCAGAAAAGCAGTGTACACTCAAGTCCTGCTCTTGAGATAGATTTGGGTTTAGGCAGTGCTGTGTGCTCAGACCTTGACCATTTCCAGGTTTCTTAATGGAAATAATGCCAAAGTCGACTCAGTTAATAAAGAAATGTAAAAACATTGTTGCAATTAGAAACAATCAAATAAACAAAACCCAGATCTAGATTTCTATAATGAACATAATTAAGCTCTAGTGTGAGAGGCTTTTTGGTCAGGAAAAATAAGGAAAAGAATGAATTTTGATTGGAGTGGTAAAAAAAGCAAACTCTGAGCAATTTTTCTAAACTAAGTTTGTAAATAAGTAAATCACAGTTGCTATAAAGTTGGAAAGACTGTTGGATATAGAAGTCTTCCAATTTTGTCTTTCTGATGCTCATTTTTTTTGAGCAATTTAGAAGCCTGGAGCATGAAGGTGCCTACAGTGCCAAAGAAAGCTGACTACAGATGTGACAGACTAGAAGTAGTTGATCAGATAGCACGTTGGTCCTCATTCATCTCCATTTTCACTTTTCTGAAAGGACTTCTGTGTTCAAACGCCACTATGGAGACATTTTGTATGTCAGCTGTTTGCAGATAGTCCTCCCTTGCTTAAGAAAGATGGTTTCCACTGCCTGTGTTATGATAATACACTGGAGGCATGCCCATTCAAATCCTCATGCATATTTCTCACATGATGAATTTTTATTGCAGATTAGAAGTGACAAGAACAGGCTCTCTGCCTAAAAAATGCTCTCTATTCATTTACATATATATAACCCAAAGCCTTTCTTTTGTGAAATGGGCCAGTAAGCTACCACTTGAGTCCCTGCGCTTTATATACTTCTTTCCTAACACTATTAACCTGATTATTGTTATTACTGTGTCCTTAAAAAAAGGTCTTTATAAAGGTCTTGGAAAACATTCTGGAAGTAATACTTTGTTCCTGGGCACCTGGAGCAAGATGGTTTGCATTTACAAAGTTTATTGATGCAGACTGGGCTGATCCATGAATAGTGTATGAGGTGAAGTCTGGTTCAGTGCTGTGTTACAGGTTTACTTCACTAGGTGCCTACATGGCTGAAGTGCCCTATTCCCATGATACAGACCTTTAAGTTGCTCTCTGTAGTTTTGTGGATACTCATTACACACCTTTACACACAACAGGGCAGGAGTGCTCCAGCTGTCTGGCCAGCACTTGGTCACTTCAGTGCTCCAGATGTTAGGATGGATCCTGTGCAATGCTGTGGAAGTCAAGGGAAGACGATTATCTCCTCCTGTCCTCCGGGCTAGTCACCACACATAGATTTCAGCCATACCTTTTTCTAACCCTTCCAGAGCTGACAGTGTATCTACCCTTCTACAAATATGTGAGCCAATACCCAATACTGTCCAAACCCATGTGTTCTATGAAAATGCAAATAGATATGAAGGGGTGCTGAGAACTTGCCAATCTGAGTGCCATTGACACACTGAGACTCTTTCCCTCTGTATGGTCCTGCTAGTGCCTCCACATAAAGACATTTCCATTCATTCTCAATTCACACCAATCTCAGCCTTTCTGATTAAATTATTTACATCTTTATAGAAACTTTTTTTTTTTATTTCAAGCAGCAGTGATGAGATTATTTAAATCCTTCTGCATCAAACAGCTTTGCCATATCTATGTGTGGTTGAGGAAAAATCCTGTAACTGAAAGATGAATAAATTATATGTCTGAAGGCTCTGAAAGTGTTGAAATTTACTTGTCTTTTGCCAAAGGTAGTAAGAAAACTGACTCACAAATAATCTCATTTATAACTGCAATGTTGAAGTGATGTACCTGTTTTTCCTTAGAGTGGATCCTGTAAGAAACCTAGTAAATATGCCATCTGAATAATAAAAAGAAGGGAAATAGGATGTAATTCAAAATGACAGTGTAGATGTACTGTTAGCATATATCTAGATTTATTTGCTGACATGTGTTAAAAGATTTCTAGTCCTTCAAGTCAAAAACTTCTCGTACCATGTTCTCGTCCTTCCTGGATATTGCACATATGAGGAGGGAAAAAAAAGAAAAAGTGTTTATGAAAAGAAAGAATATATGAAAAAGAGGTTTCAGTACAATATCATGTAATTACAAAGTTGTGGCCAGGACTCTCATGTACGCCTGAAACTGGCAAAACAGAGATAGCATGAAATTTCACAGTCATACACATTAAAAAAATATATCATAGAGATATAGATAGATAGATAGATTAGATAGATAGATAAAATAAATGCTACCCCATACAATGTACAGTTAGCTTAGGCAAATAAAATAAAATAAAATAAAATACAAAACACAAACAACCCTAAATGCACAAAACCACAACAAAATCCTCAAATGAAAGAATGAAAACAATCAAAGTATGTCCAACCTCCCTTTTGTATTGGAGACACATGAACTACTTTGATTATTCAATTTTTATTACAAAACTCATTTATATCACCACAACATTGAACCTTAGAAAAAATTACCATGTCAGAGTGAGCTTATTTTTAAATGTCACTGCTAAAGAAAGCGCAGGGATTTAAGTTCATTGTGGTTATGGTATTTTATGTTCTTTCATCACTTCATTGTTTGTCATCAGTGCTGTAATCATGAAAATCCCAAGAAAACCATTTTTTGTTTTTGATATTGAATGCCAGTGTTAACTACATTTAAACAGAGATGTGTGACATCAGAAAAGGTAAACCAGGTAGATGAGGTAACGTCTGTAATCACTTCTCATTTTGGAAAAAAAAAATAGTCCTCTATAAACTGAATTTAGGAATTAATGTCTCATGAAGTACAGGAGCAATACAAAGAATTCTCACTGTGCAAAACAAGAGATGGTTTCTATTAAGTCTTAAGGAGTTTGCCTTTGTAGTGTAACAATACTGCATGACCAGAATTTAGGTTAGTATTCCAATGGGAATAGTTCTCGAGATTTGACATCTGAAATTGTTTACTCATTTCTAATTTAGGTGCAGAGCATAGATAGTGTTTTTATAGCACATTGAATTACACTTCAGGTACTGCTAACCTCAAGGTAAGAAGTGTAAATATTAGCTGAACTGCATACTGAACGTAAGAAGTTTAATAGAGATTCCTCAGTTTTCATTTCTTTGGATAGTCATCTTTCTTGAGTCCACTATTTACTAAGAACATACTACACAGCTTTAAAACATGTTTGTGATTATCTTTGCATTTTGAAAGTTTAATTAGGGTTAATGAATTAGGGTTAATGGCTTTTCCTGACAGCAAAAGAGTTTCCAAGCAGAGACTGCTAGCACAAAATTACAGATTTGGGTCATTTCCTAACCTTTCTTTTGCACCTCAGTCATTGTGCCAATAAAAAAAAAAGACCCATGGGACCAACAAAAAAGGAATCAATCCAGAAAAGCTCTGACTCTGAAACTCAGACCTAAGTAACCCCTGCATGCAGGGAAAGGAAAAGGGAAAAGGAATCCTAGAAGACAGCTTTTTACTGGGGTAGTCTTTCACATTTTAATTAAAAAGCCATCAAATAAAATATGCAAATACCAAAACACTCATAAAACAATTCAGAAGGAAGAATGAAGCTAGAAATAGCTCATATTCTAGTCTATTTCTTTAACCACTGTACTATTATATAAAAGATTCTAGACAGTACAGCTTTGCTCTTTGTGTATTATTAAATAGATTTAAATGTGGCTATTCTGCTTTATAGTGGATTCAGTTATTACTACATGCATTAACAATGCTCATAGAAGGTCTTTCACCTAAGGTTTCTCAGAAGACTCAGATGAAAAAAAAATATTTAGCTTGTAAATACAATAGGGATTAAAGAAAATACATCTCATGGTCTGTGGTCATTGTGTTGACATCTTCGAATTTTCTGGTTGTTACTTAAGTTTCCATCACAGAAAGATAGGTACCTAGAGGGTGAAAGCTACACAGACTTTCGGTAAATTTTCACATTAGAACGTGGCCAGACTTTGGAAATTTGAGTGAAATTCTATGTAATACTGAGGAGAATTAGGTGACAAAATAATTAAACAAGTACAAAGCCGTACATTTGCAGAAGCATACAGCCATCAAGCTGAACAATGCAACTAATGCTTTAATTTATTTTCCTGTTGGCACGTTCCAAGCTGCTTGGACATCGTAACCAGCAAATTTTCAGTTATTCATTCTTGCCTTAGATTGGATTTACTGTAAACCAGAAGCAAATCAATCATCCTTCAGCCCTCTGGTTTTCTTACCATTTCCTTCAGCTCATTTTGCAAAGAACTGTGGAACACTGAGTCTTTTATTTATATGATAGCTTTCCTCACAGAATAACAACATGAGCTCCATGTAGTGAAAGTAGACGAAGATTTTTCTTTCTGCTGTTTTCAAGAAGGTAACAAATGTAAGGGGAAAATCCTGAGAGAATGAACATTGCTTTCAGCTTCTCTCACACACAGTAAACCATCCAGTACAACTGAGTCATAATAAAATCTTTAGTCTGTTTTTGAAACCTGTGTGTGGTTAAGCCTAGTCTTCCTTGGGAGATCCTGTAAAATTATAATAGAGTCCTTATTATTTAAACTCATTTCAATAAAACTGATTTCACAGTGGGATTTCACTGACATGCATTTTATGAATGGAAGTGCTTATTTGGGCAGAAAATTTAAAATACCTTTTATATATACTTTTAAAAGATCTTCTAACAAAATAGTATTAGATTGTCTTTATGCCTTAAGAATACCAGGAATACAGAAGTTGCTTGGTGCCGATTAAAGGAAAAAGCAAAACAGCCACACACTTATTTCAGTATGTACAGTTTATTACATAAATCATAAGAGGAAAAACCTGAATGACAGACAGAAGTTCTGCTATGAAATAGGTTGGTAGCTTCCATCTAGACTTTTTCTTGAGCAACATGTGAGTGTGCATGCATGTGGATAGTTCTGCTAATTAGGGTAAGTATATAGAAATAGGAAAAGGGAGAAATGGAGTAGTAAAAGGGCTGCCGAAATTGTTGCAGATTTTGCTTGAGTGGGTATAAAATTGGCTTTCAAAAACTGCAGAGGAAGTAAAAAAAAATAAAGTAAAAGAAGGGGAAATTCCTCTAATTTAGGAGATAACATTGTTAAGGAGAAAATAATTCCATCTGAGATGTATAACCATGGAGTATTCAACACAATGTGAAGAGTCATGTTTTATCCTATTTTTTAAAAATATGTATAGACAATGCAATACAATACAGTACAATATAGAGAAACGCAATATGTATGTAGTAAAGTATTAATTATATATAAAATAAAATACATAGACAATGTTTATATATTGCAAAATAATGACAAGAAACCAAAATATTTCCGATAGGAAAGCAATTAGTCCCTGACCCATATAGAATGAACAACTTCTACAGCTACATCAGGCTACAAGCAGAAATTACTCAAAAGCTGTTACTGAATTTCTGGAGTCTTAAGCAATCTTGAAAACGGATAGTTCCCACAGAGGACAAATGAAGCCTAAATCTTTTGTAACAGGTGTTAGCTGAGACACAGTTAACAGAAACACTTTGACAACAAAGCTACCTGAAGAAATTTCCATCAGAGGCTTCTCTTTCCATTAGCATGCAACAATTCCTTTTCATCTGTTTTGATTCAAGGTTTTGTGCAGCCATGTTATAAATTGGATTACTAAAATAAATTCAATGGAATGATTCTATGGTAAATACCATCAAACATGATTCAATTTAATCTTAGCCTTGAATTTCACAATTTGCAGGTGAGGAGAACTGATATAGAAGTATAAAAAGAATGAGATACCAATGCCACCCTATGGAGCAGTTTTTTAACTAGGAGGGGAGGACACATTACAGCAATCAGAACTGACGAATGGAATTCTGTTTCTGTCTGTATGGTAGGTCCACCATCATTAATATGAACCTGTAAAGTACCTAATATCTACCTTCTAGCACAGTATCACTGTTGTGATCCTGATTAAGCATAAGCGCATGATCATGTTTCTACTAATTCAATCAAGCACATGTTATTGAGTTTATGTCAAAATGTTTCTTGTATATTGACTTTAAGTTAACTATGGGAAAGGAGCATAGGCCCTGCTTTAAATGTACTGACTCAGGGTTCTGTCCTCACTTTTTAACAAATGTGAAAACTGGTGGGATATCTTAGAATCACAGAATACGCTGAATTTGAGAGGACCCATCAGGATCATGGAGTCCAACTCCTGGCCTTGCACAGGACACTTCTGCAACATATAAAAAATATTATTGATTCTTTATGAAAGGTTGATGCATGCCACCTAAATTGTAACTGTGTCTGAGCTGTATGTATGTGTGAGTACAACTCAGTTAATCTTAAAGGAGACGCTAGCAATGGAAGAGAATGTTTGCAATAAGTATTTACTGATTTCTCTCTACTAACTACAAAGACGAGCCTTGATTAATGTAGTTATTTACACTGTAGCCCTTTAGTTAGATGAGATTAATCCAATCCTACAAATGCTAAATCTGAGTTACACATAAGTAAATGTATGGGGTAGGAGAGTGTCTGATTCTTTAAGGCTGTTTGTCCAACATATAGAGAGGGAGATCTTGATAAAAAAAAAAAAAACAAAAACAAAACAACTTGGTCAATGGCAAAAATCAGGGTGTAAAAAAAATTGGTTTAAATTGGGAAGATAAGGAAAGGGAAAGAAACTCACAGAGGCATAAACCCTGACATATTAGCGTAAAAAAATATAACCAGAAACAAACCTGATCACTCCCACTAATTGATGGTCTATCAAGAAACTGTAGGAAAATCCGCATTTTGCAACAGATGAAGGTATAATCCTATGGGTATGGAATGCTGAGAGAGGTTGTGGAATTGAGCAAACTGATGAGGAAATGTGCAATAGAGAAATATGAAATAGAAACACACAATATTTAGAATATCGAGAAGTCTCTATTTATACTGTATAAATATATCTATCTACCGTATTTAATTTGTTAGGTTAAGATGTTTTAATCTTTTAATACAAACTAGTGGAATTCCTCAATTCATCAGAAGTAGAATTTTTCTGTACTTTCCAGTTTGGAAAGCACCTTGCCTGCACAGATGTGATCAGACAGGAAGGTGATGTTTCTAAAGGAACAAAACCATATTTTCTTGTGTCTGTAAGAAATTTACAGGAAAAAAAAAAAGATTTCAGCATTCTGTGATATACTAATATCCAGATACAGAATACTTTTCCACCTTCCATATTTCTGTCTGAGGAGCTCTCACTTTGCTACAAAATGTTTTATTGTTAGCTGCCAAGTAAGTATCTGATTTTTACTGTGTTCTGTGGCTTTTAACTCGGTTGTATTATTGCTGCCCTTTAGCTGACCCTGGTTGTGCTTCCTTTTATTGGTTCATCCCAATGTTGTGTCATCAGCATAATCTCAATTCTTTTGTGCTCAGGGCACTAAATAAAATATTAACTAAATATAAAGCAAAACCAAATCCACATATAAGATTTTCAGGACCCTTCTAATAGCATACTTCCTTACCAAACATTTCCTATTCAGTACAGACTGAATGGTTCAGCTATTTTTACATTAATCTCAATCTTCTTAATCTCAATTAATTACACCTCCCCTGGCAATATATCAACCGCTCTACTGAAGTCCAGATAAAGTAGTTTAGATAAAGCATTGCCTTTGTGTGAAGAAAAAAAAACTTAGAAATTTTCTTAAGGAAACATAGGAACGAGGTTAATTTGTTACTTTGATATATCCCCTCTAGTTCTTATTTGCTCTTTAGTTAATTTACTTCGATTTCTTGAAGTAATTTTTATTTCGAAATTTAGGTATTTCAGTCACAACTTCTCACATGTTTTCAGCTTTCTTTAAAAAACAACTGCATTTTTCTGTTTATCTGCATTACTGAACATAGTGATCCTATGCTTTCATATAGCAATTTTCTCAGAATTCTGCAAAAGAAAAATGAAATATCTGGTCTCTATTTTAGGTCTGGTTGGATGGGGCCCTGGAAAGTCTGATCTAGTAGGTAACATCTGTGCCTGCCTGTGGCAGGGGTGTTGGAACCAGATGATCTTTTATGTCCCTTCAAACCCTAATAGTTCTATGATTCATGATTTTATGATTCGTGATTCTCTCCTACATAAGAATTGAGATCACTGAGGTTAACCTCCTCATTGGATTTTTTAATCACCACATTTGTATAAGCTAACCTACATATCACCAGTGTTGAAGGATTTTTTTTTCAATAAATTTAAATATTTTGTTATACTTAGAAGGTATTCTTCTTAAATCCTTCTTCCATACCAATGTGCTGCTTACTCCTGAATATTTTCTGTTTTGTACTTTTGAGTGGGTTTATTGTTTTCTTTGCCTCTTAGCTTTGCTGGAAATCTTCCTGGACAAGGTAGTTAGGAGTCTCTAATAACCACCTAGGAATTTCACTACTTTCTCTGCCAGTATGTTGAACAACTTTAATGTATTTTAAGGGACACCAAATGACACATTTTTAAAAGACAAAGCCAGTACATGGTGAGAAAAAATAAACTGGTATGTTGAATGATATTGGACTCTGTGTCCAAAAGGTCTTTATTGGGCAGCTGTCATCTGATTCAACTTTTGCTGTTCTGGCACAAGTCTGATTTTTAGTGTGCCTAAATTGCCAACCCGAGACTTCTTGTTTATCTCTTTACATCCATGTGGGGGGTTTTGTTGATATTGTTTTGTTTGTTGGGGGTTTGTTTTAGTTGTTTCGGTTTATTTTTCATTTGGGTTTGTTTGGGGTTTTTTTTGGAGGGAGGTGTGTTTTGTTGTGTTGTTTTATTTTCTGGAGTCACTGTGTTGAAGATTATCCTTACACCAGCAATCCTACTTCTCTCTCAAATTTTATCTTTCTTATCTTGCATAACTCTACTCAGCGGACTTTCTCCATCAAAACTTGGCCTCAGACCACCGACAGCTCAACTGCTGGGAGGAGGGAAACGTAGTTTTATAGAATAAATCATTTTATCAGGAAGTACAAAGAGACCTAGAATGAGTGAATCAGATGAAACCTACTTTCAGTATGATTGACTACTTTTTTCCTTTAACTATACTTGATGGGTATGGCAACCAGCTAAGAAGCAGATGCCTGCATCAGGGACATCTAAGCCAGGTGAAATGAAATCTCTTCAAACTCTCTGCCTTTAACCCTTCAAAGGAAATGACCACTTCACAACAGAACCTCCAAATCTTCACAAGTTCTTGCCACTTTTAAAATCAGCCATTTGTCAGTGTTCTCTACTAACTGTTCATATCTCCAGGATTAAATGATAGCTGCTGCCTGTAACAGAGTTTTAACAGACTGCCAAGAAGGCCAGCGGCATCCTAAGGAAATAGCCTCAACTTGCTCCAGGGGGAGCTTTAGATTAAATATTAGGAAAAAATTCTTCACTGGAATGGTGATCAGGCATTGGAAAAGGCTGCCCAGGGAAGTGGGATATGGCCTAGCGGTTGTTGGACTCGATGGTCTTAGAAGTCTTTTCCAACATAAATGATTCTGTGATTCTATTATCTCTGATTAAACTTGAGAGTAGACAGCCACTACTTCAAAGGATACTAAAGGATCCTAACCACATTTCAGTAATCTATTTCCACTAGGAAAAGGCAGGAGGGCCAATATAGTAAGCAAAAAACTGTAGGTGAAAATGAGAGTTATGTGTTAGGCAGGACTGATCCAACAGTGACCTTCACATACAACAGAAGTTCTGACTTGCTACAGGACATCTCTTGACACAATGGCCAGAGCTGCACTCACTCTGCCACTATGGCCCCGTGCCCAGAGCTGGTCACACCCCGGGAACAGGAGCCCTTAGATGTGGCTCCAGCTGTGGCTCCGTGGCCTTTTGGCTGTCACAGTGTGTTCAAAGGAGGCAAGGAGGAGGGAGAGGTCTTTTGTATAGGAGAAAAAGGATCTATTACTCTCGGGGATCCGCAGGACAAAAGGCAAAAATAGCAAAGGTGCAACAACTTAAATATGGGGGATGTTCAAGGGGAAGGTACAAATTCTTAGCAAATTGGAGAAATTATGAGGAGGGATAAAGGGTAGGGTTTACAAAGGCATTGTCTAATGGAAGAGGTAGAGAGGAAAACTGGGTCACATGGACTAATGAGACCTGGAGTTCTGGGGGATTTACAAAGAGGAATTCCAAGCAGGGGGCTGGCACAAAGCAGGATTGACAGGTAGTTTAGGATAGTTTAATAAGGTGGGTGTGAGGGTATAATTTTGGACTAAACCATTAGCTTGGGCAATAACAGAACATTCCATTAACAAGAAACACACTGCAACAATCTCTCATGTGTCTGTGCATCTATAGGCTTTACATTTTATGTCAGTATTTTTCAGGTTATTTTTCCAGAGAAGAAAGAAAAAAAAAATTCTGGAAAAATGTCCATTTTCATTTGAAAACTAAAAGAAGACTATAATATAAACTGTCTAGCTGAAAATACATTACATTCTGCAAGCTGCAGAATCTGTGAAACATTTAGAAAATGACGTACTAGAGTCAATACAAAAATACACTAATGCACTGATATCTTGTTGACAGATAAGAAAATTTAAAAATATTTTTGAGAAAGCTTAAAGATTTATCACTACAAGCATTTTTTTCCCCTGTGTATGAGATCTAGCAACTGTTTGTAATCGTCCAGAACTCCAGTCAAGATTATACTTCACTCTATGCCCCCACAGGTCCAGACATGGATTTTTTTTGTGATCAGGTTAAAAAAATATAAAATGAGAATTTTTCTAGCATTGTAAAGGTCTTTATGTGATGGGAAAAGAAAGGGCAAAATCTTAAAACTAAAAAAATCCATTGAAGCACTATTAAGATTATCAGGAGCTTCCCCACTGATTTAAGTGGCTCTGAGATGTTGTTAGAAGAAAGCTTCAAAGCAATATCCCCAGTTTTATTGTCCTAATGAAGATTTCAGGGGAAAAGCTGAGTTTATAAGCATAAAAGGATTTTGCCATTATTAAACTGAAGTGTATCCAATGCCTTCTCAGTTAAGGACAATCTAAACTTCATTTTATTTGTTAGTTTGGTGGTTCTTTCTTTAGAAGTATGAAAATCTCCAGCAATAATTAAATACATATACATATAAATAGCTGTATTATTGTTTCTTGGCTAGAAAGTATCCCAAGGTTGCAGATATGTGCCATTCAAAACTTTGAAAAATGGTCTTAGCAAAAAATCAAGTTATGTTTTTTAATACTGTTTTGGACTTTGTTTGTTGTTTTGAAGGCTTGGAGTGTGGACTGAAATTTCTCTGAAAACCTGAAGATTAGGCTACTGTAAAAAGGAAACAGCATGAAAATTATAATTATCTATTGAATTTGGCCTGTGTGCAATCATTATTGCAGATGTGTGGACCATAAAAATAAAAAAGTGTTTTTGGTGAAAAGTCAGTTACCAGGATCTCACATGGCACCCTGATTTGTGTGACTTTGATGACTCTCTAACTGGCACACAGATATATATATCCATGATATGGGCATATGCTGACATCTAAACCACAAGAATAACAGCCTCAGAATGTGTGAAATCTACTAATATATAACATGAGAACAGTTAGATGAAATGACTCATCTCATACCCCATTACTATGACCCTCAACAGGAAATAAAACATTATTTTGCTGAATATATAAATAGTTCATATTGTCATAATTCATTAGATTTCTCATGGCATTTTTTATGTGAAAATAGTTTTATATTACCCATCATAAAAAGCATGATTATCCATCATTAGTGAATTTGATGGTATTGTTTTCCCTGAATTCAGTGATTCAAGGACTGTCAAGGACACTATATATATATATGTATATATATGTACATACAGGAGTGCACACGCACACACACATAAATATATTTATGCGTGTATGTGTGCAGGGAAATGCAAATTGCACTCTAGAAATATCAGCAGAAGGACAAGAAATCTTGTAATAAACAGTTAAATAAATGCTGTTGGAATGCAATAGAAAGAGGAGTTAGCAGCTTGACCATCTCATCTCCCTGTAGGTTTATTCTCTACAGAGCATTTTGTAATGGCTTAAATGATTAGCTCAAAGGGAATCCTTCTTATCCTAACTTAATGGATCTAAAAGTCATTATAATAGAAGTCAGTCTGGAAGCATTTTTGCACAATCTGTTTCATACCGTGGGCCAGAAGGGAAATAGTACAACTTAGAGGTAAAATATAGATCTTATTATCTACCTTTACAATAATAGAAATAACATAATGGACATTAGATCATGAGTACATTTCCTGTGAAAGAAATATGTATGTACTTTCATTTTGAGAACACTTATCAAATGATTTATTATCAGTATTAAAGTCAATATATTGATGCAAAATATGCAATATCATTGTTTATTTCAGAAAAAAATGCTGCTAAAAACGCTGGGAAAGAAATTTGAATTTTGTTTAAAAAGCATGTAAGTACTTAACATTTATTTCTCCATTAATATAAATGCTGTCAATTTCTTAAAATATTTTTTCTAGTTCTTGTGTGTATTTTAATAATTTGTTATATATATATGGAGTCAACCTCCTGCTGTAAATTATATCAACCCAGAATCTGGAAGTTATAATTCAAATAAAGTGTGATTTTGAACAAAAGCTTTGCAGAACAAAGAATTTGTTTGAATTTTAACGTTTGTTTCCATAAAGACACCATTGTCAAGCCATCAGACCCTTAATCCTGAATCCAACAGGTTGGTTTCATTCCAAAATCCATTAAAATGGACTTCAGCTGGGTTTGAAAATCTTACCTCCGGTGAGCAAATAATATATTATTTTCATGTTAATGAAATATCTCAAGTTTGGGGGTTTGATTTGAGTTGTTGGGGTTTTTTCCTTCCCCTTTCTTCCTTTATCATAATTAAACAAGATGTAAATTTCTCTTCTTATTCTGACACATATTCCTAACACTTATAGTAGTCAAGGTCTATTGAAATATCAATATTGTTTTCCCTTTATTAAATCCCTATTTATTGTACCCAAAGTTCAGACAGGCTAAAAAATAACATCTTACCAAAGTCTGCTCCTAAGGACTTTCCTTCCTTCTCCAGCTTCATTAGACCACCAGCAGTGGTTTGAGATACGTAGGTCTACAGACTCATAAATAGAGATACGTGATGCAGTACTTGCCTTGATAACTGCATGATAACATTTTTGACTATGAAAACAGTATCTTCAGCTAAAAGGAAGCAGCAGTAGGTTTCATTGAATTAGATTTATTATAGAAAACATCTTGGTTTAATCCTATCTTTTGCTCCACCATTACTGTGTATCATTAAAGCAATTTATATGCTTGTTCTTCTTCCTCTATAATTTTTGGTTTTTTATATTTCTTTTGCCAATAAGGATTGTCATATATGAAATATCTACCAAAATGTCCCATTTTTAGTCACTGTATATTTTCAGGACATGAGAATAGAAGCAAATAGTTGAATATGGTTACTTCAAGACCATCTGACATTCCAGCTTTACTTTTTTGAGTAAAATGAAAGGTATAGGTAATGAAATGAGAAAATTTGGAAAGGTTATAGGTCAAAAGAAAATTTCATCTTCTTGAAAGACAAGCAGTACTAAAATGATTGTCTCCCGTCTTTGGAATTTGTAATTAAATAATCTTCCAAGTGAATCAGCATGATGATCTCAGGAACACTACTGAATTTTAGCATAAATTTACCAGATTAAATTCAAAAGAAAAGCCCATAACACAGTGTAAAGGTACCATATCAAGTTTTAGAGCATCATATGTTTTACTGTAATGTAAAAGATTCCCAGCAAGATGGTAATTCGCCAGTATAATTCTTAAAAAACCCAAAACTTATCTTTTCAGCAACTATTAACATAAGATATTAATTTTGAAAACAAAATCCCCTAAAGGAAAAGTATATCAATAAATGTCATGAAAGCTACTGCAAGAAAAATACATTTGCCATCATTTTATTTTATTTAAACAGTGTAGCAAAGAAAGTTTTTCTTGGGCAATGATAGGTCTTCAAATAATACTGGGGGTTTTTTTGCTGTCAGCATTGGCTTGATTATTTTATATATATATAAATTAGCAACATTTTTATGCTCTGTGATGTTGTGATTTTATTTCAGTCCAAGTCATAAAATTCAATATGGAACAGATTATAAAATGAGAAGAAAGTCAGTATTTCTATGGGAATAATTTTTAACAGGCTAAAGTTTTCACCACAGACAGTCATAGCAGGGCTTAATTTATATTTATAGTTTAAAGTGGTGTTTATACTCTGGAAAGTATTTTGCAGCCCATTTTGAAGAAAAAAATTCTTTAAACCCTATTAATCTTCAGAGATTTTGATTGTTATTTTTCTAATTTCAAAATGAGTGTTCAAAAAATAGATATTACCCCAGCTTCTGTTCTCTACACTGATTAATATTGAACACCTAGATAGCCAAAAATACGAAATGTACAAGTCAGGTAAGCAGCCAACCCCTTTCAGTAAAGGCAAGACTTGCAACTCAGGTATAAGCAGTAATATTTCACGTGCTTTGAAGCAATGTGATTTTTTTCTCTGATTTTTTATTCTGTACTAATACCAAATAGTGATCACAACTCTGTTAGTACGTGTTTGGTCCCAAATACCGAGTAGCTTATGTGACTGTCATTGATGGATTGTATTATCCATTTTGATTATCAAGCAGATTATCTAAATTATCAATTTTTAAAAAATCTATTATTTCACTAAGTAGCTAGTTAATACAGTAAAGTAACTGAATCTACTTCAGTCATGATGCTGTGACCAGTTCCCTGGGGAGCTTGTTCTAGTGCCCAACCACCCTCTGGGTGAAGAACCATTTCCTAATATCCAACCCAAACCTCTCCTGACACGGCTTCATGCCATTTTTTCAGGTCCTGCCACTGTTCATCAGAGAGAAGAGGTCAGGTCCTGATTTTACTTAAAATGTTACCAGTGTTAATTACTGTGTCATTATGCTGTTTTGTCATTTTCTCTTATCATTGGTCAATTTGTTTTCTAAAGACACTTCATGCTTCAGTTTTCATCCACATGCAGATTCTTAGTTATTTTTGGAAGTACTTGTTTCACCTGTGCTGAAACCCAAAACATTTTGTCATGCATTTTGTCACGTCATAAAATCTATCCTTTATTGGATTTATACTTATCTTAATCAGACATTCTTAATATAATCATTCCAGCAGTCTCATTTATCATACATCTGATAACTGAAGTAAAATATTATCTTTACCTACTAATAACATTCATGCACAGGCACTCCTATGAAAAAGTAATACAAACTTAATCATGCTATCATTGGTTTGATAATGGTAAGATCTTGTTTCTGCCAAAGTGAGCTACTTTTTCAATTAGTCTAAGGAAAGGATCTCTGCTTGTGTCTCTTTTGTGGGATTTTTTAATGCCATGATAGTCTTTTACTGCCAGCCATATTTCCTGAATAAAAAGAGTGGATTCCTAAAAGAGTTATCCAATAATTAATACATTTTGAACTGTGATTAATTTTAAAACTGTGATAACAAATGAGGGAAATTGAATGAGCAATGTCCTTCTTTTCTTCTCACACCAAAACAGAAAAAAGGGCTAAAGAAAACCCTTTTATTTACAATATTAACCCTCACAGGAATATGTGATCAGGTTTGACAGTGTCAAGAACCTGAAGATCAAGGACTTGAAAAGCTAAAATTTCTCCTGCTTAAGAAACACTCTAAGATATATTGGATTGTTCAGTGAACTCTGTCCCAGTCTAGAACTTTCCCTTGAGGAATTACATTCTAGAGGCAGAGTCCATGTATCATTCCTTGAAGTAATGATCAATGACTGAGAAGTGAAATATAAATCTCAGCTCCAGCAGTAATTATCAGGCTATCTCATTTATTAAATTTGTCAATATCTTACACAAAACAAATGAATTAGCTATAATCTAAGATTATTTCAATTTCTAAGGTCAAGTAGATACTGTGAAATGCAGTTTTTTGACTGTAGCAAGATGAAAAAATGTATTGATTTTTCAATATACTCTTTCTGTAAAAATAGCATTCCATGTTTTTTAGGTTTTTTTTATTATTGTTATTTATTTTGGTTTCTTATGAATTAAAATCAAGGACAATATCTAGAACTTTACTCATATTTTAATTTCCTCCTAGCAAAGATAATATCAAAATATTTGATTATTAAGAATTAAGAATAAGCAATGACCTGATAAGATCAGACTACGAAAGTCTATCTCTCTGTGAAGGAGAGAAGTTTACAGGCATTCTTGGGGAAAATAAAGAAGAGAATCAGACAAAAAAGGTAAAATAAACCTCAAATATCTTCTTTCCAAGAATCAAAGAATTTCTAAAAGAATAATAAGTAATACTATTCAGAGATTGTGCTTCAATAGGTATGCATACCAAAGCAATCTGCATTGTTAGGTAGTTTTTCCTATCTATATTTCACATGGCTTGAGTTTTAGTGACAAAATATTTTTTCCATAGTGTAAAAAATTTTTAAAAACATTATAAAACTAGTCATTATGAAACATTTTACAGTGCAAAGCTTCTTAATGAGTTCAGGTCAAAGCAGTGCTTAAAGTAATCATTTTGCTTGTGAAACTTTATATAAGTACTCTTATTACAATAAAAAAATTGACTAATATGAAACTATAATTGAAATTTTAAGTTTGCAGTTTGTCTGCTCTGAAAAGGATAGTTTGACTTTGAAAACTCTTGAATAATGAGTAACTCTTAGCTGAAAATGAGGATTATTTGTTAGCTAAACTTTGAAGATGGAAGATTGAGCCTTTCCTGAGCCACAGTTTTTCTTAGAAACCCCAGCAGTAACTTCAATTTATCTCTTTCACAAGGAAAGCCATGTTTATATACAGAGAACATTTACTATAGTATACCCTAACAGAAAAACCATGATAGTAATTGGAAATGGATGGATTTCATAATAAAAAACAAAGCTCCTTGATTGAATTCCCTTTTCTATACTGCAGTCATTTGTGGTAAGTTTTCTAGCCTCCAAAGAAATAACAAATGCAAAAGGTATAGGAATCTGTTCTGTGCTTTATATTCCTTCAGTTCCTTCTTTGTTTTGAAAACTTGCATGATAATAGCAAAGCTTGTACTCACATCCTCAGTATCTCTTGCCACTGACTGATCACATTCCCTTTCAGGACACTGTCCCTTTCTGTTCACATAGTCAGAGCATTAGAAGGGCTTGAAAGCCTCTGTTCCTCAAAGCATAACACTGCATTCCACGTTTGTTGCTTTAAATCCTTTTTAAAAAGTATTTTTAAATTTTGTTTTTACTTTTTTGTTATTTCTGGAATGCTTTATTTTGAAAATAGAGTTGTTCTGCACCACTGAGGTACCCTACTTACATGATTTATAGGGACTGGTCATTCCACCTGATAGTTTACAACAAATTCAGAGGAAAACAACACTGTCATTTTCTGTGTTCCTCAAACTGTGACACAGAAAGGAGGAGGTTAAGCATGTTTATTTTGGCAAACCATATGCTTACTTATTTGTTTCCTTCTTCTCTCAGGCACTACTGCATTTCCACTAGCAGCCTGTAAATTAAAAATTCCATTTTACTGGTATTGTCAGACAACTCCTTTTTCCTAATATTTACCATGGGAAAAATAATTTTAAAAGTATATAAATATATGTTCCTATATAAAACAAAACACAAGTGATAAGACTTGGTATTTAACTTGTTATATCACCTGGAACAATATATGTAAAAAAATCTGAACTTCTGAAGAATATTTTCATATTTTTCATATTTTCATTTGAGGGTAGGGTAAAGAGCAAGAAAAAGAAATAGGATAGCCTTAAAGAGAAGATAGCTAAGAAAGAGAATAAAATGCCAGACAGAGAGAGAAGGATAGGAACAAAAAAGTGAGAAGTGGCTGATTTTTTCTAGATACAGATTATTATTTCTGATCCAGGTTGAAGGGAAAACCTTAGCAAGGAAGAACATCCTATCATCTGTATTAAGAATCAGTGCATTTTGATGAATTATCTCAGTATTCTCCGAGGCTCAAATATGGAACTGCCTATCCTGTGCAACGATTTTAATTAATAAGTTGATGCTAACATGGCTTATTCATGAAGTACGCCCTAGAGTCTTTTTACAGAGTGGTTATTAGTTACCCCTTGCCACTTCTCTTACAGAAATACTATACAGACACCATTCGTTATGTCTCTTTATTTCAGTGGTAGTTTTTCTAGTTCAGATTCTCAAAAATTATCATATAAATGTCAGATACCATTAAGAGGGCAGAAAGAAACTGAAGAAGACATCTAGAAACATAAAAATAGATAAGGGTGCTAAATGAAAGCAAGGAGAGAAAACGATGGACATAGAATTATGGAAATTTCACTGCAATTTCCAGAACGAATTTTTGTCTTTCTGTAATAGGAAGCAGAAGTGCTAAAAAGAGCAATGAACAAAAGAGTAGTTTAAAAAAATATCTGCATTTATGGATCAGATTTGTTTAAATACTTAAAGTGAAGTGAAGAAGTTTTATTTACAACCCTGTCCTCACTGAGTTTGAAGTCGATAGTTAGAATGGAAAATCTGAAAACTGTTACTTTAAAATATCAATAATTTGAAAGGGAGAATAATTTTTAGCACCATCTGAGGGTATTAAGTAAAAAATGAAATTCTGGGAGAGTGTGTTCTCACTTTGCCAAAACCAGGCTGTAGAAAAGATCTGATTAAAATAAGCAATTAGCCTTCTAAACGTTTTGAAACAAACAAGAAGCAAATTGGATTTCCGAAGCTGAAAAGCAAAAGCAAATGAGACATTTTCAAGGTTAAATAATTAAAGGTAAAACTAGGTAATGTGCCAATGAACTGAGCAAGTAGTCATCAGACACATAGCAAGAAGGTGAATTAAAAATAAACCTGAACATTGGGAAGAGAGGCTTGCAAATGCCAAAAATGTGAAGAAATCCTGTATATTATCAATATCTTATCCTGTAGTTACAGGATACAGAGCTAGTTTGCCAAACAGCCAAAAAGGAGTGGCTCTTGTCAAAAAGGACCTCACACATAAAGAAAACCTACAAAAACAAAAAACCAAAACCAACAAAAATCAACCTAGGAATGAGATACAGTAAATGATTTGAAGAAAAAAAAGCCATTTTTGAGAGCAGGCAGCCAACAATTTAATTACATGATTGAAATGCTTTTCTACAGTGGGTATAAGTGAAAGGAATACAAAAAAATTTAAATACTGAAAATATGTTTGCTATTCTTTTAAGAAATGGATTACACAAGCAATTGGTGAAAATATTCCAACTTGGTCTAAAGAGGCATCAAAAAACCTCCATAGTTGTAATCTAGACAAGATGCAATGCTAGAAGTGCAGATAGATAAACAGGTAAACAGAAAGAATGATCATTGTGTCAGAATACTATATAAAATATTGGTATAACATTGGTATAAGCTGTCAGTCTCTCATGGCATTGTTATCCATTTAATTATAAACGACAAAAAAGGAGAAGCCATGATTGGAAAATGTGACAAACCTTTATGCTGAAACAACTGGCATGGTAGGGAAGTGTGGTTACTGTCTATCTAACTTCATTAAGGCTTTTAATAGCCCACCATAAGACCCCATTAGAGGGAGCTGATGAAGTACAGGCTGGACTTTGTGCTGGACTGAAATCAGTCTGATAGAAGGGACTAGAGGTCTAGCTGGAGGCTACCAGGGAAACCCAGGAGTTCAAGATTAGGTCCAGTTGTGTTTAACATCTTCATTAATGATACAGGTGATAGGACAGAGTTTGCAGATGACAATAACCCTAAAGGAGCAAATGATAAGTCTGAGGCTGGTGCCTCTGGAGGGTTCTCTGACAGTCTAGAGAAAAGGGCTTGAAGGAATCTCATGCAGTTCAACAGGGGAAGGCTCTCCACTTGTAGAGAAATAATGTCAGGCACCAGTATATGCTGGGAGAAAATCTGCTGGAAAGAAGCACTGCAGAAAAGGATCTGAGGCTCCTGCTAGTAACCAAGCTGAACATGAGCCAGCAATGTGCTCCTGCTGCAAAGAAGGCCAGTGCTATCCTGTGCTGCATTACAAAGAGTGTTGCCAACTCACTTAGAGACTTAATCCTTCCCTGATTTACTTAGCTGTGGTGAGTGGACATCTGGATTCCTTTGTCCAGTTCAGGGCTCTCCAGTACAAAGGAGGCATGGACATAATGGAGAGTCCACATAAGTAATTAAGAATCAGGAAATGTCACATATGAGGAAAGGCTGAGAGATCTGGGACTGTTTAGTGTAATTTACCAACAGTGGTACTCAGTGACAGGACCAGAGGCAATAGGAACAAAATGAAACACGGGAGGCTTCTTCTGAACGTCAGAAAACACTTCTAACTGAGCACTGGCACAAGTTGCCCAGGAAGACTGTGGAATTCTCCTTTTGTGATATTCAACAGCTGTCTGGTCATGGCCCTGGGTAACCTGTTCTAGGTGACTGTGCTTGAACAGGGAGGTTGGACCAGATAACCTTCAAAGCTTCCTTCCAATCTCAGCCATTCTATGATTCTGTTTTTCCGTTATTAATTTTGTGATTTTTTTTTCAAAATAAGTTTAATTTTCTGAAACTTGAAAACATTCTAGTTTCAAGTAGAAACTCAAGGCAAATTAGTCTACTTAATAAATATCATAGATTTATATCCTTCTCTGGCATTCTTTCAGAATATTCTAGTTATTTGCCTATTATTACATACGTCATTGCTTCCTCAGATATAAATTCCTTGTCTTTCTTAATAAATATAGCAGAACATGATACGAAAACTCAAGAGTAAATTACTACTTCTAGGTTCAAACAATGTTTGTTTTCTCTGGGATCAAGTACATACAGGTTTAACAGTATATAAAACAAATGGCTAGTGTGGAATAACACAACCCTCTCTATTCCATGATACAAGAGATGTTTCAGGAAGGACAAAAAGGTCAGCCTGGGCTTTTAATGAAAGACTTTTTTATAATAAACATAAAAAATGTTTTTAACACATCATTGTAATTTCTATTTGAAACTTTTGTTTTAATTTTTTCACAAAATTTTTTTTTAATGCATAGCATTAAAGCTCATGTGAAGTCTGTAACTAAAGAATAAGAATAAAGTAATTTAAGTTACATTTTGATGGTAAAACATAACTGGTTTTCATGATCCTATGGGTAATAAAGTTCAGAGTTCAAAAGCCTTTTTTACTTATGCATATTTTTTGAGACATAGAAAAGCACTTTGACAAATTTTATAATTAAATTAAGGAGAATTGCAACTACAATAAATTCATATGCAAGTTGCATTTCCAGATGAAATACAGAAAGAAGTATACCTCTGTGAGTTTAAGTCTGCATCATAGTATCTTTTTAAATTACACTTCTTATGTTAGCATCCAGGTATTAGACACCCTTTAGAATCTGTGTCATAGTTATTGACCTTCTCCTTGTTTCTTTCTTTATCCAGTGTTATTAGCTTCAGGACAATTTTATAAATTGTGGAAAACTAAATATCATCCGATATGGTAGTAGAATATACTTATGTAATATCTATGTTTCATCTTAACACTTTTCACAGAACTCTTGAGAAAAACATATCATGAATGGATCCATAAAGATATTTGTCAACCAAAGGCATCACAAAATGTTAATAAATTAGCTGAAAAGAGTTTAAAATATATTATTGATATAGAACTACTTAGAAAATCATCACAGCTTTGGAAACATATTGACTGATTAAGTCACCAAATTTATCCAGGTTCAGACCAATGTAATAAAGAAGATAATTGAAGGCAGTTTACAAATATGAGCAAAGTTAATTTTATTCTAATAACACAAAATAATTGCAGATCAAATTTACTAGTATGGTCTTAATGGGAGGTACATGATTTTCTGATAGAATAACTATTTCCCATAAGGTAAATAAAAATTGAGTAGGCCACATCCATTTATTTTGTGTCTATGTAAAGGCATAGAAATTTAAAAAGAATATATATATTTTACATTAGATAGAAGCTATTTCCTTCCACTGTAATAAAGACAAACACACAAAGTCCACTGTTACAGTTAGTAAGGATTACCTATCTTATACATGAAATGAAAGATTTTTTTTTCATTCATCTCTGAAATTTTTGTGAATCTTGGGACTGAAGTCTTTCATTCCCATGGCATATATCACTGAGGAGTACCAGATATCTCCAGTTTTCCCAACCAACTTAACACTCAGTCAGAGCAATTGTAGCCAAAATGTAAAGGGTAGCTTGCTCTCCATGGTCAGTCTGCCTTGGGCTCTTTTCCAAGGCTTCCAACAGGCACACAAAACAGTGCCAACTAGGTTGGTCTTTTTAAAGCGTCAAACATCTGCTCATTAAAATAAGGCAAAAAATCAACTTCACGTCTCTTCAAGTAGCAATGTCACATTTTCTCTGGTTCTTTTCCCCCAGCGATTTCACCTTTTTCTGACCTTTCAATCTTCTTCGTAGAAACGTAATAAGATAATAAGCTATGCTTAAATTTTAATAGATTAAATCAGAAGAGACATAGAGTCAACCATAAACAAGCGAAAGTCCAGATCCTATGAATGAATTCACTTTTTCAGGTATTTTTGGTTTGGGTTTGTTGTTCTTTTTTTTGGGTTTTTCTGTTTTTTTTTTTTTTTTTTTTTACATTTCCAATGACTGCTTCTGATAATCTTCACACACTGATACTGTTTATCAGTTCTTTGCTAAACTCTGAAATACCTGTTGCAATGTCTCACAGAACACACAAGCTAGATATTTTTGCAAGGGAATCAATATTATATATTTTTACCAGCCTGATCTCTGTCCCTTGGATAGTCCTTGAGTGTAGTTTTGTGTGTGCAATGAGAGCTTTGGGTTCTGTTTTCAGCCAGAGAATCATCCATATCTGGCAAGGTTGGAGTAGACTTTAAGATAACACATCAATAACTCTTGCCATACTCAACTCAAAATTTCAGCTACTTTGCACTTTTATGGCATTTTAGACACACACCTGTTGATTTGTTTGGTCTTGCACTTTGGATAAGAGGTGGATTTGTCACATTTATCATTAATTCCGTTTTCTGTATCACTGTTAACTGCCCTTTTCATTCAGATCTTTTTGTACTTAGTTTCTTCTAAAGGAAAAAAATGAGTACAGCATCTGTCTTGAGCAGATTGTGGGCTTTAAGGGGTAGGTGATTTGTTTCTTTGTTTATTTCTTTGTTTTTAACATGATGTAGAAACTACAGAGACAAGATACTGGAAGAAATTGGATTTCACCATTTAATCAAAAGCAGCATAATTAAAATTTAGCAAAATTTTTAAAAAATTAAAAGGAACAGAAGAAAAGCAAAATGCAGATATCCTTTTTATGCCTTTGTTCTTACGTTTAAAATATTTTTCTTCTCAGGCACATAAAAATTTATTTAAGCCTTTATTTAGTAATTGTAACAATATCACACAGGCTCTTAGATTTAGAATGTCCATTACTGAAATGGCAGCTTTTGCTTTTGCTTGCAATACAAGAAATATTGCTATTCTTTGACGTTCTATCACATCACTCTTTGGTACTTCTTAAATACGTTTTATGAGTATCATTATTGTATCTTAAGGGACTTAATATTCTCAGGAGTATGATCTACCATGAGAAAACAAGGGTTCTCAAGGGACACAAATTATGTACAACAGAAAGAAAACATTTAATTCCAGAATGAAAACCTACAAATTACTGAGCCACTTGAAACACACTTCTTTATTCGTACAAATGAGTCTCTTCATTTAAAGTAGTTCATTACAATGAATAAGACAGCTGTAGCACTTTAGCCATGATGGAAACATTTCTTTTCTTTGGGAAAGATCATTATTGAATATAAAGAAGTAGTGTAGGGGTAATCACTACTTACAGATCCTTGAAAACTCTTGATATATCATCTTATATACAATTTTAGCTTAGATAGTATGTTTGAAAAAGGCTTTATTAAGTGTGAAATTAATAGTAAGAGTACTGCAGGGAAACTGTAGCTCTCCAGCACTAGTCTGCATCGTGTGTCTGAGTTTTAAATCTCCAGCCCATGTTTATAGTCATGCTCTCCATCTTTCATCACAATTCAGACATATAGTGTTAAGCGGTGTCCCCCAGCAGCCCCAGCCCAGTTCAGTGCCTGAGAACTCAGGGTCTCTGCCCAGACTGAGGGACATGACTATTGCTTTCCTGTTTTCTCAACATGTATCCCAGAGAGTGACACACAGGGACACACACACACAAAGAAAGCTGCACACACATACTCATCCCATGGGCACCACACACTCATGGGGCCCCCAAATACAAGTGTGGACACTCTGCTGTCCTGATACCTTATCCCAGACCCATAGTTGACAGGTTATCCAGCCAGATGTTTGCTAGCAGATACACATGCACACCCCAAATAAACTTGATTTGATAAAAATACAAACACCCCCAGTAAATGATACCAGGGATACGGGACCTGTGGTCCTGCTTCAGCTGTTGATGCTGAGCCCTTCACTTGCCTGATTCATTCCACTACCCCCAACAGCTGGCTTTGGGCACACCCACTGTTCCCATCTTAGTGGTTGGAGGTTAAAGGACCCCACTGATTCCAGCAGCTACTGATGAAATCCCACTGACTTCAGTTACTGACGCCTCAGGACATGGGTACCCACAACTACAGTCTCACTCCTTGCACCAAGAAAATACACAGGATAGAGAGTGAAATCACACAGAGAGGGATAATAAAATATTTACTAATATGATATGAGCACACAGGACAGACTGCAGTGATCAGATCACTGACAAGTCGACAAGCCTGGTGATCAGTCCTGTTTTATACATGACTGACCCCTTTTACACCTCTTTCTGCTCGATTGCCTCTCTGTTCCTCACTGACCTCCTTTCTCTGCAGATTGCCTCATGATTTCATACAATCCTAGAGACTCCTCCCAACATCATGAACCTTCAGGGCTGCATCCTTATCAGTTCCAAAATTCAAGTTGGTTCTCTTTGAAGTAGTTCCTGCAGTTTCTTGATAGTCAATTAATTATTATGACTGATGAGGTTTATTTCTTCTCATTATTTCTCTTGTTACCAGACAAGTCTGATAGGTCTACATCTCAGGATTTTTTTTTCAGTGTCTTCCTCTTGATCCTGGTCACCCATTTTAATCCAGGTCTTCAGGCAGGTGATCTTACCAAAGTAACATTCTCCATCAACTCCAACAACTCCATCTTTATCAATCGTGTTGCTGACCAGGCTTGTTTCTTGCTTGTTGGTTGGGTTTGTCCTGCTCTGCGTTTGGCTTCCTCTTTCATACCACCTCATTTGACAATGTTCTTGGTCAGATAACTGCAAGGGAGTTGCTCTTGCCTTCCACATACCCTTACACCAAAAAGAATTTCACGTGATAAGTAGTGAAGGCTGCAAAAAATAAATTAAAAAAAAATTAAATCACTATGACCAAAAACTTTTCAGATTTTTGACAGACACATGTTTTGAATGGATGTACCATTTGTTGCTGATCCTCTGGATATGAATTTCAGAAAGAGGAGCACTATTAGAGGGAGATGGGTAAGACAAGGGAAATCTTGCTGTAAGCAGCTGTTGTGACCCAGAAAGACCCCGATCAGTCAAGTATTTTTGTTGTCAAAAAAATCTACCCCCTGGACTTCTGTAGGATTATAGTATTTCTTCTGGCCGTCATGAAATTCCAAGAAGGGTAAAGTTTCATTCTATCACTAAGGAAGAGCAGAATTTTAAGTCTTTATTTTTCTTTCACCTTGAAAAACAGTTGTTCTCTGGACCACCTCAATGACAATTAAAATGTAGCAAATAAAGTCAAGATTTCAGACATTTCCTTGTAGAAAAACCTATCATCAAAAAGCCTACTTTTAAATATTTTTTTTAGGTTTGTTTTATTGTTAACACATTACATGATTTAGAGTTAGACTCCAGTTCTGGCTTTAACAGTAAAAATGTTATTGACATAAACTAAGCAATAGCATTACAGTGGGGATTATTTAATTTTGAAAGTGCTTAAAGGCTCAAAATTTTACATAATTTTAAGTGTTATTATTAGTAATTTTTGAATCAATTTGCTCATTTGATAAGTGCTGTCTGGCAGAGAAAATGTCCTCGAAAATGTTTCTACTGAATGGTCAAAATGTTTTTCTACAGAAGGCTTATGATGTCCTAATGAAAATATTGAATGTTAAAAATACTGTGAAAGATGTAGCCTATTCCCTGAAAAAAACCATAGATGACTACTATGGCATCTCTTTCTCTGATTTTTCTGTATTCACTCATGAAGTCCAACAGAAACCCAGTGGTTTAGTGATAAAGTGAAAACATTATGGCGGAAATTTTTTGGTAAGTCTGTGAGCTACTTTTACCATCAAAAAAATCAAAAATTACACTAATATTTTATTTCAGCAATATAAAATGCAAAAAACTGTGAGTTCACCCAAGTGTTGTAACTTATTTAGAATTTTTTAAAATATTAATCAAATTTATAACTGAATATAACAGATATAATTACTAGAATATATGTTGAAATAAAATGAATATTGGACAAAATGTAATATATATTTTCTATTGCAGTATATGTTTGGAAAATATAATCTATCAGATACTCAGAGTATAGTTAGTAATCGTCATACACCAATAAACTTGGATCACTAACATTTGTCTGGAATAAGAAAACCTGTAAAAATATGTGAAACTTAACCTTTATTCAAAACTAGAGTTATACTAAAAATTTAGTTTAGGCTTACTAGCATAAAACTGGAATAATATAACAGTAAACTGAATAAATACCCAGCTAATGATAGAAACATTGCCCACTGAAAATAGCTGCAACATTTCACCTCTCTTTGATACTCTGATTTCTTTACACTCTTCTGTAAATATTAGCACTTTAGTGGTATAATTTAGCCTTAATGAAGACTCTTTAAGATGTTTTAAAATAGGAGTAAAATGCAATTTACTTCCTCTGTAACACTCCATTACACCAGACCAGTCGAAATGATCTTCAATCTTCATAGAAAACTTGTGTAAATAACTTTTTCCTATTACATGGGAATTTGTATTTCTAAACTTTTATTTTACATGAGTTTTCTTAGTTATTATTTAGGATTTTTTTTTCTTAATGATTTACTGATGCTTTTAGATGTTTTATTTACTTTTTTTTGTAAAAAAAAAATTGATATTTAAAAAACAAACTTACAGTTTGCTTCTGTGTTCTAACTTCATTACACCTAACAATAAGCATCTTAAGAGTGTTATCATCCTGGACATTCAGGATTAGGGACTGTAGTAATTTTTCCTGTGAATATGTATTTTTTAATTTATTGTTTAGGCAGCTTAGGCTTATTTCACTCTAAAACGAAATTCTTAAGTGCCCAAACCTTAAGGATAGTTCATGTAACTAGAAGGAAGGATTGCTTATTTGTTACAGTTAGCTCTAGAAGGTTTCATATTCTGCTTTTCTAAAACCCTAAAGAGGGGGATGGCAATTACTTGATATTAAAGTAAGGATGGAATGAAAAATTCCATCCCTAAAATGCCCTAGCTGGTCCTAATGAAACTTTGGAACTGTTATGTCTGAAGAAGGTACTTCCGTACATCTGAAAACTGTGAGGAAGTGTGGGGGGAAAGGATCAACATTAAAAAATCTAATGAAAATGTAAACATCTAAATATCTGAATATCTAAATGCAGGTCAAGATTTGCAGGCTACTTCTGATAACAAATCAATGAGAATTAGATATATTTTCTTAACCTATCCAGAAATCCTATATGTTTTAAAATCTGGGAATGGTATCAGCAAAGGTTTCATTTTATCATTACATGCTAAGGGTGTACAAAAACTAGCCCTGAACTAATCTTGTATACTCTATTTGCTTACCACAAGAACTTTTTCCTTCTACCAAGGATGCCAAGGGTGGAAAAGCTGTACTGCATAGTCTTCTTATTGTATCTTTTCAGCTATTTTCTTAAGTGGTGGTCTCTAGAAGTGAATCTGACAGATGAAGGAACAAAGCTTGAACAAAATGGGGAAGTACCATGGGTGCAATGGTTGTCTCACTCCTCTTGAGAAAGTGGGATGATTGAGGGCTGATCTGCATAAACATGCAGAAGTTATAAAATAAAATAGATCCTGAGATGACAAGCCAGTCCTCATCAGCAAACAGCCAAGGCGGGAGACAAATAACAATTAGGAATTGAAGGAAACCATTGTCGGAGAACTGAAGCCTTGAGGAGGAACTGGAAAAGGCAGAGTGGACAAATAAAAAGAGTGGAACTTGTGGCAACCATAAGTCTGTTTTCAGTAAGGGAATAATAATGCCGTAAGAACTACAGCAACATGGTGGGACAAATACTTGCCTTTCTGGAATGAGGTATAAAGACATAAAGTTCTTCTAAACTCTTTACAGAAGGCAAGACAAGTTGTACTCTACCTAAATGGAGTAGCTCACATGTAAGAACTCTTATGAAATAGAACTGCTTGACAGATTTTGAGTAGGGATGAGAGCGGATACAGATATAGACAGCCCAATCAAAGCATGTAGGCAGAGAAGTGTTGTTGAAATAAGTAGAGGAAGTCCTCAGTTGAAAATAAGGGTGCTCGTGGGGGATTCTGACAACTTTGACACCTGCTAAAAGGGGAATATATTAGGTTGCAAATAGTCCAAAAGATCTCTGACAACAATTTTCTGTCAGGAGTGCTGGGAAGAATTATCAAGGAGAAGTAGTCTGGGCCTGTTATTCTCAAATAGGAAAACTGGTCAAAACATTTTCTTGCCTGCAGTCATGCCAAGAGAGTAGAATCTTTAGTAAAGTGAGGAAATGTTCTTGGAAATGTTTAATGTCCTCTTCAATAAGCTTAAGAAGAGCACCATCCTTAGCAGGGCTGTGAGTGATGTTGCATTGTGGTCGGGGGTGGAATGCTGCCAATATTCTGGCAGATAGGGATGGTATTCAGAGGAATCTCATTAAATTAGAATGCTGGACCGGCAGGAACTTGGTAAAGATCAACAAATAGAAAGTCCTGTGTGAGCACTTAAAACTGATGTATAGAAATATGGGGACTGATGAACTGGAGAGCTGTTATGCAAAAATAGAATCAAAGGGTCTCTGTATATAAACTGACCATCAGTCAGCATTTTTCCTGGAAACAAAGGTTAACTGCTTACTGAGCTAAATCAACAGGAATGTATATAGTGAATCAAGGGATGTAGTAGTGCTTCTCATCTAACTTGAGCCTGAAATTTTGGAATGTGTGACAAAAATCAGAATTTGGATGAGGACACAGCATTTTTTGTTTGGCTCTGACAGTCTTTTGGCTTGCACTGCACTTACATAATATTGAGGGGTTATCAGTGATGCATAGGAGGATGAAAAGCATGGCACTGGAAACAACAGGAATCTGATATGATTTCACAAAATATCTTGAAAATTATTTTCAGTAAATTTTGTTGCCATAATTACAGAAGGCTATTTAAGGTCAAAAGGAAAACAAGGAAGCAAAATTGAACTTAGAGGTTTGTCATATGTCTTTCACTTTATAATACAATACAATTAAGAGCATTTTTTATTGCACATTCTTGTGCAATGTGTTGACTAAGACTTAATTAGCTTAAAGGAAAAATTACAAATTTTTAATCCTTAATTATTGTAATTAAGATTTCATTTGTTTTCATGGATTTAACCATGTGATTAAGTGTGAATAAAGTGAAACAGAATAATTTTGATTGCTACTGAAAATGAATTTCAGTTAGACAGTTCTTTATAGTCCACTTCCAGTCTTTGCAAGCAAGTGGTTTGTAATACCTTTTAACAACCCCATTTGTATTTTCTATCACAGATGAAAAGTGATATAAATCTTGATTCAATAATATCTAATAAAACTTCCAGAAAAGAATTATGGAGCTATTTATTCTTCAAGAAAAAAAATCATCCTGAGATTAAACTATCCAGTATGTAAAACCCAGTAGTCATCCATAATAAAATCACTATACAATCATTATTTTCTGCCAGCATTACTAATAAAACAGGTATAATCAATAATTTATGTTGATATTAGCAATCAACTTAAAAAAAAATTATTTTGAATTTTTTCAAGAAATAAATATGACTTCCAAAGTAACTCATGCTGTCTTATTACAATTTATTTCAATAATTGCACCATATCATTCCTACTATGACGGTGATAGCTAAGATTCTTCTGGTGATCTGTAAAGCCTAAGCTGTCACAATCAGGATCCTTCTTCCCCCCTTAAGGAGGTCAGGTTACAATATTTTTAATACAAGTATTACTGCTCTTTCCATGGTGTACATGTGGAGGTATAGTAAGCATGTTAACACGTTCTTAAATGTCATGCTTGCCTTGCCCCAGCACATTCAACCCCACCTTGTGATTCTGTTCTGCCTTTATATGTGTGTAGTGAAGGCAATTATTTTCAGCTTTAATTATGTAATTCCAGAAAAATTATGTGCTCATATTTGTTTTGTTAAAACTGAAATTAAGCACGTATGCACAGCAGTTTCCAGACTATCATGATGTTTAACCCCTTTTATTAGCAGAGACATAAGTTTGCCAGTAGCAGCATATGCTGTGTATATTCAGTCTGCCCTTGTGCCTTTTTGCTTTGGGAGACAATGGACTGCAGGGTAGATTAAAGCCAACACTGTACATAAGGCTTTACTCTTTTTCCTTCTCCAAAGGCTAGTTTCTGTTTGGATCTAGCAAACTACTTTGTTTGGTTCATTAGTTTCAATAAGACACTTGGAACAGTTTTATTCCACCTGCTTGAAAGGAAAGGGGCTTTTTAATTTTTTTGGTTTTTTTACCAATTTAATGCCTCTCACTGCTCTACAAATGTAAGTAGAACCCTGTTTATAAAAACTGTTTTAGTTGAATAAGACATAGGTACATTAAACTAGATATTATGTACTTTGTCTACTAATATTTAACTGAAATTGTTATATGAATGTCATATCTTGATTTTTAAGTATTTTCTTCAAAGTAAAATGCCTGTTTTTATCAGTATAAAATTCAAAATGAAACAATCACGCTTCAGAACTGAAACAGAATATTATTTAAAAATTTTCACAGTTTCTATCCTATAGCAATGAAAAAAAAATCAAATCAAGATTCATCTTCATGCATTTTTGTCATGTTTACATAGAAGAAGATTGATAGGTCTTAATAGTAAGAGAAGTCAGGACACCAGAAACAACCACTAAACTGTTTGCAAAAACACAAATACCTTACTGTGTCTAGTAAGTAAGAACAATTTATCATAATTTGATCTCTACTCTTATGGCTTATTTCTTCTGACATAGAACATAACATAGCATTTTTATTGACTTAGTCATTCATCCTTTTGGAAGGCCTAATCAGTATTGGAAACTATTAAAAACAGTAAGAAGGAGTTGGGGAGATGGAGATGTCTTTTATTTCCTCTAGCTGTGACCACAACTGCATAGACCAGCAGAGAGGAAGACAGCTGGGTTTACTTTTCTTTTCATTCCACATCAACTTCAGAAGTAGTTGTTCTTCCATTAAGAAAAAAATCTATTTGATGAATTTAGTATACAGTGTTATGAATTGTCACCCTGTAAGGCCAAAACAACTCATTCCAGTGTTATGCATTGTCATTCACATGACAAAAAAATAGTCATTTAGTCAGGAGATTTGGTTATAGCATAGCCATTTAGAAGTTCTTGTTTCTTACTCTGAACAAACCATTTTGTCCAAGAAACAGATCTGCAGTAAGCTGCATCTTACTCTGAGAAAGGTGTCTACACTGGGACACTGAAGTTGCACTGTGGGGATGCATATTTCTCTCCATTGAATATAAAAGACATGTAGAATGGCTAATTAAGAAATTTTAACTTTTCAGCATTTAAATTAGGTGATATAAGTCCCAACTGTAGTGTCTGAAGAAACATGAAAGTTTTTTAGCAATCTAAATTAGCCTACCCATCCTCACACCTACACCCTGCAAATACACCAAACTGTTAAATGGACAAGTGACAAAAAGGCAGTCTTTAATGTTCTTATCTTGCTGTACTTAGTCTTAGAAATTGCCCAAAATAAAACAAAACAAAACAAAACAAAAAACCAAAACAAAAAAACAAAAAAAATCATTCTCATGGTATTAGTAATCCTGGTAATTTCCTGCTACTTTTTCTAGATGTATATTAAATTTAGTAACATCTTTATAATTTGTATAACTTTCTATAGAGGACATTCTAGAGCAAATACTAGGTCATGAAGTCCTATTCTGGTATAAATCTGTGTATAACAAAACCACTCTTTCCACCCTGTCCATGTAGCAGACATGCTATCTGCCACATATCAAGCTCAAAATCTATTCAGAACTGTAAGTTATTCTTTCACAATGTTGACTTCTAATATAATTTTTTTTGGTCATTTTAGAAACAGAAAACTGCTTTTCCATTTTTGGAGGAACATTTAAGTCATTCTGTTTCAGTCATGGTATATTTAAGTCTCAACTTGTACTTGATTAAAACTCTATTAATCATTATTAAAGGTTTCTTCATGCAAACAAAATAGCATTTAGCTCATTTAAGTTATAATTGTTCAGTAATAGGGCAATAAGCAATTCACAGAACTCTTAAATTAGCATATAAGTGCAAAAGATAAGTACATTGGGAATAAAGTTTCTTGCTGCACAGTTTCAGTTGGTTTCAATATACATACTTCATAACATGAATGATTGATATAAAATTATATTGCTTGTAAGAAATGAGATTTCATTAATTATAATTCAATTTCTTCTCAGTTCATGCAAAATACTGTCAGAGAAGAAGGAAATTAAACAAATTTTCTTCTTGTCTATTTACACTGTCTGTTAGTAGTATAGGTCTATAATTCCTACATGCACTTCCACATTTACACAAAGATTTTATCTTTATGTGTTTTAAAATCAAATAACTTTTTCCATGTAAAAAATAAAAACATAACAGTTTTATTTTGGTAACAAAGTTATTCTATCCGTATTTCTGGAAAATTAATATATTTTGCTGTATTTTCATCAAACTCATAAAACCGAAACAACAAAAAAAAAAGTCATGGCATAGAAAATATTTTACAAGACTTTATGTGAAATACACTTCTGGTGCTTTTGAAAAAGAAGAGCCCAAACCAAAAAGATGAAAGGCTGGGTTCTAAATTTGTGTGGCTAATTTAGCGGCCTTCTGTTAAGTACTGACTGCATCAGTAAGGATAAGGGAAGGGCTGTGGATGGCATCTACCTAGACTTATGTAAGGCCTTTGACACATATTCTTTCTGCTGAACTGGAGAGAGAAGGTTTTGATGGATGAAATAGTTGATGGGTAAGGAAATGGCTGGTTGGCTGCATCCAAAGTTTCAGTTGAGAGCTCAATGTCCAAATGGAGATCAGTAGCGAGTGGTGTCCCTCAGAGGTTCTTACCCTGATATCTTTATCAATAACTTAGACAGTAGAATGGATTGAAAGTGTACAGATGACACCAGTCTGGCAGGTGCAGCTGATTTGTTGGGGGAAGAGGAGACGTCCAGAAGAACCATGACAAGCTTGACAAATGTGCTTGTGTGAACATCAGTGAGGTTCAACCAGGCCAAATGCAAGGTCCTGTGCCTGAGTCAGAGAAATCCCTGGTACCACATCAGGCTGGGGGAATCAATGAATTTCATGCAGCTGTCCCAGTGTCTGAGGATACTGGTGGTTCAAAGTGCCCTTTCAGCTCAGAAAACCAGTGGTGCCCTGGGCTGCACCAAAAGCAGTGTGTCCAGTAGATGAAGAGAGATGATTCTGCCCCTCTACTCTGCCCTTGTGGGACCTCAGCCACAGTGCTGCCTCCAGCTCTGGGTTCCACAGCGCAGGAGAAACGTGGACCTGTCAAAGAGGGTCCAGAGGAAAACCACAGAAATATCAGAGAACTCGAACCCCTCCTATGAATTCAGACTAAGAGAGTTGGGGTTGTTCAGCTGATGGCTCAGGAAAGACTTTATGGTGGCTTTTCAGTGTTTAAAGCGGGCTCACAGGAAAGATGAGAACAGACTTTTTACCAGGGCGTGTAGTGACACAGACAATGGTTTTAACCTGAAAGAGAGTGGATTTTGTTTTGATGTAAGAAAAAAATTGCTTACTGTCAGAGTGGTGAGACATTGGAACAAGTTTCCCAGAGAAGTTATGGATGCCTCATCACTGGAAGTGCTCAAAGTCAGGTTGGACAGGGCTCTGAGAAATCTGAACTAGTGAAAACTGTCCCTGACTGTGGCAGGGAGGTTGGATGAGATTTGAAGGTTGGGAGCTTTAAATGTCCCTTTCAACCCAAACCGTTCTATAATTTCGACATTAAGGCTGGGTATTACAGAGTAGATTACATGTGTTCCAGGTGCTTAAACTCAGCTCTTAAGCTCTACAGCTAACAGAGATCTAGTTAACAGTCATTGACCAACACTGATAAAAATCAAAGGATATATTTAAAAGAAGCTAGAAGTCAGCTCCTACAGTGTCTATTTTTCATTTGACCTTGTCTGAGCATGTCACGCAAATAGAGGTATGCATGGCTTAAATGGAAATGTATAAAGCTGGTGAAATGAGGCTATCAGCTCCCCTAACCTCAGGCTCCTGCTGCCCATTGTGAGTTCAGTACTGCCAGAAGGGTATGCATACTACTTTGAAACAGGAATTTCCATAAGACCTGAGTATCTATATTCCAAAGTAGAGAAAAGGCATTTCCAGAGTTTTGTCTTCCTTCTAATTTTCCCAAATTGAGCTTTAAATCAAACCAAATTTTTAATAGGAAAAAAAAATATTAAATATTATATTCCCACATTTACTTTTTGTTTTAATCCTTTGTATAGGATTAGTTGGAAAACTAGCAACAGCCTGCAAAGTTTTTGTCTAATCAGGATGGTTCCATAAAATTTCATTTCAAAAAAAGATTCAGTTCTATCTTGTGGACAGGCTAGAGGGATTTCAAGGAGAATAGAGGTAAAACGTATGAAAGATAATCTGCCACACTTAAGCAATATTCTATTTCCATTGAAACAAGATATGTGATAGAAGGCTACACTGGGAAAAAAAGAAAAAGGGAGGAAAAGAGAGTAGAAATTGACTAAGAAAAGTAAGGAGACGATAGACCACATATTACCCACAGGTCAAGAACTGTCAGATCAGTATTAGCAGCTGAAATGAAGTACAGGCAGGCATGAAGTCCTCCCAGCAGCCACCAGTGCCACAAGGCATCTCAGAAAGAAATCCACACTAACACTATGGCAGTTACTTTTTCCACTGACCTTGAACAAAATACACTAAGCTATTTGCACTGTCTGCCACAAAATGTTTTTTCAGAAAGAGGGAAAGAATTACTTGTGACTCCCAGTATTGCAAATCAGGCAGAAGGAATACTATTGAAAAGTTTCATTAAAACATTTAAAGACAATGGTAAACTTAATCAATAGTCTTAGTTATTTGTCACATTGTGCTTTCTATTTCTCTTTATATCTTGTTATTACTGCGGGTGGAAGGAAGTGGAATAAATTCCAATTTCACTACTGCAAATATATTTTTTTCCTTATGAGATTGTGATTAACCTTGGAAAAAATTCTGAGTGTTAAAAACAAAATAAAACTCCCCCAAAGGAATTAGACCAGACTTTAGTCACAAGACTCTGTGCTAGTATTTTCTTAAATTTTTGGTACAGCCATCAAAGAGCAATTGCTGTACTAGCATTTTGTCATTGTCCCATTCTCACATTTTCTGGCAGAGAATGTTCTGTCATATTAGCTGCTAGTGCATGAAATAAAGTTTTCAGAACCTGGGAAACAAATAATCAAGTTAAGTATATTTGTTCATGTAATTTTAAAAAATGCAAATATCCATACTATAATATAAATTGTCTGCATAAACTAATGTTTCTTTCCTTTGCATGTTTTGATAATCAAAAGCAGAAAACAAACCCTGTTAAAGTCACTTCCCATAACTCATTCACTACGTGGTCTTCAAAATATCCCAGCTACAGGGATTTGCCTACACACAGATTATTACATCTCTGGGGATTAAAAGTGCATGACTGTAGAATATTTAGAATATTTAGAATAGTGATACAATCATCAGCTGTCAAAACACTTCTATGACTGAAATGAATGGATAGTAATATTTTTATCTGACTTTAGATTTCCCTCTTTCAGTGGCATTCCAGAGGCAGATTTTCCATTTCCACAGAACATTCATTTCTCTTCCTCTTCATTTTTCATATTTGCAAAACAAAAACAAAAAACAGAAAAATAAAAAAAAAAACAAAAAAACCCAAACCAAACCAAACCAAAAAAAAAAACAAAAACAAAAAACCCACAAACAAACCAAAAAAAAACCACAAAACACATGTTCCTAAAAAATTCTTTTTTTTTTTTTTTTTTTTTTTCCCAAATTGATGTGCAGGAAATAACATCTAATTTAAATTCAAACTAATAATTCTTATCAAACGGTGAAAATTGTGAAAAGTAAAAAAATTGAGCAATAAAAATATGAGAACCACTTTTCTTGAAGTACACATTTTCTTCATCCATGTACCCTTACAGTTCTTCATCCATATATCCTTACAGCAAATGGGAAAAGGGAAAATTACATCAAACCAGTATTAACTGTAATCCTTACCAATAAATCTCAGAAGACCATTGCAATTCATGTCAAGATAATATATATTCAGCCACAAATCAGTCACAATATTTTTTTCTAGTCTAGTCTATCAGCTATGGAATAAACACCTAATTCTATAATATTTAAGACATTTGGCTCTAGAAGCATATGTACTATTCCACTTTTTACATGTTTTCAAAATACAGAACTTTGATCATGTCTTAGGCAGAGCTGTTATCATAATATCTGCAATAATCATAAATGATTTTGTATTGTTAACTCAGAACAAATGGTTAAGTTGCCTCTAGTTTTAAAAGTTTAGTGTGTTGATAATTTCTGTGATGTGCAGAAATTTGATAGTTTTGCATAGGATTTTTTGAACAATCTTATAATATTTTTCTAGGTGAAGTTTTCATTCAAGTTAATTAATTGTGTCTGCTTTTCAGCCTGAAGACAAATTGCAAAACCATTAAAAATTAATTTCAGATGTTTTTGTAAAAGGAAAATAGAACTGTGAATGGGTTTTGGCTCTTCTGATTCAATAATGCAATGGAGAGGAGATACAGAGGTTTTCAAAACTCAATTTCCTCATTTTATTCTCAAATTTATGTTTTCATAGTCGACTTACTAGGCATTTATCTGTTTTGTTTCCTGAAATATTCACGGTGTTCCTCTACAATCAGATGACGATTTAGGATTGGCCCAGGGGAATTTGAAAAAATAATTCTTTTTGCAAGGAAAACGCTTCAGTTTGGTTTCTACTGGTTTTGTACTGAACCAAAGAAAAATGTTGTACTTTTGTGAAAAAGTCAGTGTCCTCCTGGTTAAAGCAATGGGCTGACGAGAACCATGATTAGCCATTAGAAATTATCTAATTTTATTTGAATTTTCACTCTGAGACCAGATACTTCTGGACATGATAACAGGGTTAGCATTAAATGTTTAGGCAACTTTAAGCCTCAGCAGACAGATGGAATTTTAAATGCCTTAAATTTAGGTGGTGTTGAGAGACTCAGACACCAAAATTCTTATTGAAATAAAATTTACTTCTCTCTTCAGATTTTTTCTATTAATTTCAATAGAAATCTGTATTAGTATCATAATCAAGTATTGAGGCATTTCTTTACACCAAAAGAATGAATCCATAACAATTAGTTCCCTAAGTCATCTTGTTCTTTGCCTTCATTTCTGATCCTTGCTTCATATTGTGTTCTGCACTTCATCTATAGCAGACTGAGACACAAGTTCTTCCTATAGTATATAAATATTAAAATTCAGCTTTAGGCTCATGCATGAATAATACAAGAAAATTATGAAAGAAGCCCCTGGACATAGCTCAACAGATGAGGTAATAACTTGAGTTCTGGGGACAAAAAGAAATTGTACTTCAAGAGAAAATTATTTTTTGCTAACAAAAGAAATCACTGCAGCTGAACATTGCTTTACAATTTTATCTATAAGCAAAAAGAGCTATCTGCACATTTTTTTTCAAAGTTTGGCAAAAACGAGAAAGGTAGGTGTGGAAGGGATCATTGTCTCATTATATTTCAAAGTGAACTCTACAGAGTGTAACTATATTTCCCCTTATTTCATCATTTTTTAAAAAATAAATACTCTTTATCACTAATTATATGTGGTATTTTCAGCACAGTGAATATTTCTAATGCTGATGGTAGGAAGGCACAAGGGAGTTGACTCAGAATATGGAGGCAATGAGCTGTCAAAAATGGTGCTAAATCACGTGTTGGAACCACTGTTATCTTTTTGCTGTGCATTAAAAAGAAAGAGAACTTCCTCACTCCTTCTACCTCTGAAATAGAATAGGAGTTGAAAAACCACTTTCCAAGACAGCATTGTGGGAACAAATGAGATTTCTGACTATATGAAAAAATACTTATTGATACTTTACACTACTTCTTGGCAGTTGTGAAAATTTTGTCTTTCATTTGAGAGTGCTGCTGAAAAGAAAGTAGACTTAAAAAAACCACTCTTCTCCTTTAGTTCATGCAGTACTAAATTTTATCCTACATGTAATTTTTATTTTGTACATTTATTTCCATAACCTTGCTATGACAAAAATAAAAGATGCTTACAATATAGAGAAAAAGTGAGAGATTTTTGAAATGACAAGGAAACCTACTTACAGCAGGGAGCAGATTTATAGTCAAAGCCAAAAAAGTGGAGAGAAAAATATTTTCCTTGGGACTAGGAAGAGACTATGGAGAATAAACAATTACTGTACTAAGAAATAAAACTAGAATTTTACCATGAAGAAACACAGAAAGGAAAAAAACGATGAAATTCACAATCTTAAAGTAACAGAATATGTTGGGGGCAAAATTAAAATGCCATAATTAAAATGAAATTCTCTTTTGAATTCAAATGTTGCATTTTTTTTTTTTTTAACATTCACAATATTTTCCTGGCTCTTATTTAAATGTATTTAATTTAGTATGATATTTTAAATTCTGCTTACTTATCTTCATAGTTGTGGTGTAGGAAAACTGCTTAAGTGTGCTGATGACTAAAAGAGATAAAAATTCAGAGATCACTAAATTCTATATTACTGTTGTGATTCTGATGAGCATTTCCTTCATTATTCTGTTTTAATATTTTCTAAATAGATAGTGAATTATGAAAACCAGTCAAAAGTTTGACCAAGATTGATAGATTTGATAGTTGCTTACCATAAAGAAGATTTGGGGAAAACATCTCCACATCTCAAGGTTCGAAAGAAAATTTTTTCTTTAATTTCTATTTTCCAAAAGAAAAAAAAAAAGAAAAAAGAAAAAAAGTCTCTATAAGTATTAAACAAGTTGAGAACACCTTCTACAACCTTAGTGTATAAGGTTACTTACTATCTGAAATGGATATCAGTCATGTTTGTGCTTTGTTTGAGATATTTACCTTCACACTGAGGGGTCTTCAGTAATACAGAATGAGTTTCTCTTGAGTCAATATATTTCTCACCCTAAGGAAGAAAAAATAACATGAGTCTTCCAAAATTAAACTTTCCCCATATGATAGCCTGATGAAAAAGGGTCTAGTTTGAACAGTCCATAAGTTTTATAGTTCCCTAGCAGACCCAAAGTCTTGAAAAGATTTGAAAGAAACAGACAGAAATCACAATTACTAAGGTTGCCATTGACGACTGGCTTTTATAATAAATCAGAACAGCAAAATAGAACTTTGAGCCTGTTCTTTAAGAATAAGTCTTTTAGTCAACCATAGACTTGTTACAAAGCCTTTCCTGAAAAAAAAAAAAAGGATTTCTGACATATCAAGCTAGCAATCTTGGCTTAAATGTAGGCTGCTCAAGAGGCACATTTTGAAGACCATTTGTGGGGAAGAAACAATCACTTCAGATTTCTGATTTGTTTTAGAAAGTACAAATAGAGAATTGAAGCTCTGCAGTCATGCTATATCACTCCAAGACATCTTTTTAGCATCTCCTGCTGAGGGAGTGTTGTTATTCTCCTTTGGATGCTTTTCCCGTCTGCTTGGACTGTGGCCTGTCACACTCCCATTCGCATCTTGAGAGGACTGAAAAAACTCCACTCGTTCCTTTCCTTCCTCGTGCATTGTCTGGTGCACTATTACTGCCTTCACTGTCACGTCCTTTGCTCTTCTAATAAGTGTCTTTCTTATACAAGAAATACAGTACAGGTACAAAACAATACTGCTAAAATCCAGTTGTTAGGAGATGTCTCTGGCTGAATTAAGGTGGCTTATTTTATGGTAAGTTTATTCCATGTCCGTGACAGTGTTTTGTGACAGGCAACTGCATTTTTTAATCAACTGCAAATACTCAGCAAACTGAAAATAAATAATAATTTTTCTACTAAAAGGCTTCTTTAAAATGATAAAGTTCCCTTTTCTGATGTCATAACTTTGCTTAGGCTACAAATGGAAAAGAGAATGCAAAAAGTGGTTCCAAAAGAAATGCATAATGAAGCTCTTAAAAAAAAAAAACCACAACTTTATCTTTCATGAATATTTATTCCTGACAGTGAAACTTCAAACTAAAATAAGAAGTATAATAGAATTATATTTTGTTTAATTATTAGTCTCATCTTTATTTTTTAATTCTTCTTTCTGGTTGTTTTTCGGTTGTTGTTGTTACTTTTTTTATTTCTTTCTTTTTTTCCTACTTTCCACAGCAAACATTGAAGAATAAAAAAGTATAAGGAATGGAAACTGGAGAAAAAACTTTTAACAAAACCTTTTAGCAAAATATTAACATTTTTTAGAGGGAATGGAAAATTTGGGTATAGATGTTAATTTGCTCAGAAAATCTATTTGTGAAACTTTGCTCATTTAATGTGATTTATAAAGCAACCTTCAAAATAGATATTTCAACTAACTTTAAAAAGCTAATTAATTGTGTTAAAAATACTCCAAGGTAAATTGCCTGAACCACTTAGTAAAGAGGCTGCAAATATTTTTCAGAATACTAAGGGCAGCAAAGGAACAAATAGAACCAAGGATTTTGCAGTTAATTCCCATAATCCAAGAAAAATATGCAGATAGGAGAATAAGTAAAAGAAAGGAATGCACAGGGGAGAATCAGAAGATGAAGACTAGATCTAATAAGTTGACTTAATACAAGGAAAGAACTTAATGACAAATAATAGAAAATTGTGGAGAATGCTGAGAAAAATAATCCTCCCATTCTTTGGTCTAACAATTTCTATAGCGGATGATTGTAGAATGGATGACTTAGTTAAAGTAGTTGAGTAAAACAGCTTCTGTTATTAAAATGAAGAAAAATATATTACTTTTGACTAATTTTAAATGGCTTCAGACACACAGACATGCAGATAACAAAAGTATAAAATGCTTAGTATGAGAAAACAACTTTTGATTGCCTTCCTGAACATTCAATTCTTCTCAAAAGACTATGAGAATTTATTTATTTATGTATTAATTTTTTTAAAATTAAAAATCAGAAAGTCTGTGGAGAAGATTGCTAAAAATACTGTAAGCAACAAACAAATGAACATGATCAGTTTGCTTTTTATCAAGCTTAATTTCAGATAAACCTTACTATACTGAGAGTATTTTTAAAGCCTAAAAGTAATCAGTTCAAAGAATTAATGCCCTACTCTATCCTGGAAAAACAGAAATGGCTTTCAGTGATGTAAATGTGAAATTTTCATTAGTTATTTTTTTTAAACAGGAAGGTAGAGAGATAGAATGAAATAGGAAACACCTGTGAGAGAGAGAGCAAGAACAGAATATAATCAGCTGGACCTAGATGAGATTCAAGGTCCCTCCCAACTCAAAGTATTCTGTGATTCTAGTTGTATGAACTCCAGAAGTGATGTCCACAGCTGCTTTCTGCTGAGCAGGCCCTTGGCAAGGACAAGGGAGTAGAGGGTGCAAGACTTTAGCCACAGGGTCACCTGGAAGTTCCCTTCTGGTGGATTTTTTTTTTTTTTTTTTTTTCCTGGTGCAAAATAAATATGAAAATGGTAAAAAGAGTTTTTACAGTGCCTTTATAGCCACACAGAGCCTCTGAAGGAGCAGTTGTTCCTCCTTTCCCATGATTGCTTTTTAACACTGCTTGACATCATCAGTGTCAGAGTGTGCCTGTGATGGTTTTGCTGTCCAGGCTCCACTGCAAAGCTCTTTCCACTACAATGTTTTGAAAGCCAGGCTCAATGTGTTTAATTTGCCTTTAGAGAGAAGAGAAAACCGTGACCTCCCAGCACAGCTGGGAACTCTCACCCTGGTATCGGTGGCTGTGCAGTCACTCCTCAAAGCCACTGGGACATGAGTTTGAAAGTACTTCAATAACTCTAAGAGACAAGAAATGAAATCTGTGGACTCTTTTCTTATGCCTTACAAATTTTATGAGAAAATATACAGAATCTTAAGTAATTTGAACAGAGTTCTTTCTTTGATAGTTTCCTGGGAATGTATAATGTATCCTAATTATAACATATTGTATATTTGTGGGTTTATATAATATACTGTAATATAAATATACAATATGTAATAAATATAAATTCTTCTTGCTCTTCTTTCTTCTTCTTTCTTCTTCTTCCTTCTTCCTTCCTCCTTTTTCCTTTTCATTTTTTCTTATTTTTCTTCTTCATCTTACTTTTAACCCCAGCTCCCATTTGTTTTGGCAGAAGTGTGTTTGTCACAGAAGTGCAGGGAGGTTCTGGGAGCAATCCCTGCTATCGATGCCCTCCCTGCCTGTGCCATTCCTCCGGCTGTGCCGCCAGGCAGGGACACAGGGACAGCAGCACCTGCAGCGCTGCCCTGAAAAGGGAAGGACAGTTTTTGGGGGAGGCGGCTGCCCGCTGAGCTCCTGGGCTCCCAGCTGGCCAGGCAAGGGGCTTGGGGGGCTGTGCGGGGCAGGATCCAGGCCCTCTGTCCCTGCCTCTGGCAGCTGCTCCCCGAAGGCAGGAGAAGCTGCATGTCCAGTGGGGGCGAGGCTTGGGGCTGGGTGGGGTGTACGGGGCAGGGAACGGGCTTTCTTCTTTTCGTCTGCAACTACTGCTGCCATTTCTACAGCCATCCATTGCTCCACGGCATACTGCTCCTCCAGCTGCTGGCTCCATGCCTGGATATCCAGCAGAGCTTTGCTCAAGATCACTGGTCATGTTCTGGTCCATCTGCAGTGGATCCCGGCTGCTGGCTGGGCTGTTGCATGGGACATTGGGTGGGGTCTGTGTCCCTGTTGATGTCATCTCCTCACTGAGGACAGAAGAACCTGATGCATTTTCCTCCCCAAGAGCGAGACGTTCTCGGGCCCCTCCTCCTCAGCAATTTCAGCAAAAGCTGCTGGCCCGGTGTCCATGGGACTCCCTGGGGCAGGAGAGGCTCTGGGCATGGGATGGGCTGCCTCTGCTCCACTAGTGTTGAGAGAGTTTGGCCTTCCAGGGGACAAGTCTGGGGCTCCTCGTTTCTCATTGGGCACAAGGGTCTGTCCCAGATCTTGGAGTTGATATAATGTCCCGTTTGGGACAGTTCCTGACTGCTCATATCTCCATCCCATTGGGACAGCTTATGGTCACTCAGATCTTCTCATCGGGGCAGCTCTTGGACTCTGTAGTCTGTTTTTTGGAACAGTTCCTTGTTGATGCTGTCTCGCTTGGGACAATTCTGGCTCTCTCCTGTCTTCCCATTGGGAGACTTGCAAGTACACATCTTCCCATGGTGAGAGTGCTTGGTACCTCTCACCTTCCTACTGGGACAGCTCTTGCAATCTTCTGGGACTCTCACATCTCTCCATAGGGATAGCTCCTGGAATCTCTAGTCGTCTCATTCACAGTCCTGCTGCCCTCTCCCACCGTCTTCCCATTGGGACACCTCTGTCCCAATCATATTTTCTTCCCATTCATGCAGGTCTTGGTATGCCTCATTGTCTTCTTACTTGTACAGCTCCTGGACTCTTACTGTTTCTTCCCATTGGTACAACTTTTGGTGTGTCCCATCACTTCACTGGGAAAATTCCTGGACTCTCACATGTCCCTGTTACTGGCACAGCTCTCAGCTTCTCCTGGTTCCCCATAGGGAAATTTCTTGGAGTCTCACAACTTCTTCCTTTTGATATTCTCTCATACTATCATATCTTCTTCCCATCGGGAAAGCCAATGATCCACGTTGACAAAGAGCCATACCTGGTACCCTAACAACAGTGGAGCAGACAGGAACTGGTACAGAGCAGCCCCCAGACTATTGGACTTGTAGCTGCTCCTGTGCCCAGTGCCCAGAGAGGCTTTGGACAGGCTCTGTGACCCTGCTGATGGTACCTCTTCACTGAGAACAAGAAACTGGTGCTTTTTCTGCCTGAGGAGAGAGAGGCTCAGGGGGGTTACTCTTCCTCAGTAGCTCCAGCTGGGGCAGCAGCTGCAGGCTCGGTGTCTTTGGGTTCCCCCAGGCAGGAGAGGCCCTGGGCAGGGCACAGGCTTCCATTACCTGGAATTTGATTGGAAATAAATCAAACCACATTAATATGTGCATATTTCTGCAAATACCCTAGAATTGTATGGCTGCAGAACAAGAAAGGTACTAAAGCAGGAAACACTTTTGACATTCTCCTTTGAAATCTTCTAATTACAGAGTTAAGCATATAAGATTATAAGACTAGAAATACTGTAGAAGCATGAGTTTAATCTCTTTGTTAGGTCACTTGTATAATGGCATGGAGAAACCATCAGTCAAAAGCCTGGAGGCACTCACCAAGTGTTCTTCATGTTTCTAATCCAGGAAGAGGAAAATAATATTTGACAACTTTCAATTATAATCTGATTTTAATATTATTTTAATAAATGGGTTTACTGCAGAATTAAGCTAGTCTCTGACAAGATTTTACCCATATTTTATAAATGGATTGTATTCATGAGATTAATACATACTAAGTGGCATTTATAAAGCAATTAGTGTATTAGCATACAATACAAAAAACTTTCTAATAGAACTTGTTATTGAAATGTTAACAAACACCAGTCGAAGACAATGACAGAAACAAAAAGGAAACACCTGACAATATTATGTTTGATATTAAATGTTGATTAAATGTTGTAATCACGAAATTGCTATGTTTCTTGCTGTATTTAAGCAGTATTACTGGATTTCTATGAGGAGGGAGTCTGTTTCTTTCACCCTGTACTATCTTATAATTTCCTAATTTAAAATTAAAATCTTTTCTCTAATTATGAAAAAGCTTTGTAAGAAAAATCTAATTCACTGCCTCTGTTGAGGCAATATTTTGAAAATAAGACTAAAACTAAGAATGAATAATCTTTTAAATCATTAGGGAAAAACAAACAAACAAACAAAAATCATCACCCAAACCCACAAGTGTCATGAGTATCCCAAAATACTATTGTATTCCACATCGCTGTCCTCCAAAATTGTTACTGTCTCTTTCAGACTTGCCAGGGCTGAATTTTTGGGCAGTCGGAAGTCGCTGATCTCTTGAAAAGGTCAGGGCACCCAAGCTAGTTTCCTCCTTCACCTGCCAGTGTTTGCTGAGGATGGAGACTCTTCTTTGGGAAAATGTTTTTGGAGTGAACTTTGCAAACTCTATTGTCAGCAAAGCTTGAGCCAGTGCCTTGGACCAGGTCACCCCAGGTGAGACCAACAGACAGGTTTTTGTCCCCCTGACATACACGCAGTGTGGAGCACATCAGCAGCAACACTGTTGGAGTCCCTTCAGGCTGGATTCCCTTCAGCAGCCAAGCCCATGTGCGAACTGCAAAGTCCAAAAGACTGACAGGAACTCGTTCCTGAATCCTTACTCATATCACACAGACAAAAATTCCTCACTTTATTGAACTGCTAGTGACAGAAATACTCCTGATCATAGTGGCAGTGCTATTTATGGCAAATATACTTACAGTTTTAAAGCATTATTCCCTTAGAATATGTCACCTGCCATTAAGCAGTGTAATAGATGGTATTTCTGAAATGCTGAATTATCAGGTACAACAAGAGGTATGACCACAGGTGTCTAGAATAATTGGGCAACAGTATCAACATCAGTGTAAGAACTAAACTAAGAAAAGAGCAGTACTAACTTGGTTATTCTATTCTTCGTACTTATTACTCCTTTTTCCAGAGACTGCTAAGCTGTTTCTCCAAAACAGTAAATTGCTTCATAACAACATACTTTCTGATGAATCAGTGGCCTCGTTGACTCTAATAAAACATAAAGCCATAAAAGGCCATAACAGAGACTAAGAACATGTTTGACCTGACTTTCTTCTATTTCAGAACTCCCTATGCTGGTAAGAACAGAGTCAAAAGCCTTGTGGTGAAAGGGACCTTTAAACCTGAGTATAAAAAATATGGTCTCAATCTGTCAGATGTATCTAAACAGAACTAAAACTAGTTAACTCAACTTGCCACCTCCCACAAGTCCAGCTTTGTTATGTATCTGTCACTGCAAGTAAGACGTTTTTTCTGTGCCATGCACTGATTTATGCAGCTCTGTGAAGTACCTGCTAATATTGTGCATATACAGAATGAGGTATTATACTAAAGGATTTACACTTTAAATCTATTTTTCATATTTTTAATGCTCTGATTAATATGTTTCAGATCTAATTTCCAAACTTTTATTTAAAATAAATTTTTATTATTCTGTCCCCTGCTGTATGTTACAGCAATAGATCTTTTACTGTGTTAAAGACTAGAATACCTCATGAGAAGATATTCTTTCAACTTCACAAATAAAAAGAATGAATTTGGATCCACATCTAAAGGTTCCTTAAGAAGCTTCATATTAACACAAAGTGGTTTTTTAATCCAGTTGTGTAAATAGGTTTCTAAGCAAGATAAAAGGGAAAAATTATGTTTAGAATTTAGACATCTCTATCATTCTACAAGTATGAATTAAGAAAGTGCCTGTGTGCCATATTACTGATTTTGCCACAGAAGAGGAAAAAAATTGCAGGTTCTTCAGAATTACAGTTTTTCCTAAAAGTTTCATCAGAACAGAACTCATTTTTCCTGAACTGCAAATAAACTATGATATGCAAATCAGAACCCCAGACTCAGAAGATGATGAACGCTTTCCCTATGAATTTCCAACCATGGGCTTAACTCTTAGCAGATAATGTAAATAATATTTTCTGCTTCTGTTACCTCACAGCAGTAACAAAAAGGAACATCTGCATACAGAATTTCTCCCTATGAGGATAACACTTGTCAACACCATATACCTACCCATGACACCTTATAGCAGTAGTAGTACACACCTGAGTTCAGAGCTGTAGCTAAGGTGCATGCAATAGGACATGTTCTATAATGAAAAGCCTGGAAAGCTCTGACTAATAGTTCTTATACTACTTGTCTTTAATTAGCAGGTACAATTCTGCAGACGGAAGAACATCTGCATTAGAAAATGACATCCTTCTATGAGATTCATCTTTTAAATGTCAAAATGCAGCACAGGGTGCTGTAAAAAAGGTTTTCATGATAAATTTCAGCATGATTTTTCATTAGTTTAGATCAGAACTAAGAGCACTTTTACACAAGCAATTTTATTTTTTATGGTAATTATGTGAAAGTTACTGCTTTTAATATATTCCATTTAAAATGTATATGATTTCTTTGTTTTCACTGATTGATTCTCTGTCCTTTTCTTGCTAACAAAAGGAAACTGACTGGTTAAATCTGATTAAATATATTCAAGCCATTGCCTCTGCCAAACCACACAGGTCTTGACATCCAACTAGACAAGGATAAATGTTTTCATTACAAACTGAAAGCAAAAAATCCATATCATATTATAAATCTCATAAAGATATGACAATCAAATGAAAAGTGAAGAATAGCAAAGGAAATGTAGCAGTCCTGAAGTTCAGACAACTGGGACATGCAGATGTGTTAACTCCTTCCAAAATTAATGAGAACTTGTTGTAAAAATAAATTTGCATGAATCTGTATGTATTAGATTTCTTTCTAATTGTGTCAGCACAATTAAAAGTACTTTGGTTAGTATTACAAAAAATTTAAGATATCTCATAATTATTATATAATTCATTGTTTAGGTATCTCAGTCAAATTCTAGAGTTTAAGAATTATTATCTATATATTATATATATTTATCTAATAAATACATATGTATAAAACAAACAAAAAAATTGCACTATTTTAGACTCTGCTTTTTTTTCATTCACAATGGAACCACTTTGAATTAATATTTAGATTCTGACAATACTCATAGTTTTGAATTTTCTATTAAAGTTCTGATGCCTAACAGAATTGCGAGGTGTTTGACATTTCTACTTCACAGAATCACAGAAATAGTGGAGTTGGAAGGGACCCTCAAGGAACATTGAGTTCAACTCCTGGGACTACATAGCACCATCCCCAAGAGTTGCACCATGTGCTCTGGAGTATTGCATGAAAACTCCTGTCCTTTCTGTTAAGTTTAATTTGTTTGATTAAGGAGAGTCCAGTGTAAACATTGATCTCCTTTAGAACAGTATGAGAAATTATTATACCATTGCTAGAATGTGCCTATGAAGATACTATATTATAACTACAAACTATAATATAAGTGCAACGGTTCAATAAAGCAGCACTAACAGGCACAACTGAAAGAGTCACTTATGCCACAGCCATAACTTTATTCTCTGTGCAAGGATATCTGGAGATAGTCGTCATTAATAGAAGTGTAACATGAAAATTTTGCCATCTTATATAGGATTCCATCTATGATCAGTTGCAGCCACATCCCTTAATATAGTGCCACATAGCAAAAACAATACCCGACCCTGGATTTTTCCAATGTCCCTGTGTTTCTTCTACATTTTTCCTTTTTAGATCACTGACTGCCACTAATTTAGAATAAAAATCTTCTCTAATTTTGCTATGCAATTCTGACATTTTGCATTTTTTCTACCATTATTCAAATAAGTAGACTTAATATGACATGATGTTCTGATCCAAGAAATGTAGTTTTTCTCCCAATTACATTAGATTTATATTTCTATTGAAAACAATGGACTTTAAAAAATGTGAAAAAATTCAAAGAATTAGAATCTTAACCACTATAAAAAAAAAATGGATTATTTTATACACACACACCCATATATATATATGGGTGTGTGTGTATACACAATTGGTTGAATATTTAAAAGTATCTATGCTGTGGAATTGTTAGTAATTTGGGACTGAAGTTTCTAACATATATTGTTTTTGTAATTCTTAATTTAAATCATCATTCATAGGAGGAAAAAGTGGCCAATTATATAACTAGGCAACTGTAAATTGTTAAAACATATTGGGTGGATTCTGAATGGGGAGGTAAGTGGTGGTGAGTTCTCATGCTATTTCCTGCTCAGTGTGCTCCCCAAGAAATATTGATCAAATCCTCCTACAGAATGCTGGGGAAAGAATTTCTGCATGACTAGAACCCAGCACTTCATGACACTAAACTGCAGGTCATCAGCATGCTAATGTCCATGACAGCTTTGAAATCTAGGTCTGATGAAAAGGCTTACTTCTTTTTATCTTGGCTACCCCTTCTCTAAACTAAAGATCCATTGTTCTGTGCTCTGAACTGTTTTTGTAACCCCGTTTATTTATTGATTATCTTCTCTTCTGTAAAATCAAGCTTGTTAACTTCAGCTCTGGAAAAGTGTTGACACTTTCATAAAAGCATCTGCCCTGATTTCTTGTCCGGTCTTGGGTATCTGCACCATCCTTTCCCAATTCTATTTTTATAACATTTCAGCATTACATGTCTAAGACTTTGCACAGAGAAAAAGACTTTGTCTTTTCACATCGTTGATATGACTTGCTTTTTTCACTGTATCAATTAAAAATTCTATCAAAGTGGATTCAGGTTCAGTATTTAAAACTTTTTTTTTTTTAAATACTAATACTTGTATAGGTGTTTTATGTGAAATGTAAGGAGGCTTTAGTACCTAAAATATCAAAATGTCCTTTGAGAATGGATTGAATAATTTTTTTAGCACTGAAAATGAGAAATATACACAAAATAATTTTAAATCCATCTCTATAAATGTTCTTTTGTAACAGGCGTTGCATAATTTAACTGAATAATAAGAGAAATTGAAAACTGATTATAAGTAAAGGTCACTTTTCCCACCAGGGCCAGCAGATAAAAAATCCTAGTCTTGTCAGAGCGAAATCAGAAAGCTGATCATTCTTAAAATATCTCTATTTTCTTATTATCATCCATGTTATTAAAAAAAAATCAATTCCTGTGTCTGAGATCTGGATACATATTTTGCCTTCATTTTGTTTCTGGAATGGAAACCCAATTGTTTACTCAGCATTCTGTCTCATCTTGTAGGTCCTTGACCTAATTACAGTCTTCAGTACTTGCATTTTTACCAGAGGGAAATATTGCACAAAAACTTCAAGAGCCTTTGTACTCTAGAAATGTACCAATCAGCCTTATAAAATTCTTATCTGTACTCCATTCTAATTCAGAAATACACCAACCCTCCTGTATAAGTCAAATATTGTTCACATAGTATGTATTGTTCATGTAGGAGGTATTTTCATAACTTAGCTGAGCATGTGCAAATCAGTCTGTTACTCCTTTTGTATTCACATATTCATCAAATTCCCACATTACTTATAAGAGAGTATGTTGTCTGGATGCACGTTGTCACCTTGCAGAAAAATGAAATAGCAGCTCCCTGCAGAGATGGCTTTGTGATGGTTTTTGATATTCTGCAGGAAAATAAGTGGCACTTTTGTACTTGAAGTACAGTTCATGCTGCGTTGCTTTAGCAGATTAGTACCGAGCTCTTGCTTTGCAAGAGAGTTTACATTTTGATTGAGTATTATAGGCTGAAGATTTTATTGTAAAGATAAATCTTACCTGTGAGGAAATAAACTTACTTCTGTCTTTTGTGTGTTCTCAGAGTGTAACTGAACATTGATCCTGTTCATGGTTTTGAGCTCATTCTTCATTTCAGACAAATGAGAAGGGCAGCAAGCTTTCTATATATCCCACTATGTATTTAACATTTTCTTCTTTTTTCCCTCTTGCTTACTTCTTCCTCTTGTTAAATAATAGAGAAAGACTTAAAACCAGGACATTGAACATTAACATTTACATGCATTTACATACCTATTTCATATATAATTGCTGAATCCTTTCTAGTCAGAGGGGAAAAAAAGACACTTCTAGGCTATAAGCATTCGTCTGACATATTTTATAATTCTGTTTTACAGTGAGGTTATTTTAGTTCTCTATGCTTACTAAGAAAAAATATAAATACTATCCTGATCTAATGAAGGATAAATGTAGCACAAATCAAAACTTTTTCACTTTTCAGTAAGTAAGGATGTAAGAATAATTTTAAGACATAGACATGGGATCCTAGAATGAATTATGTGAAATCTATGTAGTTGTGTGTAGAAAATGGAACAATGATGGAATGGAGGAAAAATAAGTTTAAAATGTTACCACTTATGAAGCAGAATGTTACTGTAAAATTTTGGGAAATGCTATGTGTCTATATTTCTGCAGAGGAAGCATTTCCACATCATGAAAGGCAATTGCATGGGTCACACTGTTCACAATGCAATGAAGCATGCAGAAAAACATCTGCCCTGTGACGGAGCAGTACTGAATATTAATGTGGTTAATCTCTTCTTTTCTTTAAAAAGAAAATCCAAAAGAAAAACTGTCTGAAGTGCGTACAGTTATGGTAAAGTCTATTCTCATCTGTGCTTATTTCTAGAAGCAAGCCACCATTAGTTTCTTTTCGATAGATATTTATATGAATTGTGTATACTAGAGGGTCTTTATTATTTCATAGCAAAAGAAAGTTTAAAAGACTGTAAGTCATGCCTGACTACATACAAAAAAGATCTAAAATTGTGTGCTACTTCCCTTTATTCCTTTTCTTTTGTCTGACCATCTCCCCAGGGGAGGTAACTTTATATTACAGCAATGTAAGTGCCTACAGCAAATTTTAAGTTCTGAAGTCAAAGCAATAGGAGTCGTTATCATAATTAGCTCCATGAATCAACATAACTGAAGGACAAAGATCTCTCTAAAACTCTCAATTTTCTTAGAAACCCCCCATAATTCAAGAAAATATTAGTTTTATAATTTGGAATTGAAAGGAGCAAGAGAGGAAGAAACAAGGTATTATAACTAATCACTTGTGTGGAAGATTTTACTAGAAACTTTTTAAAGTAATTTAAAACAAAATTTTTAATGTAAACCAGATAGGCAATTTGAAGAAACAAATTTTGACAATTGTGTCATAACAAAATTAAGATATGCACGTACATATTCCAAGTAACACAAAATCAGAAATGGATTCATACATGTTGAAGGTAGTTAGATTCCATCCCTCTTTAAATATCTACAGTGATTTTATATCTAAGATAAACAGTTTTGACTTCCTCCCTAGTCAATACAGAAAGAGTGTTTTTTTCAGTTTTTCAGCTTTTTATTACAAAAAGTTTCTTTTTCGTCTGAGAAAATACACTGAGACATGACCTTTCCATTGGCAGTGAAGAGAACATAGAATGACACGCATAATATAGATTTAAGATACCCGCTCAGATTAATCTTATCTCTGGTCCTTATTTGTCCAGGATTTCTACATTGTCAGTGGATTTACAGAAAGTCATCAAAAGTAAGTTTTTATTTTATGACTTTTGTAAAATCTCTAGAAGGGATGACATTATTCAGTAACACTGGACAGAATCCTACAGTGCTTGAAGCCATATATCGTCATAGAGATCGAACTCCCATTCCTTCACTACTTCACCACTGGCCATCATTCCTTCCATGCCTTCACTTTCACAATTTAAGTGCCAATAAAATTAAGAGGGCTGCAGTGGTATATTAGAGGGAATGATAATCTACAACTTATTGTAGATATATGTCATTAATTCTAAACTGCTTTGTTTTTTTTTTTTTTTCTTTTTCCTTGATCAAATGTAAGAAGGAAAACTTTTGGCAAGGGCTAAACTATTTGTTGCATGGCCCCTTTTTTTGTTTTTGTTTTTTTTTTAATCAAAAGCCAGAAGTTCTAAAAATAGAAAATTTGATTATTTATCCTTGGTGTTTTATACTTGAAATTAATTCATTTGATCACCAAGTAATATGATAATTGCAAAAGCCAGTGACATGAACTATTAACTGTCTTCTGAATATTGGCATCATTACTTCAGACTGTGTCTCTGCTTTCTAGCTACAACAAATGAGTAACATCAGAGTTCCCTTCAAAAAACACATAAATGAAAAATGAATCTGCAGTCAATTTGGGATTTTTTAAGCCAATAAACATAAAATATTTGACCCCAATGCAAAACCCCAGATTTATGCACATGCTATTTTTTGAATACTGAATATTTTTTACATCATGATAGCTAAGTAGTTTCAAAGAAAGTGTACACTGAAAATGCTGCTTATCTGACAGGTCTCTGTCATAAACACTAAAATGATTATTTACAAATGCATTATTCCTACAGAAATCTTTTCACTAAAACCTTCAACAAAGGCAACATCAAAAGACACTCCCTTTTTGTAATAGCAGAGTACATTTTTGCTCATTTATTTTCAGTCATGCACATCACATGAATGAAGAATCAAGACCAAACCTACATGGGCTAGCTACACATCCCTGTACTAGATTTTCTTTGCTTCATAATACACAAATATTTTATTCTACAGCATTTTAATTTTTTTTTATATATATATATATTTTACTACTAGGGTTAATTTTTTCAAGATCCCTGTCTATATTACCTACTGTCTGGTTTCTCACATATTTTTATTCCTAGCCTTCTTTATGCTCTGCAGAAGATCAGTACTGCCTCTCTACCTGCCTCTTGATATATTTATATTGAAATTGCATTGGTTTGTCAGAATGCAGTAAGTTCTTGGTGTATGTAATCACGATTTACTAAGTCCTATTCCAATCCAAATACTTTTAAGGAATCTATGATTATATTTTCCATTAAAATTGTGTTTATCTTGTGAGAAAGTGTGGGATTTTTTACATGAATATTTAGTCCACAGTCACCATGCCTAAATCTACTCAGTAGCAGTGTACAGAGTGCCTTCTAGAGGGCACTCCTTGCTTTCTTACCTATTCAACAGAGAAAACAAATATTTTCCAGAGAAAAATTTAGAACACCTGTATTAGCCTCTGTCTCTGGATGATTCACCAGAAAAGGTTGCCATTTTCTCTTTTTCTGCTAACCTTATTAACTCCCTTCATTAAAGAGCTTCAAATACATAGTCGAAGTACGGTCTGTAAAAACAAGAAAATCTGCTTCAATCCTTGTCACTAAGAATGTCCACAGCATTGTGGATTTGTATGAATTAAAGCAGGTTCTTGTACTGGGGGAAAAAAAAAGATTAATACTAGAGTTAATGAAAGTTCCTTACATAGATAACTGTCTGGCTCCTTGCTTCATGATTATAATTAGAGTGTCAAAATTTGATTCAAATGGTAGTTTCTGTTATTATTTATCTCAAGTATCCTAGACAGACAGGTTATTCATTCTGACTGTGACAAAACGTATAAAAAAAAAAAAATTCAATACTGAATAAATTTCAAGGAAAAAAATCCCTTTTAATATTATTTTGGGTTGTAATTAATTTGAAAATTTAATGGAATCCTGTAGTTTCAATCCTGTAAATTGTATTAATCATTTTTAGAGGATATTTGCAACAAAGGACATCCTCAATTAAACAACTTCTTAAAAGCCATGCTTTAGCTACAAGTGTCTTTTCCTACACACTCATTGAGGAAACATCCCATTTCTATTTCCCAATTGCTTATACACAAAAAACTCCTTAGCATTCTCTGTGACTTCAGTGAGCGATAAAACATTGTAGTCTGTGAAATATGGCCCAGATTTTTTGACAGGAAAATATGTTTTTCTACTGATTTGAGTTTGGAATTCTAAATTTCTATAAATACCATGGAAAGACAGTTTTATAATATAAAAACAGCACAGAAAGTTTTTAAGCAGAGCTACTACCTTATCAGCAAGATTCCTACAGTAGCAAATGTGAAACTCAATTTTGCACAAAAGGCAATCACAGAGGCAGCAATTTTATTGTATGAAAGAAGAAAGCATTTGGAGAATACATTTAGTTCGCTAAGATAAGAAGTCTTACATAAACGACACTATTTCCTCTTGCAAAAATCTCAAGTGTGCTATTCTACTTAAAAAGGAACTGAGTGAGCCAATTTACTCTAGCTCTGCTCACTGAGGCACTGGAAGGTAGATGTGGATGTTAAACTGTACATGAACAATTAAGGAAGTATATGTGCAGATGTGACAGGCCTTCAGGTTTTTCACTCATAGCTTTTTCAATTAGTCAGAAAATTGTCTCTGTTTCTGGTAGAAAGTACTGTATGCTACTCTGCAGCAGCAATTGCTTACTAAAGGTTTGTGCTTTCTATTGGATAGCCAAGCTCATAACCATAGTCAATTCATTACAGAGTGTATGTCAGTCCAGTGATGTGGAAAAACACGTTACTGACATGGAAGGGTCAGATACTAGATAAAATCTAGAAGGATATGGGCTGTGAAATCTGAGTGAGAAGAGAGTCTTGGTCTCTTGAGAAATGACAAAAGAGACACTGATGTTACTATGTTTCATCCTCTGATCTGGCCACAGCAGATGGTTCTGGCAGCAGCTCTAGAGAAATAAGACTCAAAAATAACATTTTTCAAGGGAATTGCATAAGAATTAATAAGAAATAACTCTATAAGTAATAAAGTATAGTTTAATTATTTGACAGTGTCATGGACAGATTTAGATCCTCTTGTATATTTTAGATCTATGTGTAGCTGGGAAATATTTGGGATAGTACTAAGGAAAATATGTCATTAATTTGATGCACTGTTTGTCAGTTTGGCCTAATTGAGTTTCTTAATAATTTTTGCAGCCTATCACAACATACAGGAAATAAACTTTAGATCAAACTTTTCAATTGAATTAAAAGGAATATTCACCTGTATGTGAGCAATACATCAATTTCATCATAATAGTATGGTGATTCTGATGTTCTGTCCTCTCATATACATTTCTGTGTTTTCACTGTTAATTTTCCTAATAAAAGGATGGCATAAGGCATTCTAGCTACTTAAGTAAATCTTGCTTCAGTAGCTAGTTAAGTAAATCTGTGGCTAGTGAGATGTTAGATTTGGTACATCAATCAGAGCTAGATCAAAGTTGAAAGAAGCAGGTCTGGTTTGTATCTACATTTACACAAGCAAATCGACTATTTCTTGAATAAAGCATCCTTAATCTCATTTAGATACCAACGCAGTGTTGACTTCCTGATGAACCTCCGAATTCCACCTTATCTTCCCTTAAAAAAAGCTGTTCAAGTATATATTAACTCATTTTATCCTGATCAGAACACTGGCTTTCTGCTGCTGTGATGATGTGCAGATGCAGTAGTCATTTACTGTTGAGGAAATAGCCTTTTCTCCTAGCAGCAACTACACACAGCCTGACAAATCTTATCAGAATCAGTGAAAAGTCTATCCATGGTGGGCATATTTGGTTCCTGTCACTGCACAGATGAGAGAAGTGACTATCCATAAAGGGGAATGAGAGTGGAAAAAGCTGTGACTGTGAGGCACAGTACGTGCGACTTGGATGGTACGCATGGTAGATCCAATCTTCAAAAATTCTCAGATATAATAAATAGTGCTGCAAATACAACAGTGTCTTCACATAGATAAAGTATCCAGAAGCTGGGTTAGGGAACATAATATTCTGATTTGTGCTACTGTTGCAAGATAGGATTTGAAATCTTGACCTTGCTTCCATGCAAGCTATTTCCAAAAAAGATGAAGATTTTCAACTTTAAGTGCAGACTTTGCAGGCTTTTAAAAATATGGTTAATGGATCCTCGCTGAAAATGCACCTACTGGATAATTTAAAACCTTTTAGCTATTGAATTTAAGTTTATATAAACTCTATGACTTGTATTCTTTGACAATGTATCCAATGTGTCATGAGAGAAAGAATTTCTCATTCTTTTTCTAGTTTCTTCATTCTTTTTTCAGTCTGCTGGATGATATAAAATTAAAATTATTTTTTACTTTTTAAAGAAAAAAGAATACCAATTTATTTTTCTTTTTTTTTTTTTTTTGCTGTCGATCTCATTTTTCAGTCAGCAGTTTTAACAGCTGAATCATGTCAAATGCAAAAACTGAAGTTCCCATAGTAACATTGACATATCTCCAAGCGATAATAAAGCCTTTAGAGTACCCCATAGTAGTGTTTATTTTGTTTATATCTTTAGTTTTGCTCTTCCTTTTAATCTGTTTTTAGTATTCTTACAGTATTTCTCCTTTGAGTTGTATTAGTTGCTATGTAACGAACTTTTTAAATAAAGATGAAACATATAGCTGCCCACAAGTATTATATAAAATCAGTGTGCCTGAATTCTGAAATGTGTACTTTGAAATGTGAACCCTCTCTGAAAAATAAAATAAAAAATAATTCCCCTAATCCCACCTAAAAAAAAAAAAAAAACAAACAAAAAAATCCCCCAAAAAACCAAAAAAACCCCTCTCTTAAAAAAATCAGTAGTTAATATTGTATACATCAGACTGCAAGAACTGTTTCAGAATAAAATTAAGTTATGCATATTTTAATAAAGTCTCAGCATGATATGCTGCTCAGTGAGCATAACAAAACATCTTCAAGCTTCTTGAGACAGTAATTTGAAGATGCTGCTTAAATTTAAGTGAAGAATTCCTAAGTAAAAAAAAAAATAAATTAAATGTTCAACATCAAATGCCCAAATGCCCTAGGTTTCTTCCCTGCTGATGATTCATAATTATAATTACAATGAGAGGCATTTACAACATGGAATGTAATCCATGTTTGATAAAAGTCTGACAAGAGGAAGGACTTGAGACTTCATAGGTTAATAAAGAATTTTGACTTAAAATTTCCAAATTCAGGAGTTGATGTTTTATTGAATGAGAAGAAAAAGGAAACATCTCAGTGTTGGATTGATAGTGCATGATACAGAATGTTTGTGAGGGGCTCTTGATTTAGGGACGTGAGAAGGAAGAATTGGATGGATTTTCTCAGTATCTATCATTTAAGTTGTTGCCTCAGCAGAAGCACAGAATCACAGAATTACACAAAAGTCAGGTGTGAAAGGGACCTCTGCAGATCAACTAAACTAGCTTCTGTTCAAAACCAGAACTTTGCTGAAATTATCCATGGGTCCATCAAGCAAATTCTTGAATCTTTCCAGTGAGGGAGATTCCACCATTTCTCCGGGTATTTTATCCCAACATTTAATTGTCCTCTAATTTGCTTTAGTGGTTTAGTTTTTTTTGTCCGTTTTACTATATATAGGTTCAGCCACTTCAGGCATTTCCCCTCAAGCGACTTCTGGTCAATTGCTTCTTGTCCTGTCACTGTGGACATTAAGAAGAGAATTGATCCTGGAAGACTATTATTAGATCTCCCATGGACTTCTAGGGATTAGTCTGACCCAGATGCAAGACTTCTGCATTTCTTTTAGTTGAACCTTATGTGGTCTCTGTTAGCCCAGTTTTCCACTTTTCCCTACCCCTCTATATAGCTCTCCCCTCAGGTTGCTTTTACTTGCAAGTGAGATGACAGTTCATTCCCTGCTGTTGTGGGGCTAATTTATAGAGATATTGAATAGTATTGAACCCTATGGCATCTCTGGAGGGACTCACTTTTGGTAACTGCCATTAACCAACATCCTTTGATAGTCCATTTATCTAGTTTTTCATACAGGTTAAAGTCTATCCATCCAATCCATCTAAGAAAAAAGGAAGTAACTGCGAGATCATGTCATCTCTCATTCTTCCCTTCATCTCCTTACCAAGTTGTTCCATTATACAAAGCAATCAAGTTGGTCAAGCACAGTTTCCCCTTGGTAACTACTTACTGCCTTTGTTCAGACCTTCACATGCCTGATAATAGCTACTCTGGGGACCTCCTCAAGCCTCTGGAGTGAAACTGACTGTTCTTTCCTAGATTTTCCTTTTTGAGCTTTCTGGACATGTGCACAGTATTTATCCCTTGGTTGCAGTTGTTTCAAACATAATTTAAGCTATTTTACACTAGAAGCTGTTGGGGTCTTTTTCTATATTTGCAATGTACTTTTCATCAGCCTGCTGTCTATAAGAAATACACAAATAACACCAACATATTTGTGCATTTCAAGAAGCTTAGAAAAATTTTTTACTAAATCACTCAGCCTCTATCGGACTGATTGCAGGTTGCAATAAGAATCACTTATCTTTTCATTTCTACTGTGATGTTTAAGCCCTGAACAATGGAACTGTATTTTCTACTTACTGCATGAAACACTATGTGCATTTTTCATTTTGCCAATATCCCATGTGTAAAGAAAGGCATCAGGCACCTTGCTCTTGGCCAGATGGTAAAAATGCATATTTGGCCATTTTCCTACTTTTTGGGTTGCCGGTGTTATTTTGTGTTCTGTTTCTGCTTCTACTTATTTGTTCTTGAATGTGCTCCCCTGTGCCCTCGCTTTGCCATAAAATTGCCTTTACTCTAAGCAACAGCAAGCTGTGTGTTCATGTTGTAGAGGTTTGACACTGTTTTCTCTCAGTGGGCTTCCCAGCACCTGCTGTAATATCCATAATCTAAACCTTCTTTGCTTCCACTGCTGAAGTATTTTTATTTTTTGAATGTAAGTGTCAACAGATGTGATTGAAGATAATGAGACATGGTGCCACTGTGAGATTACACTTGGGAGGGTGGCGGGGGGAAATTGTGCAGAATAGATGGCCCTTGGAAATATATGCTGGTTATCTATCTGTAATCAGATTGATTTTCAGTATACTGTTTATATTAGATGGATAGATAATTTTTGGTTAATCAAATCATTTAAAGTTAAAATAACCACTCAGGTATAACCTATAAGTACAGATATTAAATGGAGAAATTTAGAAATTACTTAATATCCAACAAATACATAATGTCATGCCTGATGCAATACACCTTCAGTGTATTAAATACAACACAATTAACTTGTTCAGCAGTTTGAAAAGTCTTATGTTAATTTGAAAAATGAAAAACTAATTCTCATTACTTATATTCCTATCTAAGCAAGTTTCTATACAGGTTTCCTCATGAAAAAGGAAAAGAGAAATAAAGAGATTGTAATTATTTGATAATGCTGGAAGCAAGTACAATTGATTAAGAGTGGAGGATAGTTAAGATTTTTTCGCTCATTAGTTCAAGACTGGAGGGTGTTGTCATGTTGTCATTGCTGTTGCATGCATCACACAAATATTGAGATTTTGCTTTGACAAAGATGTGTCTACTTGTGCAGAACTGTAGTTGAAAGAAGAGAGCACAAACGGAAATACTCTGTGATCTCAGTCTTTATTTTGTGGCACATTTACCCACAAAGTTGCAATTTATTGTAAATGTGACCCTCGAAAGCTATCTTTAGAAGTGAAAAACGCAGTTTAGAATTTGAGCTTCAGTAGACAGTGAAAATAGAAAAGCTGTAATGATTTTTTTTTTTTTTTTTCAGATATTTTCGGATGTGATTTGTTCCTATCAGATATTAAAACACTTTCACGTGTGCTATAAGTACTTTGACTTTTATTGAATGCTGTGGTTACATCTAGCGGAAATTACTTTGGAAACTATGTTACATATTTGACACAGAGTCAAGAATTTTTGATACGATAAAAGTGTTACGTTGAGTACAGGACACAACCTACAAACACACACTGCGAATCTGAATACACACTGAGAAGTGTTTCCCACTGTGAAGTATTTCCAATTGTTTCTTTTCCGGCATTTATTGTTGTTATTGCATGTTTTAATTTAGTAAAGAATTTTATTTTTTATATATAAATAACTAAATTAGAACACAATGACATGAACTCTAACTCATAACTATTCAGCTAAACATGTGCTACCACAGCATTACCGAGCAGTAAATCACATGATGAAATCTCACAATATAAGAAACTATGGTTTCTTGTCTCTAGCTTTTTCTCGATTTCTATTTCTGTGATAGAATAATTTTAGTTTCCAACATCAATTACACAATATATTTCATTAGGTGCATCTTACAATTCTTCTAAGCCAACCTGGGAATGAAAATAGAGGAAGAAAGTTTAAAAGGACATTTTCCAATGCAGACATTTCCAAGATGACATAATACCAAAGTCCTGCTGGAATGAGGATTTACTTATGCACATAGACTTGTTCAAATGTACGATTTCAGAGAGCATGGGTCAGAGAAGGCACAATGCATGGCCTCTACAGATTTTACATCAAGTACCATCTTGATCTTTTTATCAAATGGAGATATTTTCATGGTCAAATCCAGATAATGATTTTAGTTTTGACTTTATTTCATAGTATTTTTCCAAGCTGTGCAGTACTTGCCTCTGTGCATTTAAACATCTGTGAATGGGAAATCTGAAGCAACATTTGTCAAAAAACACACCTCAAAACGATTTTGTTTTGGAATTTAGGAAAAGTCCAACATTTAATCTGAAACAGCTGTAGGCTGAAGATATTTTCTCCTACTGTCTAAGCATTGAAGGAGAGTTATTTCACATTCCTGCAAACACCCACTCCTTAATATTAATAAGACTACTCTTAGTAGAAATATGTCATGATAAAATCAAGTATGTTCAAGACAATTCAAAGATGGAGTGTCTGTTAAAGCTATTTCACTGAGTCAATTGGCTTAACATATCAAGGAAAATATAAAACAGATAATTGTGTCAGTTATACAAAGCATGAATGTCCTACATCATGCTTATTAAGTATTATACAGCAGGATTTCTTCCTTTTAGACATTTAGAAAATTCAGTATATGAGATAACACAGAAAATATAACTTCAGCTAGGAAGTGTTCTGATCTGATAATGATATCTCATTTATAAAGTGGGAAAGTCTTAGCAGAACTATAATATTTTCCAAGCAAGTATAAAGAATTTTGATATTGCCTATCTAGTCATCAAACACCCCTGCAATTAAAATTACAATAGTAACATAAAGCAGCATACAGATTGTGTGTTTCCTTTTAGACATGGAATCAAGAAGACAATTCAGGTTTTAAAGAAAACATCCTCCAGAAGGTATGGACAGCACCAGGGATATGGTCATAAATAAACTGTACAAAATAAGGTATGCTGCTCAGGAAAGCTGCCTGTGAGACATTATAATGAGCCAGAGTCATGGTATTTGCACAGCAAAATAGGAAGGGAAATCCAGAAAATGAAAAGACTGAAAAAAATTCATGGGCGCACAAAATTATCATCAAGATACAACATACATAAACCAATTAGATTACCTAAAAAAATCATCACACTTTTCATTTAGCAAGCCTCATGTGGTAAAGAACAGACTCTCAATGGTTTTTCCTCTTTTGATACTTAAAATTGGATCAAACTTTTGAGAACTGAGGTATGGATCTGAGCAGTTTCATTTCTCACCAGTGTCAGTGGGAGTTAATATGTCTTACTGTAATGAAGGTTTGTAGCAATAAATTACTGCAGAGTACTAATCCAGCATCAGACTGTTTGGTACAGTAAAATTTGATACCCTAAAACCTTAAAATCTTTGCAGAAAACAAACAAATTTCTCTTTAAAGTACATTCTATTTATCACCTGAAGTACTGCATCTAGGTCTGGAGTCCACAACACAGGGGAGATGGAGCTAGTCCAGAGGAGGGCCAAAAGATCATCAAAGGACTGGAACACCTCTCTTGCAAAAACATTTTGAGAGCTGGATTTGTTCAGCATGGAGAAGAAAAGGCTCCAGAGATCTTTTTGTGGCCTTTCAGTACTTGTAGGAAGCTTATTAAAAAGGAGAGTGACATTTTACACTGACATAATTATAGGACAAGGAGGAAACTTTTTAAACTGAATTTATGTTGGGTATTAGGAAGAAATTCTTTACTCAGGGGGCAGTGAGGCACAGGAACAGGTTGCCCAGAGAAGTTGTGAATTACCCATCTCTGGAACCATTTAAGGCCAGGTTGGATGAGGCTTTGAACATGGTATAGCGGGTGTTATCCCTGTTCGTGGTCCGGGGATGGAAACAATAGGATCCAATCTGTCATTCCTCTACTAAGGAATCAACATACAAACTTTTTAAAGTTGTTATTATAACAATTTCCCAATCTATTCATAATAAATCACTTATACAAATAATATAATCTCAACTATTTTAAAAAAATGCTTTTTTTTGGTCAAACTCTGCTATTTAAAACTACTGCTTGGCATTTCTATTGTGTAAGTCATCCAAGGATACGAAAATGCTTTAAAACGTGAATTAATTAAATCCACATTGGTCTCATGTGGAAGTAATGGAAAAGAGGAGTCATTTTATATGTGACTAAAATGCAAACACGTTCACAGGGGTATGTGCCAGCTCTTTAAGGCTTCATAACATCATTAGGCAGTAGATTAAGACAATAAGTGATTAATATTCAACTAAAACTGCAGAATTAGTGTGTTTATGTGAGACCTGCTTACTTGATTTAATCAAAGCACTAAAAATTAGTCATAAAATTTTATGTAAAGCATTTATTCTTTTATTTGTTCCTCCTGCCTCTGGGTAGACAACCAATCTGTGGAAGGAAATCCTTCTTAATTTCCTCATCTTATTGCTAATATTTATTAAGTTACATTATAACTAGCATATCCAACTGTTATAAGGTGATAGTAATGAAAACATTTTCTTTCTAGTGTTTGTATTTAAAACATTCTACGGAAGCTTAATTCCATCATGGAAAGGCTTTCTTCGGTTCTGTATTAATGCTACCTAGCTATAGTTATTTTATCTATCAATCATACTGAAGAATGATTTATATTTTAATTAACTTCTGATATAAGGGAAAAAAAGAAAGACCCAAAAGAGCTGTTTGCTTATAGACAAGGCAAAATTTCTTTCATTTTAGACAGCAATTCAGTAACAGCAGTTGTGGTAAAAATACAGATTTTCAAGACATCATAAGGGCATTATATGTCCTAATGAATGAAATAAAGAAGCATATGGAACACAACCTGATAAATTAAAACAGCTAAAACTTGATGTGCAAAACAGCGAAACTAATTTTAAAGCCTAAGTGTCACAGTTCTGTTTTTTGTAGAGATGAAGCAGGTAAAGAAGCAGGAAGGGCCTCTGCAAGGGTTTCACAGAGATGTTTATTTCAGCCACACGTGGGCACAGTCCCGGAGCTCAGAGGCAAAGGCGTTGGTCTGGGACTTTGGGTTAGGTACATCGGGTTTTTACAAGGGTGTGGTTAGGGCATAGGGGGCAACAGGGAACCAGGGTGGGAGTGACCAAAAGGCTGACAGACAGAGAGAGGGCAGGAGGCTGTCCTAAGGAACAGAACAAGGGTTGTCTTGACCTGATAGAACAGGATTTGTTATCAAAAGGAGGTAATTGAGAGGCTTCTCCTATCTCTCTAACTGGGAGTGCCTTTCAAGGTCTCCACAACTCCCCATTTCTTTATTTATTAAAAAGGCCTCTCCAACTGCCCTGTTGAGGCAACGTGTGAAGCAAGAGAACCTAAGTAACACAACAATAACAAAAGTCCATAGAATGCTTCTAACTAGAGAAAGACCCCATCCTTTAAGTCCCCATTGTCCAAACAGGTCCTTCTGGAGCATCTTGGAGCTGGTAGAAAGGAGGCAAAGCCTTCCTGGCATGGCCCGTCAGGAAACTGAGCCAGGAGAGGGATGCCCCAGCATGGACTGGTACTCTGGTGGCTGTCAGCAGTGGGGCTGGCTGTGATTGAGCTGCACAAGGCAGAGTGGGGGTGGTGTACCGGCTGGAACTCCAAATAAAAATCGTTAATTTTGAAGAAAAAGGTTGTTCCCTTAGAAGACTTTCTTCTCTTTCTTCCCTCGTGTCACCTAAGACTAGTAGAGAATTTTAAAACTGTCTCCCTGAACATATAGCATATGATGGGATCTTTTGAAAAAGGATGTCTTGGTTTATTTTACTTTTTTTAAAAAAAATGTTTTGGTTTAATTTGAATTTTTTGGCTATCATACTAAATACCTGTGTGAAATTTTAACTTTCTTAATACTTAACACACAGCCACCCCTCCTCTCTGCCAAGCCATGCCAGCTCCCCAAACAGGGGGCCTGCAATGGAGCCAGGCCAGGCCCTGCTACCTGCACTACTGCCAGAAAACTACTTATCTTTTCCGGGTTACCTTCTTTAAAATATATATTTACAGACCAAACTAATTTTCTCTAATTAGTTGTTCAGACTCTCAATAATTAAACCAGCCTTCAATTAGTCCTATCAACTCCCAGAGAAAGTTTTCATAAAGAGAACTTCTCTTTAAGTTTCTTCTTCCCAGGTAAAACCAGCACAGAAGAGCACCTTTGAAAATTATATTCTGCATCTGGGACACAAATGAGTACATAGATTTACCAGACTTGCCTATGATTTTTTGCAAAAAATGGTATATTTGCATTTAAGTCATATGATTTCAATCCTTTAAGAATATTTTAATGTTTAAATGACATATATTTCTGAACTTATTTCCTAACACTCATAAAATCCATGGGTTTTTTTCTGTAGCATCTCTGTCCCTCCTTTATTGTCTTAGCACTGACAAGCAAGCAAACAAAACTCTGCTTTGTGTTCCTTCTATTCATTCAATTTAATTAATCTCACAAGACTGCAGCTTTGAAGCATTCAAATTAACAGTCATTATTTCAGTGATAAACGAAGGAATTGAAAGCCTCAAACTACCCAAAATTCTGTTGGAATTTAACATAAATACCAGAAGACGGAAAAGAGACTTCTGAAACATATTTTAGACTTACTCAAAATCTATTGACTCATATGTCAACAGAAGTGAAGAGTAAGAGGAATGAAAATTTGCTTTGTGTTTTGTCAAGTTTCAAAAAGGCAGTACAAGAGATCTAGACATGAGATGAAGAAAAAACATCTAATTTTTGATTATTAAAATGACAATGAAATGACAATGAATAACTTGAAAATACTCGGACAATAATGATCTCAATAAAATATAGAAATAGTTAGGAAAAAGAATTTTCTGCACAAAAGCCACAGAAAATGTTATTAATTTTGAGGGCTTAAATTCTTTGTCTCCATCTCACACCTAAGCACTTATTTTTCTGTTGTCAGAATGAATATTTTGTTTTTATTGTAAAATAGAAAGGTATATATATGTATTGTATCTGATATCACAGTGTAAGCATACACAAAAGGAATAACAGTCGACCATCTATGCAATATTTCAGGCCAGTACTAGCCACTTCAACTACATAAAAACAAACCAAATTGTTCCCTCTGAAATATGGACACTCATTTGCATTCACTTTTGGATTGCTGGCTTGGTAACTTATGAGGTGACAGAATGCAAAGTATGACCATGCTGATCATATTGGGAAGATGATTTGGTTTACGCTGTGACAGCAGTTCAAAGCTCTGTTATCCTAAAATGAATTAGACTATGTTTTTGGAGAACATGTAGTCACAGTCTGTGAGATTAGTAAACAACATATGAGACCTTCTCCCTGCTCATTTTCTCCTGATACCTTCTCTTCCTTGTACTTTCCTTCATGGGATGTTTTATCTCTGAGCTCGTTTCTATGGTTGGGAGCATTAATGACCATGGATAAGGAATGGCTGGGACAGCACACAGGACCTCTAGCACCTGTTGGGTGGGAAAAAGAGGACTTAAATAGGTTGTAATTTTCCACTTCTCTTGGCGTCTTAAAGGAATGGGGGTAGGAGACAGATGACAGATTTATTGCTTTCTATTATCCAACAAGGCTGCTTTTTTTTGTTTGTTCATTTTAAGGTTGAGGTGGTGGCCAGTGGGTGTTTCATTTGAGCCTGCATCTGGAACCAACAAAATAACTTTGGCACATCCATGTTTTAAAAGTCATAAGATGTGCTAGGGAAGGAGTAGTGAAGTGAAACCTCAACTGAAAAATTAGTTGTGTTAGTTTTACCTCTAAGGGGAGAAACAAACTGAAGGTTCCACTGAAAGGATGACTCATCTTGCCCTGATGCCTTGAGGAGCTGGAACAGAGGCTACACAGTGTTGAGGAGAATAAAATGGGTATTTATTGTGAGGCCTATGAAAGGCCTACAAAAGCCACACCCTAGCAATGTAAGTGCCACAGTCGTGGCCCCTGCCTGGATGGCTCCAAGATGGAAGGAAAGGAGGGGTTGGCCACGAGTTCTCACACCTTTATAGGTTTCAGTCCATTTGCATGCAGGAGGCCACTATCCAATTAATAGTCTCAAATAGGGAAGTTTCATCCTCCTTGCTTGCTTGTGTGTTCGCCCTCCTATTTTCAAGTTGTTTATGCTTATGAAGTTTAAAGATACTGTCCTTGAGTCCCTAGGTGGAATCAGACTGTTTTGTCTTCATCACCCAAGCACAACAGAACAGAAACCTTAAAACTTAAAGGTATCAACCCACTGACCCACTCAAAATCCTACTGTGACCAAAAGGCAGAAAATACCATGAATATGGAACCAAAACCTCAGTCAATCCAGTTAACATTTTATAGAGAAAGACCTTGCTTGAGATTGCATCAGGGCACTACTGTTATGGGGATCACGCTGCTCCAGGGGTGGAGGAGATGGAACCAAAAATCAGAATTATATTTTCTTTTTATTATAGATGGAGAATAGAATTATGTCCTGTGCACCCAAAGTTAGATGAGATTAATCCAATGTAAAGTGTTTTAAAACCTGGGGGAGGGAGTGTGTTTGGGATATTTGTTTATTTATTTAACATTTATGTTTAAATTAATATATTACATTTAAGATGTTGTTGCTATTAAGTACCATGAAGATTAGACAATATTTGCATATTAGACAGTATTTGCATTTTCAAAGGAAAATTGAATTTACTATGGCTCCACAATTTGGGCCATATGGAATATGGAAACAATGAGTATTTTCTGTTTTTGAAACTAAGGAAATTTTATTCAGTATCTTCACTGTAAACAATTTTTTTAAAAGAAACTCTTAAAAATGTATAAGAAAATTTAACTGGCATAGCTGAGAGCTTAGCATATGTGTTTGTCACATTTTTTTTTCTGCCCCCTCCTGACCATTGAATGCTTAACCAAGCAAATTTAGTATTCAGTTATCACACATTTGGTATGGAGTAGTATTAAATCATATATACAGAACCTTTCCTTGGCAAGCTGGTTTTGATTTCGGTCCTCTTGTAGGCTGTGACAGGTGGAGAGAGACACTGAGAGCAACACGTGAGCATCTCAGTCTCCCTCCAGCAGAGTCTCCTGAGCTCCCCTTGCTCTGTTGCTACGGAAACAGGACAAGCGTACAGCTGCCGCTCCTCTCTCTGAAAACCACAATACCTAAAATGTGATTAAGAACTGTCTGTTTTCATGTTCAGGAGTCATAAGTTTTAAAGCTTCTAGCCTAGGTTGCTCTGAAGCATAATGGAGAAAGGAATAAATTAGTGGGGGAAAATTCTTACTAAAAATGTCTCAAGCAAGCTGCTGCTCTTTTAGTTTAGAGCTATGTATAAATACAGCTATTTATAATCTGCTGCTGCAATCATTATGTCAGTATATTCAGTACAAAACTCTTTGCAAATAGTACTGTGACTCAGAAGACACAGAATATTTTTCAAGGGCAAGAACTGTACAGCTTGGATCTCCCTTATATCTTTGAGAGTTTTGTGACTCTGAGTCATTGGTCTCCAAGCTTGCAATTAAGAAGGGCATAAATAATGTCTATTATTATTGATACTTAGAATACACTAAAAATTAAAATCTCCTCATAGTATCACAGTACTGATCCAGAACTTTCCTTGCCTCACACAACTCATGATTATAAAAAGAAGTAACAAGGCACTTAGGTTGATATATATGTATTTGTAGCTGGAAAGAAAGGATGCAGTAAAGCTGGGGCTTTTGTCTAAGTTCATAGTCTCAGACATCAATAGGACTTTTCTTACAAAGACAGCAGCCTGTGCAGCTTCATGATAATCACAGCTTTCTAAATATAATGTCAAACAACATTAAAACAAGAGGGCACTGAAGATATGGATTCCTTCAAAGTTCTTAAAGTGTATTGTGACAGGTTTTCATGCTTCCACATATAAAGTCTGAATCATATGCAGGTATAGTAGGCACAAATTATGCTGTGGTAATATATTGCAGTCTATAAAGTTCAATAAAGCCTAACATTACCTAATGATCTTGTTCTATATATGATTTTCTACAGATAAGATGCAGCAGTTTCCTCAAATCCATAAAATAAGCTAACTTTGAATGTTGTGTTATTTTTCTTACAGATCAAACAAGGATTTCAATGGAGATGAATGAAAGATTTTTTTCTCCTGTTTTTGCAAATTTGATTTTTCAAGTATTAATTCTGATTAGTTCTAAAAGTTGCAAAAGCATTTCTTCAGGTACAGCTTTATATTCAATATTTTTAAGAAATTACTGTAATTTAAAACAATCCTGTTAAAATGATACAGCAAAAGCCAAATTAAATAGACCCAGCAGATAAAAACACCCTCCTATAATGAATGCTTGAAAAAATGAGTAAATGAAAACATTTTAGTCCTGAACACTAATTTCTCTTTCGTCTATAGATAAAATAATGCAAATTCAAAGTGTCTCACACACTGAAATAGCATAGTTAAATATACTGTTAAATGCAGGTTTTTTGTTTCTCCTAATGTCAATCTTACTTTGGACTAATATGCTTCTGTTATAATCTCTTAAAACATTTTTCTTGGAAGTCAAACCTACTTGGAACTCAGAGAAGTAAAGAAAACATCTCAAAGTGCATCTGGTGTTTTGTAAAACTTTGGAGTAAGCAGGGTCTGTAGTAGAAAGGCTTTATACATTTATTAATTTTCTCAAATTATTCTTGTGAATAACTGAAGTGCCATTGGTTATGGTAGTCACACCAAAAGCAAAAAATAGGAGACAAAGACATTGCAACATAAGCTGGTGTGCAGCCAGTAGGACTGGTTCACTTCTGAGTTTACTAATCATTATTTTTAAAAGAGTACAGCAATAGAAGTGTTTCCTCTACATGTTAGGAAGCTCCAACAGATGACATGTGGGTCTAATAATTCAAAGATCAGTGTATTTCCAGGCATTTCTTGGCAGTTTGAGTTTCACATCTCAACAGTCTTACATCCATCAGTATGTAATGTCATGCAATTTTCCAGGTTTCTCTAACTGATATCTTTTGATTAAATTGACACAGTGGTTTTACTGTATTTTCAGACAGAGATGCATTGCTTTGACTTGCTGATTATGTAGCTGCTGATAAAGAAGTTCCACTTCAGCAGTTTCAGAATCAATAGCAAGAAATGCAACTGCAGGCCATATGCTTGCTCCTTACTTTATTACTTTCCTTTTTGGTTTTATTGCAGTCTAGGGGCTCCCTAGATATCTAACATGGTACTTTTTGATCTTTTAAAATGTCAAACTGCTGCCAGGACACTGTTTGAATGGGTTTACTCTCATCACTTCAGAGGAAAAGCAATAGCAAAAGAAAACCTGGAGAGAAAGCATTTTCCCCTTACTGATTTTGACCTGAAGGGTGCATGCAGCACACATCTGTTTTCCATGGAAAGTATCAGCCAGCATATTTACTGATTGCTCTTACTTTTTAACGTATACTGAGTAGCAAAAAATTAAATTAATTTTCCTGAGAAATTGTTTGCATTTTGCAGACATAACTTCAGTTTCTTGTGTTGCAACAGAAAAGCTTTGCCTGTGCCTAGCAGTGAAATAGTATCCACAGATGTTGCAGAATCAAAAAAAAATTCAAAACCACCTTCACCTCCTCTTGAAGATTTCTTTACATAGTTACATAAATTGATTGCATAATCCAGCTGCTGTCAGCTTCAGTCTGGGTCTTGTCAGAAGCATTTCTCAAAGTGCCTACTTTGATGGAACCTTTCTATTTTTTTCTCTTGCTTTCTTCTTAGATGACACTGTCACTGTCAGTAAGCCTTGATAACCCCTTTAATTTTAAATGAACTGAAAAGACATAGATATTGCGGGAGAGTAACAGTTACCAGGAAAGAAAAAAAAAATAAACTCTAATTGAAAATATTTAAATCTGAAATAAAATAAATTACTTATGCAGTGTTTTCAGACTACCAATGATGTATAAATCAAAAATACTGTTAATAAGATCTGAAAAGTAAGATCCATTCTGAGAGATGTTGATAAGTATTCTGCTTCTCACTCATTTCTCTAGATCCTGTGAATCTTCTCATATTTATCAAAGTTTTAAACTATTAGTTATTGGGAAAAAAATACCACTCTATAGATGAAAAAAAAAAAAAACAAGAAAGTAGTACTTGGTCAATCAAGGCAAAACATTTTTATTTTAGGAGAAAAAGTTAATATGTAGAGATATATATTAAAACTTCATTGTACAGGTAATTTTGTCTGTGTCACTTCTTGCTGTGATCAGTTTCTAGCAGTGTCACCACCCACAGGGAGGGGCTGTGATGTTTGTTAGAAATTCTTGTCAGGCTGAACAAAGACAAATACTGGATACCTGTCAGGGAATCCTATGATTTTATTATACAGTCACCATAACTCCAGAGATCAGCCCATTATTTAGACTGAGAAAGTGTTAAATAATAAGATTTTACATGGTAATTGACTTCCACAAAACTGTAGGCAAACATGCCCCAAATTTTGTATAGTACATTTCAGTAAGTTCTCAATTCCCACAACAAATTCCTCAAAGGGGCTGGCTGGTTCACAAGCCACAGTACACCATTACACAAGGTTTCCACTCCCACAGCAGAGTTCAGTATGGAGCAGAGAGTAGAAGTTGATAGCTGGGCTTTGACCACACAAAGGAAGAGAAGAAAGCAAATATCACCAGTCCTTAGATCCTGTGTTGGCACTACTGCGTGGATAGTCCAGAGCTGGGGCAAACAAAGAAGGCTGACAGAAGAAATAGAGAGAAGGAAGAGAGCCAGAGAAAAAGAGAGATAAAAGATAGCAAGGGGGCCTGATCTGCTGCCTTTTATGGTTGCATTGCTGTAGATGTACTTTAGCGGATTCATCTCCCCTCCAAGACTAGCATGCCACTGCCTGGATCATCTCAGTAAACTTGGGTATATCCCCTCCCCTCTTCAAACGTAGTTTAAAGTCCTCTCACTCTGTCCCTGACTCTTGAGTCCTTTTCCCCCTTTCAGACAAGTGGGCCCACCTGTCATGAGCGGGTTTATTGCCATGTAAACTAGCTGATAGTCAAAACTACCAAAATTCTCCCAACAGCACTACCCTCTATGCCATGTAGTAACCAGGTCAGTTTTCCTGCTCCGTTCAGTATTCACCACCCCTGGTATTAAAGGGATTGAGGAGAACAGAACCTGTGCTCCTACTCTTTTGGCCAAATGTCCCAGTACCCCAAAGTCCCTTTTGTTTGCTGTAGGACTTCTTCCTTCAATCTCAAAACTACCAAGCTGGAAAACTAACAGAGGATAATCGTGAGAGGGTCATGCCAGATCTGGGAGCTGCATGCACATAAATTAATTGTATTTGAGACTGCTTTAACAAAAAAGGCTTGTTTTTACCACACTTCAGAAATAGATTAAACCTTTTACTTAGACACAGGAAACAAACAAAATAATCAAATAAAATAGCACAACAGGTAAGAACAACTTAACAGTCTCTTAAATAACTGAATATTATAAGATATGAAAACATAACTCATAATCCATGCAGATGATCATCTGTAAACAACCAGTGCTAAATAGCTTATCAAGCAATAGTCATTTGGAAATCCATTAAAAAAAACAACCCACAACCTCATACCTAGCTTTATAAGCAAAATATAAGCAAAAATACAAGGATGTCTGAAGGATACTTCTTGAATAGTATATCCTGCTGCACCCCTCAAAAGATGAGATTGATTCATCAATGTGCCTTTTATTCAAAGACTTAGCCTGGTAATAAACTTTTCAATTTCAGTGTCAGCAGTCATTAGCTTAAAAGGTTCTTTCAAAGAAAGCTGGATAGATGTCTGGTCCAAAATCTTTCTATTATTGCACTAATTAGATTGCAGCAATGCCTTAGATTTATAGGGCAGGAATAAAATAGGAGTCTTTTAGACAAAACAAGAATATGGCCTAATCAGAGCCAGAATGGACAGTTCTACTACGCCTGTTTTATGTCTCCTAAAAATTGATACAAAGTAGTCCTCCCTGAATAAAAGGAAAACAAATCTAGATATATTAATAAAGCCCTTGGATTTGTTTTAGAGTGCATTATCTTCCATTGTTCTTACTTGAATTGTTCCTGCCAAGGCTGAAATATTCAACAATGTTTTGTCTATATAGACAATAATTTTTTGTAGTAGATTTGTGAATAGATGTTCATGAACTACCGTATAAGCACAAAGACCATAAGAGGTTCATCTAAAACAGAATTCAGTTTCTCAAGGTCTTGCAAGTCAGATACATTTGTACTTCTTGCAGCATAGCTTGATAATCCAGCATATATATAGGAATCTATGATTTTATTCAGGTGGGCATTGAAGCCAAGTGTATCATTTATGTGCTGTATATGTATTAGTAAGAAACTGCTTTTTATGGCTGTATTTGAAATTTTATTCAGCCTTTCCACCTCAATATTTACTTATTTTAAATATAACATTCAGTTACATGACATGGCAAATATTAGTGTGGACAACATTATTTTCAACACTTTTTATTTACAGTAAAAAAGAGAAATGTCTAGAGTTTATTCTTTATACAATTTATACTCATTTAAACTTATTTTACACTGAAATTGTGTTCATTTCCAGGAATTTCTCTCATGTTTTGACATCTTGTCAGATGATTGGTCTATAAATATACCAGCTTGATGAAAGCAGGTTTTCCACCCCCTGAAACCAATCTTTTCGTGTTGGTAAGTTCAGATTCTGCTAAATGCAGATAATTTGTCCTGTAGTGCAGTTCTGCTGATAGCATTCACTGTTGATTTCAATTAGACTTTTGAGATCAGAAATAACTTTTAGATTAGATTTAGATTTTTTAGTGGGTGTAAAAAAGCTATTTGAAGGACTTCAGTCATTAATGGTGATATTCAACTTGAGATTTAGAAGCTTAACTTCAGAAGCTTGGTTCAATTATCCACTTGAGATGTGTATTTCCATTCCCCTGTCTAGTTCCACTTGAAAAGCTCTATGATATTTGAAAGTCCAAAGAGGCTGGCAGGCACAAGAGAGGACTTTTGGGACTTCTGCTTCATTTCTAGGTTTTGATTCCACTGCTGGCAGCTGGATGCCTGGGTCACTTGCTATATCTTCAGGTATCTTAACTGTCCTGCAGGTGTTTCTCAGGTTTGTGTATGTCTTAGAGCAGCTAGGAACTAGACAGATAGAAAATCTCTAGTCAGATTCACCTCCAAATTTTGTCCTTATTGATCTCTGATCTCCCTTTAGATGTGAAATCATATTAAATTAAAATTTGTAATGTGTCATTGCACGTGAAGGAATGGGTCTGTGAATGAGATAACATGGAGCTGTCCCAGAGTGCATCCTCCCATTAGGCACAACATTGTCATTTTATTTTCAGAACTTGAGTACCTTGATTAATCTACTGCTCTAATGTATAATATCATTAATAAAATTGTTTTGACCACAGTATCTTCAAAATAATTTGGAGAAAACATGCATATAACTTTATGTATTGATCTATTTTAAATTATGTTTAAAAAAGCTCTAATATGTCAATGAGGGAGTTCTAAATAACTATTTAAAAAGTAAATTATAAATTCAATGCTATCAAGAAGATTGATTTGTGAAATAAATCATAAAAAACAGGACCACATTCTCAACTTCTTTTCCTAAAACAGTGCTTATTGCATAAATGACAGCACACTTTTTACAAAAAATATCAAAGACAAAAGCTAATTTCTTGGCTTTTTCCCCCAAGTAGTTAATTTTCCTTAATGTCTCCCTTCTGACATAATTTGAAGAAAGGCAGAATAACAATTCAATAAATATATTTTAGAAGAACATTTAAAAAGGAATAATAACACCTATCTTTTGATGAATCAATTTTATATTGCATCATGAAGAGTTGATGGATTATTATTCTTCAGAAATTGTTTTTCTAAACTTCATAAGGTAATTTTATTTCCTTACCTTAATTCACATTTAAGTAAAATTGTGGTAAATACACTTAAACATATTTTGAAGATTTGTTCTAAACACAGAAGTGAAAATATTTATATATTAAAACATGATCCATTTTTTCTCGTTATTAAAGCATTTTAAAAATCTATTTTGTGCAACTCTTTAAAGTCAATGTTAAAGTTTTTATAATATCAATAGTAATAATAATGTATCTAGATTTTTGGTTTTGACCATAATGATAAAATTTGACATTTAAGACATACCTTTTTCTCTGTTTAACATACAGTTGGATTAAGGGATTTTCTAATGGAAAATCTGATTTGTCTATTACTGAAAATTTCTTGTTCTGTTATTTTTTCCTAGGTATTTTATAATGGGAGGTGGGACTAGAAAAGATATTTTCTTTTTATTTGTTTGTATTTGTGACTCTAAAGTACCTGGCCTTAAGCATTTTAGGGCAACTTTTCATGAAAAAATAGATATCTAATGAATTCCACGTCAGTTTTTCTATGGCTTACAGTAAATTTATTACAATAGTAACTGCTCTACTTTGGTTGTAGGCATGCATTCATCTGAAAGAATTTATTAAGAAACAAAATACCTATTTATTCTGATGAATAGGTGTAAATTATACTTACTCTTCTTTTGATTCGAAGATGAAGAATCTAATTTTATATAATTGAATCATATTTACATGGTTAGATTTTCATATTTGCCTGGTTCTATTAAACATACACACAAATTTGATAACTAAGAATTATTTTAAACAGCATATATTTTCATTACCAGCCAAACAGGACTTTAAATTTTTTATTTTATGCCAGAATCCATTAATTTAGGCCCTGCAACGAACATAAAACAAAGCATGCCTTACTGCCCTGAAATATAAAGATACTTAGCATGGAACATAGCATGGGGTACTTTGTAGAGTACTCCAATCTGGAATGCAGAATCACACTTTCTGTAATACATATCATTCATGTTCCCAAATATCTTTCAATTTTCAGTATGAAAATCAGAGATTTATAGTTTCTTTGTCATGCTGCCTGTGTAGAAACAGTTCTAAAAAGCACCAAACAGCAGTGAAATTTCTTTACATCTTTTTAAGTTAAATGCTTTTTTCTAAATATCCTTTTGCATTTAGAATCCAAGAACATGATCAACTCTGCCATGCTGTTTTAAATTTTTCAGTTTATAAATTAACTGAGCAGTTCCCTCAGTGTCAATAGATAGGTACTACTCAAATAAATTACTCCTGTGATTATGACTAAAGGAGTAAGCTCTCAGGGTATCATAACCCATAGTATAAATTTCCATAAGACAATTGAATATTCATGTGAATATATAGTTGTCAATTTTACATATCTGTAACTGTTTGAGAATATTGATGCTGAGAGAAGGATGGCCAATTGATGGCAGTGTCAATATTTATGGTTCTTGTCATGGTTTAACTTGGGTTGTAATAGCTCTTTTAGAAACAGATCTAGAATATTAATTAATTAAATTATTTTATTAATGCAAATGCTTCAACCATGTGTCCAGGAAACACTACAGCATTCTTTTTCTGGGACTGCTTTTTACCACCCCTCTAGACCCATTCCAAGACAAATCTGCAATGGATAACAGGAGTAGTAAACAGCTTCCCATGTCAGCCTGATAGAATTATGGCATTATAGAATAGTTTTGGTTGGAAAAAACCTTTATGATTATCAAGCCCAAACATTAAGCTAATAATGCCATGTCCACCACTAAACTATGTCTGTAAGAACCACATCTACACATCTTTCAAATACCTCCAGGGATGATGACTCAACCACTTCCCTGGGCAGCCTGTTCCCAGTGCTTGACAGCAGTTCAGCTGGAATATAACAATCGTTTTTGCAAAGTCATAAAAGTATTAGAAATATCCGATTTTTTCAAAGATACATATTTTCACATCAGGAAAAGAGGGAAGGCTAGTATGTTCCTATATTAAATTCAGTTCTGTTTGCTGATCTGGATCATTTTTTACATTACTAGAATTGCCATAATAGACACATGTTGAATCATGGTATGGAGGCAGAATGAATATCATGATACAGTCAGACTTTGCAGAGTCTTTATAGAAGGTAAGAATAGCATGTCTGCCAAGCTGTGTTGAGTAATGCTGCAGTAGTTCAACTTCTGGACCTGGATTCAGTCTTTATGCATATATATGGGAAGGGGGATTTGCGGATCATCTGATATTTGCTGTTCCTCATTAGCAAATATCTTCACTGACCATTTGCCTTTTGAAGCAGCAATGATAGCAAAGCTCCATCATTTTACCATTTGTGGAGAAAGAAGTGTCTCCTTATGGTCATACTAACCTGTTGGAAAATCACTGATGCTGCAAATAACTTTGGTAAGAATTGAAGTTATATCAGATATGGAAAAGAAAAGTAACTCTGAAACAAGAACAAAATTAGGTTTCTAAGGCATTGTAGAGAAGGCAGATATTGAATTGTGTAGGGCATTATAGAAAGTGCCAGTAGAGAAGTATAAATTTTGTAAAAATCAAAAATCTGTTAGTGACTATTAAGACTCTTGTGGGAATACACTAGTGTAAATTAAACATCAGTCACAAAAGTACTGGAAGAAAGGTTGGGCTGACTGAAAGGAAGGAAGGTTGGACTTACTACAGATCTGTTTGCTCCAGAGTACCTAGCAGGAGCCTGATTATGGTGTTTAGACGCACTTTGCCACTTTTCTGTCTGACTGAAATCTCTTTCTCTGTTGAGCAGACACTTGGCTACCTTATAATATCTGATACAATTTCTACTGCTTGATCTTGTCTATTTTGTATAAATATTGAATTATTAATTAGAAAAAAAAGAGTAGGTTATCACAAATAAAGCATGAAAATTGCAAACCCTAAGTAAAACTGGAGGAAAATGGGGATTAATTGCTTTGGAGTTAAAATCTCTTTTATTCTCCTTGAAAATTTTGAATGTTCCCTCATTACAATCATATTGGTCAATAAGAAAATCCACAAGGGATACATTTAGCCAAGTTTTCTGTCCAACACTGCATAAAAGCATTTGGGAAATCACAAAAATTTTCCAAGAGTGGGAAAATTATGTCTCTCTAGATCAGCACATTACATTTCTATTGCTTGGCAATAAGACGACACAGCAAGTTTACCACACTAGAGGGACTTAATGCCTCTTGTGAAGTACTCATGTTTTGCTTACAGTTCTGCACAATTTGAGCTAGTATTTAAATACTGTATATTATATTCATTTCTGTAAGCCTTCTGCCAGCATCTGACTGTCATTAGTAATTTCTAGATTCAAATTGAAGAAATTATATTAAACTTCTATGTAGACATTTAGAACGATAAAACTAAATATTCTGATGCTCATCTAAATAATTTGCTCTGCTTAAAACACATGAACCATCTCTTTGGTAAAAAGCATTCTCTTAAAGGGACAACACAAAAAACATATTAATAAAAATAAACAACCGTAACATAGGTAAGTATTATCTTATCCAGAACATAACTTTAAGAATAAAACCAAAAGTATTTCATAGTTTAAGAAACACTTCTGTGGGGCTAGTTCAGTTCAGTCTTTTCCCTCATAAGCTGGAAACTTTTCACTTTGTTGGGAGGTCTTTTGTGTTTTGTTTTTTTTTTTTTTTAATTCCTTTCAAAGGTAATTAAAGAACATTGAAGAGCTATCCACTTCTAAGATTTCCACTTTGATCTCTTCATCAATATCTTCTCCTTCTCGTAAATGATCATTAAATTGTCTTTTGAAGTTCATCTTTCTTGAGTATTTTTTTTTAATTTTGCTATTACCAATATTAATAAATTTTAGGGTTTTTTACCTGACTTTTTTATACTAGTCTAAATTTCTCATTATGTTTTGTAAGGGGCTATATAAAAATAATCTCTTCATTTTTGTTTTTGTTTTTGTTTTACAGAATGCATTATCCTGATCAAGAAAACAGAAAGTTTTTTATTTGCAAATCTATGCTTTAATTTAAAGAATTATTCTCAAAGAATTATTCTTCAATGCTCAGCTGAGACCAAAGGCAAGAATCTAAAATACACTCTGAAGAGTACATGGCTTACAATTGCATAATAACAACATTGAAAAAGACACAAATTAAATATATTTGACTTTCTAACAGGGGATAACAAATCATTCCTTAAGTTCTGCTTCCCTTCTCATATACTATTATGTAATTGCATCTATATAAAGTATTTCTCAAGTATCATACAGATACATGACTGTGCTGAGTGTCAATTCCTGAACAGAACTGGCAAATTTACCTTAGAAATAATTGACTGATATATATGAACAACTCTCTATCATCATATCTATTTAAATAGACCCTTAATATTTTTTAATTATGAGGGATTTTTCACTAGAAATGTTATTATAAATTTATATTCTACAGAAACGTTTTCTGACAGTAAATTTTATCACAGAAATCAATTTATGACTTAAGTGAATTAGATATGTCATACAAATCCTTAAATTAGCACGCTCTACTCAGGAGAAATGAGTATAACCCAGATGAACTTTAGGGGCTGATCTCTGTCATGCTGGAGATCATGTTCTGTGTTTATGAGGAAGTTGCACTTTATGAGCAGTTCACTCAGTCTGTATCATTCCGCCCCTTAACAAGGAGTCGACTGTTCCTAGTGGGAGAAAAATAGTATCTATTGGTATATCTAAGGCAACAAGTTTTTCTCACATTTTCTGCAGTATTCTTAGATTTATCAACTACATGTTGCAATGGTCTTTGGAACAAGAGCTTATCTGACTCCTTAATAAAACCCTCCTGCCTATTCCAAGCAAATCGAACCTACCAGAGTATCACTATTATTTAAGGAAAATTAAGTTCCAAATTTTGAAGGAGGGCTTAATGCATGACCTAAAAATTCCCTGAAAATATGACATTATACTTGCATAATATTAGTATTTCCTGTCCATCTGGGAGTTGTGCTGATTTTTTACTTTTGTGCTTTTCCATGGTGCTGTTCACATCTTATCTTTTTCTTTTTTCATTGCAGTCTTCCACAATTATTTATATGTCCTTGCATTGGACATTTTTCATATTGGCCCTTTTTATCATGCCCATCTACTAATCATAAAAGACAGATGTTTACACTGTTATTTCTACACCTTAACATTTTATAAGTGCACAATTTTCATATAAATATTTTCTATAATCCTTCCTTCCTTCCTTCCTTCCTTCCTTCCTTCCTTCCTTCCTTCCTTCCTTCCTTCCTTCCTTCCTTCCTTCCTTCCTTCCTTCCTTCCTTCCTTCCTTCCTTCCTTCCTTCCTTCCTTCCTTCCTTCCTTCCTTCCTTCCTTCCTTCCTTCCTTCCTTCCTTCCTTCCTTCCTTCCTTCCTTCCTTCCTTCCTTCCCTTCTTCTATCCTTTTCCTTTCTGTATCTTTCTACATTAAAACATATAATAGAGATCGTTGCAGAAGACTGAGAATTCTGTTTTAAGAAAATTATCTTGATTAAACAATGAAAATATTTATGAACCCCAGAGTTTCATGAAAAAGATGGAGCAGGTTCCTGAAGCATTAATTTCTTATTAACTAGTTCACATGTAAACAGCTGCAGCATAACATCTACACAGAGTACATACATTGATTGCATACAAAATAAAATATGTGATGTAAAACTTTACTCTCAGGCAGTCAAGACTCCAAAACCAGGCTCATATTTTTCATGACAGTATTTCATATATATATATCAAAGACCTTCAGTGTCTGACATTGAAAGAAGTTACATGTCCTCCTTGATTGTTACCTCTTTTTATGTCTTTATCCTTCACTTGATACTCTAAACCCCTTGTCATAACTTTCATCTAAGTATCCAAAAAAAGTGGATTTCTCCTTTCAGCAAGAAAAGTATATGAAAGTGTGACAGGTCTTCTACCTGGGGGCTATTTCAATGTTTAACACTCTTGTACATAAATACGAACATTACAAAATTCTCGAGGAAGCTATATTTTTGACAGGTAAGGAAACACAAAACTCTGTGTTAGCCAAAGAGCTGAAAAAAATATTAATTGTGTATGCTCAATAAGTATTAATAAGATTAATTGCAATAACTGTTCTACTGGATGTGAAAATCTGGGGGGTGATTTTCGAAATACCAGCCTGTCAACAAAGGATATGAAAAGTCATGCAAAATTCAATGGTGGAATTAGGTCCACATTTGTGATAAAAGTAGATATATGAATTATCACTTATAGGGTTAATTCTACAGTAACAGGAACTGTTCATGGCTATTATTTACCCAAATTTTTTCTCGTGCAGTTGCTAGTCTGGCCTTTGGGCATTGCTACCTCATTTAGAATCCAGTCCCTGTGAAAACTGTTTTATGAATTATAATTTTCTCATTTATTCTGACTGAGACTATATTAACTCAATGACTGTATAAGAGATCTTGAGTTTTCCCTCTGCACATAACTACCTCCAGACAATAATGTAGCTGTTTTATCCAGGAGCATCTGCAAACCTCATAAACTCTGCAGAGCTCCTCAAAGTTGAACCTCCAGTGGGGGAGTTCAGAAAAACATGTCTACAGTCATAAAGACATTGGCAACATTTTTGCAACTACTCACCTGAGGATGAACAACTTTGCATCAAAAACTACTTAAATACATATTAAAAATACAGAAATACGTAAGGCTGAATGTCCCTTCCAATGTAAATTTGTTAAAGGTTAGCTAACTCAAAGTTTTCTGACAAAACACTTAAAACAGAATAGGACTTTTGTCTTAGTACAACCAAAATAGCAACAATAGATTATGTTAGTAAATAATTTTAAAATTAAAACAGAAAAGGGCATGCATGACAAGAGTCTTAATTGTGTGCAAAAGTTCCTGGTTATGAAATATTCTGTCTCTTTTTTACAGGAGAAATAAGCACAGCAGATATTAAAACGATTTTTAAAAATTAAACAAACCCCATTATAGAATACAAGAAAATAAAGGGTGCTGAAAAAATTGACTGTAATTTATATAATAATAGCTGAGGGTGGGGAGTGGGGGTGGGAAAGTTAAATCAGAAATTCAAAATCTAAGAATAATAATAGATAGGATAAATTAAAAAAAAATTGCATGTCCTGAATAAAATATAACATAAACCTCCTTTATAACTATAATGGAATACAGAAAAAAGAGGCAAACATGGAGAAGCAGACAAGAGAAAAGTATTTTTAGATGAATTTTGAAACAGATGGAGAATCATGTGGCTACAAACCCATTTAAATATATGGCACTTTAAAAATTCAGGAAAATGTTGGTGGTGTTAGACTGAAAATAGATATCAGGACAAATTCAAAAAATATGAGAAGTGTAACTTAGATGTTGACCTGAGGAAAGCAGGGGAGGGAAGAGGTATAGGGAGAGGGAGGGTGAGAGAAATGTTTCTTATAACTGTTTACAATTCCTTTATGTTGGTTAATCTTAGTTGCCAAGAAGCTGAAAAAATGCACAAGGTAGAAGTTAAAATTACTCTATTTACTGCATTCCATTCAAAGCTTCTATTTCTCCAACACCTTAAATGTGTAATTTATGCTAATTTTACTCTTTCTGAGATATTTTGAAGCCCTTTAAAAAGTTTATGCTACAATTAGTATCCTTTATGACATGAACGCTCACAGTAAAACATTTTTTACAGTAGCCAGAAGGAGGCGTGGCTAGGACCCAGAGGTTGTTCTATATGATCTCACATCTTTCCAGGGAATGTGGGAAGGGGTGGGGTGGCACTTCAGGGTTGGGGTGGCACGTTGGATTGTCAGGGGTTTTCCTGGGATGCTTGAGCAGTAAGGATCTTTTCTCACACCCTCCATCACCATTGTTTCTCTAACTGTTTGTTTTCTTATCTCTTGCTGTTTCCAGTAAACTGTTCTTATCTCAGCCCATGATCTTTACCTTTTGTGCCACCAGTTTACTTCTCCAACAGGGAAGGAGAGGGGAAGGAGGAGTGAGTGTGTGGCATGTTGTTTGATGTGGTTTCAGTGGAAACATTGAATTAGATAATGCCATTCCTAAGCCATGACATGCAAATACTCATCAAGGATGTAATCAATGCCATTTTTACTGTCATATTTCTCTATGCATGATGGCTGAATCTCAGTATATCAGGACATCAAGTTATTTTTCTTGTACCCATAAATTCTCATCTATCTGCTAAGCAAAAAGAAGTCAAGATCAAATTTTTAAGCTGTTAATATCATTGTAGAGTGCTATTCCTGATACATGTTTCATTTTCATTAAACTGATTTTTCAGTATTACTTCATAGAAGTTCCATTTAACATTGAGTCCAATTTTATTGAGTAACAAGAATAAATTTGTGGTGAATTCACTGTGGTGGGCTGCCAAATGCCCACCAGCTGCTCCCTCCCCCACCCTGCTCAATAGGACACAAGTAGAGAGTTAGATGGAAAAGCTCATGGTTTAGGATAAGCACATGACTCAGTAGTTATCATCACTCAGTAGTACAATAAAATCAGACTTGATCTAGGGGAAATTAATTTAATTTGTTGCTGATTTTAAAACAGTAGGATGGTGAGAAACAAAGAAAAAAAATAAAGCATCTTTTCCCCACCCCTGCCTTCCTCTCAGGCTCAACTTAATTTTGTCATTCCCAGTTCCTTTAGCTCTTCATCCCCAAGCAATACAGAGGAACATGATGAGGGGTTTGTGATCAGTTCATAACACTACATATATGCCTCTTCTTACTCTTCACAGTATACCCTTCTCCAACATATGGTCCCTGACATGGGATAAAGTCCTTCAGAGAAAGACTGCTCCAGTGTGAAGTCTTCCAAGGGCTGCAGTGGATGTGGCTGTCTACCCTGATGTTGTCCTTCCCATGGGCTGCAGTGACTACCTGCTTCATAGAGGTCCTCACATTCTGCAGTGGGACAACCTGCCTCACAAGAGAAGAAGGAAAATGTACCTTTCAAACAAGATTTTGACATATACCTGCACCCTTTTCAGAGATTGAATCAGCCAAAATATACATTTTAAAAAATTAATTTAGAAAGTGTAAGATTCAATTGCTTTTAAGAAATAAATTAACTTGTACTAACAGCACGAAACCTCTTGCACAGCATCTAAACTTTCCATCAGAATCTATTGGTCAAAGATTAGCTCTTACCATGATTGTGTTCATTTTAAACAAATAAAATCCTTTGTATGTTTATATGTCTGAGTAGACCAATGTGAAATGGTCCATGTTTGAGATGTGGAAAATGAAACTGTATATAAATCATGTCTATCCTTCTGAGGATTTTATTTCTGACTCATGTTGCAGCCCAAAAATTGTTCTTTATCCTTTTCATTACTGTTGGAAATAGCTGCTTCTTACAGTAAAGGATATCTTACCCAGACCAAGATGTTTAAAAAAAATGATTGAGTTGGATCAACATGTTGGATTTGTTCTAAAGGAATTAATTTTAAATACGTTACATTGTGCACTGAGAATATTTAATATTCATCTCTCTGTTCTGCATCCTGAATCCAACTTGCACATGTGCTCACCAGAGAAGGACACGAAAGGCCAATATTCATTTGGCACTTTTCCTTTAAGCTTCCTCCATACATCACACATTTCCAACGTTATTCAGTTTGAGGCTATGGGCACAGAGCTAATGTGAACGTTGTACTGAAGCCAGCTAAACCAGAAAGAACAATGCCTACTACATGCCAGTGTTTTCATTTTCTGATCAAATGTCTTACAGTTCCAGAAAGCCAGAGGCATTTAATATGCCTGTCTGGCAAGTAAGATCAATATATATGTTCAGGGGCCTAGGAGAAGGAAGAAATTAATGAAGATTCATGTATCAATCAATTCTTTGAAAGAATGGAAAGTAAATGTAAAACATTATGTTAATGTAATTTCAGGTTCTACAATTTAAAGCTGTATTTTATGTTATATATATTTGGGCATAAAGCTAATTTATTTTGCAGTGCACACTGCTTTCCAAGTGCACACAGATGATGAATCTAGGTGAAATAAGGCTAAGACTATCTACTTCCCATATTGCTAAATATTTTCTCTAATTTGTTGCAAGAATAATCCTAAACATTCTACAAAATTTATTCTTTATTTTTAATTTTTCTCTGTATTTTGCATAATAGTTCCCTAGAAAATTGCAATTTCTAAAAGAAGCTGCCACAAGGATCTATATCAATGCAACTTGCAGATTCCTTCTTTAAACATGAAGTGTACAGCTTCAGCATCTGAAAAACCCATGGTCCTTATTCAAATAGGCTACACCAGAGAGAATTTCTTTAGCCTTAGAAAAATTATTGCAGTGTTACTGATAAAGCAAAAATATGACTCAAGTGTGCAACAGTGAATGAGTTAAGCTCAAACCAAAACAAAACTTCATTAAATGTGTGTAGTTTATACTGAAATGTCCTAGGGAAAATAATCTCAAGCAATAAATAAATACTGACAGCCCTGTATTTATGAAGCTTTTGGAGAGAGAGAAGTGTAGTGAGAAACACTTGTGTTGAATATAAACAGCTTTAAAAGCTTTCAGAGGAAATTGGTGTACAATGTTATTTGAAACAATGGAAAACATTTTTTGGACAATCAAAAAGGAACCATTTTACAAATGCACTATTGCAGTAGAGGCAAAGAGAAGAAAAGTGGCACTACAAATATGTCCTTGTTTTGTTTCAGAAGCCATAACAATATGTCTGTTTTAGAAACAGACAGAAAATTTAAGTGCTTCAGTAGCAAAGAAAACAAATGTGTATTATGGACAAAACTAGTGATGAATGCTGACTATATATGAAAAATAAAGTATTCTTATAATGAGAAACTATTATAAGTGAAGAAACTAGCATTTACTATATTTTAGTGCAGAAAAGAAGTTATGGTGTGGTGTCCTATCTTGAACAGCTTTAGTTACATTGCTGGGAGTTTGATATCAGTTTCCATCAAAGTATGTGCTCTTGATTATGATAAATGGATGGCATGAAGTCATAATGCATGCAGTAAAGAACACAATGTACCTCAGTAAAAATTGGAGCTTTTGTCTTAGTTGTAAATTTAGTCAATTCAAATAGAAACTCTGACTAAATCCCAGTAGAAACCAAGGTGATGATATGTACCAATGTATTGAAATTTTCTTGATTAAAGACTTGGGAAGACAAAAGCCATACAAAATTAAAATAGATCAGACAGAGAAGAAACTGTTGGAATTATAGTATTAGCAGAACTTCTACAAGTGTTTTATTTTGATACTCCTTTGCTTTCTAGTTGATGTAAGAGGTCCTTGAAGATGCTGTACCCAGGGGAGAGCCCAGATAAACAATGCGACCAAGAATAAAGCAAAACGAATAAATAGCTCTAGAATATATTGCTGCTTTTCTGAGGCCTATTGTCAGTCTTAGTGTTCCCAGAAGGACCCGGAAGAAAACAGATCATGATGATAATTTTAACATTTCTCCAGTTGAACCGGTGAATTGATCTCTGTAGTACAAAGAGAAAATTATTGAAATGAGAAATCCTTTTAAAAAGATGTAGTTTTAAAGATGGGAAAAGGAGACAATTGTTTTTTAAAAAGCCCCACCCATTTAAATAAAACAAAATAAAACAAAACAAACAAGGATACAGAACAGCAAAAAGCTAGCTGGAATGGTTAAAGTTCATATTTCAAAATAGACAGAGTTATAGGAGATTTGCTAATGGGGACTAGTGTTGGCTAATAGGTAGTCATTTGCCCCTTGTCTAACCCCTATTCTTTTCCATATGCAGTCTGTGGTATGTGCTGGCACATGAACCACAACTTGTCCTACATGACTGGAAGTCCCCAGTTCCTCATAGAGCACATCTGCCCCATGCTGTAGCATGGAGGAAGTCTCGTGGTGCTAATTTCCCTCAGTGTGTGTTTCTGATGCACTTAAGTGCGTCCCTGGTGCACGTCATCGTTTCCTGATAAGCAGTACTAGGGCTGAAGCAATACTCTAGGGAACCTTTGGAAATGTTTCTCTTGCAGTGGGGATGTTCAGTCATTTAGCACTTTGTTGTCAGTGCCTTAGACTAAAAACTGCCATGAGCATCGTTACTGGTAATCTGGTTGTGAATGTATGGAGTCCCACAGTGGTTAAACATCATGTCCTTTTTTGCCTTTCTTTAGTTAATCAAATGCATCTGTAGTACACGGCCATATTTTCTTGCTGTTTTGTGTCCTGCTCAGTATAAAGCTAACTAAACATGCTTTATTGTGTTTAATTTTGATATCAGATTTGAATTTTCTTGTTGGAGTCAGTAAGTCAGGAGTCTGTCTGATTTCTTCAGAGAGAAATCAGAGTGCAGGGATTGAATTAAAGTCTTTGAATGGAATGAGTAAGTGAATAGATGGAGTGAATAAGTAATCAAGTAAATGGAATAAGTTTTAAGTGCTTTTAGTAAGTAAAAGGTCTTAGATGCCTGAGAAGTAGTACATGTTCTAGTGAAGGTTGAAAAACCTACTAGTGTTTCCTTAGAGGCTCCAAGAACCTAGCTTCAGACATAATAGAGTTAGAGTTAAGAATATTGCTTACATTTTTCAGTTAGAACAAGATAGGCCATGAACATAGTCTATACGTAGCCTGGCATGCTAAGAAGCTGGAATTCTAATAGGTTAAGGAGTAGTGGTCTGAGTTTGTGTCTTAGCTAGTTGGAAAGTTTCTGTAAAAGAACATGCATCAGGGAGAGCTGGGGCTCTATGCCATGGCTTTATGCCACGTGCATTTTGCCATTGCAGTTTTGCCATTGCTTTATGCCATGGCTTTGGCCATTGCTTTTATGTCATTGCTTTGCTTTGTTTTTGCCTTTGAGACTGATGTGCTTCTGTAATAAATAACTTTATAGCAACTATTAACTTGCTTGGCTTTTTAAAGAAGAACATAACCCAGCAGTGTGGGTGCCCAAGAGACACCCCGAGGCTTTCCTAAACCTCACATTTTCTTTCCCTCAGTAAATTCTGTATGATATGCAACTGTTGTAAATGCATAACAGTTTTCCTGTTCAAATGATGTGATAGTAAGGAGCATTCAAAGTATGTCGTAGTTAAGCATGGCCTGACATTCACATCTGGAAGTACAAAAAGAGAAAATGAAGTTGAGTGTATATTGCAATAAAATCAGCCACCCAGAGAGAGCAGGGGTATACTAAAGAAGAAAGCAGATAAAGATTATTTGGTAGTAACATTTACACCTGAGAGGGTCAAGTAAGATATTGAAGACCATTATTTGTTATTGTTGTTGACAGACTAACTGGGCTATCGTGGGCTACCAATATCTTCTCTGCCATTGATCCATCAGCAGAATACTCCCCATGGCCAGTTTGTTTGACTGGATTGAGCAAGCAGATGTCTTCTTCAACAGTCACAGAAATTGCCAAACAGAATAGCAGGGTGGATTTTCCCCTTCATTACCTTTTCCAGGTGCTCGTTCGACTTTCATAATTATAATTCTTGGGTTATTATTTTTGATACTCATGTCAGCTGGTGCTTAGACTGAATTTATTTCTTTGCCACCTGGTGCAGGGTCTACTGTCTCTTTTTGTTTCTACTCCATTACTTAGGAAGTTAAATTGCTAATCGCAGCTGGGTTCAGCTCGTGAAAGAATAAAATGCATTGTCATTAAAATGATCTCATGAACAAGCAAGGAAACAAAAATTCTCCTTAAAGCTGTAGCTGGGAATTTCTTCCAACCACAGTAACAAGAACACAGAGCCATCTTCTCTTTATTATACATTTGCCATTAACTTTCAGAAGAGTAGCAACTCCTTATCAAGATATACATTCCAACATATTGCAGCACCTGCATTACTTTCAGCTTGGAAAATGTACCATCCTAAACTGATAAAAGGAGATTGTAATATTCAGATATACAAGATCTATTCACTCAGTCTGCCCTTCATAGGCAATGTACTTCCTACATTGCTTTCATATTTTTTCCTTTGTCGAATATTGGTCATAGGAGGAAGCTTTACTTAACTTACCCACACCAACATTAACATTTCGTGTTTCCCACAATCCTCTTATAAGAATTTGACATCTGTGGATCATTAGAGAAAGAGAATGACAATCTGAAGGCATAGAAACAGGTCTAAAACACTTTAAAGAAACTGGAGAGATTATCAATGGGCTTTGAAAAATGTCAAAAGTCTTCATAAGACTCATAGGGTCATTTTGAAATTCCATATATTTGAATGTGAATGAGCAATGAATGGTAAAAGTGATATATTAGGTGGACAAAACCTGTGCTCCAGTTCTATCAATATTCCATACATTCAACTAATTGCTCAATTGGTTGCATATTTAAAGACTGTTTCCTGAAGCCCTTGATCCAGCTAAGTATTTTGTTTACCTTACCCAAGGCACATGATGTAAACCATAAAACACTTGTCATGACTGATTTATACTTGAACTTTAGTTCATGTAAGCTTAATAGGTCAGTGCATACATATACACATTACAGATTTTCTCTGTAAAAATTACCGTATTTTAATACTATGAAAATTACCATTTAAACTTCTCTATGTGCTGTTAGCAGTTACTTCAGCAAGAGCTTTATTAAAAGTTGTTCAAATTCTACACTTCTGAGACATAAACTTTCAAATCACAAAGCTATAGGAATCTTGGTACTATTTTTTGTTTTATTTTGCTTGTAAGAAGTTTATTTGCAGAGCCACAAATATTCTTACTTACAAAAATTCTGAATAATTTCAGAAAAAAAATCCATAATGACTTATAGCTAATTTCACATCACCAAGAACATGAACACTTTATCCAAAATACAACTTATTAGTTACAGTAGGCTCCTTGCAGTTCCTTTCTTGACAAGAAAGCAGTGAGATACTGAAAGTCCTATTATATAGAGTGCAGGTTAGTTAAACAGAATTGTATCAAAAAAGCTAACTAACACTTCAATATCCAAGGCTGTTTTTCTATGTAGGCAACACTCTGGAAAATGGGCTACAATAGTGCCAGTCCCTCCCAAGGAGCCCCATATTAAGAACTGTGGTTAAGACCAAGCCAAATAGACAAAGGTGACATTGGAATATCCTGAAAAAAGTGAATCTTTAGGGCCTTTCCCCGTTTTTTTTCGCATGACGGATATTTAAAGATATGACCAGATTTCAACGTACAGGTGAAAAGACTACTTGCAACAATTTAAATTGAATGACAATAATTCATTATTCTTTTGTTACCTCGAAGAGATGAAAGTTGTTTGTGCAGTTATCTCTTTAGAGATGTTCTCCACTTGTCCTTTCTTCAATAATTTGAAAAAAAAAGTGAACATATGAATTTAATCTGTATTTTAATGCACTGAGTTTCAGTGTTTAAACTGCAAATGGCATCAAGCTGTGTTTTCAATTAATTTTTAAAAGGAAACTCCTCACAATTACTGTGGATAGGATTCCCATCAGAGAGGACTAATATCAGCAATCTGTTTCTAATTTTGCAATTATATTAGAAATCTTTTCAAAATGGATTAGGCATTTTACATGTAGGACACAAGACACTTTAGATGTGAAATTTCTAAATTTGGAATGTTATACTGTTTTATATTAAAGACATTCTACAAAATTGCTGACAATTTTTTTTTTGTTGTTTATTTTATTTCTTAAAAAACTTTACAGCTCACACCAAATTATTCTATATTTATTTCATGCTATTAATTTCTAATAAGTTCCATGAAATTACTTCCATATTAATCTTTTGTCCAGCTATTAAAAAAAAAAAACCAAACATGCACTGTTGTCTACTGCTTTCCCCAGAAACAGAAACTATTCTTTTGTTTTGTTAGAACATTTTTCTGAAAAGACAACTGGTTACTTTTCAAAACCTAAAGAAAAATGTCATTTGATTATTTCTATTTTTTTCCCTTGAAGTTTTACAATTCTGATTTAAGTGTATGTGAAAAATAAAACTGATAAAGAAAATAAGTTCTTTGATTTTTAAAGGTGTTTTGCAGGAGAAGGGTCTTTGGGTTTGAGGGTTTTTCTTTTGGTAGGGTTTTTTTGTTTGTTTGTTTTAGCTTTGAATTGTTTGGGATTTTTTTTCCAGAACTGAAAGAATAGATTCCGTGTTGTTTTTCTAGATGCGTTGAGTCCAAAGGATTCTGAGCAGTCCTCACCCTGCAGGAAGAGACTGTAGGAGTGGAAAAGGCCACTCACCTGCAACCCTAAACCTTTGCTGCAGTGAAGGGATGGGTGGAATGGAGCATTCATGCATTATGGATGTGTGGATGCATCCAAAGACATTCTTAGGATTTCCAAATATTTTCAAACATGGAGACAACCAGCAATGTTTAAACAAGCAAATAAATAAATTAAAAAACAAACAAACAAACAAACCCCCCCCCAAAAAACAGAATCAGACAAACAACCCAGAAAACAACAAGAGAGAGATGAAGTACGTTAGTTAAAACTGAGGTGAATTCTGCAGATAAGTTATATATTAATAAGTGAATAAAATGAAAAATATCTGTAATTAAATACTTTTTCATTATAATGCAGTTGCTAATATATGTAGACTGTGTAGTGATTAAAAACCATAAGTAACTCTGTACAAAACAGACTGAATTACAATAAACAAATTTGCTTTAAATGTATAAAAATACAGTCATATCTTGATCTACTCTAGACATATTTATTATATCAGATGCACAACTATAACTGATTGCTATTTTTCCTCAACAACATTTACACATCTTAATAGTTTTTAAAATAGCTAGTCATAGAGCTTAAGTAAGGCACACCTTTGTAAGGCACTGAAAATTAAGATAACCTATCACTTTATTCTTAAAAAAAATTTAAAGTGGAAAATTGCTGTGACTGTTCAGTAAACAAGCTGTGGCATGTAAAAAGATCAGGAACACCATGTGGGTAACAGCTGAAAACTGAAAAGGGTATGAGTATTCTTTAAACACCCACATTCAATATGTGCAACTTTATGCAAAATGGAAATTACAGGAGAATCACACACTATCAGTTGAGTCATGGCTGATAGAGACCCAATACAAACATATGACAAAGCTGAACTAAAAATTGTTAAATTATGTAGGTTTTCTCCTATTACTTGTGTGAATATTAAACTAAGGGGGAAAATATATTTCTAGTAGTTAATATATTTATTTTCTCTCTCTTAATTAAGAAGAAAAATTACTAGATGGGGGTTTTCAGCATTATTTTAGCAAATCTATAACATATACAACCAGTAATCTAATTCCTTGAGTAAAATAAATAAGAATATTATAAAGAGAGATGATAGGACAGCAAGCTGCATTTGATACAAGAAACTTTGGAACATGTTTTTTTAACTATAAGCATTTCAGCATTTTTCAGTGGCTATGGGGTTAACATATCTTCAATAAAAGCATATCCAAAAGTAAGCATGCCATCAAATTCCTTACAGATATCCCCTTGCTGTGTCTTACTCAGTGTCACTGCATTTCTACTCCAACCTCTTAAATGAGGGAAAAATGAGAAACTGGGTTCTCACCCCTAAAAAGAGATTAGTTAGTTGCTGCTAAGATCCTAGCATAATAATATGCTAGCATAATAAATGCTTCAGCTTAACACCTCTGGTCTCCCCTCTCTCACCACTTTTAAGATATTTATTTGTTTAAAGCATTTTCAAAATTGTTTCTCAAGTGGCAGAAATAACCCAGCATAATTGGTTCTAACCCTAGGTTCTACCAGTAGTTGACTTTTTGGATCCTCTAGATAAAAAACTATCTCTTTTGTTCCGTTTTTATTTCCTATCAGCTATGAACAACACCTTTCTGATTTCATGCACATTTATTTATATAAGCAAGTTTTAAAATAATTTTCTCTGGAATTTCAAAGCAACAATTGAAATTAATGAAGCCAAACTTAATTAATTGGAAGGACAAAAATATTATTTGACTGCATACCTTTAATCATAATTGAAAACTTTGCATATCAGAATACAGATGCAGTGCATGGTGAAGCCATAAAATCTAAATATTCTTCAGAGATCCTGTGTTGCACACAGAAGCTTCCTGCATTTGCCTGATATATTTATTATATTTTTATTAGAAAAATTGCAACATGATCTACTTAGAAGTGTTTTAAAAGTTTCTCAAAAGAAGATAATCAGCTAATTACGTCCTTACACTTTTTTCAAATAATTCAGTAATTCTATATTAAACTATGTTGTTCTATGTATTATAAAAAGCTGAGCTTAAAATAAATGTTACTGGTGTTAATTCTTAGAGACTTCTTAACTAGCATGAAGCAGTCACTATAAAGAGATACATCCCATAAACTGTGATTCTTTAGATTCAAATGTGCTTTCCACAAATAACCATGTTTCATAGAGGTTTTTTTTCCAGTTTTGAAGGTCAATCAAGCTTTTCTCCACTTATTCCTGTCATACAAGTCTCATGTTATTCCAAATGCCTTCTCTCATGGTAAGTTGTGTACATTAGAAATGTGCCTTCCTATGTGTCCAATTCCTCAGAATCAATTTCATCGTTCACTAAATTTTAAAGCAATTGATTATCATTTTGCAGTAGTGGAATACCAAACAGTAAAAAAAAAAAAAAAAAACAAAAAACAAAAAAACCCAAACCAAACCAAAAAGAAAGCAAAAATGCAATTGAAAATATATTTTAAGGAATTAATTTTTTTCTTCTCCAGTGTCTCTAATCTCTTTTAGATTAAGCCAGAATTTCCGTCAAGTGGCAGACCAGCTTTTAGACACCTCATATTTTTTTATCTGAATATAGTTGTTTTCGTGTAAAGTAGACTATATAAGCTCAGAGTTTAGTGAAAATCTGAGCTAAATCTACAGGTATACAGGTGATTAGTAATATTTGATGAGATTTAAAAATTAAAAAAATTCACACAATAGAGGCAGATATAACATAGGATTTATTATCAAGTTCATCAGCAGACTGATGGAATCACAGCTTGATGCCAGTTCTGATATGCTGGTGTATCACAAGCAAATTTCTTGAGGTGGAACCCTGAAGAAAAACATTGAAAATTCTTTGATGAAGAGGGGTCTTGGCTACTGTAACCATCATTAGGATAATGTTACTAAAATAAAGTATGTTTTCAAATGCAATCTAAGATTCTTGAATTTTGTTTATGTCCTTTCATACTGAATAAAATTCCTATTTATAGTAATATGATGTTGACACATGTTAAGGCAGGTAGTGCTACTTCCTACCTTAAACATTTTGATTCAGGTTATTTATTTCTATTAAAGTCTGAGGACATGGTGCTTAAATTTTATGAAACTTGAGATGAAAACTAGGGAATATTCAAATTAATTATTATCAGATGTATTAATTATAGTATCACTGATTAGTATGTATAGTAGTATATTATTATCGTGTATATATATATATATATATATATATATATATATATATAGTATTAGTATATTATAGTATCATGATCAAGTACAAGATCTGCTTCTTTCTATTTTGGTGGGGGATTTTTTGAGCAACTGAGTCAGTTCTCTATTACCTTTTGAAAAAAAGAAGAAATAACTACAGACCTATGAAAAAAGTTCATAGGATTTTATGAGATGTCAAATTAAAAACTCATTTTTGGATGTGAAAAGGCCTATTTTCTTACCTAAGCTGTTATGTCCAGTATTTCAAAGTAGATTTCCTGTTTTTCACTTCAATTAGAATTATTTTCTCTCTTTAACCTGAAGACTTTTTTATGCATTAATCTTGAGTTGTCAGCCTCATTAAAACATTTATATTGAATCATAAACTGGGACATCAGAGAAACAATTAAGATTTTATTTTTACACGTGCTGCCATCCTGCACCTTCTCAAAACCACATCAATTCACATCAGCATATGATGTTTATATTTTGGTGAAACACCAAAATTCACTGTTTATGTTGTGGCCTTATTTATTAGTCTTTGTAGAAATGCAATACTAAAATCAGCCGAGCAGTGAAATTTTGTACTTGGATTATCAACTCAGAGATTCAGTGAATAGGCATGAAACATAAAAAATACTTATTTGAAGCATTTGCTCTTCATGTAATATTGTACAAGCCACTGTTTTCCACAGCTTCAAACCAAAAACAAGTTAACTGACTGCCCAAATCTTTCCAATCAATAAAGAAACTAATTCTGGGAATGGTACATAATGGCTTTACTGTAGTGCCCAATAGGACCTGTTAAAGGATTATGAGTTCATTTAATAGAAGATTGAAAATTATATCAGAAAACAATAACTTCTAAAAGCAGTATTCAAATGTATGACCTAATGCCTTTGTTTTCTTTTTCTCCTAATGAATTGTTTTAACTAATAAAATTTTGTTAGAATAATAACTGAAATAAGAACTTGTTTCTAAGAAAGAAATGGTGAAAGAAAATGCCTACATTTCTACTAAATTTTAACTTTCATTTAATAAACTGCAAATAGGAATGGTGAACAAAATTATTTCATCAAATAATTCAGAGTTCTGCAATGCTATAATGTGTTGGATAGTATGAACACAAAAAATTGCAGCATACTGTAATACATTTGGTTTATGTGGTGATGGCACATAACTCAGACATGATTTACACTTTCAAATATTTACTTGGAGTACTGTGATGGTATGATACACAATCTACACAAACTATTAATCAGAGTATTTGATCTGAACACTGATATTAGCTGATTAATCTTTCTGCAGTTTAAATGTGTTTTCATTAAGACAAAATTTTGCCATTAGCATTAAGTGTGAGTCAAAAGGTTGATATTGCAACTTCACTTACAATGACTGCTATGAATGTTCAATCTGCAAGCTATTAAGAAATGATGAACCAATCAGAGGTTAAAATCATGTACAATCTTAGTCCTGGCTGGGTGCAGTTGATTGCAATCAAAAATCATCTGATCATCTAACCAAGAGTGCTGGAAATAAAATACGGACTGAATTTTGTGATATTTTACTTAAATATATATAATTCTGTCCTCCTTTAATCTGAGGGTTTTGATTTGCAATCTGGTTGTTTTCCTACCCATGCAATGATCCCTGACGAAAAAATAAATTATGTCCACAAATGCATTTTATGTATGTCATACATAAAAGTTACAATACATACAAGCACATGAAACAAGCAGATTTAGAAGTCACTTTAATATTAATGGAATAAAAAAATTAGGGAGCCTATAAATGATATACATTTCTGGGGTTTAACCTGTAATATGATTAAATGTGCTTTTCTCAATTCTTCTGCCTAGTTTCTTTAATTTTGATTTAGAAACTTTTAGTAAAGGACAAAATAAATTTCATGTATCTTTTAACATTCGTTTTTAATAAATCCTGATAATTTTCTTAGTCTATCAGGCAGAGAAATAGCAGTAAAGAATATCCTGATAAAATGTATTTTTAGTTCACAGACATAATTTTATGTTAATTTTAGTTTCTGTTTTGTCTTCCTGATTTTGAAGTGAAAATTTCTTTATAAAAATGTGTTATACAAAAAGGATATTTTTATATCACCTATGTCCGTCTCATCTGTAATGGTGATGTCTGAATCTGAATATGATTAGCTATATCCTTATTATTAAGAAAAATAATTCTTACAATAAAGTACTACACTTATACCTGTCTTCCTTTCAAGATGGTTATAAATCTGTCTTCCTTTTAAGAGGGTTAACAAAACTCCTGTTTCATGTATACTTTTATTCAGGTATTATCAAACAATATTAGAAGTTACTCAGAGATTACACTTCTTTTTATTTTTGTTTTTTTGTTTGTTTTGTTTGTTTTGTTTTGTTTTGTTTTTTTCTGTAACAAATGCGCTTTAGAAATGGTTTTTCTCCTTTTTTTTAGATACTTAGAAAAAATCATAAGTGGAATTGAACTGACTTCATGCAGATATCAAAATAGGATCTATGAATTATAGCCAGAAAGGTATTTCCTTCCTTCCTTCCTTCCTTTATTATAAAGTGACAGGACATGACAACTTTACCTACAGATATTCAGTTTTAAGGTGGATGGACTTCACTTTCCTAATGGTCTATAAAATGGTCCTCATATTTATATCATCATCATAAAAAAATAAAAATAGAATCATTTAATTGAGCTGGAAGGAACCCCTAAAGATCATCTAGTCCAACCTCCTTGCCATAAGCAGGGACATCTCTCACTAGACCAGGTTGCTTTAGAGGCCCATCCAACCTAACCTTGAGCACTTCCAACAATGTGAACATGCCTAACATCCTGGGCAACCTGTTCCACAGTTTCACTGCCCTCATTGTAAAAAATGCCTTCAGTAGTTGCAATCTAAATTTATCCTTTTTCAGCTTAAAACCCTTGTCCTTTGTCCTCTTACTGCAGATCATGATACAAAATCTGTCTTATAAGTCACTTTTAAGAATTGAAAAAAAGCAATAAAATTTTCCCAGAGCCTTCTGTTCTCCAGGCTGAACAACCCCAGCTCTCTCAGCTGGTCTTGAACATTAGGATGTGCTACCTGCTATTCCAATACAAAGGGAGCAGTTACAACACAGTTCAGAATAATGTTTGACTCAGTTCAGAATTTGTGTGATATGGATTAAAACCAAGTAAGATGATGAACCATCAGGCTTATTTTCCCCAAAGTCCATATATATTTGATCTTCATACTTTTGTTCAGGCAAAACCAGAGATGGCTACAGCCTTCTTTAAAAATACCTTATATAACTTCAGAAGAAATTCAGATTTCTTAATTGTTGTATCTCATAATGTTTATATGTAAATGCAATATTAAGTCTCAAAAGTATCATGCAATAGCCATTAGCTCATAGATTTTGGTAAAATGAAAAGACAGAGCACTGAAGCAAATGCAGACAGATTTTCCCTCCATTTCCTGAAAAGAATATTTTGTAAGATTTCTGGAAGAAGAAACCAAACTAATAGAGAATTTTTGATAAAGGCAAGTTGACATGAATCAAGAATCATAATTTTTAAAATAAAACACGTCATTCCTTTAAACTGTGATCACATGAGGATTGATTTATTTATATTATAAGAGAGAACTGAGGCAGACGTGAACTGTACTGTTCAGAGAGCTTGTTGTCAAAAAGGATTATTCAGCCTTCTAAGGCTGGCTGCTCCTCATACAGTGAAAGTTGTGCTGATGTGAAAGCAGCTCTGATGATGCCTCACATATGCATTCATGCAGCTCTCTTTCATTTTGCTACTGATTGACTGCAGACACTTTACAGACTTTGTCTTAAAGCTGTTAAATTGATCAAAGCCCAGTAATGTCTTTTGCTGCATTTTCAGCTACTAATTCTTTTTGATGATCAAGGCAATGAATCAACTGCAACTTTTGGAACTTGTTTAAGCCCTGTGCAAAACCTTATTTTTTTTTTATCTATTGTTAGTCATTTCACTGATGCCTCCTCTGTTGCATTTCCAGATTTTCCTTGAGAAGTTAATAGACTTACAAAAATAGAGTCAGAATATATAGAATACGGTTTCTGTTACTTTTTCACTCCATCCAGAACTTTCAGAAAGACATTATAAAAGTTTTTTGAATAACCACTTTCTTACTAATAGGGTAACCTTGTCAAAAAACTAAAAGTGTCAGAAGAAATTTAATGACAAGGACTTAATACTATCAGCAAACAAAATTTATTCCACATGCTAGACTAATCATATTTTCAATAAAAAACAATAAATTGATTACAAGTCTGTGACATTTTATCAATACTGTGACTATTACTTGATGTGTGAACATATGCTAGAGACAGAAATGTCAAAGTTGAAAAAAAGACTGAAAAAAAAAAGAAGAAATAGGTTCCCTCCCATTTATTCCCTTGAGAACAAAACTGATTATTGATTATAGTTTTAATTGAGTTTAGGACATTTTACTGTATTTATGGGAAAACACCTATTATTAATTATAAGTATGTAGGTGGACATATGTTAGAAAAAAACCCCTGGTATCAAATAAACCTGATTTTTTTTTTCTTTTTATCCTTCCTTGTCTCTTTAATGAAAATTCAAAAGAAAGAAAAATAAAGGCTATTTATTTTGTGGAGACACTGAAATTCACAAGAAGATTCTTTAAGGTTCTTTGAGCACAGGAGAACAATTCTGTGGTCTAAATATGGGTATCTAGAGCCATTACATGAAATATATATTTATTTATATATACAGCTCTGGCATGGAAGGATAAGACTTAAAGAACCCACTCAGATGAAACGAGTATTCAAAAATTACAGCAACAGCGTCTGAAAAAGCTCTGTATTTCCATTTTCAAGCATTTCCTCACACCTTGATGGTTATATTTTCAGCTGATAAGATGATAGGATATTAAAAGTACAATTATTTCTGTCTCAGACCTTATTTTAGTTCAAGATGTAGTGTGATGTATTGTATAAACAAATATATAAACTTATTTTCTTTTTTTTCCTGCTTATTTAAGTGTTTCGTTTCAAACAGAATTACAGAATTAGGCTGGAAAAGGTCTCCAAGAACTTTTGACACAACCTTGGTAACTACAAGATAGCACTAAGTGACACTGTTGGTTTTTTTCTTGAACACTTCCAGGGATGGTGACTCCACCACCTCCCTGAGCAGTCCATCCCAATGCTTAACAACAATTCCTTGAAGAAATTCCAACTTTTATATTTGTAAGAGTAGAAATGGACGCATTCACTTTGAAATAAAACCACATTTTAAGGGAACACTTTAAGGAAAACAAGCAATTTTTACTGATATTTATGACCTAATAAATTGGACAGCAAATAAGGAAAAAAAAACAACTTACTCTGTTTCATGCTGGGTCTAGCTCATCTAAAATTAGAGAGAGGCAGAAAAAGACTTTTTTCAACCACAATAAATGAGACAACCTAATTAATATATGTACAATATACTCATGGATTTACCTCCAAGAAATGTTTGCTAAAACACATTCAATGGGAGTCAAGGCTAATGATCACAAATCCAAATAAATAGCATTGTCATACTTACATCAGCATATTGATGACAAACTTAGTATATAGTGTACAGAAAGTAATTTCATGCTTCACTTTCTACTTATTTTCATGTTTAGATAAGCATTTAATGTCCTTCCAGCTGTTTCTGGATGTTGTAGTTCCTGGGAGTAGTACTGCACATACCCAAACAAAATTAATTAAATGCTGCATAGCACTATACTTGCTGGAACAGAATTCCTAAAACAAATGCAACCAGCCATAATATTTAAATGGAAAAGTTTATCTGTCTCAGTCTCTAGATGTAGGATATCCATAAGGATATTTCTCTGGAAAAATCCTCAGAAACTGCATGAAATATAGAGATTTCATCAGTTAAAGTATTTGTCTTTAAAGTTAATTACAATATATAGTAAAGTGGAGAGAGACACAATTTGCAAGGAGGTGCTATTTACTTATGGTACCTGATTTTGGTTGACAATTCTTCTGCCATAGCTAAGAGTAGCAGTTTACCACACTCTTTAAGCAGACACAAAGGTTAATTGCCTTAGTTAGATGTTAATGCAATATTGACCCTTTACTGCTCTCTGCTCGCCCATCAAACTGTTCTCCACAGCTCTTTGAGTGCAACCATCCAGCCAATTGCTTTGTGTGGTCCATCCACCAAATCTGTGTCTCTCCAGTTTAGAGGAAAGGATGTCATGTGGGACAGTGTCAAATGCTTTATATGTCCAGGTAGATTACGTAAATTACTCTTCCTTCAACCACATAACATGCTACATGCACCAAAGAGAAAGTATTTTCTGGTTTAAACTTCATTTCGTGCCCTATAGTTATTATGAATCTGGAATTTTCTTGGCTATGGCAGTGGAAATAAAATAAGATTAGTCCAGTATTTCTCATTAGCTTCTAGAGACACTCTTAAAACCTCTTGTTTTGATGAAGTATTAATCATATCTCATAAATTCCTAGCAATACTGAATAATGATATTTTAGCACATCCTAACATATAGGCACTTTTTTCACCTCATATTTCAATAAGGGATAGGATTTTTTTTTTAATTGAATGATATGTCATGATTTGAAAAATGGATGTTTAAGAAACTGTGAGACTTCAATAATTTTCAGCTAATGGCTTTGAAACATCATCCACCTTTAATTAAATAAAATACTTTTTCCCTACATGTTTTCCTGGTGAAAGTCCCTGTACATACACAGGTCTGTTCTCATAGTTTTTGACAAGAATGAAGAGGGAGAAACGTCTGAGCATTAAGACATAACCTCCATAATCTAGAAACCTTGGGGTACATGTGGTGCTTGGGGGACTCACAGAACAAATGCCATCTGTCAAGAAAACATATGTTCTTATTGATTACGAAGGTTAACAATCATCAGTGGTAGAAATAACAAATCTTTAGACATTTACAGCAAGTTTTGCATCTAACTTCAAGGAAAACTAGAAGTTATCTTGTGTTTCCTAAGAGGAATGTGTAAAACTTTGAATGTGAAATTACATAACTTTCTAAGAAAAGCCAAACCACTGAGAATAATAAATTACACAACTTCAGCATTTTCAGTATCATTCATCATAATGTAGAATGGAAACATCATTGAACATCATAGAATTGAGGTTTACATTGTTTTCCAGGCTGCAGTGTATTATACCTGTGCATGGTTTGTGTACTTTTTTTAAGAAAAACAATTTAGCTCTGAAGACTTTCTGCTCTGCTGGTAGGCTATATATTTGGGAATGCTCCTTAATGAGTGTAGATATATTAGAGAATTAAATCCAAAACTGTGTAAGCCATATCCAAATTTTTTACAATCTCCATACATCACCCCAAACCTGAGAATTCATGAATTCCAGTACAATATCATTAATCCCCTTCATCTATTCATGCTCACATACAAAGAACCACTGATTGTTAACTTGGTTCCTTAACAGGAATAAACTGTAGTGCTATGTAACAGCCAGTCTTGTGAATCCTGAAGGAAGACAGATGGACGCTAGCTGCTCAACTTCCTCCTCTGCATTTGTTGATTGTATTCTGATTAGTGATATTTTATTCTCTCCCTAAAAACACATTTCACAAAGTTTAGGCTGTGATATTACATACAAATTTCCAGTAATAATTGCATTCCAGAACTGTACTTTGCATAAATATGGAAAAACTTAGACTGAGAGAGACAACTCCCTGGACAGAGTAATGTCACATTATCTGACATTTCTTAGAGCTGTGCCTATCTTTCAAGTGATGGAGACTTCACAACCTCTGAGCAGCCTGTTTCACTTTTTTACAACTGTCACTATATTTTTTGCTTGCTTTGCTTTGTTTTTATATCTGCTTGAAATTGCTCTTGCTGCAACTTTTTTCCTATGGCCCATCATCCTTTCATTGTGCACCTCTCAAAAGAGTTTGTTTTTTTTTCTCTATTACTAGTCAATAATATCTAAAGAAAATCAATTGCCTTTTCTGAGGGCAGGGCATGGGAATTAAGTGTTTTCTTTAGGTTGAATAAACACAGAGTTCTCAATCTCCCCACTCAAGCCTTCAGCCACCTTTGTGGCCACTTGTTAAACTTTTTCAGTTTGCAAATGCTTTCCTCATATCTGTGTGCTTCTGAGTGTGTCAGAACCAGGCACTTCTGCAGGTGCAGTCCTATGGGTGCTGAATAGTGAAGAGTAATGGTTTCCTTGCACCAACTGACTACTTCTAAATAGGTGCTGTGCTCTCCCTGATGGAGCCCACTTTGGACCTGGCCTTCCCCACAACAAGGGTGTGCTGCTGACTCTCATTCAACTTGGTTTCCATCAGGACTCCCATCTCTATTTCTGCAAAGCTTCTTTCAAGTATTGCTGGGTAATCTCCATTTCACTGCTATTGTGAAAGATATCATGACTGATTTTGTCTATTCAGAACCTAAGTGGAAGTTAACTGTAATTTACAAAAAAAAAAAAAATATTAAGGAAAATGGGCTTACCCTGGGTGAAGAAAGGGATTAATATTTTTGTGAAGAGACAAAATGGCATTTCATCTGGATCAAATTGTCCCATTTATGTATAAAAAGAAGCTTGATTTGTTCTATGAAACTATTTGGAGAAATTAATAGATACTGAGAAAGAAAATGAGACAACCAGAAAACTGACATATTGGAGGAGCAGCCAGAGAAACAGTAATAAAAATTAAAGAAATTAAGATAATAGATGAGGCATAAAATAATGAACAGTTAAAAGAGATTGAACAAGAATAAACATGTCAGAGTCAAGTCTGAAAGCAGAATACAGTAAATAGACTAAACAGAAATTCAATACAGGAGCAAACAATAAGCAAAATATGCAAAGAAGAATATGGGAGTAGAAATATGCCTCAGGCCTTGTGTCATGAGATAAAGAATACGACTGGAAGACCTGAAGATGTTTCAGTAAGAGACAAGTGCTGGCAAATTACTACAGGTAAGAAATTAATAAGTGATGGAAAGAAGATTTTGAAAACTGTACAATGTGCAATTACAGGACCTGGAATAAACCTGGTGAACATTCTCTCTGGAGAGGTATACCTCAAATAAATGAAGGAAAGCAAATCTCAGAATTCTTGAGAGAAAAAGTAAAATATCAGTACAAAACTTGACAAGTATGAATGCAGAAAGGGGAAATAATGTGGATTAAAAAATGCAAGACTTCCACAATCTTGCAAGAAAATATGGTAAATACAAAAATTACATCATCCAGAAGATCTTTAACATCAATTCCAGAAAAGAGCAAGTATCAGCAAATGAGAAAACTCATCAACAAGAAGGGTGAGAAGAGCAAGTGAAAAACATATTGAGCATTAGCTTATTCATTCTACTGGCATTTACAAGAATGCTGAAGATGTGAATGACAAAGTATGTCAGTGACTTTTCCAGAGGAATGAATAATATGGATCAGATTCTTGTGATAGTAGAGATTCTGGAAAATATCACTCTTACATAACACGCTACAGTAACTTCACAGGACTCAAACAGACTTTCGATTCTATTTCAAATAACAGAGTATGAATCTTAAGAATGAATGGCATTTTCAAGCAGATAAGCTTGTTGACACAATATGTCTTTAGAGGATTAGTGACAGCAATAAGAGCAGATGAGAAACTGACCAGATTATTACAGGCTAACAGGGAAGATAATCAAAGATATTGTCAGATGTGTTCATTTTAGTGATTAAAAGTAGAAAAAGCTTTTGTACTGGGAGACAAAATAGGAAAATTGATTTTATGTGAGAAGCGAGACAACCAAAGGGGAAACCTTAGATGTAAAAATCATAGAATCATGGTCCTGTTCAACAACTATTTACTGAGAATTACAAGACAGAGTCATTAGTACCTTGAAGAAATTACTTGAAATCAGGTGCTGAATTAAAGAGTTTAACCAATGCTAAAAGTCAGATTTGTTGAAGTACTCAGGAGGAAGCAGTCCTCTTTTATTCTACTTTGAAATCAAACATCAGTAAAATGTCAGAAAAGTCTGAATTGAGCACGCGTCCTAAAGATGAAGAAAATTCCTTTAAACTTTCAGCATTTACTACTACAAAGAAAATTTCTATCAATCATAGTAACGACAAAACTGAAATAAATTTCACTTTTTGCATTTGAAGTTATTTAGATATAAAATCCTCTCTTCCTGTATGGCTGATGCAAGTTTTTTTAAAATACATGTTGCTTATACTTTTAAGGATTTCTACAATAATAGACTCAACAAAATTTGAAAAAAAAAAAAAAATCATGCCATAAAGGCAAACAGGAAACAACATGTTTAAACAGTTTAAGCCTCAAAACACAATGCACATTTTTTCAGAGCTAAAATAAATTCAAATTCTAACTTTTATATACTCAAAAATTGTTTCTTTTGCAATTTTCCATCTCTTCTGGAAAATATCCAGACCAAGACTAAAGAGTTATCTATCGGTCTTGCACAGACTTCACAAGAAAGAGATCATAAAAGTTGGTTCCATTTTGCTTCCTTGTCTGCTGCTGTTGTCATTTGGCCAACTAGTACCACAGCTGTATTTTAGCAGAATCAGATGATTTCTACCATCATGGAATGTCTTTTGTCTACGCTGGTCCTCTAGAGTTCTGAGATAGCCACTTTCTCCACGTGGGTCTAGGGCTCCATCAGAAATTCTCTGTGTGCAAAAAACAGACTGGCTATCTCACGTCAGAGTAACATGTTTTACATCATGCAAAACATATTTTGCACATTTCTCTTTTCTTTCCTGATCTTTTTCCTTCATTAAAGATGCAATTGCTTTTTAAATAGGCCAAAACCCAAACACATTCTGAATTCTTGAAGATAAGCCAGATTTTTTTCCTCTGGGCGTCTTTGGTCCATTGCTGACTCTGACTGTTGTGGCATTCATAGTAATCCCCTCCTTAAGAACATACTCTGCAGTTTTGAGGTATACCTATATTCATTCTTTTTTATACTGCCATGACAGTACCCTTTTACCTTTATTGACAAAGCTCTGTCATCTCAGCAAGAAAAGGAAAGAAAATAGGGTGAAAAAAAAATTATGAATCAAAATCAATTACCATCACAGGCAAAACAAATCTAACTATGGAAATTAATTTATTGCAGATTAATAGCAGAGTAGGATAATGAGAAATGAAACAAAACTGAAAAGACCTTTCTTATCCCCCTTCTTCTCTCTCTCACTTGTACTGATAAATTTTCTACCTCTTCCTGTCTTTAGTGGTGCAGGATAGATAAGGAATGTGGGCTGGAGTCACTCATAAAACTTTGTCTCTGCCATTCCTTCCTTCTCACTCTTTTCTCCGCTCTAGTGTGGGAACTCTACCCTGGGTAGGCTCCTTCATAAACCTCTCCTGTGTGAGTCCTGTCCACAGGCTGCAATTCTTCAAGAACTGCTCTGGGATGGATTCCCCACAGGCTATAGTTCTTGCCAGAAAACTTGATCCTGTGTGTACTCATCACATGCCTCAGTTCCTGCCAGGAGCAGGCTCCAGCATAGGCTGTTCCCGTTATGCAGATTTTTAGGGCACATTCACCTGCTCTGGTGTGGGGTCCTCCATGGGCTGCAGGTGGATTTGTGCTCCACTCTGGTCCTCTATGGGCTGCAGGGGCACAGCAGCTTCACCATGGTCTGCACCAGAGGCTGTAGGGGAATCTGCTCTGACACCTGGAACACATCCTCTCCCTTCTTGTTTGCTGCCTTTGGGATCTGCAGAGTTGTTTCTGCAATATTTTCTCACTCCTTTCTCACACAGCTGCTGCACAGCAGGTTTTACCCTCTCTGAAATATGTTTTCACAGAGGCTACACCAGGATTGCTGATGGGTTTGGCTCTGACAAATTAAGGGTCCATCTTGAAATCAGTTCTGTTGGACACAGGGGCGGCTCCCAGTGTCATTCCACAGAAGCCATGGCTTAAGCCCCTATCCTGCTAGTGAAACATTGCTACATAAACCAAATGCAGTAAGAAATTAAAATTCTTTATTTAATATGTACTGGATATTTGCTAAAAGGATGTGGCTGGGTGGCAGAGAGATTTTCCTGCTTCAAAAATGTTGGCTGGTACAGTCTAGTTTAGACAGAAGCTTTTATATGTAGAAAATGAAACCAGAGTTTCTAGAGGTACATGGAACAAAGAGATACTAAAACTAGAATAAGAAGGATATCTACGTCATTAATGAAAACCGGAAGAAACAGTGCATAAAAAGATACAGTCAGTCCTCAGGTACAATTAAAAAAAAAGGTTTTGTGCTTCAAATCTTTTGGTTCTCCACACCTTTTTCTTCCTCGTTAAACCCCCAGTTTCTTCTGAGGTGCAACTTAATTGTGTAAATCCTTTGATCAATGTACATAACGAAAAAGTAAAAGATCAATGATTCCTGGTCTTTGACATTGTCACTCTGTTGTTGATGAAGGACAGCAACAAAGGACACCGAGGAGTTTGCTGTTCTCATATAGAGCTGCAGCACAACACCAATCCACATTTCTTAGGATGCTTGGAAAACAGCTCTTATCTTGGTGGGGTGCTGAGAAGGGAAGGGGATAAAGAAAAATCTGTAAAGTGCTGGGTAGCTTCTCCTATACCTACTTTAAGAATTCTCTCAATCTCAGTGACAATGAGGAGAGAAAGGAGAGATTGGTATTACTTGCAATATCTTCCCCTCTGCCTTTCCTTTTTCGATAGCTCTGTTCAATTCAGACCAGAGCTATATTTCATTTAACTGCTTTCATCATACCAGACCTACACAGGAAACAGCCTGCAGTGAGCCTGGCCAGAATGATTTACTATTACAACACATCACCCTATAGGCTTAAAATGCACAAAAAGTGATTTTAGCAATTCTCTGTGGGATGCAGGCAATACAGATTTCATGTTGTAACACAAGAGGAAGAGCAGATATAAACGTCTATACTAACTCTCTCTAAGCAGCCATGGAATCTCTGGCTGAAGCAGGATTAACTTCTTGTCAGGCATTAAAATCTATAATAAGAAATACAATAACTGAATGGAGTTGGTGGGTGTTTTTGTTCAATGCAGAAGGGATATAGAAGGTCGGCCAAGAATCCAAAAGCTTTGAAATGGGAAATTAATTAAGAGCTGTGAGCACTTAACCAGTTAAAGGTTAAGAGAACTGTGAGCTAAGAATGCAGATTTATGAGTTTGAGAGGGGCTAATAAATAATGACAAATAAAACATTATGATTAAGTAATTTCTGCTTATGATAAATGATGCAGCTCTTTTCCTGAAAAAAAACCTCACTGGATTCCTAATCCATTGTCCAAATGGACTGAAAATAATGTATATAGGACTGAACAAAAGTTTTCTTTTAGCTGGGTATTTTTCATAAGGCATCACTGTTTATTGTGGTTGGCATAAGAACGACACTTTAGCTTCATAGCAATATTCAAGGTCTCAAACTTCATCTACATTTCATATAGGAGCTTTTCTTCTTAAGACAGAACTATCATGAAACAGAATGTTTGGGGTATTTTCCTCAAGGTTGCTTACTTCTTTTTTTTAGTGAAATCCAGTCTGAATGTCCAACCCTTGACAAATTATTTAGTGGTGAGGAGTGATGCAAGAAGTCAAAAAGATTCTGCCATTTGGTTTAATGAAATAGCAAGTTAAAAAAAAGAAAACATTCTGATTTAAAAGCTTTGATCTAGCGAATTGTTGTATTTGTACATTAGAAAAAGAAACTTACTGCAAAAAAGGCAACAGAATCCATATTCAGCTACTCACTTAGTGAGCAAGCATTACAAATATATTTACTTTGAGTGAAAAATCAACTGGGAAAGTGCATCATTCTCTTTAACATGATTTAGACACCAAGAATGTACCTAGACACAATAATTTGATTTTTCTCTCACCTAAAATGAAATGGTTGTTCTAAAATGAAATGATTGTGCCATTAGGGTTTGTTTCGTCATTTACCTTATCTAATAACAGACAGAAATACTTGAGAGTCAGTGAAGGTGCATTTTTTCATTATTGCATTTTCAAACAAAATGCAGATTAGGAGTAGTAAATATTTGCTGGTATTAAGATTACATCAATAGTGGGAATAATAATAAATGTTCTACTGATTTATTAGCTAATGACAATATCAAATATTGAAGTAGAGCTGCAAAGAAATTTAACATTTTGAAATGCTAGGTAAGTGCTAAACTATAAAATGATCAATGAATTACATATATTTTTTTAACTAAAAAAGCAAAAATAAAATTTATATCTGAGCTTCTATTATTATGTTTCTTGGTAATATTTTGTAGAATTGTAGGGTTCCCTATTCAAATAAAAAAAGCAAACAAGTTGTTCTCTATGTCATAGGACTTACAAAGCCCATTTTCTCTTTGGTTTATATTCATTATTGTCTTCACGCTCTGCTGCAACCAAATGCTTATGACAAGTGCTTATACCTAAAGTGGTGTTTTTTTCCTTGTGCCTCAGTCTGTGAAATGGATGTATGCAGCTTCTAGATTCCAAGCTGGTTGAGCAAGTAATTGAAGATCTGTTTCTGCTTTGGAACCGTGTTTCTGTCTGCCTGGAAAGCATATGTCTAAAGCAAAATAAAGAAGGACTTATTTTTTCCCAATTTCTTCCCCAGTTCTAGGATAATAATAGCTCCAAGCTCTACTTTAGTTCTTAGGCCCTTGAAAACATTTAGTGTGGGATTTAGGTCTCTAACAGCTCAAACAGGCTACCTTAAGGCAGGTTGCACCTATCTATTGAGGATAGGAGTAAACTTGCCTTAGAAAACAGAGCAGATTTGACACAGAATATAGAGAATATATCGACATGCTTCCAAGTTAGTAGCTGCAGGTCAAGATGGATAATTTAGGACACTCCAGATGGTGTTACATTCTTTGGGAACACCTGAGGAGAGCATTGAATATAAGAATCTACATGATATCCAGGTCTCTCAAATCTTATTATGATTAACAGTGATAGTCAATACACTCAGCTGCAGCTGAAGCTGGAACACTAGAGTCTACTCTAAAGTTAATGCTTAATAAGACATTGGGCAACAATCTAGAGATTTGGAAATTTGGGAGTCTAGATGTAGATGCTTATGGTCTGTATGATGAGTCATACTTATTATTCAATTATTCCTTATTATTCAATTCAGTTATGGATCTACAGGTGGGGGAAAAAAATCAACCTGGTCAACCTGTTGATGAAAGTTTTGAAAAAGGAATATAAAGAGAGGGAGAAGATGACTCACAGTCATGAGAGGAAGCAGTGGATCAGGCTGGCAAGCCGAGGATGACGTGAAATAAAAAGATCTTAAAAACAATAAACTAAAATCAGGACTAAAGGAGGACCACTGAGAGCCTATGCACACAAACACAGATATAATGAAAGTACAACATTATGAGGGAAAGTCAAGCCATCACACCAATTGATCTTATTTATTGAATTATTTATTAAATTATAATTTTAACGGTCCTAATCTTTCTCATTTTATTTGCAAAGTCTTGTGATGGGTTGACCCTGGCTCGATGCCAGCTACCAACCAAATACATTCTATCATCCATCTCCTCAACTGGACAGGGGAGACAAAATACAGAAATAGGCTCATGGGTTGAGATAAGGACAAGGACAGATCACCCAGCAATTGCTGTCATAGGCAAAACAGACTCAAGATGGGGAAATTAATTTAAGTTATTACCTATCACATCAGAGTAGGATAATGAGAAACAAAAGCTAAATCTTAAAACGCCTTCTCCCCACTCTTTCCTTCTTTCCAGGCTCAAATTTAGTTATGAGTTCTTTACCTTCTCCCCCTCAGTGGAGCAGAGGGATGGGGAATGGGGGTCAGCTCATCACAGGCTGTTTGTGCTGCTCCTCCTTCCTCTGGGGGAGGACTCCTCACAACCTATCCCTGTCCCTCCCATGGGTGTGGGCCAATGGGAATGCTTAAACTGTAACTCACTATTCCTGAAGCTAAAGTCTAGAAATCAGATTTGGCACACTGAATGAAGTTTCTTACTCAGGAAAAACAAAACAAAACAAAAACAAAACCAAAACCAAAACAAAAACAAACAAACAAAACCACAAAAAACCCCACAACAACAAAATACAAAAAAGAAAAGCAAGAAGGGGAATCCCTTTGTTCTACTAGCAAGACGATTTTTATTTCTAATAGTATAAAATGCTCTTCTGTGTGACTTCAAAAATTTTTCACTTGTTTTCCCTGAAAGCAAAGTGTTTAAGCAGAATTCAGAACTCGATCAACAATGGTAGATCCTTCATCCAAATACTACATAATGTAAGCAGTTATTTGAACATTTTCAGATTAGAATTTTGCCCTTTACAAATATGTTTTATACATACAAGAGGGCCTGTTGGCTGATTATTTTCTATCACATCTGCTTGGATGGCATCATGCCCATTCACAAGCTCATCAAACCCTTGCCCAAGGGCAAAGCTACCAACCAAGCAAGCACTAGTTAAAAAAAGGCCAACAAAGAAGATACAGTAGGCTAAAATAACATACGACAAGATAAGGAAATTAGGAAGCTCCTTTATAGAATATAGATATATGGAGAATATATATATATATATTTCTATATTCTGTATAGAATAACCATTTGTTTTATTGAATGTGAAGTTTGGAGGAGTGACAGAAGTTTTTTTTCTGAGATAACAGTACAGAGTAAGTGAAATGCTGAGATAATAGACAACACTTTGCTAGATGTATCATGGTAGTTGCAAATATGTGTACAAGTACATAAACAAATACTACCTTTGCTAACAAATTATTTTGAAAAGAAAAGAATGGTGTTACTAGTAAGATCAATAAGCACCCAGATGGTGATACATGTATTTGTAGTATTTCACTCAGCCAGCATTTGAAGTACTTTAATTAGTTCAGCTGTCCAAGCTCTTTCTCCCCATGTCATACCTCACTTATTATATCAATAGAAAAGGAAATATTAAAATTATTATCATTATGGTACAGATGGAAAAAGCAGGAAAAAATTATAAAGGTCCTAAAACAAGACTGTAGAAATGCCTTGGATAGAATACAATTTTGTTTTCAGTCATGGAATATTATTTCTGAGAAAAAAAATTGAAAATTACAGAGTGCTTAAAGTTACAGTATAGAAAGAAATGAAGATTGATTTGGATAACTAAAGATTTACCAAAAGCAGAATGAAATTTGTAATTTGTGATTATATTGCATTTATAATTACAATAATGGGTTGTACTTACTCTTTATTTTGAACTGTATTAATAACAAAAGGATCTAACAAGAGCATAAAAATACTGTTGTTGAAGGTATTGAGAGTAGTTACTAATAATAATCACAATAACTACTGTCTGGAGAATACTCCTGGGTTGAAAAAAAAATGGGGTTTTCATTTTTGTTTTCTGCATGTCTTTTACCATACAACAACTATTTCAGCAAGTCTTTTACTTGCAATGCTAGCAAGCAAACAGAAACTGTGCCCAATCCTGGGGCTCACATCAGCCTTTCTGGACTTTCTAAACATGAATTTTAGTATTAAAAAAGTGAAGAAGGGAAGTGAGAAACTCTATGTATACTTTCTGAATTTAGCATGCATATGTTAATTTCTGAGTCTGAGTCTAATTAAAATTAATTATTACATTAACAATGATTTAATGAATACCGTATTTCATCCCTTCTTTTAAAAAATTCAGCTACCTTGTCCTGCAATTACTTTTCTGTATTTTATGATAAAATTACCTGTCTTACTCAACATGAAGGTGTGTCCATAATGTTCCATACAATTTCAGTTTGCATAGAATTTCTGCATTTATGTAAAATAATCTCACTTCTACTCCAGTTTATGCCATTCCAAGTGCTGTCTGGTAACCAAAGCAGTTAATTTTCATATTTGCATTAGTGATTTTCTTCATGAAAATATTTGCACATTTGTTTTGCCAGCAAATTTGCAACTTAGATTATTTTTTCTTTTTCTTTTTTTTCCTTTTCTTTTTCTTTTTCTTTTTTTTTTTTTTTTTCTTTTTAACATCAAGGACAAAACCAATTTTTCACAATGAATTAAAATAAAACTTCAATCTATGAATATGTTTAAACTTTTCCTACCACTGCTCTGTAAAGTATAATAAGATAAATAACTTGTGTTGCAACAGATGTTTAATCCCAAAAAATAATGACAAACTTCTGGTAAAAATTTCCTATTTATATTTCTGCCTTCATAAGCAATATCAGAGCAGGTCCATTAATCCCCATAATTTATGATACCACACAAAAATGAGAAGATATATATGTAATTGACAGACAGAAGCATGTACTGTTACTGTTTTGCTAGTGTCATCTCTATTTAGACTATACACTGAAAATTCTAGTTAGGGCTCTAGCCACCATCAGCAAGACAGTGTGAGTATGTGGGCATGAACAGATGTCAGTCAGGGTGATGAACTACACTTCAGAACTGCACAATAAAACTTCTAACTGATTTGTGCAAGAGAACTCTTCCAATGTGCATTTTGTGCTGTCCTGCACATTACCACGGGCAGCTCTCACTCTGCTTAGATCAATTTAAATGTTGAACAATACCCTGGATAAAATCCCTTTGATTCTTCTCTCCAGACTGAACAGCCCGAAATCTTGCAGCCACTCTTCATAAGAGAGGTGTTCCAGTCTTGTGATGCTCTTAATGGGCCTCCTCTGGACTCATTGCAACAGGTTAATATTTTTGCTGTGTTGGCAGCTCTAGAGTTGGACACGTACTCCAGATAGTGTCTCTCAGGGGTGTACTAAAGGGGGAGAAGCACCTCAATTCTCCACCTGCTGGTCACGCTGCTTTTGATGCAGCCCAGAATGTGGTTGTCTTTTTTGGGCTGCAAGTGCACACATTGAGCTTTTCATCACAAGCATTCCCAAGACCTTCTCCTCTGGGCTGTTCTCAAATCATTTACCACCCAGTGTGTATTTGTGCTTGGGACTGCTCCAACCCAGGTGCAGGATCTCGCACCTTGACTGTTGAATGTCACAGGATTCTCGTGGGCTGTCATGAGGTTCTCATGGGGTCACATCTCAGACCTATCATGGTCCCTCTGCATGGCAGCCCTTCCACCCAGCATGCCAACCACACCAGACGGTGTGATGTTGTCAGGCAAACCTGCTAAGGGTGCATTCAATCCCGCCGTCCATGCTACTGACAAGGATGGTAAAAAAGTGCTGGAATCCTTTCCACCTAAGAGACATTTGGCATTTTCCAGATTTAGTTCAGGAAGCTCTTAGCAGTCCAAATTTGCAACACCTTCACTGATCCATTTAACAAATCCCTAATGAGTAATGTTTTCAATCGGCAAGGTAAATTTGCATAACAAACAATTTCAAGTACTTGTTTAATCTCTGTTAATTATTCATTATTTATTTCTGTCTATATTTTTAAACTCCTGTCCTCATTTTAGTTTGAGACCCTTTATTTACTCAACACCTGGACACTTACCTATTTCCCTAGCACTGGAACATACTTAAGAGTACATTTGCTACTAGAAAAGGCACAATATATTTGTCTTTCTTGAAGTTTTGTGCAGATTTTTCTTTCTGTACTGTTTTTACAATTACTATACAGAATTCTACGTAATGTTGACCTTAAGGAATATCTATAAAAAGAATCTGTGAATATTTATATATTTATATTTTATTTATATGTATATATATATGTATAAAATTAGAAATAAGTTTTTGTGGATTAAGTTCTTGAAAATACCATTTTTAAACTTCTTTTTTCCTAACTCTTTTCTTCTGTGAGGCAGGGAATATGAAGCACGTATGGTGAATTTAAAAATATAATAACGACACAATCTGACACTTAGGATGAAATAGAGAGAAGACTAGTTAGGTGCTGTTGAATCCAGTAACTGGGAAAAGACAAGGTTTCTTCAGTTCCCTGATCCTAAGTCCCACCACTAGAGAGGGTAAGTTTAGCTTCTCCCTAGACATACAAAATCACATATATGCAATACACATCCACTTGCAAGTACAGCCAGTGAAACAAATTAACACTGGATACACAACACTCATGCAAACAGCAACAGCAGCCTTGGTCCATTTCGTTCTATGGCACTTCAGGATGAACTGATCCCCCACTGTCCCTGTATCCTGTTTCTCCTCAGTTGGTGGCATCATGTCGTGTTACAGAGGTCTGCAGGTCAATGTGCATGACTGTACACACGCCTGCACACACACACACACCTGCACACACACACACACACACCCTCACACACACACACACCTGCACACACACATACACACACACACACACACCTGCACACACACACACACACACCCTCACACACACCTGCACACACACCTGCACACACACATACACACACCTGCACACACCCTCACACACACACACACCTGCACACACACACACACACACCCCCTCACACACACCTGCACACACACATACACACACACACCCTCACACACCTGCACACACACATACACACACACACACACACCTGCACACACCCTCACACACACACACACCTGCACACACACACCTGCACACACACATACACACACACACACCTGCACACACACACACACACACACCCTCACACACACCTGCACACACACACCTGCACACACACACACACACACACACACCTGCACACACACACACACACACCCTCACACACACAACCTGCACACACACACCTGCACACACACATACACACACACACACACCCATCCCCTCCTGGATCTTCCCGTCTGCAGTTGCCTCATGCGTGCACACCTGCATACAAATGTGTTTCTCGGTTGACCCAACAGCTCCTCCACCAGTGGATTTAGACTAACTGGTCCCTCCAGTAACCACTTTGCAGGCTATCTCTTCTCTTCATTATCTGGTCTGGCCCAAATTTAGGGCTTCCAAGACTTTTATCCAACCAGCTGATTTGTCTGACTTGGTATTTGCTAGTGATTGCTCACCGCTGTATTTACTCTCCCTTGCTCCAGTTGCTTGTGTCAGAGAAATATTGCCCCCTCTGACCCATGATCCTAGTCCACCTACTGTAATATAAATCTCTGCATATATACACACACACACATAGGTACACAGAATATATGAAAGAACATCTCACACAGGAAAATAATTGGAAGTGGAATTCAAGATGACAAAACAGTTCATCAGGTGCAGAACATGGTCAGACATATGTACTGATCAGTAGCCTGTTAAACACAAAGCTTTACCTTTTATCCATCAATTTTCTCATGATTGATCCCTCCAAAGAACCTTTTCCCTTTCTTTGATTCTTCTTCTAAACATCCCCGTTGTCTTGTACAATCCCAAAATGCACTTCCCCTGTATCTTATAATGTGTATACCACCAGGCAGTAACTCTTCTCAGTTTTTGATGTGATCTGAAATACTTCTTCCATTTACTCATGGTAGCAGGTGTCATTACTGCCTCATGAAGCTGTCAGGAGGAACAGAATCAGTGTTCTTGTTTCTCTGATTAGGTTATGAGGATTTCACTGTTTGCCATTGCTCTTCATGCTTGTGGAGAAGAATTTTTCATCATATATCCTATAACATTATTAGAGTATTTTTTGGCCTGAAAAGGAGTTACTAAATGAGAAAAACAAGGGCATTAGAAAACTTTGGCTAGGTCTCACAATCTTCTTTGCAGAGACACCAAGCAATATTGCTGAAAAAGTTTCTCGATCTTGTGTTGAAAAATAACAGCAGACTCCAATATTCTGGAGAAAATTTGGGGATGAAAATCATTTAAAATTGGGTTTTCTGAGCAGAAAATGAGCAATTAAAACAAATAATACTCATGTGATCCCTCCTCACTTCCCTTCCTTACTTCCTTTTCTTCCTCCCTCCTGTATTTTTTCTTCCTTTGTTCTGTCTCCCTCTTCCTATTTTTTTCCTTCTCCCGATGTGTACCATTAAATATTTAAAGGTTTCCACCCTGGTTTCACTCAGTCTCTCTACATTACTTATTGCCAGCTAAAAAATTCCTTTTAATCTCTACGTCCTCTGAAATATTTTTGAGACTCGCTGTCCTTAGCATTGAAGAAAAAAAAATTAATGGATATAAGTTTTGATGAAATGTAGCATGAAAGAAATTTTGAAACGTTTGCAGATTTTTTTCATTACTACTTTCTAACTAGCCAAGAGCAGAACAGGAATTAGAAAAGATAAAGTTTTCTGTTTTGCAAAGACTTCGTAGAATATTATTTCATTTGGGGATATGACAGGGTGCAGAGATTAGTAATAATGTAGCATTTACCTGTATTATAGATTAAATAAAAGACAAAGATGTACAGTTAATTTACTGTAGGACAATGGCCCATATGCTTTATAATGCAACAAAAATAAATAAATGAATAAATAAATAATTTTGTGTGTGAAAAGTAAATGGAGGTAAACTGCATACCATACGCACACCATAAGTGACATCTGAACAACATAAAACACAGACAAAAGAGAAAATTCAGAGTCAGGGAAGAAATAACATCCAAAATCCCACTCAGACTGAGAGAATATTCTTTGAATAGCCTTTCAGAGGGTAAGGCATAAGTAGTGATTATGCTAAAATATTATGAATTTTTGCAGTCATCTCTCTGTTTCAAAAGAATCGTGAATTCATTGTGAGATAGGAAAGAAAATATTTGCAATACTTTGATAGCCTTCTAGTCCAGAATTTTGTTACTGACACTTTTTCTTACGTAGACAGCTGAAGAGCAACAGTGATAAACCCTAAGTTAGTTCGAAGTTCTTCCAAACCTCCTCCTAAAGAACACTGTTCATACTTTTGCAGCTAGAGTTGCATTCCAACTTTACAGCCTGGGTTTCTAGTTTCCCACAATCACACATCTTCTGGGAAATTCAGTGATCCCCTTTCATACAAATCATATTTCTCATATTAATTTTTGAAGAGAAAATATGTAGTGATGGTCTGCTAGTAAGAACCTGTGAAAATATGAAGTCTCCAGATGGTTCTCCGGAACTAGGACAACCTTCTGGGATGCTATGAAATAGATCCACATGCATTCAGTTCTATGGTCAAAATAGACTAAAAGAAAGCTTTATAGCATATTATCGAAATATCTCTCTTAAATATTCCTGGGAACAAATGTAACCCTCTTCAAACAGGTGCATAAAATACCCTCTAGCAAATTGCCTTTTCCATTTTCTTTCCCTTAAAAAAGCTTTCAAACTGAGATGACTGCAGCTTTTTCTTCATAATATCCATTAATTATAGCTAAGAAAAGTATAAAAGAGAGTTGCCTTTTTTTTCCTCTGCTTAGTATGGATACTCCGTCAGAAAATTTATTGAAAGAGATCATTAATTTGAAGCTACTCATTTAATCTGTCTGTGGGCAGACCACATTGTGATCTGTGAAATTAAACTGACAAAGCAAAGGAGTAAATTTTATCCTGTAAAACATTCAACTAATTTCCAGCTGACAAAAAAAAAAGTTGTGCAATAATTTTATTTATTTTTAATCATCTGAAATTTAGTTATTCTTGGACATATTGAAAAAACAAGCCTTCTGCATTCATTCCTGTGGAGAAAGACAAGGCTAACTTTACTTTCCCACGGAGGCTCAGAATGGTTAATCTTCTTGGGCATATCTATACCAACATATATAAGGAGCCTTAAGGTCTAGATATCTGTATTTTGGTAATGTTTAGCTCACCATCCAAACATATATTTGAGAAGTATTCTTTCAGTATTTTTTTTCAATTGAAGAATTTGTTTTTAAACAGAGATGAAGATTATGGTGGAAGTGTTCTGTAACGTGCCAACTGCTTTTCCCTTACTTTTGCAGTGCTAGAAAAGTGTTATGTGAGTAAAAAACTTCTAGACTGAGAAAAGAAATACCATGTTTAGAGGAAGGAAAAAAAAGCTCTTAGCAGATTTGAAAATTTTAAGTTTAAATACAGGTAAGCTATGAAATCTGTATATGCCTCCTGAGCAGAAAGTTGAAGACATAAAGGATGTATTTAATAGCAAGAATTCTGGAGGGCAGGAGCTAAGCAGGGTGGTCACAGGAACTTTTCTTCAGAGAGCAGGAGAAATTATTTGAAACAATGATACCCCAAGGAAAATGAACAGTAATCACTGCTAAACAATCAATTTATTAATAAAATATGATTTTCCATAAAACATCTAATTCTGTTGAAATTAATCTTCTCAATCTCTTTTTAGATAAAATTAGGAATGTACAAATCAGTTACATGATAACCTTGTATGCACTTTCCAGGGGCAATGAGAAACTTAATCAGCCAGAACAGAATGGTGAATTTTTTCTTTACACTCCCCTATACCTTTCTCAAATTGAACTCCAAGCTGAAGGGGTTTCTTTTAATAGCAGATATATCTACCTTTCTTTTTGTAGTTAACAAAATTGTGGATATTTTACATTTGCAGAGTGAATTTAAGGTGTTTCTTTTATTTTTAAACTTTTTTTTTTAATATGAAACAATGTAGCATTCAGCTGTGCAATCCACTTAACTTGAGTTTCTTGACTGTAAATTGTACAAAGTCATATCATATGAGGGAAAAGCACATGGTGACAATGATTTACACCAGCCTTTCTTTTTCTTAAATAACCTACTTTTCTCTGAGACTAGACTTTTAAATTATACTTACTATTCGTATAGCTTGTTGTGTCTTTGCTTTGATTCATTTAATGTCCAGGAAATATATATATCTTTTTGAAAATAGATTTAGAGAAAGCAGTCTTCTAATACCTGTTGTTAAAAATTTAAAGTCTTAAGGCTCTTGATAATCAGACTACCCAGTGGATGCCAGAAGTGTAAAGCATCTTCTAGAAAAGAGCTGGACTTACTGCATTTTTCCACTCCTTTGTTTTTGTTTTTTTTTTTTTTTTTTACTTTCTGAAATAGATTTTATGAGAAATTGTTCCGTTGGTGGGCATCAACATAGTCATTTATGTAAATTTAGAAGATCAACATAGAGTACACTGTCCAAAGCATGCATGCAAGTGCGACAGTGCTTGCAAGTATTGTTTCTTCAGCTTTTAAGCAAGAACAACATGATAATCCATTGAAGGTTTGTTTCTAAAAGCAGTAAATTCTTGAGATAGCTTCAAATAAATGTTTCTGGGAATTAAGTTTAGTCTTTTAATAAACACTTTTTTGACTACACAATGACTTTATAACTAGTCAACAAAATTAATATAAAAAATGTTCTTTTTTTACCTTATTTAGAAACAACAATATTTACATCTTTTTCACTTTTCTTGCATCAACCACTGATTGTCTCACCTGCTAGAAGCCTAATCTTGCCAATTAGACACAATATTGAATATAAAGATAAATATAGTCATCAGCCTCATGTAGCTACCTAAGTATGTTTTTATTCTGTGTCATCCATTTTTTATAAACTGTATCCATACACCCCCCTCCACAACATTAGCCCCATCTCTAAATATGTTTCCCTGTTGGTGTATACAAACATAGTGTGCTTGACATATTTAGGGCATGCTGAATTTATTCAACTTACACAGATTGTTGGCATCAGCAGCAGACCTGATTTACACCCAATATATTATATATTTCATTTATATTGTGCTAGTGATATGTGTACTACAAGTTTGACAGTTCTGGTTGTCCTGTGGCCTTGTCAAAACTGCAAATTCTAAATGTGTCAGAAGTCCTCAAGCTCCACTAGAACAAAATTTATATGTAGAAAAAAAAAATCTTGGCAACCATGAACATATGGTAAGCTAAGTCTTATTTCCTGCGATATTATTTTCTCATTGAAAATTATGAAGTTGCAGGACATTGAGTGTGTATTAGTTTCAGAAATGTTGCCTAGAAAACTCTTCAAGTCAGAAATAACAATAGTTCCATTCTGCTGCTTTCCATTTCAACAGATTCATAGAATCATAGAATCTTTAAGGCTAGAAAAGACATCCAACATCATCAAGTCCACCTTTTAACCAAACACCACAATCATTGTCAACTAAACCACAGCACTGTCACATCCAGTTTTTTCTTTAACGCTTCCAGAGATGGTGACTCCACCACTTACCTGAGAAGCCCATTGCAATGGTTAACCACATTTTCAATGAAAGAATTCTTCATGAGGTCCAACCTGAGCCTTCCCTGGCCCAGCCTGAGGCTTTCTCTTACTCCATTTCTACTTGCCTGGGATAATTCTACTTCACCCTCTCTCCCCACATCACAAACCCAAGATAATACCAAGGCCTATTTTTTTTGCAGCATACATTTGGGCAAGTCTTGAAGCTCAAAAAGCTTTTATTGTAAATAAAAACTTAAAAAATTTTACATTCTCAAGGCATTATTCTAGTGTTATTTTTCATTCTTATTATTCTAAAATAGCCTATCTAACCTCTTATATCTTCTTATTCCAATACAAGACAATGCTATATTTCACATCTATGTGGAATTTATGGGCTTTTGAAAAACTGGAGGCAAACCAGGAATTTGCAATGGATGAGAATGAGGACCTGATGGTTTTACATGTTGGAGTGTGTTAGTGGGCCAGTGTCAACTGATATTCAAGGGAAGAGGAGCAGGGAGGAACAGAGATAGGGATAGGCATATAAAAGTGGTTGTTAGTGTGTAAAACAGGACTTGTCAGTGTGCTTGTCTGGTTGAACCCCGTACTTGATCAGTGACGTTTGTCCTGTTTTCCTGTATCTTCCTGTTAAATCTTTCCTTAACTCTCTCTAACTATAATCTCACTCTGTATTCTGTGTGTGTATGTGCTGCAAGGGCACAGGGGATACCTGAGTGTGTTAGTGAAACAGGAATAGCTACTGGAGTCAAACCAAGTGGTGGGCACCCCTGGCCATTGGTATCAGCTACAGGAAAGCAGCAGCTTCATCTGTAGCTCACACCTGAATTTCGGGACATGGGTCTGACATCCAGCTACTGGGACAGCTGAGATTCTGGACTGGAGCAACTGGAGAAGTGACAACAATCCTAACATTCCTAACACAAACCATTCTAATCTTCACTGGCTTCTGGATGATTATCTGTGGAGGTATTTATAGAGAAAGAACAATTGCTATAGAGAAGTATAGTCTTTCACTAGTGCCCTAGTCTTCTATTCCCAAAACATTGATGCCATTGGATTTGTTTGTTACACTGTAAAATCTTGCTACAGGAAAAAAATGAAGCATACTTTGCAGGTGCAGTGTGAGTCTGCTACTGTGAGTCCAATCTGTGCTTTAACTAGTACACTAGTCCACATAATTAGTCCAGTGACACGGCCCGCCTTCTCCACCCCACACCGACTCGCCCAGCTAGCTCCTGAAGGCGAGACCAGCGCCGAGAGTGGCCCACTTCCAGGATTCAGGGGAACCCGGAATGTGGGTAGGGCTCTGAACCCTCACGGCCGTACACGCGTCCGGGGAGGAGCAAAGGATCGAGACAGAGTCCTTCTGAGGTTCCGGGGAAGCGGGATTTATTGCGGGAGAGAGGACAACCGGGATCGGGGGAAGGGAACCGCAGAAGGCAGGGAACACAGGTGTACAGCAACTTAAATAGGGGCCCTCCCCCAAGGGAGGGTACAATAGAGCACCAATGGCTACAGTTTGGGGTGTAACATAAGGCAGGGCTGGTTATACATACAACGAATAGGGGGAAACATAGGCGGGGAAATACATGTAACATCAAATCATATGCTAAAGAAGGGGATGACTGATACAGAAGATACTAGAAGGATGGGGGGGCTAGGAGGGATTGACAGTCTTCGGGGCAGGGACTAGAGTGAGGGACAGGGAAGGTACTGGAAGGTGGGTTGGGGCTTGGGTTGATTGATCAAGGGAAGGCGGGAATTAGGGCAACTGAATTATAACGGGGGGGGTACAAACAATAGAACAAAACATCTAATAACAATAAAATAACGCAATACAACATCTCCCCCTTTTCTTTTTAAGAAGATTAAGTTGATGGTACCAGTGTAGGGGAGACACCTTTGAAAGTAATCTTAAAAACTGAAATGGTAGGGGAAATAGGAAACAAAACTGACATCATTAACAGAACTGTTCAAAATGTAGAAGTGAACCATCCCAATAAAGTCCTTTAGTGTTTCAGATTTGCTTCTGGTGACTTCGCCTGAGTGTCTTGATGTCGGTGATGGTGAAGACGACTTTTCTGTTGCCCACAGATATCCTTAGGGTCCACCGGAGACAGGGTTGCATCCTCCACGGGGTGCTCCAAGTACAGGGAGCATCCCGAGGAGGTCATGGGGATGGGGAAGGGTGTGCAGGGGGAACCCCAGGGGCGCTTAGGGTATTTTGAAGGAAAGGGGAGGTTATCCTTCTAAAAGAAAAGAGGCAACGTAATTGATGTAACACTTTAGGGAATTGAGGGAAAAGGGTTTAGGAAAGGACTCTGAAAGGGGGTGTCTGAGCCAGCCGAGGACTGTTGATGTCAAATGGAGGAGCGTCTTCAACGACGCAAGGAGGCGACCTTTACGTCCTTTAGGATTGGCCCCGGCTGAGACCTGTGTATGCTGTCAGCCAGAGCCAAGCCCAAGGGGGGATGTGGATCCCATTCTTGGATCCTCTGTCGCCTCCAGTAAACGTCCTCCCCCGAGTCCCCCTGGCAGCCTGCCTCATTTTTCTCCTCACACGAGGCAGCACTGAGCTCCGCTCTTTTTTGTTCCTCCCGAGATGACCCTCCTTCAGGATCACAACAGGAGGGGCCTGCTGGGGGCGGAGCTGAATGACATAATTGGGTGGACTCTGACATGGGGAAAGGACAGAGGGTGGTAACTGGGGAAGGGAATGGACTGGGATAAGGATCAAAGGGAGGATCCGAGGGGGAAGAAAGGGACGGGCCAGGAGGAGGAGCACAAGGGGACGACCACGCCACATGGTCGATGCCCTCTTGTGCTCCAGGGATAGGGGCGCCATTTCGTGGCTCAGGGTAAGATGCAAGGGTGGGTCCCGGGGTAGGAGCAGGTGCGAGGATAGGGGCGAAAACCGGAGATGGAACTGGGGTAATAACTGGGGAAACTGGGGAAAAAGGTTTCAGGGCAGAGGGATTTAGGAAAGGATCCCTGGCAGCAGGGCCCTTGCTGCCAGGGCTAGGGAACTGGGGAGCCTGCGGGGGGCCAGGCGAGCAGTGGCTGGTTTCCCTGGCCAGGCTCGCCTGCGATCGTTGCCGGGCTGCCCCGCCCAGATCCCCCAGTGTAGGGATTGAGGGGTCGGGAAAAGGGAAAGGAGAGACAGGGTAAACTGGGGAGGTTCGCTTTGGCTTACTGTCCACTCCCTTATTCTCCTTTAGAACAGACCGAATTGTAAAAAACAACACAATGAATTTTCCAACTGAGTAGTCCCCCTGGGCCCCTAACTCTGATAACCTCAAGCCCACCGCATCCCAAAAGGGGACAGTTTTTACACTTTGAGGGGACACTTCAGGAAAATGCGAAGTAAGCCATCTAACGAACTTTTTTAAACTTCTCTTAGAAAAATTTTTCTTCCCTCCCACCAGGGTACCCACAACTTGGTTGTAAATCTCTCTCTGCTGCACCGACAATTTAGCACCCATACTCTGATCTTACTGGTCGGCACAGTAAAATCCACCCCAGCCTGCAGCAAAGGACAACTTAAAAAACTAAAAATAAGGGCTCGGGGAACCACCTAGGGCTAGAGCCCGTTGCCCCCTCCCGGGACAATGCTCCCTGCCCTCACCATGGGGTGGCCAGCCCCAGTAGGTCCCTTTCACCCCTAGGGTCCCTGGGGGATACTTACCCTGCCGTGGTCCCGAGCGTGGTGCTGCAGACAAGGTCTCCTCCCCCGAGGACAGCCCTCCTGGTGCTGGAAGGTTGTTGTCCTCACCCCCGGGAATGCTGCCGGAATCAGCCTGCCGTCACCAGGGTAGCTAACGGCCAAGACTTCCAGATCCTCGGATCCTTGGAAGTTCTTCGTGGGGTCACTCCGTCGAATGGCCCCGCGTTGGGCGTTGTAAGGGTCGGTCCGAAGTTCCCCTCGATTTTGCCTCCCGACCGTCGCAAGGACCTCGAGGACCCCCACCCAGGCTGACTCCCAACAATGGTTTCCTGGCCGGGCCAGGTGGATGCTCTGACTGTGTGCTGGTGTATTGTGTTCACTGGACCGTGCTGCCGTGGCACCAGAGACTGTGTTGTACCAACTGAGGACTGCTTGTCCATACCTGTCTCCTGCAGCACCACACAATGGTCCATGAATCTTCCCACCTTTTGGCCAGAAGCCACTCGCTTTGGAGAAGGACTATAAAAGAGCGACCCTCTGGAAAGGACCCTTTGAGATCTCTCCACTGATGAAGACCCCTGAGATCTCCCCACGGACGAGGACTCGTCTATCGGATGACCCGCGAGGACGCCCGTCTCGTCTGTTGGTAGCTATCCTCCCATCCCTTCCTTTCTTTCCCCTTTTCCTATCCTATACCTCTCCCCTTTACCGTAACTGAATTGTTGGCATTTGATGAAATGCATTGCTGTTGTTGATTAAACTGATTTTCTGTTGTTGAATAAACTGATTTTGTCCCCTGCATTTTGCCTGTTTGCACCTTTAAGATCAAAAGAACCATCAGGACCCCCGCTCTGCATTAATAGTGGATCGTGACAGGCGTCAGCTGACACGGCCCGCCTTCTCCACCCCACACCGACTCGCCCAGCTAGCTCCTGAAGGCGAGACCAGCGCCGAGAGTGGCCCACTTCCAGGATTCTGGGGAACCCGGAATGTGGGTAGGGCTCTGAACCCTCATGGCCGTACACGCGTCCGGGGAGGAGCAAAGGATCGAGACAGAGTCCTTCTGAGGTTCCGGGGAAGCGGGATTTATTGAGGGACGGAGGACAACCGAGATCGGGGGAAGAGAACCGCAGAAGGCAGGGAACACAGGTGTACAGCAACTTAAATAGGGGCCCTCCCCCAAGGGAGGGTACAATAGAGCACCAATGGCTACAGTTTGGGGTGTAACATAAGGCAGGGCTGATTATACATACAACGAATAGGGGGAAACATAGGCGGGGAAATACATGTAACATCAAATCATATGCTAAAGAAGGGGATGACTGATACAGAAGATACTAGAAGGATGGGGGGGGCTAGGAGGGATTGACAGTCTTCGGGGCAGGGACTAGAGTGAGGGACAGGGAAGGTACTGGAAGGTGGGTTGGGGCTTGGGTTGATTGATCAAGGGAAGGCGGGAATTAGGGCAACTGAATTAAAACGGGGGGGGTACAAACAATAGAACAAACCATCTAATAACAATAAAATAACGCAATACAACAGTCCAGTTACAGAAATTTCTGCTTTAGAGCACTGCAATAAACTGCAATAACACAAGTTTTCCTACCTGGAGGGAGGTGAAGTTTGATGGAGTTCTTGTCTCTTTTCTTGGAGGATCATGATTCTGATGCTGACATTGTGCCTTATTTTCCCCTTGGGCTGGGGATCATACTTGGAGATCCTGGTGTGCATTCCCTGCCCCCAGTGCCTGCCTTTAGGACGTCCCTACATGGGAGGGAAGCAGGAGGGAAGAAGCAGATCCAACTGGCCAAGGCTGCTCTGGCCCTCTCAGAGACACCTGCCCTGTCCCTGCTGTGTCTGGTGATGGGGATGAGAATCCTGCTGGTCTTTAAATCTTCAAAAGCACACAGATCTTGTTTGAAATCATGCTCAACACTTCATAAAGTGCATGGAAAAATGGCAATGGCCAAAATATTCCTTTTGTTTTCCACAGTTCTGTTCTGTTTCTCATAGCTACAAACACAGAAAAGGAAAACTGTTTCTATGGGAATAGATGAAAATTTGCTAAGAGAAATTGAATTGTGTATTTTTAGCATTATATTAGTAATATACTGATTGCCTAGTACTGAAAAATATTCACAGAAATAATAAAACATTAGTATTTTTGAAAAATTATGCATAATATCTTTTGGGTGTTTGGGGGTGAATTTAAGTAGATGAGTTTTTTGACAGCAGAGGCTGTACATAGGTCTCATAGCAGCTTTTCTGAAAACTGATTAATTCTGATAAAAAATTATTTGAAACACCTCTAAAGCTGGAATAATTCAAGAGTTATGACTGTGTCTTTCCTGTCTTTGGGTGCAAATTCCCTGTTGTATGAAGCCATGCAAGGAGAGTTGAACCACAGCATTTTGACAGAGAGAAAAATTTAGTTTCCTAAAGAATATTATTACACTGATCAATTTCTCATTCCCTGTCTTATCCTACAAATTTTCCCATAGACTAAACCTTTAATAAAAATTTATTTCCATTGTCTCAAGGAGAACAAGTAATAATTCTTTATAGACATCACTGCTTACTTTTAAGGTTTGAAAACTGGATATGCAAATAGGTTCTGTCAAATGCTAGTGGCAATGTATTATATACGTACTCTGAATTTGTAATTATTATTTGCCAGTTTTTATAGTCATAGCAACCAATTCAATTCAGCTGGAGTTTTGTACTACTTCTAGCATTGAAACTTTCTGGAGTCTGAATATTTGACCTTTTACCATTATTAATTTCATGCATCCTCTTAAATACAACATATAACAACAAAGGATTCTTTGTTGAATGAAATGTTCTAACAATATTCTCATCTATTCAAAAGGATTTTTTGCTGTCTTAGGCAGTGCAATATTTCTGCAGTGTATTTACCCAGGTATTCATTTTCAGACTGACCAGGTGGGAAAAAAGAAAAAAAAAAAAAGAAAAAAAAAGGATGGAAAACACAGTTATGTGGCAAATGTCTGTTTATACACAGTAGAAATTCTTTGCTCTACCTTTGCAATAATTTTTAACTGAGTACAAAGAAGAGTGAGAAGCTTCAGAGAGATAGGAATTTATGATCTTTAAACTCAAAAAGCTTGTATTTCAAAACTAGCATCCTTTATTCAAAGTTACTTCTTTTTTAAAAAGTACTTGAAAACCATGAAAATCCTTAAGAATTACATAATATGGGGCATTTTTATGTCTAAAATAATTACTTGTTGCCTGGATTTAATACAATTCAGATAAAAGAGTATGTATTTTATTTTTGGCATTTTTATTGTCTTTTTGTATCAGAGGTTCTTTTAGAAAAACAAGAACTAAATTATGTCCACTTTTCATATAAAACACATTCTAGAGACGGTAAGTGTCTGAAGATTTTATTATTATTGTAGGAAGTATGTTTCTAAGCAAGATATATTGACATTCTTTAGAAAATCATGGATCTGCCATTTTTATTGTATCTTGAGAGAAATTAAAGCAAAGTCATTTGAAATCAAGTCAGCTTAATAAGTAGTTGAATCATGTCATAGATATCTGTGACAAATTCACTGTTACATTTAAGATTTGATAACACTTCTGACTTACAGTGATTTAAAAGGAAGTGATGTCACACAGAATTAATTCAAGATGCAGCTACTGGATTACCTTTGTCATCAGCTTCCCTTGAAATTAATCTGAATTTGATTTCATTCTCAGGTAGGCAAAAGTAAAGAAACAATTTATTTATATGCTTAACACAAACTTCAGACATCTCTACAACATTTTTATCTTTTGTGTTAAAAGTTACATGGTTTTGACTTCATAGAAACTCAGAATGTATATATGTTGAAATCTACAAAATTGTGTCAACATTGAACATAATAGTTTACCTTCAAACATACTTGCCTTCAAAGACCTAATTCAAAGGTAAAAAATATTGTTGGCTAACCAAGAATACAGACCATCTAATTATTCAAAAAGCATTTATCTATTATTATTCAAAAACTTCACAGCATTTTCTGCATGAGGTAGCTTCAGGTAAACATCCTGCATTAAGTTCTAGTTGTTTAAGCATTGCTATCTCCAGGAAGAGCAACTTGTTTTCCTTAATAATAAATCCATTATAATTTAGTTAGGAGATAGTAGTTCAGCAGCTGTAAAGAAAAAGAGAAACATAATTTTTGTGTATACAGTTAATACATCTGAATAAATTTATTAGATATGATTTATGTGTTGGCAGTATTACACCCCACTGGTGCTGAAGTAGAATTCAGCTTGAGTTCATTACGTGAGACAGAGCAAATAATCTAAGTCTGAATTAAAGCGGGAAAATGACAGTTTCTAAGTAATGGTTTTCTCTACGACCCTTCTATTTTCTTTAGAAATGATCAGATATTCCACCTTCTCTGTACCACTCTTTATACAACTTAATCAATCTCATTTGCAATAGGTAAATGATATGCAAAAAAAATCTTAGTTTTTTTAGCTGCATGAGAGGAAATATTTTGCCATCATGTATTGTCAGCAATGTCAGAATCTTCTAGGATTTCAACAAGCACATTTTCTTGTGTTCTGATCTAGATGGATTTACAATAAACATATTTTTAGGATGAGAAGACTAGATAAAGGGAATATATTGGACTGACTTCCATGACCTGTGACTTTTCAGAAATGACTCTTTGAATATATTGTGGCACTCCACTGTATTGACTTATATATGCACAATATAAATAGAGATGAACAAGCAAATATCCCTATCAAGTTCTAAAAATTCTGATATACTCTTAAGAGGATCTTTTACAGGAACATTGAGTTGTTAATATTGGCATTTAGGTGTCTAAATTCTACTGTTCTTAATTTGTCATTAGGACATTTAGATGACAAAACAGATTTAATTCCTATTCACGTCTTTGGCTTTGGTAATTTTTTTATTGAGTTTTCCTTCAGTCCAAAAAATGTAAAACGTAAACTGCAAAAAACTGACACCCCAGGTCTAAATATTCTTAGTTATATGTTGAACTCATTGGAAAACTCACATTTCTTTCAGTAGTGCCTTCTGAACTCAAATGTGCTCTTGACTTCACAGTGACCCAGTTTCAAAAAAGTACTTCCTGGCCTATCTGCTGGTAGATGGGATTTTGAAAATAATTTTTTCTATTTTTTTTCATTTTCCCTGGAGAGATCCTAGGTGTCCTAACTTTTGCTGAGCTATAATTCTACAGAACTATGTTTTTTTATCTCTGTTGCTAAGTCTCTTCTCTACAAAAGGCAGTTTGCTGTTTTCAACTCCAGGTAGAAACTAAAAATATGAAGCTACATGTGAAGGGCCTATGTTAAACATCCTGCTGGATTCTTAATTTTCTAATAGTGGTTTACTGTACATTGAATCAGACAGAAGCATTTAAAATTTCATTTATTGCATGGAAAACAAAAGATTTTCTTTAATACCTGATGAGGAATTCAAAAGTTTTTCGTTTTCTTCACTGACAATACTGATTTACTAGTACTTAATTTCGGAATGCAAAGAACTAGTAACCAGTAAGGAAGTAATTTTGGATGCCACAAATCCAAAATTAGAAATTTAATGTAAGAGGTTAAAAATGGTTTACAGGTTTGTTTTACCTTCAGCTAGGTCCACTGTCTCCAGCCTTAGGACCTCAAAATGAGTCTCTAAGTGTAATCACAGAGTCTTTTGATGAGAAATGTAGGCAAAACCACCACTACTATTCTGTCTATTAATCTTTTCAACAGGAAGCAAAGCATACAAGTTTGGTCCAAGAGAATGTTATTTTCAAGCATAGATAAAGTTTAAAACAAGCCACAGCTGAAAATAAGGATGAATTACTTAGGGTTTTTCCCCTCAATCTTCTGGAATTATTTTCTGGCTATGAACCATAGTGTGGGTGGATAATGTGGCCATAACAGAAACTAATTTAGCAATGTGAAAAACTCTAAGAATATATGTACTTCCCCTTTCCACCTATACTCTTCCAGGATAGGCAATGAGGACACATTGTCCCATTTTCAAAGTCAGAAAAAACTCATCTCAAGAAACTTATGAAACACTTTTTCTTCTTTAGTGGTGCTGAGACTCATAGGAAGAGATGAACTACCAAAAATACTTACAATAAGACTTCAAAATCTTGTGATATTATTAAAAAATCAAAACCAACAAGAAAGAAACAAACAAAATATCCCACATGACCTATAAAAACCACATTTAATTTCAGTATGGTGCAGGTTAGACACACTGAAAGAAATTATGAAAGGTTTAGATTGGTTAGAAATCGCTTGTGACGAATTATACTGGTAACTGGTAGCAAATCTGAGAAATAAAAAAAAATCCAGAAGAGTAAAACTATCCTGTCGTTTGAATTTTCATGTGCACAAATGCAAGGAAAAAAATGGCCTTTTGTTTTTAAAATGAAAGAAGTTAGATGAGGAAGTTTTACAACAATAATAAAATATGAAGTGTTCAAGGATGTCTTTTGAGGAAAATTGAAAAACCTGCTTTGATAATGACTCAGTGGTTGTACAGTAATTAGTAAAAAATTATACTTAAATGCATGTGTATCTTCTGATAGCTCATATGTCTTTTATAGTGGAGTTTTCAGTGACCTTAAAGACATACTCATGAGTGGCTGGGTTGTGTGAATATAACTACAGTTTAAAAGATACTGAAGAAATATGGAATTATATCTGGGACTCTGGAAACAGCAAGCAGAAGCTGATAGAAATAGCCTTGAAAGTGCAATCGTGGGACAAGAGACAAGGTCCAAGGCTATGATCACAAATCACTGATGATTAATTACTGATCACTACAGGAACACAACCTTGGCAGACGGGTGGAACCTATTTCAGGGTTAAAAAAGAAACCAGAAATGAAATCTCTAGCATCTCTAAAGCACACCATATTGAATAAAACTTGGATGCTATATCAAGTTTATGGACGAGAAAATAAAGAGCAAGTAAGTAAATTGCATTAGGAAATATTTTTAGAAATTACATAAACAAATCCAAGAGTCGGAAAAAAAGCCCTTTTCCTTTAAGTATGTATGTCAAAAATATTTGAAATACGTGGGTTACTAAAAAAATATACACTGAAATAAGATCTGGAATGAATTAATCCATATAGTAAGGACGTACCTTTAGACAATGCCTAAAAAATATGCCTTAATGGTTTGACTATGATCACTGATACATATGTAGAATGTCTACTTTCCTCTTCCCCACAAACACTTGTACAATGTGACATTGTGATTATATTTGAACCATGTTTCCTAAGTTTTGTTATGTGATAATGTGTGACAGAGACAATTATGGAAAATAAAAAACTATGTTGCATATGTTGTTCCCCCTATGGATTAGAATAGTTAGGCTAAGAAATTAAGATGGGCTATTTTTGTATTTTTGACAAAGCTATCCTTTTTCTTATGCTTCTTACTTTAAAGCTGTTTTTTTAAAGTATATTGATAAGTTATTTCCCAGATGAAAGTTAGGCTGACAGATATATAATTCCTCCAGACCTCATTTTCTTTAGTTCTTAGGGCATGCATATTCTTTTTCTATAAATTCTATAAAGTAACAAGCATTACTTGAAATATCCTTTTGACTAGTTCTGTTGCTTTAGGGTCAATTTCTTTATGCTTTGTAGTGCTTGAGATAACATAAAACTTTTGTTGCTTATTCTTTCTTCCTTTGGGCCCATATTCTTATCTCCCTGTCAAAATTACTTGCATGGTATGCAGTATGTGATTAAAATTAGTCTTTTCTTCAATGATGGCTGAAACAAAAAAGTGTGACAAGTATTGAAGATATTTCCATATCTATTACATTTTTTCTGTTCCTCTTCAGTATTGTATCTGTACACTTGTATGTTTACCTACATGCCAAGGGTTTCCTTGTTAACCCTTTTTTTACTAATATACATGAATAAATCGTTCTAGCTTTCTAGATTCAATATCACTTGATGTATTTCTTCTTACTGATCCTTTACAATATGGCTGTCTTTTGACTTATGCAATCTGTCTGATTTCTCAGTCACTGACCAACTCTTGGTGCATTCATTTCAGTACTACATTATCTTTATTTTGTAATGACAGTTTGTCTTTACGCAATGATACTTTGCAATTTCTTTTTAATATACCTCATTAAATAAATTCCAGTTCCCTTCCATTGTTCTAGCCCACAGATTATTTTTCTAGTGGTTCTATAAAATACATATTTTAAGTCTTACTTTAAATCTGGTAGTTAACCTATTGATCGTGTATGTTTTTAAAAAAGAAGGGCTTTATTTATTCAATAGGACTTCAAAGTGAGCATTTAATTTATAATATTCTTATAAATATTTTAATGGGATTTCTTTACATTTAATTGTACTTTAATGTACAGAAGCAGTTGCCACTGAAACAGTGGTTAGGCATTGGAATAAGTTTCCCAGTGAAGTTGTGGAGTCACAGACCCTGAAAATGTTCAAGAAGTGTATGGGTATAATTCCTGGGATTATGCTTTAAGACTGATTATGGTGGTGTTAGGTTGACAGTTTGCACTAAAAGATCTTGAAGGTCTCTTCCAACTTTGATGGTTCTGTGATTTTGTGAGATCTGTAGTTTGAAAAAGGATTGTCAGTTTTTCTCATGTATTCTGCTACTTCTGAAACTTTAAAAGCCTCATTGTTTTCTATTATAACAATAGAATAATAAAATAACAATAAAAACTATTATAATAGTTTTTATTGTTATTTTCACAAAACATTTTTGAGAGAACAAGGACTTAACATCTCCAATATTATAGTAATAGAGAATTATTCTGGTATTCTTTCTAAACAAAATATCTGTAAAAGAAAAATGCCAAAATAAAATCTGATGTTATTGCCTTGTTTTAAACTACATTTCCAAACAGGTGATTCCAAAACAACATTTTCTACTAAATTACTGCTATGATCATCACACCCTTTTCTCTAAATATTTCTGTAACCTTGTGAATTTCCTAAGCCAGTAGTAGCTGCTCATCTTAGCAGCCTTTTTGCAATAATTTTGCTCTATTGTAAAAGAGACACACATTGCTTTTCAATTAATATTAAGGATAATCCCTAATCTCTTCAATTACAATGGTGAGTTGCAGACTGGATTAATGTGTCAGAGTACCACGATTTTTCAGGACAATGTGGAAAAATAATTCCAGTGCAATTTAGATGTTTAATATTAATCATAGGAATAAAACTTCAGTCCATCAAGATTATTGATTAAAAAAATAATTCTATAATCATTCCAGGGAAATGGAATACATCGCAGAACAAGAGTTGGTGAGTGAGAAAACAGTAATTCCTGCAAGAGTTCCTGAAGACATAAGACATTTTTATTGAATTGGTGCTAAGCACACTGAATAATGGTGTTCATGATCAACATAAAATTATTGGACCCACTTATTTCTTTTTCAGTGAAACTTTGTTTTTCCTCTTATTTTGCTCCTCACAGTTGTTTCTCAGTATGAGATAAAAGACTTTGAAATGACAGCAGCACTTCTTGTATCTGCTAACAAAACCCAGAAGCAATCAGACTGACATGGCCCCTTGTCTCTTGTTTATTATTAAAGCATCTTTTTAACCTTTCTTATGTCCCTACTTGGGACATTTTTCCCCTGGATTTTTTTTTTTTAATTCACTTTAATAATTAATAAAATATTCCATCCTGTCCTGCTCTCCCTCATTTTTTTTTGTTATTTTACTTTTTGTTCTCTCCTTGAGGGCTTTACATCTCTGTGTGACTATATGAATAAAGCTTATACATGAAAACTTATAAGTACACACTGTGTTACTTGATTATTTAATATACAGGAGCTGCTTTAGGGTAACATGCTCTGAAGGTATTTTATTGTTAATGACTTTTAAAGCACACATACCTAAACTGTGGAGCATTATGTCTGGTTTATGCAATTCCTATAGATTACATGAAAACAAGAACAAGTATTTTGATGCATGTATGTCATTATCTCTTTGAAACAATTATTTGACTAATATGATAAAAAATAATTTTAAAACCTTTTTCTTTACTAGTTGACAGAACTAGGACAAACTACAACAATAATTTAGACCTAATTAATTATTAGACCTTTTGGCCTTTTGCCATGACAGGCCCCAGCCAGTAGAGTAAAAAAAAAATCTGACACTGAATAGGTTGAATAGGCCAAACAGAAAAGCTGTTTAATTGACTGTGTCTCTAATTTACTCAGATAATAGCTACACGTATATTTATTCTTAGTGAAGTTGAACAGTTGTATTTCATTATACATAAACCTAAATGCACAGGTAATTTTTGATGGGACCCAGGACTTCCATAATGCTTTTAGATACTAAGATAATTGCCACACCAGGTAATTTTGTAGAGGCTATGTAGAATCTTTCTTCTTTTTTTCCCGTAAAATTTTTGAGCCTATTTGCATTACTTATTACTGAAATACCCTAATTTGAAATCGTGGCAAAAGGTGTATGTACAACATAAGAGTTTCAGCGAAGCCATCCCAATGTTTAGGGACAATAGGTCAAATAGAATGTGTCAGTGCCTCCCTGAGAATGGAACTCCCCAAAACGCAAAAGAGAGAATTCCCTTCCTTTAAGAGACTACCATAGGAGTTGGAGTCTTAGAGGAACAGGGTTTCAACCTGAATCTTTAACCTTTCAGGTATATGACTAGGTTTCAGGAAGAATTTCTTCACAGAAAGGTTTGACAAATATTGAAATGGGCTGCCCAGGGAGGTAGTGGATTCACTATCCCTGGCAGTGTTCAAGAAATGACTGGACTTAGCACTATGTTCTAGTTGACAAGGTGGTGACCAATCAAAGGTTGGACTCAATGACCTTAACAATTCCAGCATTCTAGGTTGCCTAGTGCTGTGTCCAGTTGCTCTTGAAAATGTCTATGAACAGAAAATCCACAAGCTCAAGATATGACAACTTATTCCACTTCTTGGCTGTCCTCCTGGTGGAGTAGTCATTCTTATACCCCATTTGAATACTTGCAGCCAGAATTTATGACTATTAGCTCAGTCAAGTTCTGATAATCACAGAATCACAATACTTGAGGTTGGAAGGCACCTCAGTTGTTTATCTAGTCCAACGCCCCTGGTCAAGCAGAGTCACATAGCGCAGGATGCTGAGCATTGTGTTCCAGACAGCTTTTGAGTATCTGCAAGGAGGATAGCTGCACAGCCTCTCTGTAACCTCTCTGTACAACCTGTGCCAAAGGGCAGTCACCATCAGTAAAAGAAGTGCTTCTTGATGTTCAGAGAGAACTTCTTGAGTTTCAGCTCTTGTCTATTGTCTCTACTCCCATCACTGGACACCACAAAAAGGCTCCATCTTCTTGCACTCTCCCCTCGGATGTTGCAGATATTGAGCTCTGCTCATTTGGGCAGAGTTCATATCAACAGAAGTGGTCCTTCTGGTGTTCTGAATTCTCTTCTGCTGCTGTAAGAATGAACTGCCCCTTTTCTGAGTAGATCTAAATTGTACTCTCAGCTCTCTCAGTCTTTTCTTATGTGAGATGTGCATCACTCCCTTAATGTACTTTGGAGCCCTTTGCTGGACAGTTCTTATGAGAGTTTCCAGATCAGGAGTTCACAGAGTTTCCAGATTAGGGAATGAATCAAGCATAATGACCAATCTTAGTGTTCTTTTAGCAGCACTACTTGTACTTACTTCTGACAGAAGGAACTGATGAGTGGAATATAAGAACTTGCTGACAAATGTCAAGGCTTTGAAAGAATTATTTCAATTTGTATTTCTCATCTTCAGCAGAAGTATAGATTTCAACATATTGTATATACAAAAAAGTATTTATTTTCCTGTAACCTTCTGTCTTGAAATGTCAAAGATATTATCACCATTCCAAGAAATACCTAACTTAAAATAGGACAATTTTTGTTTCAACATATTGAACTGTGGCATAAAATTGTGGTTTGGAGCTTTGTTATAGAATAGATGCACAGCAAAAGAACACATAAAAGTCGTACCTGCCCTTATTTTCATTAGTTACCAGGCAGCTTGTGAAAAACAAAAAATATATTAGAAATTATTAAAAAAAAATTATTGTTCTATATTTTACAGAATAATATAGAATGTTATGCATTCCATGATATAGTAATGGTCCAATATTTTCATTCACAAAAATAAAAATTTAAGTGCTACAATTTTTACTCATTTGCATCTTTATGTTTTAAAATTAGCTGTTGAAAGTCACTTGACAAGTATCAGAACCTTCACTCTCTCAAAGTGTATCATTAATTGTACTAGTGTAATGATGTTACAAAATATATAGCAATTTCTGAAAATAATAATAATAACAATAATAATAATAATAATAATAGTATCTTTCTTCTTTGAATCTTTTTGATATAATTTTCCATGAAACACTGATATTTTACTGTAGTATTTCCTTATCAGGTTCTCTAGACTACTTTTCTGAAGCTGTGAGAAGCAAAACATTTCAGAGTTGAAGGTTGGAAGTAGTCAGTCCAGGACTTATCTTAGAGGTTCTAAAAGTAAATAATAAAGAATCACCATAGACATTTCTGTAGAAAAATTTTAGGGAAAAACCACCAGACATACTTAGCAATTTTGGTATTTTTTTTCTGAATTATCTGTTTAAATTTCAACCTCTTGCGCAACACTATATGAAACTGAGAAAACAATATGTAAAATCTCAAATGCTTGAATAATCCAGTTTTCTAGAATAGTTTTATTTATGTCTAGTTGGCTATCACTGTATTGAATTCAAAGAGAAAAACAGAAATATAGACTAAAAATACAGAACTTCCCTTACAGAGAATAATTGGATTTTTTAAGCTCCTTTCAGTTAAAAGTATATTGAGTGTCCTATGTATTAGGAAAGAAGAATTTCTAATAAAAGCAACATTATTTTCAGTGCTCTAGTAATTTTAACAATTGTTTACTTAGTTCTTAGCTAGTTTAAGCAAATACTTCCCAGAAAGACACACTACATCCTTGAAAAGCCAGATGGTTCCTGAGTACCCCAGAGCTGCATAACACCATCTATTAACACCACCATCTTCTCTTTTGTCTGTCACAGCCAACTCAAAATAAAGTCAGGCATACAGTATAAATTTTGTCAAAGGATGTAGTCTTATTCTATTGGATAGGACCCTAATCACAATAAATAAAATCTTCAGTTTTAGAATCTTGAACTGTTTCTATATTTCAACATAGGATCTGAGAGTGGATATAAAAACCCCCTCAAAAAAACAAGCTGTACATTGACCTACTTGCTTAGGACTTGCCTTTTCAGATTCTAAAATTCTGTGTTCTTTATTATTGGTATTCATGCTTCAGCAAAGCACATGAAGCCTGTCTTCTTTTAATACATTTTTTCTATATGGATGAAGACCACCTCTTGAAATAGAAAATTCATGGGGTCTTCACTCCCAGTCTGAAAATCCCCAGACATCAGACCCCACATTTCTGAGCAAGTAGTCTGTATTAAAAGTTAAATACTTAAATATCTAAGGCTATAACAAGACTTTAAGCAACTAAAATCTACTTAGTAAGTTGCAAAGCAACTAGAAGCTCAAATGTATCAATCCATGGTACCAAAATATCTTCAAGTCTTCAATTAGTTGTTTTTCTTCAAGCCATGCCAAAGTCACAACTCTATATACCCTGTGTGTTTAGAAGATCTAAAGTCATCGTTGCAAATCCCAATTTTACAGCTGGACCAGTAGCTTTCAATTATTGAAAAATAATATTCATAGTGTTCAGTGTTATTTTCTTTTAATATTATTTGGTTAATATTACATTTATAGTGCTGAAATGGTAGCCCTGAACAGTTTTTCTGAATACTGGTTTGTTCCATTCCTGACTACCCCTACCAACTTGTGGTCCAGATATGACCTGTGTTGAACCTAATCCCAAATTGTTTCCTTTACTTTTCTCTCAGTGCATCAGATGATTACAACTAAATCCATTAGAAATACTCAAATATTGGCCCTTAAATGTGTTTGTACCTGACAAAAACACAGTTGTTATGTTTGCCATTAAGAAATGGAAGCAGAAAACTTTTGTCAGTGTGGCATGGAAAGTATGCTATTATTAAAATTACATTTATAAAACAAATGTGTTGGGGGAGGACAAAGTTTAAAAAGCTCATGCTTCAAATATAAAATATGTTCACAGGATCATAGAATCATTTAGGTTTGAAAGATCACTGAAGTCAACTGTTAACACAACACTGCCAAGTCCATCACTAAATCATGTCCCTCAGAGCCACATTTACATATCTTTTAAATACCTCCAGGAATGGTGACTCCATTCCCAGGGCAGCCTGTTCCAGCATTGGGCAGCCCTTGCAACAAAGAAATTTTTCATAGTATCTAATTTAACACTTTAGTGCATTTTTTCCAACTCAGAATATTCTGTGATTCTGTGACTTGATGCCATTTCTGATTGTCCTATAAGAAGAGACAAAACTCCACCTTTCTACAACCTTCTTTCAGGTAGTTGCAGAGTGATAAAATCTCTCCTCAGCCTCCTTTCCTCCAGACTAAACAACCCCAGCTCCCTCAGCTGTCCTCACAAGACTTGTGCCCAAGTCCCTTCACCAGCTCTGTTCTCCTTTTCTGGACTTGCTCCAGCACTTCAATGGTTTTCCTTGTGATGAGAGTCCCAGAACTGGATGCAGCACTCACTCGAGGTATGCCCTCACCTGTGCTGGGAACAGGGGACAATCACTGCCCTGCTCCTGCTGGCCACACTCCTGCTGATCCAGGCCAGGATGTCACTGGCCTTTTTGGCACCTGGGCACACACTGGCTCACGTTCAGACACTGTCAACCAGCATCCCCAGGTCTTTTGAGCTGGGCAGCTTTCCAGTCACTCTGCTCCAGTCAGTGTTACATAGTGGTGTTAAGACTCAATGCAGGACCCAGCACTTAGCCCCATTGAACCCTGGCCACTCTGATAAGGGACTCAAAGGAATTTTAAAAAAATCAAAGCAAACCAAATTAAGACTACAAACAACATTTCACACTGTGCCATAGATAGTCTTTAATTTAGTGCAGCTCCTTTAGTGTTTTAATAGCATTTTGCTCAGTGTTTTATTCCTTGACATTAATTTGCTCTCAACAGTCTTTGAAAACCAGACATGATTTCATTTGTGCTGCAAATTAATGTCACAGAATTTACTATATTCTTTCTCTTTTGTCTATGGAATAAGCACTAGTGATGGCTCTCTTAACAAGAATAGATACAATCATGCATTAAGATTCAGATATATGAACAAGAATAAAAGCATATTTTTTATTTGTTGGCTGTACGTATCTATGTACTGGTTTTGAGGCAAAGAGAAGGCAAGTGGATGTGGCTGAGATGGAGTTATTTTTCTCCAGAGCAGCCTTCCTAGTGCTGTTCTTTGAATTGGTTGCTGGAAAGGTGTTGGCAGCAAAACCAATGGCTTCTGCTGAACAGTGCTGGCACAGCATCAGTGCTGCCTCCCCAGCATTGTGTCCTCCTTCCATAGACAGGGTGGGCAGGATCTTGGGAGTGGACACAACTAGGGCAGCTGACCCGAATTGACCAAAGGGATATTCTATACCATATGATGTTGGTTCAGATGTAAAACTAAGAAAAGTAGGAAGAAGCAGGGCACTAGTTGTTTAAAGTCTTTGCCTTCCAAATGACCAATACAGATGTGGAAGCTCTGTTCCACAGGAAGTGGCCATACATTGCTGGCTAATGGGAAGTAGTGATTTTTTTCCCTTTGTTTGTGTACATTAAAGCTTTCACTTTTACTTTAGTAAACTGCCGTATCTCAACCTGTGAATTATTTTCCACCTTATTTTCTCTCCCCTGACCAGCTGAGAAGAGGGAGTGATAGAACAGCTTTTTGTGCACCTGACAACCAGACAAGTTCAACCCACCACATCAAGAAGAAAAGAAAACAAGCTTTAAACTACTACCAGATTTCAAACCCTTTCCCAAATCATCATAATTACTTGTAATGGTATGTTTAGGAATCACGTTAACCCCTTCTGTTAGACAGAATATGTCTATGTTTACATTTAGAGAAGTGAATCACACATTCTCATATATACATATATTTACAACAAAAATGTTTAATATAGACTTCTTGATGATCATTCCCTGAATGGCTTCATGACTCTATGGTTCAGAAAGGACTACAAATCCATGATGTCATTTTAGAAATACCTTTTTGTCAATTTACGTCTGAGAAGAAATGATGGAACCTATCTGAACTAACGCAGAAATCTATTTGGTGAATTACTTATACAAATCCAGTCATCCTAAGTGTTGATAAAAATGAAGATAACATTTAGAGGACATTTTGCCTCATGCTACAGTAATAAAAAATTTCTTACATGAAAAAAGCAAGAGACCTTGCTGTTTCTGCATTAATGTTAGCAAAATTTAAGAAAGCTTAGATGTAGCTGTCTAAAGTCAGACATCTGGACCTATCCTTTAATGACTACTCAAGAGATTGTGGCAGAACTTCTATCATATTACTAAGTTATCTACTACCAGCAAAGACTGTCCATGGCAAGGAAGGATTACTGGGAGACACTTGGTCTTAGATCAGTTCTTCTTCAGCATTTGCATGTACGAGAGAATAAAACTAAATTATACTAACTGGCTTAATATTATATACCTTAAGGTCCATATTTTTAGGCATGGATAGCCAATTCCAGACTGAACCAAAGAGTTAGTCAACAGCTAAGAAATGTGAGCAAGCAGAGACCCACTGCTTCAACTCACTCCTTGACACCTGTCTTTATCAGGACTTGGGATAGAAGATACAAAAAAGGCAAATTTTAAACTCAAAAGGTAACAATCTTCTCTCATAAAACAGGATGGCTCCAGAAATAAAAATAAAATGCAAATCTTAATTTATCGTCCAAAAAGTTACAGAAATGCTACTAAGAAAAAAACATACGTTAACTCAAAAAATGTTGCTGCAAGAACTTAGTAATAGAATTTTCAATTTTTGAAATTAAAAAGAAGAGAAGGTTAATAGTTTAATTTTAGTTCCTTTTCCTTCTATCTTTCATATTTTTAAAATTCTGGTTAAGATTGAACTAAGCATTGACTACTAATTTTAGATTTTCATTAAGGTGTTAATTCTTATTCAAGGATAAATTACAAACAATGCTAAGAATCAAACTCATAGACCTTAAGAATTAATTTGAAATAGAAAGTAAATGTCTCAGAATATTAGTAAGTAAGATGCTGGACAGATGAACTCTTCCATGTGCAGATCTGGAAGCATGAGATGCTTTATCATTTGTCCTCCACTGGCAACAATCATCTCTGCTGTTTTGGCATTGGTAGGTACAAAATTCTGTGTCAGTAGAGACAAACTAGGCAGTAATTGGGCAGAAAATTGCTGAGACTGACCAAATGGTGATACATATGGTGGAGAAATGAAAAACAAGGATTACTTGTACTGAGGGAGATGGATTGTTTAATTTATTAGATACCATCTGGGACAACAACAAGCAGCAGTTTCCTCCCTCCAATCTCTTCATAGTAAGAAGAGCAGAACACCCAGTTCTCTGGCATGCTACCCTGCTTGTAGTTGTAAATATCTCTCCCTTCCTCCTTCTCTTTTAGAATAGAAGAGCAATTTGCCACTATGTAGACTACTTCCCTGATTTCAAGTCAAAGAATTTGACTGCAAAAACAATAGTGTGAGAGACTGGAATGATTGCTGGCTTGAGACATTTTAGCTGCATGTGTGGGGGAAGGGGCAAGGTCAAGCCTTGCCTTGGCGAGGCAATGCTCTGCTCCATGCACCACCCCCACCCTGGGACTGTATCCCAGCCCTGCAGTGGCCACCAGTCCCTGGCATGCTGGAAGCAATTCTCCACACCTCACCTCTGAAGCCCCTAACCCAGCTCCTGAGTGGCCAATGAGCAGAATTTTCACCTGGGGGAAAGGGCCAGGAAAGTCAAAAGGTATTTAAACCAGAGCACGAGGTGAGAACATTGTCTTGACTCTAGTCTTCCTTGACTCTAGTACCTTGCATTTGATATCAGCAGGAGCACTGCTGGAACCAAGACCGGTAGCTATCTTTGTTCTTTTCTTTATTTCTTCTCTCTTTCTTCTTCTTCTAATTTCTTCTTCTTGAAGTTTGAATAGCCTAAAGTTGGATGGGCTGGAATTCGCTAAGTTAGTGCTTTGAGAAATGCTGTTTTGCTGATTGAATGTTGTGCTAAACTTTTGCCAAAATTCCCTGATTTGCCAGTAAAGGTTTTGTTGTTTTGATCTCTTGAGGAATAATTTGTACATATTTTCTCCCATGCTAAGGGTGCATAAAAGAATCTTAAACCCTTTTAAGAAACCCTTGCTTTTGAGCAAGCTCTGGAGTCTTACAAATATCAATCAACTTTAAGTCATAAGATGTGAATTCTTCCAGAAAAAATGGGTAATACTAGATACAGATACTCAAATGTGAAATGTTTTTGAACCTGGCTACTTTAACAGGTTAAGAAATGTTTAAATGATCCACTCTACCAGCAGTAGGGGTGAGGGAATATTTCAGTAAATGTGGTAGGTTGACCCTGCCTGGATACCATATGTGAACTGATGTGGGTCTATCACTTCCCTCCTCAACTAGAAAAGGGAGAAGAAAAATAATTTGTGACTTGTAGGTTGACATGACAAGAGGGATGGATCAATCACTGATTCTTGTCACAGGCAAAGCAGGCTTGACTTAGAGAAATTTATTTAATTTATTTTTAATCAAATCAACATAGGATAATGAAAACTAAAACCAATTGTTAAAATTTCCTCTACCCCTCCCTTCTTCCTGGACTCACATTCACTCACAGTTCTCTGCTTCCTTCCCATAACAGCATGGGGAGGTGGGAAACAGGAGTTGCAGTCAGTTTATCATGGTTTGTATCTGCCACTCCTTCCTCTTCATGTCCTTCCCTTTCTCCATTATGGAGATGATCTCGCGGGAGAGATTCCCAATGAGATTCTCTAACATGATCTTTCATTCCAATGGGTTGTAGTTCTTCAGGAACTGCCCTGGTGTGGATCCCTTCCATGGGGTACATTCATTCAGGAACAGACATTGGGCCCTTGTGGGGGTCACAATTCCTGCCAGTAAACCTGCTCGAGTGTGGGCTTTCTATGGAACTCTCACAGGTAAGGTGGAAATTGCACTGAGGCAAAGGACAAGAGTGAGTATAGGAATTTGAAATATTCTCTGCCAGAACTTTTGTCAGAGGGGAATGGTACCATTGTTGCTGGACACCTAAAGTCAAGCATCTCGCAGCATTATAAAGAGCAGACCTCAGCGAGGCTGTTGGAGCCATCCTGAGCAGCAGGATGCCATCCTGAACCACCCTGAGCAGCAGCAGGCTGCAAGCAGAGTCCCCCTCTCAGTGGAACATGTTTCAGAGCATGTGTGATTAGATTTAAATATGCTATAGAAAGTATAACATAAATTGCACTCTTGCGTCTATATTAAATACATAGTGGACAGTTTTCATTATCTTGGAACTATTTTTCTTTTTTTTGGTAGTATTTTTGTGCATGTAAATTTCAGGTTTCTCTGAAAAATACAGAGTGCTGTTACTTGGTCACTTGGAATAACAAACTAAATTGGTAAGAGTTGATGGAGAAAGAAGTACAACCAAAACAAGATGTTGGGACCGCCATTACAAATCCTTTCTGAAATCCTGAACAGCATTAATATGAACACAACAGTGGGAATTCATAAAAAGAAGCAGCAATATAGATTTTGTTGCCCTGTAATTGCACAGTTCACTTAAATTGAAACAGACCCTTGGACTAGCAAAGCAATGTCTTGTGTGGCTTGGATTCCTCATCTGTGAAGCAGATAAATTGGGTTCCTTTTTCAAAGTTATCTTAGACTTATTGTAAAAAGTACATTAGAAGGCTGGACTATTGTCCAATAATATTTATCTTCAAAATATTTATTTTCTAGAAACACACACAACCAAGAATGCTTACACTTAGCACACTGTTTGGGGGAATTGCATTATTGGGACATTTATACAGTCTGAAATGTTTTTGCAGAAAATAGAGAATCCTAGTAGTGGAGAATAATCTGCACAAAAGTGAAAGCAAAAGAATAAAATATTTTTTATTTTTAGCAGGTAGTGAGACAAATGTTGATTTTTCAAGTGACATTGGGTAAAATTATTTTTTGAAAATAGTTCAGCTTTAGACATGCACAATCAAATATCTAAGCTCCTTCTATGATCACTATGAGCTATTTAGTTGACCTATATTATACTTCTGAACTGAGTTAGCTGTGGTAAGAGTCTGTTCTTTAAACAATGTTTCCTAAGGCCGTTTTAGATGTCCTAATTTACTCCATCTGGTCTCTTACTCCTGCTCCAGGAGATCATAGGTAAACTGGGTCCTCTGCTGTATCTGCCAGCTCCATATGATTACACTGAATAACCTAAAGTGTCTCAGAAAATAATATTCAACATCTGAACTTAGGCAACTGAATCTCCCATATGAACATACCAACTCACTCTATACACAATCTAGTGATTTTAATGGGAATTCAATCTAATTAATGTGCTGGTGACTGAAACGAAATGATTTGAATAACCTGTGACAGATGAGCATAAACAGCGAGTTGACATACTTGAATTCTGGTCAAAGTTCCACTGGATCTTGCTGTAAAGCCTATATTTTTGGGTTTTTTTCTTTTTGGAAAAGATAGAGAGACTTTAGCTTCTATTATATAGCACTCTCAGATCTTCAGATGAAAAAAAATTTAATAAGAATTATTAAAATTATTCATTCTTTCCCTAGGTATGCCAAGTAATGAAAAATTCTTCCATTACCAATGTTATCAGCTATAGTCACTAGGAAAATAAAAGTGCAGGCCATCTTTATATCAGTTATTTCAAAGGAATTGTTTCAAAATTTAAGGTAACAGTGCTTATAGTCTGACCTTGGTGTCTCCAAGTTTACCCAAACCAAGCAGCACTTTCTGCAAAACAATGTGACATCATTAACGATCAGGATTTCCATGAAGCTATAATCAGTGTGTTAGTTTCTTATCTATACAAGCTTGTATTTTATTGCTTCTATCTCAAGTTAGAGATATTTGTGCTTGGTAGTTTAAAGCAATGTGGGAACTGGAAGACTAATGCATTTTGATACTTCAGAATCTAAGTATGCCTCTGAAAACACACATGCATACACTCATGCATCATTTTTTCCTAAAAATTATAAATATTTTTTCTTTCTAACTGAATAAAGTACTTGAGATTATTAATTGAAGAGGAAAATATACAATCAGATAAATTTTGCTTACAGCAGAGAAGAAACATACAAATCATAAATTTACTTCATTTCTCTGGAGTATTTTTTTATTTCTATTCATAACCATGTTTCCACTTCCATGGAAGTGGACAATTTATCATCTTACTGTCATTCAATCTACCCTTCTAGATCTATGTTAGAGATGGTTTGTGTGCCATTACAAAAAATCTGGTAATGTACTCTAAATGTGTTGAAAAATAAATCAGAAGGAAGGGCCAAATAATTTTATATGATATTTCACTGCTGTGTTTATTCTGACAATGAGATATGTGTTGAAAGATGGGAAAACTCTTCCTGTTCATGTTTTGCTAATTAAAATTAAAAATTACACTGGAGGTTTTAGGTATAAATTCAGACAAGTAATGTTTTATGAACAATAATGCCATTACCTATGTAAAATTATCTCTTTTTTCTAATATGTTGAATTTTTTATACTTTCTGCCCTCTTCCTTTTGCCCTTATAAGTCTCTGGTTCCTTATTTAAGTTTAGCTGTTCAGTGTACATTTCAAGGCTTGGTTTGAGTTTTTTTCTTCCCTATATTCAAATGCCTGAAGTCTTTTTAAGGTAAATCCTCTTAGTTCTGCATTGCTACCGCAGCTGAAGGCATCATAAGTCTTTAATTACAGCTGTCTCCATTGTACCTTTTACATATGTTTTTGATTTCTCAGGCATTTCCATTTTAATGCCATTTAGTTATTCCATTATTGCTGCTAATTTTATTCATTTGAGAAGCCATTAAGAAATACTAAGCTAATTAAATGAGATGGATTTCAGTGGTAAAGGAGATTTATTTTTTCATTGTGAGGGAGGAAGAAAAGAGGAAGATTAAAGAAATTAATTTGTGTATTCGTAACATTATTGAAAGAACAGTACTGAATATATATTTATGGAAAATAATATTTCTTAGTGAAGACAACAGTGGTCTAATACTCAAAGATGAGATTTTGATTTGTTTGCTGGACTGTCTTGGACAAGGTACCTCACCTTACTATGTGCCTTTCTTCCAGTCTGTTAAATCAATGTAGTTTCAATGGCTCATGGGTTTTTGTAAAATTTAGCTAAATTGTGATAATATTTTACAAGTGAATTTAATTTTTAAAGGAACTACCAATGTATCTACTTAGATCACAAATTCTGGGAATTTGTTTGGGTGCTGATAGGTACATAAATTTATATTTAGATTTGATTACTAGAGGAAATGCAGCTTCCAGAAGCAAAAAATAATGCTGTTTTCTTTTCAGTACTGCAGTTTTATAAAGTTCATGAAGTCTAAAATTGCCATTACATGACAAAGCATCCAACAAAATAATTTTTCTCACTTCTTATTTGACAGCTGATGACTAGTAACATTGTATGTAAGAAAGATGGATGCATGAAGCACCCACTACTTTTTTTTGAAATGATGGAGTAATTATAAAATGGAGTTAAAAGGTAATTGAATGATTACTTTAAACATTAAACTAAAATGATCTAAAATTCATTATATTGCTCTTTGACAAAAAAATCAAAGTAAATTCTACCAGTTTTGCACTGAGGTTCTCTGCAAGTGCAAGCATACACATAAATCTGTCTTAATTAAGTTCTGTGCCACCATAGAGACCTAAAAAGTAGCAAGTCAGTTTCAAAAACCTGTTCTTCCATTTCAGTAAACATGTTTTATAAAGTTTTTAGGGGGAAAAAACCCAACAAATTGAGTATTGATGTGAATAAATTATGTGCAGTATTTATCTAATGAGGAATGATGGTAGTTGAATACTTTTCAAGAATTCTATCTAGCTTTATACTGTCAAATTGACAAGTGCTCACATTAAATATGTTATTAGCAGGGTTTTTACAAGCTTTCTCCTTCAAATTAAATGCAATTACCTCGAGATCTCCACTTTATACACATTGAGTTCCCTGTAGAACTTCAACAAACATTAGACAAATTTCAAGTCAATGCAGAGTCAATTGCTTTGTTTAGAAAACATCAAGAGAGCAAACTTGTCTATATATTTAATAGAAGGTCATGCAATTAATTGAAGGGGAAATAGGTAGGTGGAAATACGAGTATGTAGAATCCTCTCCAGAAGCAAAGTTCTTAATAAATTATTTACTTCTATTAGCTCAGGCATTGGTGACAATAATAGAACAAAATGAAATCATAAAGCTATCTACTAGTGATGACTATAAAACTTTGCAAGCACATATCTGTTTTAACAATCACTAGTAAGATTTCAAAGTCAGGGAATGAAAAGATTAGGAAAAGGGATTTGCTTCAGAAACCTTAATCTGATCATCATTTTTGTATAAATTCTGATACCACCTTTACTTGCATAAACTTTTCCCATTATATTCATGACCTGGATAAAGTTACATTAAAAATTAGCTCCTCAATTCTCTGGTTTTTCCAGTATTAAATATATTGCTGTAGATTTTATTTACCTTATGCAAATCTAGAGCTGTTCTAAATTCAAAATTATTGTTTCACAGGTAATAAAAGTTCCTCTTTTCTTTTTATTACAACAGTATGGGAATACTCTGTTAATTTGGCAGCATATATTGTGGCTACATTACTCTGAAAGAGGTATTACTACCCTGATTTTATGAAGAGTGAAGACAAAGCCAACAGCATTATTGTCAACTGCCCAATTTTAAAATGTTATGACGTTTTTCCAGACCATTTTGTGTGTAGTATTCTGCATATTCCAAGTGCATTTACTCAGCACTTCTACCGAGTGGACTATTGCTTTTTCATTAATACCTCTTAAAAATTATTAGAAAGACACAAAAGATTATTTAAATTACAGTGATGATATTAAAAAAAGAATTAGTTATAAAAAGCCTTAAGTAACCATAAATAATTTAACCCACACTTTAGGTGCTGAGGTAAAGAACAGTAAATTCTCATCACTCATTGCTAACCCATAAGGCATCTGAAAAAGGACCTAGAAAACCTAGATTTCCTTAGATCATTTCAGACAGAGTAATTTCCCCAAAACAATCCTGTAGCTTTGGAAGTTTTAGATGTGGTACACAAATCAAGTTTATGTATCCAATATCACTGTTTAGAGAAGAGAAGAACATGGTACCTTAGGATTGAGTTATGAGTCATTTAGCTTAACTGGATGTACACAAGTTCATAAGATCACAGGTAATGTATTTAGACGTGCTGAAATACTTGGAAGGTTTATCTCTATCATTTGTGAAAAGTCATGACAATTAGGGAGGGGGAAAAGAGGATATCTATGCTGACTTCAAGGGGAGATAAAGAGTCAAGGATGCATAGCCAGACAGCCTATCTTCAGACACTGGGAAAATTACAGAGCAAATTCCTCTTTAAAGCTTTTTCAAACACATGAAGAGCAAGAAGGTGATTTTTATCAGCCAACATGAATTTACGCAGGAAAAATCATGACTGAAAATTCAGATTGTGTTCTGTGGTGTGTTGACTGGTTTAGTCTATAATAGTAAAACAGAGGGCGATGCTTATCCTGACTTTAGCAATGTTTGTCGTTCTATCTGATAAATAACCATATTTCCAGGGCTCTGAGTATACGAATAAAACCTAAGGAACATGATCAGCATCACCTGGGGCTTCCCACTCACCCACACACTACCCATGAGCACAGGACCTCTACTGAAGTGCAGTCCTGGGTTTTACTTCACTGTCTGAGGTATGCTGGAAGGATATTGGTTGCTAGTATGCTATGTCCATAAACCCTGCTGAAACAGAACTAAAGCTTTGGCTTGCCTCTTAGTCATAATAATCTGCCAGATGATCGCTGGATTTGTTTCTACTTCTGTAGACAGACTACTTGGTTTGACTTTAGATCAGTCTCCTCACTGTAAGCCCTGCTTGGTGATTTTGGCTACTGGCTGGACTTTGTACACTATATTATCTTTTTTGGCAGTCCTTGAACTGTTGATAAAACCCATTCCTGTCACCGTTCTGTCTGTCTACTGCTGCCTCTTGGTGAAATCATTGCCTCATATAATGTGTATGAGGTAGTCATAGAAATCAAATTTCAGTATTAACAGTTAATGACAAAAGTATATGGGAGTGAGAATCCCTATTCCAGCAAGGCTATCTGATCAGAAAACTCATAATTTGGGGGAATGAAAAAATTCCCGACTTTAAAAATACAGAGATACAAATGTGACCAAACTAACATGGAGACAACGACAAGAAACAAACCTTGCTAGTCACAATAATTGATGAGCTGTCAAGAAACCACAAGTAAACTGAGGGGAAATCCCTGTCACTCAACTAGGCATGAGGGAATCTGAAGGGTTATACATGCACATGGAAAGGGAGGGTAGGGAAGTGAGAAAGGAAGAACAAAGAGGTGCTATAGATAGCAAAAAGTATTAAAAACCTCAGGTCATATTTGAAACAGTGACGGCCATTATGCCTGCCTGGCTGAACTCTATACCTGATTGTTGCAGTTTGTCCTGTCTTACTAAACATTTTCATAACTGTGTCAAACTGTCCAATGTATATGCTTGATTCTGCAAAAATTCAGTGCAAACTACTGGAGGGACTGGAATGAGAGTACTGGGTGTTCAGCTACTTGAGCTAAAAAAGGGCTGTGGGTTGGGTACCCTTGGACTGTGGTGTGAGCTACTGCAGCCCATGAGAAGTCAGCATCAGCCACTGGAGACAGCAGGCACCCTTAACCTCCAGACAATGAGACAGGAATGGTTTGTGTCTGAAAACCAGCTACTGGGGGGACCAGGGTGAGTGAGACAGGTAAGGGGCTCAGCATCAGCCACTGGAGCAAGATTGAGGCCATATGATGCTGACTGCTGGGAGCAAGTGTCTGTATCTTCACCAAACCAAGTATGCATGTGTATTTGTTGTTAAACTTTAAGTCTGATGTGTTCATGGACAGGTAGACCTTGGGTCCAGAGTGGGGGATTTATTGGGTGGAGGGTGTGTGCTGATTTTCAAGGCGACTTATTATTGCAGAGAGTGAGTGCTGCATGTTTGCAATGACCATCCAGCTGCACCAGCCAGAGAATGCACAGAATGAGGGATGGATGAAAGGGGACAGGATCCAGTCAGGAGCGGAAGGCAACAGAGGAGCTGTGCTGGTGTTTGAGGAATATGTAGCTGTGTGTGTGCTTGTGAACCTGAAGAGTGTTGGTTTGTGCTGTGTCACACCTCCTGCCTCTGCCAGGCCAAAAGGAGGAAAGGATGTGGCAGTCCAGGTTTGTGTCTGGTGTGAGTCCTATGTGTGTCTCTTGAAGACTGAGATTTGGCTGTGGCTGCCTGTGTATCCAGCCTTGCCAGTGTCCCCTGTGTGTGTCTGGGACATGTGCTCAAACTTTGCTAATGGGACATTTTCCTGTCAATGGGAAGGCAGCAGCTGCATCAGAGCCTGGGCAGAGAGCCCAAGTCTCCCGGGCACAAGACAAATCATTATTTAATGAATAGTAGGATATATTTGGTCCTAAACTCAGTTCACAGGGCTATACATCAAAATATGCCAAAAGAGACTGAATCATTTGCAGGACTGGACTAGATAATCTCAAAAGGTTTTTTCAAACCCAAGCAATCTTGTGATTTAGCAACTGAGACATCAACGGAGCAAAAATTTTGGTGTAAAAGAGGCCTTAACTTTACAAGAAACTAACAGTGCAGCTGAAACCCGAAATTCCTATATAGATCTTTAACAGGAACAGTTAAGGTGTTTTTCACATCTGTAACCAGAGGTACAGTACTTGTAAAGTTCTGTAGGAACATTTTTCACATTAATTCATTAATTGCAACTTATATCACAGAGTTACCTTAGAAATGTTGGGCAAAGATCTTCAAATTTAGCAGTTCAGAGGATGCTTTCTAATTTAACATGAATGAATGCACATGATAACCAGAAGTACACATAAGACACCAAATCTATGTATTCATGGAAGTGCTTCAAGTGAGCTTATAAAAGCTTATCTTCATTGTCATAGACATTAATGCCAGCACTACAGGATGAAAATGTTCACTAATTGAGCTTTGCAGCCAGGTGTTTCAGTGTTAATGCAACAGGGTAAAACATAGCCATTAGTTATAAGGGAGTATTTTAAAATTACTATTTAGTTAACTAAAGGATTTATGAGTATATATGTGGCATCTTCATTTTACATCCTCATAACAGTAATGTAAAGAAGAGATTCAACAGCTGCTTGCTTCCCACTTTATTAACGAGTTCACAGTCAGTTTGATAATTTTTTTCTTAATGAAGAAGTAATTCGTGCCGCTACCAGTAAAAACAACTTCTGAAATATTTTTCCACAGTATAAGAGAGAAAATCACACAGTAAAATTATCCAAGAAATATAACCATATAATCCTATTACCCTGTGTGCCACAGAAGGCAGAGAATTATCTAGAGAGTCTCTACAAATGATAGGTATTCAATTTAAAAAATACAAAGTATACACAGTCTTTTGTGTGAATACTTAAAGCTATGCTATTCATAGGAATTATTTCCTTCAGATCTAGTCAGAGTAGAACTGAAGAGAGTCATTCTAAATGAGTACATTCCTGCAATAGCAGCAGCAATTTTCCCCCCTCACATAAAGTTCAGGAAAACGAAAGAAATTTAAATAGTTTAATGAAAATATAAGATGCATAGAGCAGTAGAGCAGGCTAACCAGAGATATTGTGCACTCTCTGCCCTTGGAGGTTTCCAAGACATAAATTGAAAAATTCTGAGCTGCCTTATCTATTTTACACCTGATCCTGTTTTGAGCAGGAGGTTATAGATCTAAGATCTCTGAATTACTCAATAATGGTGTGATCCCATCAAGTTTTTACTATGTGATAAAATCTTTTCTTCCTAAATACACCAACTTATCCCCTGAGCAAAATTTTGTGTTTAAATGGAATCTATATAGTCTACTAAAATAACTATTCTTTATCCAGAGCTATTTGTTGCAGGAAAAAGAATGTACCTAAGATAAAATACTACTATTTAAGGGAAAGTCTCCCTAAATTGTTTCAAATGCATTTCCTTTTCTCTTTTCAATAGATTTTACTTATATTGGGTATCTGCACTTCGAAAATATTGAAACATCTTTCTCCAAGGGCTCTGTCCTTCAATAAATACTTCTTTACCTTTGATGATTTACTGTAGTCTTGGTATCTCAGTGTCAGGCTGGCTTTTAGCACATAAAAGGTACATCACTGACCTTCATTCCTATTCCAAGATCCTATGCAGCAAAAAGCCAGGATTCTGGCATCTGTAAGTATTAAATCTATTAGTTAGGATATAACTGGTGTTGGGTATCCTTAAATCCAAATGGAAGCATGCATCTAGATTTGTCTGAATCCCTAGCAAAGCATAAGCACTCTCTGTGACAAAACAAACGTCTTGCAATATATGTGAGCAATCTGATATCCAATGGGTCAAAGACATGTATAATTGCACTTGGGGGGCATATAAAAATGTGTGAACAGTGACCCATGCAGCAATTTCATGATATAGAACAAAGGAAAAAACAGGCACAATGGACTGCACAAAGGCAAGGCATCCTGCTGAGCACACCAGAAGGATGACAAGCAAGACTAAAAACAAGATTAATCAGAATCAGGAGCAGGGGATGAGAGTAGGATGAGGGAACAACACAAGAACACCAGGCATAAGTAGAGAATACTGGGGAAGAAAGAGGTGATATGCTTCAGTGCTCACTTCTTTTGTTCTTTTTATCATCACCTATGCTGCAATGTATACTCATAGCTAATTTAGAAGTGTTAAGACCTAGCAGGGTTTTATCAGCAGCAATATATGGTGATAATGATTAAGAATTAGCCATTAGCACAAAATGTGTTGTTAATAAATGGCTTTCTTCTTAAGGTTTTTTTTTAATGAGCTGAATTAAGTCTTCTAAATAGTCTTGTCGCAGAGATACCTATTTCCAAACTGGAATGTGTGTATACATAACACATTATTCAGTTTTGTCATATATTTCACTCTACACAGCATATCAAGTTGTCTTTATCTCTAATTTTTACTTAGATGTATCAAAATTACTGTGATGATAGGTTCTATATCATACAACAGTGGAAAATTAATCATAAGAGGGTCCTCTGTATTTTGAAGGATATGCACTGCCTGTGCCAGAGCCTGCTCTTGAAGGTTCAGTTTATAGGCAGCAGAGAAGTGTGTTTAGGATGTTCAAGTCTAAAGACTTTTCTCAAAATGCAGCATAGATAATGCTTTCATTTATAAGAGACACACAAGCTAGATATACTACTATATCCTCCTATAATTCTCAGTAAACAGAAAAATAAGGAAAGTATTTTTAATGCTATATAAAGAAGTAACTAATACTTTAATGAATGATATTTCGAAATAATTTATTTTACTACAGGACTACAGCCATTATTAAGAATTCTGCTTTCCCTATTGAAAAGCCTGTGATATTTCTGCAGTTACTTATTTCCTTACTCTCTTGTATTCTCCAAAATTTAAATGTTATTGCATTATGCATAGATAACCCCTAAATCACACTAGTGATCAATACGTCATTCAACTGTTGCAATTTTGTTAGAAACACATTTATCACATTGTTTACATAGATTGTGAGAATAAAGAGATGTCACACTAAAATCTGCTGGATCAGTCCTTGGAGGTTTTGAAGTTCAATATCTCTGCAACAGAGACTTACTAGAAAAAAAAAGATAATTTCAGATCTCTGAGTCTGGCTCCTGGACTGATAAAAAGAAAAAAAAAATTGAAAATTTTAAAATAAATTTCAGACAAAAACAGTGTAATCAGTCACTATTTTTTCAATTCAAATGTCTAATTTTGTATTGAATTCATTAAATAAACCCTGTAAATAGGTATTGTTATAATTATTTTCAAGTATTAAATAATTGACACACACATGTTATCTAAACTTCAATAAACTTTCAGGGAGAGGAGAGAAAAGAAAAGAAAAAAGCTTCTTGTAAGCACGTGCAGTCAAAGTGGTCTGAGTGGATACATCTTTTGTATAAAAATAATATCATGCATTGCCTCTTTTGAGAGATGATGATTCATCAGATACCAAGAGCTACAAATAAATTGTACTTTATAGTATTGTATATGACATGGGGATTTGTAACCAATTACCTGTGTCATATTTAACCTTCAAATACAAGTTACTACACCAGATTTCTGGCCATTTTAAAAGTAGAAAAGGAAAGAGAAGTTTCCCTATAGAGGTTGTCCAGAAGCAAAGAAGAAACAGCTGTTAAAACTGATTGGTCCTACAAACCCATTAATCATGTTTGGACAGAAACAAAATCCACAAAATCTATGAATAAAAAACGAAGGAAAACATCATTAAATATTTTCAGAAAATAATTAGAACATATGCCCTTGTACAACATATATATCACTCAATAGTAATAAATGGGGAAGTAAGGCAAAATGGAAAAGTACTCTTGACAGCTGGAGTTTCCAGCTATGAAACATGGATTTCCAACTCCATTAGCTCCAATATGCTCCCAACAAATTTTGGTTGCACTGTTAAAATGGTTAGTAAGAATTCCTCACAAATATGAACTAAAACTCTATTTTCTTTAAAAGTTTATAGCCACAAATTACAGCAAAGGCAGCTAAAGACCTATTACAAAAGCCTTGCAACAAATAATTTTTAAAATATCCAACCAAAACCAGAACTCCTAAAATTTTGCTTTGGTTTCTATGTTTTCAAGAATAGAAGGCAGGGATGGAGGGAATAATTCCATGAATGGAAGGCAAGGCCAAGGATGGACTAACTCCATGAATGTAGTAACCTAAATTAAAGACTTTCCATGAGCAATATTTATAGATTGGTACATCTGAACATGTATTTCTGCTTGGAAAAGGAGCTCACAGGGTTTGGCAGTAATTTACACCTCTGGCAGAGGTAGATCATAGAAAAACAACCTCACGCTTATAAGGTAAACTTCCAAATACTATAATAAATATTTCAATTTGCAGATATACACAAAAAACCTCCCTCTTTTCTGTATCAGTATTGAAGCTATATTCTAACCAGAAGTGATTTTGTGTACATAAATCTTTCTTTCAGTTGTTAAACAATTTGCAATATAAATACTTAAAAAACAATTTTTTTTCAGACAGTCTACTATATTCTGTTTTGTCTTCAATCTACAAAACTAGATGCAAAGCAGTGAACAGAAATTTAAAACAAACCTATCATTTGGGGTTTGAATTATTTAACATGCCTCTTTATCCCCCTCTTCATCCATGTTCAAGAATACATTAGTGTCTGTTTCCAACAAAATGAAATATCTCAAGTTTTGAATCACATTGCCCCAAATGCATTTTCCTGAATTTTGCCTGAATCATTAAATAAGTAGTCTCTCATATAATCATATTCCTTAGGGAAATTTCTCATTTCAGAAAGAAATCTTCCATTTCTAGTTTTGATTAAACATACTAGAGCTTTTATTTATATGTTTGACAGGACATCTTGCCATACTAAGCTTCTAGGATCAAAGTCCATTCAAAAACCAGTATAGCTGAGAGACAACATGTATTTTCCATAGAGAACAATAATAGCTTGCCTGCATTGTTTTTGAAACAACTTCCTTATGATCAGTCTTCTGGTTCTTTTAATTCATCATGTTTTGTTCTCTGATAGGCCTCATAATAAATCCTTCTCTATCCTGTTAGTGTTGAGGGGAAAAAAAGAAAAAAAAAAACACCTCAGGTGTTTGTTTTTTTTCATCAGAAATATCAATCTTATCCTAATTTTTCCAAGACTGGAAGAAGAGAGATCAACAGTGCAGGGGAATAAACTGTGATATATCTTACTTTTGTCTTCACCTTTATAAGGTTCTCCTTTTCTCACTGATTTTCTGATGTATTCTCATCTATTGCAAATACAAACAGTTATTCTAGCCATACAAGAAAACTGTGGTTTAAGTAATTTTGAAACATCACAGGCATTTGGTTTTCAGGTCACGCAATCTCCCCCTACTCCTTTGCCAATGCAATTATGAAAATTGTATTTAGATTCTACCAAAGTACTTAAGGCCATAAATATTGGTAGAGGAGAGAACAAGGTGTTCAAATATTTTATTATTATTGAATGTTTCCATTTCCCTAACTTCAGCAGAGATAAGAATAAAAACACTTGGATGCTTTGAGTAGCTTTCTGGAATACTCTGTTTGTCTCTTTCTTACACCAGGGACTAACCGAGGCACTGTAAACTACATTATGGCAATAGGACTAGTCTTAATCCACTCCCCTGGGGCTTATTGTGAATGTATGCTTTCATTTGCAAAAGGTTTAATTTTCTTCAGAATAGCTTGCATGGTGCTGTGTTTTGGATTTGTGACCAAAAGAGTGCTGATAACATCCCCAAGTCTTAGTCAATATCTGAGCAAGGAGGATATTTCTGCTCCTCACAACCACCACACCAGTGTTCAGGCTGGGGGTGCACAAAAGATTAGGAGGGGAGCAAGGCAGGACAGATGATCCCAGCTGACCAAAGGCATAGTCCATGCCATATGGTGGCATGCTCAGCTATGAAACTAGTTAGAAGGAGGAAGGGAAGAATGAGGTACATTTGTAATAATAGCATTTGTCTTCCCAAGTCACCATTACATGTGGCAGAGCCTTGCTTTCCTGGAGATGGCTGAACACCTGCCTTCCGAGGGGAAGTGGTGAAAAAAGTCCTTGTTTTGCTTTGCTTGCATGCCCAGCTTTTTCTTTACCTAGGAAACTGAATTTTTTCACTTTTTCTCTTCTGTTTCTTTCCCCCATCCCTGCTGTGAGGAGTAAGCAAGTGGATGAGTGAGGATTAGCTGCCTGCCAGTGCTAAGCCATGGCAAGGACCAGCCACCTGTAAGCTTGAATTAAAATGACCACGTGGCAGAGAACTGGTACAGAAATTAGTTAGTCAGAAAAAATACAAGATTAAGGAAAACAAATAATATCATGAAAGGTAGAGGCTGCAAAAGAGAGCCACTATGGTTACACCTGTGAACTAAATACAACCAAGGCACTAGCTCAAGTGTATGATAATGCATGGTGGTTTTCTGCTAGCACTCTTCCTGACAGGGTTTAGGCCTAATGCCAACTAGAGTTCTCCTGAAAGAAAATAGCAGAGATGAGATGAATCTGTTTTCTGGGGATAAAAGCTTCAGCCATAGGAAAGTGGGCAGTACCATGCAGATAACAGTATGGTAAATACACTGATAATGGTACTGCTGAAAATTTATTAAGATTACTAGAACATTATTTAGGCTTGCAGTAGCCTCTTACCTGTATGTATTAGGCATGTTCAATTTGCCCACATGAATATTTTGTAGCTTGTTTTGAAATACTCTCTTTCATCTATATTTGCCTTTATGAATAAAACACCGGCACAATCAACTGTCCTAATTCACCTTCAGCTAAATTCTTGACCTTGAAGTGAGGAAGGTCAAAAGTTTTAATTGTTCATATTCCCCTTTTAAGAACTAGAATGGAGTAGCATGATTATCTAGGAAGCTAAAGATATGAACCACTGTAATGCTTTTAGTATCTGGGAAAAATCCAACTTCATAAAAGTCAATCTGAATTTACCCATAAAAAAATAATGCATGGAGGAAGTTTGGATATGTTAGGAAAGAAAAAAAAAGACAGAGAGCTATTTCTTTAGAGAAAGGATTCATGTAAATGAAAATGTAACATGCTTAATGGAACCTAATTTAAGTAATGAAAAAGCAATATAGAGTCTTAAAATTAAGCATTATAAGAAATCTGAAAAGTTTAGATGGATGTTCAGTTTAGTAATTTTGAATTGAAGCCATAAATACAGTATTTCAGAATAAATTATAAAAAATAAAGATCTTATCAAAATAAATAGGTCCTTGAAGCAAGTTCAAATTATATTTCTGTACAAATACTATATGACTAAAAATGTAGGTATATTGCAGAGTAGTGATAAATGAAATAACAGGAATTATTATAAGCATTTCAAGACTTGTTTGAGAAGATAATCATTGGGATGCTGCAATATACTTCAGCACAAAAACATTACAATTTTATTTGGTAGATATAGTAAATGGGACAAGCTAAGATATACATTATTTCTTGAAAAAAAAAAAAATGCAGCATATAAATTTATTGTAATTAACTTTCTGATCCTTGATTTACATGGAAAAAAATTATTGTCTTATAAGTAGATTTGATACCTAAATCTGGAGAATTTAAGTATTAGCATTGCACTATCAAATATATAAAAAAACATTTTCAATATTTGCAAATAGAAAAGAATGGACGTCAATCAGAATTAAGTATCTCAGCTATGGGGTCACTGAGAAAAATAGCCTAACTGTCTTTGAATACTGATGGACCCCAGAAGCCATTAAATTATGGCATTGAAATGGATTGTAGTAGAAAGTGGAAGAGAGATGTTCTGCTCCCTCAAGGGTATGCATCTGTGACTTTTCAATGCAAAAATGGATAATAAGTAAAGGAGGAAGCCATAAACAAAACACACAGAGACATAAATCAGACACAAAAATAGTTAAGTAGGCAGTAACAAGAACCAAAACTGGTGAGTCACACTAACAGATTAGAGTATCTGAAATGTGGAGATGTTTATTCTGATCAAAGATAATGTCAAATGGGATATTAAGGAAAATGAGGAAGCCATAGAGAAAATACACAGAAAAATAAATCTGAGTAGCATGATGAAGACAAAGCTAAGAATTAGTCCTTACAAGTCATAATAATTAATGGCTAGGAGAAAACTACAGGCAAACTTGACCTTTGACACTGTTAAGAATGCAGACCTGAGGGTCTGTGATGTAAGAAAGAGAAAGATGCAAGAAGGTTGAAGTTGGGATGCAGATAGGGGTATCAGACCAATTCTTGAGGGATTCACAAATATATTTTTGCTTTTCAACCTGGAAAGTGTGATGTTTTTGCCTCTACACTGCTTCACTGGTGCTTCATTTCTATACTTTCCTGCCTCTGGCAGCCCGAGAAGATGAGGGGCTGTGTCTGTCTGGGCTTGTGTTTGGTGGGAGTCTTGTATGTGGGTGCTCTTGCAGGCAGTATCCTGTCTGCAGCCATCTGTGTGACTGGCACTGTTGGTGTTATGTGTCTGTGTCTGTCTGTGTGCACTGAGACTGGGCTCCAAAAACTAGCAGGAGAGGTCCTGGACCAGAAATTTTTGAATCAGTGGCCATTTATAGCATCCCTTTGCAATGAATTTTCATAGAGATGATGATTTTTGGAGTTTCTAAGAAGACAGAAACTTTTTCAAGTTATTATTAAGACTTTTGTATATATCAGTTACCATAGAATAGTCACAAACTGTATTTTTGTGTAAGAAAGATTGCTGTGAAACGCTTTTTCCTTCATGGGATGCAATTTATTTTTTTCATCAAAAAGTCAGAATCAAGGATTCTGCCAGAGAATCAAAAAGGCATGAGAGGTAATCAGAGTGTAAAATAGGATTTCAAGAGTATAAAGCCAGTGCAAATGAAGCTAAATTAATTAATTATTTGCTCCAAAATTTAGGACAGAGGCCAGTAAAGAGATTTGCACATTGAAACTATTTTTAGTGGTATTAGTCAGATTATTGCACCTGAGTAAAGAGATTTTAAAATAAATAACTGAAAAGAATAGCAATAAAAGTGTAAGCATTTGATGGTATATTCAAGGAATTCTAACTCAAATGAGAGCAGCTTTGCAGAAAAGAACCTCTGGGTCCTAGTAAATGATCTGAGCACAAAGCAGCAAAGCACCCTTGAAGGAAAGAAAACAAAGAGCTTCCTGTGTTACATTAGGAAAAGTGTCCCCAGCAGGTCTAGGAAGATAATGCTTTCACTCTGCTTTGCACTGGGGAAGCCATCTGCAGTGCTGGGCCCAGTTCTGAATTCTCCAGTCCAAGAGACATGGACATACTAGAGACAGTCTAGGGAAGGGCCACCAAGATGATGAAGAAACTGAAATACCTGTCCTCAGCTTGGCAGAGTGAAGTCTTCGATATTTAGGGGATTTTGCCAATATGTACAAATATCTTAGGATGAGGGAAAAAAAAAAATAATGCCAGGCTTTCCTTAATGGGGCCCAGTGAGAGCATGAGAAGCAATGAGCAAGGTAGATATACAGGGAATTCTTATACATAAGCAAATACTTTTTATTATAATGGTGGTGGGTTTGGATGTAGGTTTCAAAATTTTGTGTGTGGGGTGAGCTGCAGGAGTGGCCTCTGAGAAGAGGGCCAAGGGCTGTTCTCTGCCAGACACAGCCAGCTCCAAACAGCTCCAAAGAGCCATAAGGCACAGTGGAGCCCCACAGGCAAGATGATGGTGCCTTAGGGAAAGCATATTTAAGAAAGGATAAAATGCAGGAGCAGATATGTGGGTGCTCAGCTGTCACATAGGGTGAACCCACAGCAGCAGGGAAGAACTGGAACAAGTAGCTGAGTGCCTATGGAATCTCCAGCCTTGGAGACACTAAAAACCCAATCAGGCAAAGTCCTGTGCACCTTACTCTAGCTGAGCCCCCTCTGTGCAGGGGTTGTGGCCTAGATGATCTCCAGAGGCCCTTGCTGAATTCAACCATCCTGTGCTTCTAAGAAATTACAGATGGCCCCAGGCCTCTATAATTAGAAGGGAAAATTATGTATAGACTTGTGTTTTCAGTACAGAGTACCTAAAATTATATAAGAACATTTTGAGGTTTTTTGCAGCTGAGCAGAATAGTGTTCACATTACATATTGCAAGCGACTTTGAGATGAAAAGTTTTCTGAAACAAGATTTGAGGAATGTGAAGGACACTGTATAGAAAATTTTTACGTTTCCTATATTCTGGACAAAGATGATCACTCGAATAATCTGTCCTCAGAAACGTACCTGAATTTCTTTTAGAACTGTCTCCTTAACTAATACCCTGAAAAAAAAAAAGTTTGTGAGATATGTTTGACCAACAGACTGCAATATCTAAATTAATGGGGAAATAATTTATCTGACATATGAGCATAATCCACCATGCACTGACTTCCAGCAGTCTGATGCAAAGGGCTCCTCGCAAATTACGGAATTAAAAAAAATTATGCCCAGAGCAAACAGTACAGCTCTGCCTATCCATAGATGAGATAAACCAAATGGTAATTTGTTCTCTTATGGTAATGGTTAATGTCTTGGGCTATCTGTCAGAGAACCCATTGGTTCTGCAGCTACAGAAGTAGGTACAGTGTTAGAAGCACTGGTAAGTCTGACTATACACAGATAAAGATAGACTGGGGGATGCTTTACTAGATATGTTTGGTTATGCACAAGCAAAATAAAGTTTTTCTCAGATTTTATAAATGGGTAAAATGTAAACCAATTTTTGTGATGAGGAAGAAGTATCCTTGCTGAAATAGACAATGGTTCATGTAAGTAATGTGATAACTCAAGAACTCTTGCCATTTGCTCATAATCAGATAATCATGTAAACCAAAAGTTGCCCAAAATTCTGGTTGATGTATACTATTATGCAGAACTTCAGCTCAGTTCCCTTAAACGCATCACTATATGGAAATAAGGTCTGAGAAAAGGAAGACAAACCTTAATAATCAGGCATTCTTACAGCTATCCTCTTAGTGTGCTTACAGAGTGAATGCATACTTGCAAGTAGCTGAATTTTATATGCTATATGCACTACCACTACTATAATCTACTCGTATTTCTTAGCACACCTACTTACCTCATAATGTGTAGATCTATATAGAATCATAGAATAGTTTGGGTTGGAAAGGGCCTTTAAAAATAATCTAGTCCACCTCTCAATATATATTATATACTTAATCCTGTGCTTAGGAGTTTTTCACATATTGTCACATCAGGTCAGAATAAACCAAGTTGTTTAAAAAAACCTACTTTTAAAAATAGTATTGTCTTGTCTCAAAGAAGTGAAAATTAAGAACTTTATCTTTTTGCTTTCCTGATTCCTTAGTAATGAGTGCTTTGACTACTTGATACCAACCTCTTCCTTAGTGTTGAGATACCAGAGTACATTGTAGACCACTCATCCAGGTGGAATATTTAAAAAAGAAATTAGAAAGCCTAAAACAGCCTGAGATACTTTATTTTTTCCCCAGAAACAAATTAATTCACGAGGAAAAAAAAAAAAGGATTTCAGTGATTTCAAAAAAATCTTCAAAAAGCTAGTCTTTACTATTAATCTTCAATCAAGTTTTTTGAAAAAAAATAAACGTTTTGAAGCCCCTTTATTTTTTTAATTCTATTCAAAAATATTGTCTTGCTGACGTGAATAATCTAGTGCTAATGACGTATAACTCACTAATGTTGCTCTTTCAGGGAAATAAATCTATATGAACACAACAATCCCTATCAGTCATCCTTCATAGGTCAAGATACTCTAATTATACAATTTGTTTCTTTTAGCTTCTCTTAGGATAGATTTCCAGAAAAATTCATTTATGTACATATGAAGTTTGTCACTTATTTTAAGAAGTTGTAATTAGACTAGAAAATATCCTTAATGAGACACACAATATATGATTGCTTTCATCATGTAAATACTTGTATAGTAAAAGGAAACAACTTCAACCATTTTCAGAAACAGTGCCCTAAATCACTCTGACAGTACAACATGTGATGGGAATATTTTTAAGGGAAAAATCACCGTAGGCTGTTTACTGTCAAGCTTAGCAAGACAAAAGGTTAGTTCACTAGGAGGAGAAACTGGATGTTAAATTTGAGGCTTAGGCCTATATGAAATAATACGCTTTTCTTGTATAAAATTGCACTGGTTAAAGATTTTCTGCATATTGGTAAAAGTAAGCACATATATTTTACCAAGAATCCATGTTAAGTATTTAACTATCATTTATTCTGAATATATATTGCTGTTTTTTTCTTTTTTTTTGATGTGGCCAAATCAGTATAATGTAATAATAGCAATATATTATGGTACTTTGTAGCACATCATATATATGTATTCAGAGAAAAGATATTATAATAATTATTAGATTATGATATTTTACTCTTAAATAGGAAAATAAACTAAACCTTTATAGTTCTTCCAGAATACGAATTCAGTAGTACACCATTCCACAGTTACTTACATTTCACAAATTGTTTCATGTTTTTATATAAGTGCTTGAATCAAAAATTCTCATAGATTTATATATTTAGACACTGCAGGCAAAATTTTGTGTTGGCCAGGAAATCTGGAATCAATCAAACAGATCAGAATATTTCAAAGTGCTCCTTTGATTTTGCAGGCAAAATAACTCTTTAAAAAAAATAAAAATTAAATTTGTGCTATTTCTGAATGCTGCCAGAGTTTATTCCACTTTGCTAATGAACAGTAGACATATACTTTTTGTAAAATACATATAACTGAATATATGAAAAGATCATTAACTTTGTGGTATTGAACTAAAATTTAGAGAAAAAGAGAACTCTAATGAATACCAACAAATATTATGTCTGCAATTACACTCAATTATCTTTAGTAATATAGTGAGATGGTATTTTTCCCTGACTTTTTAACACAACTTTTTCTCTATGCCAATATTTACATTATATTATTTTCAGTGTCTACAAATAACAATGAGACCAAAATTGCTCTAATTTTGTGTTAATTTGTATTTTCACACAACACAATTAGCAATTCATATTACTATACGGAGAAAAAATTGTGGAGATGCTCCAACAGAAGAAAAAAATTGTTAATGGTTATAATGTGTACCCTTGTTGATCTGTACACCATTGCTCAGTATTGTTGTGTCTTCTAGTCTAACTCAACAAATATCTTCCAAAAACACAGCAGATGTTTTACTGGCTTTTTAATTTTATTTCGACCTAGTACCTATATGCTGATACATTTGAATACAGAGTTGTAAACTCTATAAAATCATGTAGAGGAATGCTATTTAGGCATATGTATTGAAGCCTTCAGATGTCATCTATTAGGAAGGTCGTACCTGCAGACAGGTGCATGAAATTGGAAGAAATTTTATACATTCCTACACAGTAACTAAATGTCTTCAGTTACACAGAAATTAAATACCATCACAAGAAGTGGTTATATTAATTACTCATTCATGGGATTTTTTATTTCTTATGTTTACTTAGGGAAAAAAATACCTGTTATAGGAACACTGAAAGTTCAAACGTTATTTGCCTATATACTCATTAGAAAAATTTGAAGCATCTCACAACCTTACACAAAATTCCAACGTCTTGTGCACCTCAGAAAACCAATTACTTTTGGATTACCTTGATTCTTTGTTGTTTATTATTTGACTTAATCCTTCACTCTACTCCATGTTGCTGTATCCTAGAAAAAGACGGAGAACTAGAAACTTGAGTCAATGAAAACGGTGAAGGTATATAAACATCATAATATTCTATTAAAATTCGACTGAAATTAAAAAAAAACAAAAACAAAAACAAAAAAAAACAAAAAAAAACCCAAAAAAAACCAAAAAAAACCCCTTATATAATTAAAATTAAAGGAAAGTTGGGTAATGGTTGAAGAATTATACCCATAAAAGGAAAATGGTAATTAGTAATTGACATATCTTTACTTTTACCATTTTGAAATATGAACTGAAAACCACATTTATCTATCTTTCCATTTTGTCAGAAATCACATATATATTTTTAAATCAGATAGACTTAAAATTGAGATTGTCTCATTTTCTATTGGAATATTTGAAGTGCAGCTCTAAATTTACTGACTGCTTGCCAGTATTGTTTGATGTAATATTTTCTCTGTGGATTTTAATGCGAGATAGGGCAGATATGAAATTGCAACACTGAGGGCATTTTAGTCTTCTCTTGACTTCTTTCTAAGGTGAAAATCATGTGTGGAGAGAATCTTAAATATGTAGTTCAAACACGAATTTAGTTTTGTGCTTCTTCTCAAAAAAATCTCCAAAATCAGAATATTAAAGAATTTTTATTCTCTAAGGTAGAAATATATAAATCTTGTTACCTACCTACCTGCCATTTATTGCTAGAACAATTGTCTCAATATTTCATTTCCCAACAAATAAATCAGAAAAATTTGTGATAACATGGGAGGACTTCTAGGCCAGAAATCTGATTTCAGTCATTTTACAAACAGAACATTTAAGCAATTAGTATGTGTTAAAATACAGTAAAAACGAAATAATTAAATAAGCGAGTTTTAATGTCCTTAATTGGTTTCAACAGAGACAGATATGTTGAATTAAATGCACACATTAAGGATTCAAAACTTGACTAGCTTGTTAGAGCTTTCAGTGTTAATTATGATTTTCATTTTCTTTAATAGTAGTAAAGGTCTAAGAGAGTGTCCTCTTAGAGTAGTAGTAAAATGCTAGTGCAAAGAGTTCTATAGTGCTGTTGTAAAAATACCCTCTGTTAGATCTTATCTTTTAAACTAAATTACACTTTTAGATTTATATATTTCTCCTACAGATAACCTCTTTTCATATGCAATAGTGATCTAATCTTTACCAATGTCTTTTCCTCCCTAATCTGCATCACCTTTCCAAGAACAAATTCATATCATGCAAACTTAAACAAAAGCAGTGCTTTTTTCTTCAAACAGTGTATAATATATTTGCATGATGAACTGCTAACACATTTAGTTAATGTAACCCTTTCTTCTGAGAAAAAGAAACCAAACAAATTGTGATAATATAGAACACATTTATTTTCTTTCTAATGGAGATCATAGATTCACACTAACATAAAGTCAATGGTAGAACTAATTTAGATTGCTTCTATTCTGAAATTTATGTATGCATATGTGCTTCATCCTGTCTGTGTCAAATGTGATGTACTTCTTTTCCAAATTATTGTTTATCCATTTCTCATAGAATCATAGAATTGATTGGGTTGGAAGGAACCATCAATAATCATTAGGCCATGGGCAGGGATACTTTCACTGGATTAGGTTGCTCAAAGCTCCATCCAACCTAACTTAGAACACTTCCAGTGATGAGACATCAACATCTTCTCAGGGTAAACTGCCACTATTACCAACCTCCTTGTAAAGAATACAGACAATCTAAATAGCCAATCTATACCTACCCTCTTTCAGTTTAAATCCATTGCCCTTTTTCCTGTCACTACAAGTTCTCTTAAAAGGCCTCTGTCTTTCTTATAAACATTCTTTAAGAACTGAAAGGCTGTAATAAGGTCTTCCCAGAGAGTTCTCCTCTCTGGGCTGAACAACCTCAGCCAGCTACCTCAGCCTGTTGTCATAGGAGGGATGCTTCAGCTTTCTGACTGTTTTCATGTGACACGGCCCGCCTTCTCCACCCCGCTCCGACTCGCCCAGCTAGCTCCTGAAGGCGAGACCAGTGCCGAGAGTGGCCCACTTCCAGGATTCAGGGGAACCCGGAATGTGGGTAGGGCTCTGAACCCTCACGGCCGTACACGCGTCCGGGGAGGAGCAAAGGATCGAGACAGAGTCCTTCTGAGGTTCCGGGGAAGCGGGATTTATTGAGGGACGGAGGACAATCCGGATCGGGGGAAAGGAACCGCAGAAGGCAGGGAACACAGGTGTACAGCAACTTAAATAGGGGCCCTCCCCCAAGGGAGGGTACAATACAGCACCAATGGCTACAGTTTGGGGTGTAACATAAGGCAGGGCTGATTATACATACAACGAATAGGGGCAAACATAGGCGGGGAAATACATGTAACATCAAATCATATGCTAAGAAGGGGATGACTGATACAGAAGATACTAGAAGGATGGGGGGGCTAGGAGGGATTGACAGTCTTCGGGGCAGGGACTAGAGTGAGGGACAGGGAAGGTACTGGAAGGTGGGTTGGGGCTTGGGTTGATTGATCAAGGGTAGGCGGGAATTAGGGCAACTGAATTATAACGGGGGGGGGTACAAACAATAGAACAAACCATCTAGTAACAATAAAATAACGCAATACAACATCCCCCCCTTTTCTTTTTAAGAAGATTAAGTTGATGGTACCAGTGTGGGGGAGACACCTTTGAAAGTAATCTTAAAAACTGAAATGGTAGGGGAAATAGGAAACAAGACTGACATCATTAACAGAACTGTTCAAAATGTAGAAGTCAACCATCCCAATAAAGTCCTTTAGTGTTTCAGATTTGCTTCTGGTGACTTCGCCTGAGTGTCTTGATGTTGGTGATGGTGAAGACGACTTTTGTGCTGCCCACAGATATCCTTAGGGTACACCGGAGACAGGGTTGCATCCTCCACGGGGTGCTCCAAGTACAGGGAGCATCCCGAGGAGGTCATGGGGAAGGGGAAGGGTTTGCAGGGGGAGCCCCAGGGGCGCTTAGGGTATTTTGAAGGAAAGGGGAGGTTATCCTTCTAAAAGAAAAAGGCAACATAATTCACATAACACTTTAGGGAATTGGGGAAAAAGGGTTTAGGAAAGGACTCTGAAAAGGGGGGTGTCTGAGCCAGCTGAGGACTGTTGATGTCAAATGGAGGAGCGTCTTCGACGACGCAAGGAGGCGACCTTTACATCCTTTAGGATCGGCCCTGGCTGAGACCTGTGTATGCCATCAGCCAGAGCCAAGCCCAAGGGGGGATGTGGATCCCATTCTTGGATCCTCTGTCGCCTCCAGTAAACGTCCTCCCCCGAGTCCCCCTGGCAGCCTGCCTCATTTTTCTCCTCACACAAGGCAGCACTGAGCTCCGCTCTTTTTTGTTCCTCCCGAGATGACCCTCCTGCAGGATCACAACAGGAGGGGCCTGCTGGGGGCAGAGCTGAATGACATAATTGGGTGCACTCTGACATGGGGAAAGGACAGAGGGTTTCATGGTCCTCTTTCAGACCTGCTCTAAGAGGCAGGTGTCTTTCTTGTAATGTGACTAGACTCAGGACTCTATGTTCAAGCACAGGTGCTAGGAAAGAGCATCTGAAAAAGAAAACACTGATTCTTTGTTTTATGAAAACAAGAACAGATTTACAAGTGCTGTGGATGACCTGGGAATGGTCATAAATTGCCTGTTTAGCTTTATGCCATCAAGACATATTTTGCACACCTTGAAGAAGTATCATATTATTGATGGAGGATGGAAAAGGTTTTTTAAGACTTCTTGGGTGCAATAGGAAGAAACTGAGTTATGGGTATCGCAAGGCCCTTTGTGAACAGATGGAACAAAGGTCACAGACCATGCTGTGTTTCAGCCTACTTTCAAGCCATCCCACTGAGGACCTGAAAATATACTTAGAAATAAATATATCTTCATTAATTCAAATAAAACCCTGTTTCCATTGCTCTAGATGTATCCTAATTCAATTGGTATTTACAATATAAGGATATTAAGCAGAAATTAACTTCTGTAAACAGAAAAAAAAAAGTATATGGACAATGTTTTTTTAAATTGAAAGCAGTACTATGATAATGTCAGCCTAATTTAATAGGTTTTGCTTAAAATGAATCAGGTTATAGTCACCGTTTCTCATTGTAAACACCAAATTATTCCTCTTTGAGTAGATATCCTTTCACGAGTTTACTGGTAGTAAAGTATGAATCAAGTATTGTAAAAATCTTAATTGTAACTTAAATGCTTATGATGTACTCAGATGTCAACTATTGGTAGTGGAATTCTTGCTGCAATGTGGGGTTGGATAGCAACCACTAAAAGATCACTTTGATCTTTAAAATTATATATTCTTATTGGATATTACTTTGTTAAATCTACCTTTCCTTCTTAGCCCTAAAAATCTGATTTGCTTTGTAATCCATTCTGAATCAAGTGACACCACTGTATCCAATCTAAATTTTGCTGGAGCCCAAGATTGTGGATTACTAAATTACAGAAATCAGAGTCTAAGTAATTCACATTGGTATTACTACAGCTTTTGATAGAGACTACTGCAAATCTGTGAGCTTGACACTCAGGGCAAATGACAGTATTGCTATTCTGCTGATCCAGTCAGTGTTATTTTTGCTCTGTGAAATATAGAAGCACAGTCCTTTGCTGTATGGCATTCAGAACAGTATCTGTTCTTAAATTCTCACTTACTAACAACTTTAATGGTGTTTTGTAGTTTAGTTTCCTTATTAATATCCACAGAAACAATTTTTCTTCTTATAACCTTTATTATGTACTAGGAAAAAAAAGCAGAAAAGCAGTGTCTTCAGAAAATGTATTAAAGGATATGTATTTCTCTGTAGGTCTCATTTTTTAAAAGACAAACTGTGACTATGTGTAAATGCTTTTACCTCAAATGTTTGAGATATTTTTAATTGAAAAAAAAGCCAAACCCAAACAAATGGATACAATTCATACTAACCTCCATTCCTGGAATCCTTATCTAATTAATGAGCAGACAAAAGATATTTTATCCTCACAAATATTCACCCCTCCTTGGTAATACTTTCTGGTTTTTTTCATATCAATGTCTCTGACTATATCTATATCTACATCCATCTGTATCATCTATCAATAGATATCTGTGAGATTGCACTCATATCTACCTTTGATAGGAAAAAGTAATTATAGAAGGGATAATATTTCTGCTTTTTAATAAACAGTGCTGAACGGAATACCATTGCAACAGATATTCACAATCTCTAAAAATTTTGGCTCATTGCACCTTTGAGAAAGTCTTGTAGCCAGGCTCCTTTTTGTCATAATTGAAATGATACATATACAGAAATTTCATGACTAAAATTCCAAATCTTCTGACATCAGATCCTCTGCTCTCACATAGACCAGACAACAGAAAAAAGAAGAACTGAGGTCATATTATGGATAGCTGTTTTCATTCTGCCCTTGAAATCCTGTGTACAGAAATCAAACTAACACTCAAAATGCAATCATGCATAAGCCAATCATGCTGTGTTGCTCGAGGCTAACAGTTCTGCAGGTACAAATCAAGGAAACACCAACTTCTTTGCTTGTTTTCCACCAGCACCTTGTCACTCTTGCTGGGGCCTCAGAAAACCATCATCCTCACCTTTCCTCAGGGCATTCAGTAGTTGACAATAGCAGTCACTCATTCAGACGGTACAGGTAGAATCCTGGTAGCTTCTGTCTCTTGTTAATGATTCTGGATCATAAATACTGCCACTGCTGACAGATGTAATTACTCATGGAAATCCACTTCATTGTACCCTTGTGTTTGCCTTACAAGTATCATAAACGGGCTCTTCTCAAAAATCTGACATTCTAGGAAAGTACAGCCCCAATTGAAAAGAGATGTGAGAGCTGACAAGAGATGACAAATGTCAGTAGTTCAGCCACACTGTTGACAGATCTGTCCTTGTTAACATCAACAGTATTAGTAGAATGGTGAAATAACCTATTACTCACTTGCCAAGGTTTGCTGTTAAAAACTTCCCACTCCCTTGTAACTCTCCCAATCTCTCCTGCCAGCTATCCATCCAGAACCCCTCCCACAAACACCTTTTGGTAACTTTTTTTTTTCCACCCAAATAAAAAGGTGAAATGAAATATAAAAGTTATAATGTTCTAAAAAAACCCTATATATAAAGTTCTGTCAAACATATTATAAGGATACATCAGTTTGTTAATGCAAAAAAGAGGTCCACAGTAACAATGGCCCACACCTGAAGGGCAGATTAAGGACACGTGCAATGAAACAAGTTTCCCTCTATGTGAATTGGCTATACAGTCATAGTGATGGATAATGGGAAACTGCTGATCATGAGACCTTGGCCTTAAAACCCTTTGTCTGTGATCTGGAATGAAAGTTTTACTCTGAGCTGGCATACTGATGGCTGTCAAAATAAATGTATAAATGCTTACCATTTTTTCCTATCTCTTCAGAACATGAAAAATAGAACATATTTTTCAGGTAGGTGTCCTTGAAAAAAAAAAAAGTTAAAAGAAAGAAAGAACAAAGGAAAGAAAGACCTTTATAGCTCTTAAAAAAAAAAAAAAACCAAAAAAACAACAAAAAACCAAAACCCCAGAATTTTAAAAAACTGAATAAGCTTTATCTTGCCAAAATTGTATGTAAAATATATAAAATTTACACTGATTAGGTCGAGAGCATGTATAGTCTTGGAAATACGTGATTGCGCATTTTGACTAAAAATGAATCTCCACATAGTAGCATTCTATCTCTCTGTCTTTTTGACTCTCATTTCTTTTCCCCCTCCAGGTAGAGTTCGTTTTGCAGCTCATGGTAATTAAAAAATAAATCTCCCTAGAAGTAGCACTAGTTCTATACTATTTTACTTTATATTATTGGTAGTCCACTTAAATCTTAATGCTTTAAGTTCTTAAATCTTTAAGCACCTAAATCTTAAGCTCTTAAACGTGAAATTTTGTGATATTTATTTTGGTAAGGTAGAAAAGTTCATTTATTACTGTTGCCAAATCCATACAAAGTAGCTGTCCTACACTCTTCATGGGCTGCATACAAATACTTGCCTTTAAAATGCAAGCATCCTTCAGCTTGGTGAAACACCTGAGTCCAGCTCTAGGAAAATGCTTTAGTGTACTGAGATGAATGTCTCTTCTTCGACTGGCCTTTTTCATTTTCACATGTAAACATGCCATATACCACCCAGATGCAGCACAAAGAGGATTCCTGCCCTGTATGGCCTAAATCAAACATGACATAACAAGTCACGCTTATGAACAGATGTGGTGTATCTGGAGGGAAAACTAAGGACAAAGATAAAAAAAAAAATCAGGCTGTTTGTCAGGCATTTATTCAATTTGATGTCTCAGATTCTTCCATCCTACTTTTTTTAAAAAAATTCCCTTCCCCCTCTCCCCTCACCCTTTAAGGATTCAGAAGGTTGAGTGCAATTTCCCTCCCTTTGCTAAGCGGACAGTGAATATACTTAGCATATAGTAACACCCCTGTAAAAGTTACATTATATTCCCTTCTAATATGATTACTTTATGGCACCTAAAAAATTACCTTTATTGCTTTCTAATGTGTGTCATTTTTGCTACTGTTTGGATGTGTAAAGTAATAGCAGTCTCTTGGGGTGTAACTGTATCGCAGGGTAGTGAGTTAACCTTAACTGGCTGCCAGGAACCCAACAAGAAGTTCCGTCACACACCCCACGCTCCCCTTTGCTCCCCTTTCCATTCCCTTTGGAATGGAAAAGGAACCTTTGCATTAACCTCGGGGAAAGGCTGCAGCACACTTCAAACAGACTTTGCTGAAGCTGACTCCAAAACACAGAGGCACATGCCTGTGAGTCAAGTACTGACAAAGTCTGTGCAGATGAGGAGCACGAAGGAGACTTTGTTATGCATTTGTACAACCCCTATGCAAGCTGGCAGTATAGAAGCAGAGAAAGTCAAAATAGCTCAGAAGTGGATAACATATGTTAAAAAGCCCCCAAAATTAACAAGCTATGAGGAAAACCATGAAAAATTAAGGGTAATTTGATGAGCTGAATCCAAAACAAACAAAGTATATAACCAGTGAACACCAAACCCTTGATCTTAGATACAGCAATACAGAATCAGAATTTAATACCTGTGTTTTTCAGCAACCTGTATTCACAAATAAGCAAGTGTTTTTCTCTTTCAGTGACTCAGGTACACTGGCAGTAGAGAGGCAAGCATGTTCACTTTTAATTCCAGTATGTATCATGCTAAAAAGCAGTTTGAATTAAGTACTTTGAATTAAGATTATAGAATCATAGAAACATCTGTGATCCAATGCCCTGTCATAAGCAGAGGCACCGTGCACTAGATCATGTTGCTGATGCTTGAACACTTCCAGAGATAGAGCATCTACAACTTCTCTGAGCAACCTGCTCCAGTGCCTCACTACCCTCACAGTAAAGAATTTTTCTTTATATTCCTTCTAAACCTACTCTCTTTCGTCTGAAGCTATCTCCCTATGTTTTACTACACATCCTTGCAAAATTTTCTCTCCATCTTTCTTGTAGGCTCTTGTTAGGTTCTGGAAGATCACAATTAGGTCACTCTGAAGCCTTATCCTCTCCAAGCTATAGAGCCACAATTCCCTTTGCCTCACAGGTGTTTCGCATAACTGTATTTATTAAATGGCAGAAGAATGCATTTCTACAGGTCTGTTGGACTTAACAAGGAATTAAATCTGTTTAAGGTTGTTTATCCTGTCTCTTCTTAGAAAATGTTGGCAGTCTAACAAGCTGTAATAGTAGATGTTGATGTAATAGAAAACAAAAAATGAATCCATTGGGAAGCATTGGTTACCTTCATGTCCAAATTCAATGAGCAGGAGTATTCAGCTCATAACTGGGCTTTGGCACTTAGAACCTCCATAGGGGCAAACCTCTGGATTTTAAAATTTCTTTTAAAATATATTGTTAATGCCTAAAAGAGTCAAAACTGCACACAAAATGTACTGCTTTAACCTTAACTTTCCCCAGACATTGTTTTTTTATATTATTATCATTTACTTTTGTTATTGTGCAATTCTATATACTTAAAAGGCTGTGCATTGGAGTAGCTAAGTCCTTATTTGGGTCTGGCTTCCAATCTATGAAATAATTAGTGGATCAATATAGAATTAACTTGAAATATTTTGGATCTTCATCCTTGCGATCTTCAACTACTTCTGTTTGACTTTGTGCTGCTTTATCATTGTAATGGTCATTGAAAGTAATAGGCTTATTTGGGATTTGATTCATTGGGATGCATAGGGAGCACTTCTTAGAACATTTGGGAGATTTAATTTGTTAATTGGAAGGTACTAATTTTAATTTTTATTTAAAATTCTTCTCATTTTCCACATAATACGAGACTGATATTTATAGAAATCTCTACAGTTACTGTATCTACAAAATACCTTCAGTCATTAACACAATATGCCTGCCAATTAATATTTGCGAAAACTTTTCTTTTTAAACAAATTAATTCCCACAAACAATCAAGTGACCTAGTATAACTAATGCCAACATTGTTCCACTTAAATGGGTTCACTTTTCCATGCAGTAGAAGAGCATTACATAGAAACTTCAGTTGATCTTCAGGATCTTTTACAGAAAACCATCAGTTTGGACAGTGTTACTATCCAACATTTAATTATACAAGTTCAAAAATAAATTTTAGACACAGAACTAAGAAGACTAAACTATTGTTGAAGGTATTTCTTTTACTTTTGGGGTTTTTCTCAGATTATAATAGGCAATGAAAAGAAACTAAAATATAACAAGGGAAATATAATTTGTTTCCAAAAACTCAATCATCCTTCTGCAATTGAAAACAGGAGCTTTGGCATGCCTTATGTGATCTTTATATTGAAACATGCCACTAAGTGTTTTTCTGCCTTGTCTTGCCTCTACATGCAACAGAATAATTGACTTGCAGGTAATTTTTTACTTTTCCCTGCTTTTCAATTCCAGAAGAAAACTGAAACATGAAATAATTTATATGAAAGTATTAATCTCTACAAATACTTGAAAGCTGGAAACCTGAATGGGATGGAGTGATCTTGGCTGGCCCCAATGCTACTCTTTCATGCCTTCTCTTATGTGGGACGGGGGAAGAAAATAAGAATCTCATAGGATGAGACAAAGACAATTTAAGAATTAAAAGCAAAAGTCACACATAGAAGCAAAGAAAACAAAAAATATTTATCATCTACCTTCCGTCAGCAGGTGATATTCAGCTACTCCCTGGGAAGTAGGTCTTCAACATGAATAGTGGTTGCTTTGTAAGAAAAATGCCCTAATAATAAATACCCCTCCCCAGTTCCTTTCTCTAGCTTTCGTTGCTGAGCATGGTGTCATATGGAATGCAATGTGACTTTGGTTGGCTTGGGTCAGCTGTCCTGGCTGTGCCCCCTCCCAGCCTCCTGCCCACCCCAGCCCACAGGCCTTAGGGGAGGGAGGGAGGGAAGTTTGGGGAGACAGTGCTGATGCTGTGCCAGCGATGCTCATCAGCCAAGGCACTGGTGTGTTATCAAATCTTCTGGCTGCAGGCACAAAACACAGCTCCATGAGGGCTGATATGGGGGGAATTATCCCCATCCCATCAAGAACCAATACACATAGTCAGGACACTGAAAAATTATTAGGTATTTGTCCTAACTCACCATTAACTTATTAAAATTATTTAGATTATTTTTTCCAAATATAGATGAACGATTTTGTAAATATGACAGATTCAGGGAATTATTTCCCTGCATCTATTTGCTCATTAATCCACAGAATGTAATTTTCCCCCACACTGCTTCTAACTTAAGGAGCTACTTCGTAGTAACAATCTATTCTGAAAATGTCTTTAAATAAATACTCAAATTTTATATTTTTCAGTAGGGTCTCTTTAGTTCTTTTTTGGTAGGATCTTATTTCTAGAATTTTTCTGAAAGCTACCGAATGGCTTATAAGTAAGTAGCAACATATTTGTTTTTCCAAATCTGTTATTCACAATAAATGCAGACCTCCACAGGATATATTCTATAAAAAGCAAAACAAGATTTTATGTAACAATTTTCATTCTTTTTTGTCAAAGTGCTTTTAAAAGTCTCTTTAAAAAGTCTGTTTGTTCAAAATACATTGAAATTGTAGTACAGAAAAGTGAAATTGCATATATACTGAAAGAAAGTTGCTTTATCTATGTTATTATCAAAAAATATGGCCCACATGAGCCATGATTATTATTAGAGATATTAAATAGAACTTTGATTTCTACTGAAAAAAATTTTATAAATAAGATCTACCTTTGATTGATATAGTTCAAGAGTACTACTTTTGTCTTCAATCTGTACTACGTATTCTTAGAAAGATGCAGTTCTCTGATATTTCTTGTGGTTATGAAAAGTACAGTTCTGGTCTTCCTAATGGCCATCAGCAGGGACATGTGAGTAAATATAGGATTGAAAAGGTCATCTGGTGCCTGGATATCTGTTTCTTCTGTATTATGGGTACATTTGGGGGTATTTTAATATGAGTTGAATGACTTTTCTTCTACAGGCAAATACTCCCATCAGCATGCTATAAATTATACAACTTTATTCAAATACTTCATTCATTCAGTCTTCAAATAATCTAACCAAAGCAGCAAGCAGTCATCTTTTTGGTTTCTTCTGTGGGCTAACAGTGAATTAGAGCACGATCTTGAGAGAACCAAGTTTCCTTTATATTATGGTTCTTGATTTTTCCCTCTGCAATGCTGCTTGTAGAAGAGACACACTTTTAACCCTTAAGTGTGCAAAGTCATTTTGCCCTTCTTCTGTGAGTACAAGTATCACACAATATTTACCTAGCTCTTCATATGTTTTATGGTGTTGCTGAAAAGGATGTTGGTATGTCTTATGGACATGAAGTAGGGTTTAACCTGTTAAAACTTTACACACAGTATAATACTCTAAAAAAAAAAAAAAAAAAGAAAGGAAAAAAAAAAAAAGAAAGGAAAAAAAAAAAAGAAAGGAAAAAAAAACCAGAGAAAATGGTAAGCAGTACCAGTGCAGTGCAGTACAATACAGTGTAACTGAAAATGCACTCTGACACTGATACCCATCTTGAGTGTTAGAAGCATTAAAAAAGCAAAATATGTAGTCAGACTTCAAGTGCGTTAAGCATCATTCATGCTCACAGAAAAAGAATATTCACAAAGTAAATATAACTAGATTATTTTTAATTACTGTTGATCAAATAATATAATTTTGTTCTACAATTATGGCTGCTATTGTCTATTGTGTAAATAGACTTAAAGATATCACACTTAGCAATTTGAATTTATGTGTAAAAAAGCCCTATGGAAATCAGCTAATATATTAAATTTCTACTGAGACAGGAAAAGTCAACCATTTTTACCTCTCCAGGGAAGCACATTTATATTCCTATAATCCATCCTGGAAGTAATACAGTAATTTAAACAAACTACTGAAGAGTTTTCAGCAGAATATTGGGCAGTTTCTAGTTGACTTAGATCAATATAGCTTTACTAGCACCAGAGGTTTGCCAATTTACACATTTCAGCGAATATATGCTAATTTATACCAGCTGAGAATCAGGCCTTTAAGAGATTGTAAATTTGTTTAAAGGTTTATTCATAATCCTGGATAATAGGAAGTGATGGTTGGGAGGATTATTTCAGTCATTTTAAAGATGCAATTAAGCCAAACATATAGACTTTTTAAAAGCCTTCCAACAAAGGGTTGCTACTTTTAAATGACCATTTTTTGTTGTGGGAAGAGAGATATATTTACTAATAAATTCACCTCGCAAGGAACAATTTAGCCACTTTCTTACTGATAAAAAGAGTCCAGAACACAGATAGTCAGTAATCCAAGATTCCTATTAATTTATAAATACATTTAGACCACTATGAGTAGCTGAAATGATCGTAATCACCATTACAGTTCAAGCACAATATCTAAGTTGCTATTAATAGTACACAAAGCTTGCTAACCCTTGCATTTCTCCACAGCAGCTCTGATATCTTGGAAAAATTCTCTTTCTTAAAGAGGATTTCTTAGTCTACAAATCAGAAAACATCTTTAAATGTCATAGACCACCTACAATTGATAGTCAAAGAAAAAAGGGAAGAGAAGGGAGGGGATGGGGAAAAGAAAAAAGAAAAGAAAAGAAAAGAAAAGAAAAGAAAAGAAAAGAAAAGAAAAGAAAAGAAAAGAAAAGAAAAGAAAAGAAAAGAAAAGAAAAGAAAAGAAAAGAAAAGAAAAGAAAAGAAAAGAAAAAAAATAAAAGAAAGAAAAAAGAAAAAAAGAAGTTTGCTTTCTCATTGTCTTTTGTCCTTGCAAGTGCAGTATTAAAGATTGATGTACCTGCTACCATTCTGTTCATGACAGAGCATTCTAGTCTCAGAGTTCTCATTCTGAGTGGTATCTGTCCAAAGTTAACAATTTTGAGACCTTCTATTGTTATTTTGGTGAGAAGGACAAAAAAACATTATAGGGAATAACCTAAGGAAATCCTAGGGGATTTACCAATATATATAATCAACATGTTTGGCTTCTATGGTGAAATGGCTGACTGTGAACTGCAGAGGAATCATGTTATTTGGTTCCACTCTAACAAGGCTTTCATTGAGTTCTCCCATTGGCTCTGACAGACATGCAGGAAACTTCTGGCAGCCCCTCACAGAAGCCACCCTGTAGCCACTCCACTCCCTGCTACCAAATCTTGGCCATGCAAACTCAATACACTGACCCATAAATCCTAAGTCATCCCTTATAAATATAAATGTACTTTCAAGCCAACTCCACATAGGGTGCAAAACTTTGTCTCCTCTCTGTGTTATGCTTTTTGAAGAGCTTGGATCCATCCAGCACTTTAGTCATTGAAGATGCCCCACCATATGTCCTGCATCACAATCATATTGTGGTTCAGTGACTGTGTGTAGTTTTTTAATTCCTTATTTTTCTTGTGCTTCATACACACACAGGAGCCAGGACTTTGGCTTTGCCATTTGTCTTGAGGATGGAAAGCTACACCCTGTCACCTTCCACTCCCTTCACCCTGGCCTTAGGTCCCTGTAATCACAATATTAGACTTGCAATAAGAGACATAGAAAATGTCTCAAAATAGCAAATATTTATAGCACATTGTATTCCAAAACAGCTGTTGAATTTCTAGAACTGGCTTGAATATCATTTTGGTCAGAAAAGTATTTAAATAAGTATTTTCAGATATATATTTCAACCATGGTCCAATAGCATTAAAAGAGGGACAAGCATTTCATTAACTCCATACTACTTGGGTAAATTTCCAAAGAAAAATTGCAAGAGTGCACCTATTCAGATATAGAGGAAAAATTGTAAGCATTTACCTTTAAGAGAAGTTTCAGGTCCATAGGTTCTCCATTGTCAGACCTACTGTCTCACAACCCAGTTAAACAAGCAATTTGAAATGTATCTCTGACCTCAGCATTTGTAATTACATAGCAGTATGGAGCTGCATGATAAGGGCAGGTCTCTGTTCAGCATTCAGTCTGTTCTGGTCTTAAATCTGAAACACCAATTGTTCTCACACACTGAAGAGAGAAGAAAATATTTCATACTCAATATCTGTCTATGTTTCAGCAACTGGGTACCTGAGCATTACAATCAGCTGAGATTGTAATTTTTTTCTTCTGGAATTATGCTTGAATTCCACATGTATATCTGTTTCTTAACACCGACACTGAATTTCACAAGAGAAGCAGCCTGGAGTGCACAGCAGGAGAAATGCAGCAAACACAAACAGCATATCAGAGCTGCTCAGTAAAGGTTCTTGTTTGATTTTTAGCATTTTGTAAGTGGTAGTACAACATAGTAAAGCTCAGCGAGACAAACATGAGTGTAGAATACAACTGCCAAAGTGCTTAAACTAAATTTTCCTGTGTTTTTTCTTGTTAAAGAAACCTGATGATCCTCAGGACATTGGGATTTCCTCAATCACTGTGTGCTAGAGTTCTATTTAGTGCACTTTCATTTTCCAAGGAATCACAGTCTGTCACTGTTTCCATCAGTAGATCCAGACAGTAAATAGGTGTTCTTCAAAGATGTGTAACAATTAACACACACACACACACAAGTATACATACAGAGAAACCAACACAGTCCAGTGCCTTTTATGCAGCACTCACATGAACACAGACAACAGTAAATCAGGTTCCTCTCCTTTCGTTGTTCAGGACTGAAGATAGACTTGTTGATAGATAGGCATCATTGCTCCTTAAGCCACGGCCACATTCACAGATCTGCTGATTATTAGCACAGGTTTTATGTTCACCTAACACCCATATGATCCATCCTGGATCCTAGGTCTTCAACTCGTTCAGAAACTCAGACTCTGGATCTTTCCTAGGCTCTTCCCACACACTAGCTAGTCCTGCAATTTCTCACAGTTATACCTAAAAGTTTATCAGGTTATTTTCTCCTAATTTGTTATGTCCAGCATTTCCTCATGCTATGTTCATATTGTCATGTTTTTCATATTCTATTCTGTTAGTAAATTGCAGGTCAGAGCCTACTTATCTGCCTACATATGTTAATACTTATATTTGTATATATAGATCTATGTGTGTGTGCTTATTTTCTGTTAATAATTTCATTTTGAGGTAGACATGGAAAATACTGATGTGTATTGATATTATACAGGATAAGACATGACAAATCTACAAAGCAGATATTGAAGTAAGCTGCATGTGTTCAACACAAAAGAAGCAGTTGTTCCCAGTAAAACCTCACTAGTGTCTCTTTCCCTATGTATGTCGTAAAATTTTGATCATAATGAAAAGGTAGGAATAACTGAACATTCTTCCCTGGAAACACAATCAGAATTCATTCTTTTATACAGTGAAAAAATTAGTAAGAAGCTACTTTTTTGATGGACAAGGTTTTCTTCCATTGCTGTCGTGAATATACAGGTCTAGTAGATGCAAGAAGTCAACTGAGGGGAAATAATGGGTGACAAAAGAGTGAAACCAGTTCTCAGCTGCCTTTTCTGTGGAACAGCATCAGCTGTCATTTAGTTGCTCCTAGAAACAGAGAATTTTGCTTTAGGAGAAATTTGCTGACTCCCTTGAGACTGGTCTCTGAGTGACCGACCAAAAAAGGCTCAATAGCATCAAAGAAGGAACTTAATCGTCAGTTCATATGGGTGATGCTTGGCAGGCAAATGATTCCATAAAAATGGGCACATGATAGTACAGGAAACGTACTATAACTGTTACCATGAAAATGAAGTAAAATCATATCTTTTTTATTATCCTACTTTGTTAATAGTGAACTAGCAAAAGTCAGTCCTGTTTTACGTAAGTGGAGACCACAGTTTTTAATTATTTTGGCTACTCTGTACCTTCTTGTGCCTGTGATCCAGTGGTTATCTGAAAACAAAACAAGTAAATTTTTCATAGGACATAGCTATATATCGTGAATATATTCAACTTAGTGGAGTTACAAAATAATTTTTTTCCATTCTCCATGCAAAATAAAAGTAAAAAACCATCCATACACAAATTTTTTATCACAGTTATTTCTTCAAGGTCTACAAAGAGATAATATGAAAGCCTTTTTTAGATTTAAACATTTTTTAGGCGTTTTCCTTACTGCAAAATTAAGCAACCATCTTTTAAATTCCAGGAGTTTCTGTTGTTCATAGGGTCAGCAGTGTTTTTTGGCATATATATTTTGCTATATATTCAAGGTAAATGAATGATAATTTAAAATTCTAAGTTTAGTCAGTTAATTACTTCCTGATTTGGCCAACAGAGTTAAAGAGAATTAAATTAATTTTAGTTTTACTCTATAAAATTCCAATAAATCCTGTTCTGACAAAAAGTGCATGGCAGTTATACAGAACATATACATGGATAGATATGGCAAACTTCACAAGACCAGATGCTAATCTATAAAGTGATTGCTCACAAATCAGCATAAACACACAAGCAGAGCTATCTTATGGACCAGTGATTATTAGAAGGAGAATAAGAACAGCATATTATTATTAAAAAATATATATTAGACAATTCTGCAGAGAATTTACAAAGTGCATTTAAAGTCCCTGTACTCCATTTGTGTATACTTTTAGCCGTGAATAGTAAGGTCATGCTTAAGTTGGAATTATAGTTTGAGGACTTGAGGAATTTCCCACCCCTTCCCAAAGATAGATTCTTTTTTCTAAATTGTGTAGCTCTTATAGGTGTATAAGTATAGGTGCATTTTTCCTGTGCTAAAATTTTCTGAATGAGCTTTTAAAAGTATGAAAAATATACCAGCTAATCTGTCTGGATAAAAAGAATAATAAATATATATTTTATTTTTTTTTTAAATCAGGTAATGGTCATCTATGATAGCAGTGTTTGTGTGCAGTCCTTTAGGTCAGTGGTTTGAGACTCAGCATATTATGGAAAATTTCCATTGCCTTCTCTGACAAAGGAACTTACACAAGTATTTGTACTTTGGGTATTCGAGATAAACTTCAATAGTGCAAAGAGTAGTAATTTATTTTCTCCTCTTGCATTTGATCTACTTTTACTTCAGAAATACTCCAAAAGTCTTTTCAGAGAATGTTTCTCTTTAGTCTGGTGGGCAGAATATTAATACAGAAAGCAAAAGGAGAATGGCTGCATTCCAGTCCAGACAATATTCTTTATTATTTGTATAAAGTGGAAGAGTGTCAGCAATACAGTATATACCAGACTTTGTGCTGCTGCCTATGGGGTTGAACATAACTGTGAAACCTCAACCCATGTATATTTTTTTATTTATTCAGCAGCCAATACATTCTTCTACTCTCATCCCAATATCAGCAAAACAAGCAAATGAACAAACAAAACAGTATCAGGTGATTTAAAATAATTAAAGTCTTAAATTGTCATGCAAACCTATTTAAACTGCTTTAATTCACACTGTGTGACAGGTTTTGTAGTCTTTAATAGAATTTGTAAAAAAATCTATGCTCATTCTTTAACATCTACATTTTCTTTGAAGTGTATTTGCTGATTATATATATATCTGTCGTAGCTAAGGAATATTTAGATCTTACTTGATGAGTAAGATCTTTATCTTTTGCTGATCTAGTACAACTATTATGCAGATTCAGAAGACAGGCTCTGTCCCCTGCTTCTATTATGATAGTAAAACTGTATGAGATGTTTGGAAAAAATGGCAATAATTAATATTGCTGTAATTAAATCAGGTTGAAGGAAGACAGTCACGAGGAGAATAGTCACCTGTCATTAGTTTGCATTTTATTGACAGGTCTTACACCACCTAGCTTTTCCTGGAGGATATGCTTATAATCTTACAATTTCAATATAAAAAACCAACACAAAATAATGTATATACATATTTCTATATATACATGTATATACAGTTGTGTATGTATTTAATAATTATATACTATTTTCCTTTAAAATTCCTGATGCTAGAAAGATGAAAATGTAATTAACTGCCTTCAGAAATGTCTTTCATAAATAAAGACATCTAAATATTATTTTAATATGAAAATTCAATTGATAGATTGCATCTTAATTGCTCCCTGTCATAAACTCCTTTGATAAATATATTTACTAGATAAACATGTTGGCAAGCATAATTTCCATTCCTTAGACTTTGTTCTCTGACCTTGTTTCATTCTCCTGAATTTTAGCCACCTATTCAAAACATATAATTTGGGATTCATCATGAACTCACTCTGTAGTTAGTTGAAAGTGAAAAAAAACACTTTAAAAAGCAATTCAGCGTTAAATATATCGACATCTAGGGAGGACTATCTCTTTCTACTTATTAGGGAGGAAGCCGAGATAAACATATTCCTCCTCAGTGACTATCAACTAAATGGTTGTTGTTGAGTGGAAAAACCTTCATTATTTTTTATAACTTCAGCCAAATTATCTTTTATCAGCCAAATACCTTTCGTGCTCTGCTAATAGCATCATAAACTTAGCAACTGCTCTTTATACTTGGATTCCAAATCAGAAAAGCACCATATTCCTGTTTAACAGAGGAAAACAAACTTCAGAGATGAAATGCATTTCCCAAGATAACAGCAAATACAAACCAGAACTTCAGTACATGTGAGTTGACCAGTATGCATATGTAAAGTATTCTTTACTCATTTTGGATTTGTCTCATTAAATCTCATTGTCCAAAAAGTGTAAGGTAGTTTACCACATTGCATCCCACTTTGGAGATATCTATCTTCTCTCTATGAAAATATATTAAATTTTCTTGAAGAGATTGTACTAGATGCCAAGCTTCTTGTCATGGTTTAAACCCAGCTGGCAACTAAACATCACATGACCACTCACTCACCTCCTCCATTCTGGTGGAATGGAGGGGAAAATAAAAGTAAAACATTAGGTTGAGGTAAGAACAGTTTAAAAATTGAAATAAATAAAGCAATAATAGTAAATAATAATAATGATAGTAAAAGGGAAAAAAAACCAAAAACACACAAATAAGGAAGAACAAGTGACATACAATTCAGTTGTTCACCACATAGTGACCAATTCCAGAACCTGTCCCTGCACCCTAATCAGGCCCCTTCTGGGCAGCTCTCCCAGTTTATTACCTGGCCAAGACATTCTGTGGTGTGGAATTTCCCTTTGTCACCTACCATAGTCATGTTCCCTCCCAGGCTTTTTTTGTACCTCCTCACTGGCAGAGCATTAAACACAAAAGAAATCCTTGACTTAGAGTATTTAGCAACAACCAAAATACCAATGTGTTATCAATGTTATTCTCATACTGAATCCAAAAGACAACTACTAAAGAACTTAACTCTATCCCAGCCGAAATCATGACACTTCTATATAGATGCAGCTAATTGAGTGGGAATAACTATTCCTCTGACTAATTTACAGTTTTCTTACAGTGACACATGCTGAAAATTTCTTGGATTTGAGATCAGAACAGTTGAGAATCAAGTCTCATTTTTGAAATCTTAAGGAAAGACATATGAGAAAGTTATGAGGGGAAACTGTGATGTGATTTGGAAATAAATATTTCTGGGGAATCAACCATGACAAATTCACAGGGATACTAAACTTTAAATACTGCACTAATTAGATGCCTATCACAAGGTACAAATTAAGATGACTATCTCATATATATTAGTCTCCCTCTAAAGAAAGATGCAGATAGACAGCTACTGGCGAGGTAGCTCCTATTCTGAATGCTTATATTGAAATTAATATAGAATTAATAAAGAATATTTAGAAGGGCAGATGATCAGACAGAAAACAGATCTAGTAAGACACAGTGCTGAGCATATTCATCTCAAGCAATTAAGCAGAGGATTCAAATAAGTCTTAGGTGCAAAATTGTAGATTATTAAATCTGTTTAAAAATTCTAGACTGTCTTTACAGTCAGAAGTAAAATTAGACACTTCAGAGAATGGTTCATGTAATTTACATCACCTTCTCACAGAATAAAATAAATCACCTCAGGGAGACATTTATTTCTCTATATTAAAATAAGACAAGGTCCAACCAAGGTGCCCTACTCAGGCTTAGATATCTAATCTGCACATCCTCAGGTTAGAGCAGTTTAATTCCACCCATAAACCTGAGGGAGAAATGTAAATAAATGTCTGATATGACTGTTTAAAAAACATGACCACATAGATATGAATGTGTATGTGATGGAAACACTGAGAGATAATCATGAGAATGAAGACATCCAGGTAACAGTCACAGGCTCTGTTCTATCTCTGGTGTTCCTTAGCTCTTATTTAATCCTTTCTTTATATCATGTGCCTCATCCCTTCATTTTCCATATTCCCAGTGAATAAATGCACTCTGGATATCCACTGCTAGCAAGTACACTAGCTAAGTGCCCTATAAAAGAATTTTAGATTCAGATGTTCAAGCAGTTAGTCAATAAGACTCCCTGTGAAATTACCCTCAGGGACAAGAAAGCAGAGCAGAGCTGTCAGACCTTTAAGGACACTAGATAGCACACAAAAACTCTCAATTCCTAGGTGTAAGAAATGAGGAAAGAAAGTCACGAGACTGGAGTGGTGGATAAAGACCTGCTGACCCAAAACAAGGGCAAGAAGGAAATTCACAGGCAGTGGAAGCAAGGACAGGTATCCTGGACAGAGTATAAGGATGCTGCCAAGCTGTGTAGGGTTGGGGCTAGGATGGCCAAAGTGTGTCTAGAGCTGAACTTGGCAAGGTACATAAAGAGTAATAAGAAGAGCTTCTGCAGGTATGTCATCCAGAAAAGGAAGATCAAAGCACATATGTTGCACACACACCTGAGGGAAAGAATTCCATCCAGATAAGTGCTGCATCTATCTCTGGGGCCCCTAAGATAAGAAGGACATGGACCTGCTGCAGGTAGTCCAGAAAAGGATCACATGAATGACCAGAGGGTTTAAGACTCTCTTATAAAAATAGGCTGAGTGTTTTGGGATTATTCAGCCTGGAGAAGGCTGTGGGAAAACGTTCTAGCAGATTTCCAGTACTTAAGTGGGGATTTGCATGATGAGGAAAAGCTTTTCAGTGCTGATTGTTGCAATAAAATGAAGAGTAAAAATCCCTTCCAACCTCAAAAGTTGATTCTGTGATAATATATTTTAAACAAATCAGGGATTTGCCAATTTTATGATTACCCGTGTTAGATTTTAAAACTTTTTCAAAAATACTTGAAGAATGCTTTATCAAGAAATTGTCATCCTTCAGACTGGTCATTCAGCTACTTATTTTGGCTATTATTTTAAAAAAGAAAACAAACAAACAAAACAAAACAAAACAAAACAAACAAAAAAAACCCCTAACAGATAAACCAAAACCAACCAAAGGCATCACAAAAAAGGCAACCACAAAAATTTATTTACTATTTACAGGGTGCCATCATTTTGCCAAGATGTGCTTGTTTGCTTTCTTCAAGCAGATAAAAGCATTGCCACAGGCAAAGGAACAATATCCATGGCAAATCAACAGCTTTTGGAATGAATGCAGGCTTCTGCAAACATTTGGAATTATTTTCATCCTGTTACCATTTAAGGAAACAAATCTTTCTGCAGTCAGCCTTAGAAAAATTGCAGTTGCAGCCTTTCACTATTTCCAGTGAAATTTTTCTTTTATTCCAAGAAAAAGTTAGACATTATTTTATTTTTTAATAATAAGAGAGCTCTATTACTGAGTTGCTAAATGACTGATTTGCAATTTTGTAGTCAAAACTGAATTTGAAAAATTTAGAGATGCAATTTTGCAACCCTTACTGATTTGAAATTAGCTAAATAGAACAAGTAGTTTTTTATGTGAGAGTATCTGACCTAGCCTCAGTAAATCAATATCAAACTGAAAAAATTCATAAGGAGCATAACAAAAGAAAAGCACCACATGAAAAAGGACCTCTCACAGAGCTGTTTTTCCTAAGTGGTAGCCAAATTAGCAATTACTGGCAATTTAGTAATTATTGAGCCCAGAATTTAAAGTTCACTAGCCATTTTTTTTAAATTGCTGTCTTAAAAATAGCTTTTCTTAAAAATTAGAGACATAAAAAGAAATAAAAACTTATAGCTGACTAAAGGGTAGTCTATGACATACCATCTTCTCAAATGTGTGATCAGTTATTATCAGAGGGTCGACTCTTATAGTGGGCTGAGTCTATGCTCAGTGGGACTGAACTAACATTGGATTAGTCACCATGGCTACTAATAGTGTTGTTCTTTCAGGACAGATGGGATCATCACACTGGGATCCTAGTGTCAGCAGGTGACCATGCTGATTTAATTTTTTTTTGTCTGTATAGTTCGTGTTCCAAGTGAACTAACATTACCACTGTGCATAATCCTACATCTTTTTTTTTTTTGTTCCTAACAGATATGATTGTCGAAGAATTTCTCCCAACCTGAAGAAATGCTGTAGGCACAGTAGGCACAGACCTGTGGGAAGTAGATGGTAAGATAAATGTGGATGCATAAATGCTGTTGATGTTCAGCTATGGTGATAAAGTCAAATTACGCACCCCTTCCCCCCCCCAAAAAAAAAATAAAAAAAGAAGACAAACCCTTTTTGGCAGATACAGCTTGACTGTATTGAAATTAGATAAAGTATACAAATCTGCATGGAGTAACAACGAATAATTTTCTGTGTATATTGACTCTCAAATATCTTCGTGGAAGTAATGTCTGTCTTTTAGCAACCACAGAATGACATGAAACACAGAAATGGAGTAAAGTCTACTTTCTATCTGACACAGCTATTTTATTTTCAAAGGCGTAAACAGAAAACATTAAGAGCTGAAATTTCTGTCAATAGCTGTTACAGGTACAGCTTGCCCAACGTGAATTTTCCTTAGCATGCAGTTTCAATTTTCCTTCAAAATCCAGACATTTTTTATGTGTGGCTCAGCAATGATAACATAAATCTTTCCTTTGGATGGTCCAACCATTGATAACTGAAATTCATCAGTGCCTAAATATTTTTCACTGGTATTATTGTTAGTGCCATCCTTGTTGTTGTCATTAGATTTTTTTTATTGATTTTATTACTAATTTTTTTTTTCATTCTGATACATTTATATCTGTTACTGGAAAAAAGAGTTGTTTTTTTGAATAATGATCTATTTTAACACCTGTGGAGTATCAACAGTATTTGATAAAAAAATCAGTGGATAATATTTGGTTAAGGATTAGAGTTTTGGTTTTTGAAAAATTTTAAACTATATTTTTCTCTCTTGACAGGCATGAGTGAGATTTTCCAAAACAGAGATCTTTAACCAAGCTTTGGATGAAAACTCAAGTAATTAATATCTCAGACCTTAACTATTTTTTCAATAAATAAGCAATATTTTTATTTTGTCCTGTAATTTATACATTTTCTTCTGCATAATGTTATATATATTGCATCTATATAAGTGTAAATAAGAAAAATCATATTGTTTTAAAAACAATAAATTCTGTATAGTACCAAATAAAAAAAATAATGAGGATTTTTTCAATCTTTTTAGCTCTTTTTGTGAATGGTAGGTAGCAGAGAAATCTGATATTGCCTCTGGCTACAGGGAGGTACTCAAACTGTACATCAGATTGCATTGAACACAGCACTTTTACCATACTACAAAATATGTTTAAAGTTATTCTGTTTAGTAACATCATAAGCAAACATATATTTATCACAGAGGAGATTTTAGCTGCAGGTAGAAGGGGCAAACTGTTTTTTAAATTATGTTTTGATCTGGTTTTATTTCTATAATTAAATTACAACACTGGAGTAGTTCAGTGTGGTGTGTAGATATTTAATGTAACAATAGCTATACCTCACTTTCAGATGCTTCCTGAATATCTCCACCATTCTCATATGCATTTATCCTATCCTCATACAGCAGCAGAAATCAATCTAAAGGCAGCATCCCAGAAGATTCCTATTAGAAATTTTTGTCCTTTCAACTTCATCATAAAGCAACAAGACCTTAAAATTGTCCATAACACTCTTTGTTACAGAGTTTGGGGACTTTCGTTGCTGAAGGTTTGGGTTTTCCTTTGAGTTTCAGGACTACATATTGTTAGATATCAGAGGGAGTTTTATGGATTTTAATTAAAGACACATTTTCTTTTATTGCAGCTTAGCATGACATGATCTGAAAACAGAAACCTTAGAATGTGTTTAAAATGAAGCAAATAAGTAGAGTGTAAAATTAATAATCAAATCAACAACATTGTTTAAAAAAGAGATTAATTTTTTTCCTTTAGTTCAGGAAATATTGCTTTAAGTTTCAGCTGATAGTTCTTATAAAAGGAATTTGAAAGTCAAGAGGGAATGAATTTGGTGTGTGTGTGTAAAGACAGAAGGAGGTTTCCTAAGTATATAAAAACTGAAATTTAGGCTATCTGTTTTAAACATGGATAAATATTAATAAACTAAGTTTTTTACTGAGCAGAGTTCATAATTGCAAAGCCTGTAGGACTCATCAGAGACAGGGACTTGATGACCTACAGAGTGAACTGTTTGGAGAAATGTCTAAGATGAATTTGGGGAAGCATGGAGGGGAGATCAAGGACATGAATGTGATCAAAGACAACTGTGAAAAAGTTTGATGATTGCATAGAAGGAAGATGCCATATCAGCCTTCTTGTTTTTTGCCATTGAGAAAGAAAGCGTGAATTGGAACACTGGGGAGAGTGTAGTGTCCTACACTCTACTGGAGGCTTGAAGGAAGATAGAAGGGAATGTACTGGAATTCAGGAGCACAGTGTGAAATTGAGTGAAAAAGAATTAAAACTGGAAGCAGTCCAATTTTGGATGGGATAATAGTCCAGTATTGGATGGGACATTGATTTGAAGGTATTTCAAGAACAACAGAAATGATAGTAGAGATGGAAATCAAAATGTGATCCATAAGCAGTCATGAGTAAATGCAGACTGTCTTAACAAAATGCAAATCAGGGAGATAAAAAAAGCACAAATTATTAAATATGATTTCAGCAATCATTCCCAATCATTCTGCTTCAGGCTTAAACAAAACATGAACAATACTTTTGACAAATGAATATGCTTTTATTACCAAACAGTATTAACCATGACAAAAAAAGTTGGAGACATTGTAAAAGTAAATAAAATGAATCTTCTTATTTTAGGAATGAAGGGTAAATGTTATTTAAGGTTTAATGTAAATATACTTGATGGTGAAAACTGAAAATTTTTAGACTGTTTGGTTCTATAAGTTTGAATTCAGCTTTAAGGCTGATTTTCACTTAGCAAATAGAAAGAAAGAAACCCCAATAAAACCCAAGCAACATAGCCAAAAATAGTAACATCTTAAAAAATTCAGTGAACATTTTTAATAGAGTAGCATTTCTGAAATCAGTTAAAAGATATAGTACTAGGCAAGATTCCAAGGACAGGCTGTAATAATGGCAAGATGATGCAGTGTGATAGGATTCTACTTTCATTAGTCTATTTTGTCTTTAATACATTTTAACTGCATCGTATTAGTCAGTCTTACCAATACTTTTAGTAACCAGTGTTTGAGACCATGTCAGAAGACATCTCTAGAGGTTGCAGGTACTAGATGTTGCTCAGCCCTGAAGACTGTGTATGTGTTTTCTTTATCCCTGGTTAATTTTTAGATCACTATTGTTTTCCGGTAATTCTATACATGACACATCTCTTCGCAAAGCAAAATATATTTCAGTTTTCAAATAGCATGATAATATGTATTCAGAAGTCTGAAGTTAAAGTGATGAATATTTTAAAAGTGCTCCTAATAGACAAATTACTGCAACTTTTATGAAAAAAATACAAAGGAAGCCTATGCCAGTTAACTTACTGCAACAACCCTTCAAACCCACATATTGTGACATACTTCACTTGTGTCTGAATGTGTCCACCTTTGGGCACACAACTGGTCCATTGCTCATGTTAAAGGTCTGTTCAGTAATTTCCTCATTTCTAAAGAGCTCACAAGTTTTGTTTTCCCTCTGTACAAAAGAAGTAACAATATGTAATGGGAGAGAACTGGCACGTGACTGATAAATTCCTAACAGAAAGTTAGGGTGAAACTTGGAAGGATACAGTGACTGAAGACATGCTCTCATATAGAACTTGTGCTTATCTTAATAAGACATTTGCATATGTGACCTTATCCTTTTGCTATTTTTGGCACCTTGACAAACAATAATGATTGGTATGGTCCCTTGGCTTGTTTACACATGCATCTGTCTGTCTACCTATCCGTATGCATGGTGTGTGCACGTGTAAATAAATTTGTCTCAAAACGTAAAGGAAGGGCTGCTAAAGGAAACATCCAAAAGTTTCTGTCCCCCAAAAATCTGAGTTCTTATATCAAAATCCCTCATCTGCAAAGATATTCTCATTATTGAAAATAAAATCCACAATAAACTAGTGTCTGTCATAGTTCCTCTTCCTCTCAAAAAATAAAACAAAACAAAAAGTCCCAACCCACTCAAAACTAAGCATAAAAACCAAAAGAAAACAAGGAAAAATAACAAAACAGGGAAAAGTCTGTGAATGCTAAAAAAACCCAAAATTTCTTCAAGGGTTGAAACTTTGTCTTGCACAACTGAATAGGGAAAAACAAAGGTTGTTTTTAATAAATATTCAGTTTAGAGTCCTATATACTTTCTAGAAACCCTGACTTTCTGTGTGTTCTAATAAGTAAAAATGTCATCTATGATAGCTTCCCGACGAGTGAGATATCCAGTTCACTGTCTTGAAGTTACATTTTAGTGGAATATCTGATTCCCAGTGTCCACATCACTTGACAACAGACCTGCCAAAATAGCTTCTGTTGTCATTTTTGAGTATGTTAAATAGGATAATTTTTCAGAAATAGAAGCTTTTGTGACTAAATCTTTATGTGAAAACCTGTGACATCTTTGAATGAAAAGATCAAAATGTTTAACCTTTTTAATGTTGCAACCAATATTTTGTATTCTCCTTCCATTTTACATTATGAATATTTTTCTTTCGTCTTCCCTCACAAGTACCAGGAACAGATAAGGAATGCTATCCTCATTTAGCAATACTATCAATGCAATGTTTTGTCATACAGTGCCAAAGGCACTCTTTGATTGCTATCTGAAGCAGATTTCATCAACATCTTCTGGGCATTTAGACCATGTCTACACTTATTTATTAATATACATCACAATGCTCCACAGGGCTCTGATCTATGATCATACTGCCAAGCAGCTGCTTGGAGCATGCCCTTATCTGTATCTCAGTTGTTTTCTTATATTTCACCTCATTTTAAATTTGTACAATGCAAAAATCTACCACTAGAACTAGTTTTCTAGATGTAAAATTCTTTATCCAAGACATGACTGGTTTTTACAAAGGGCAGGTTGAATTTCTAGAGTTACTAATGAATATTGGCTCTGGACATCACTTGGAAATCTGGAGAAATAAACTGTTTTGGTATTCAATATTTTAAAACTCTGAATTTACAAAGAACTAAAAACTGTAGTTAGCTGAAGTGAAAGAAAAAATTGCCAATGAGAAAGAAAATTAGTAGAATAATGTGTGATAACCACATAAGTAATTTTTTATATAAAATAATGATCAGAGGATGAAATTCTTAAGGCACAACCAGCTGTGACAGTTCATAAAGTTTTGCCTTTTTCAGTAAAGCTATTGCAGCTGCCAAATCACAGAGCTCTGCCAGATGCCTTACTGGGTAACAAAGGCTCATGAAGTCTGCTACTCATAAACAGTGTTAATATGTTTGCTCTTCAACTCAACTGCATTTGAGATTTAGGATTTCACTATTTACCTTGAAAGAAGTAAGCATAGTCCTCATATGTACATATAGTCTTTGCTATGAGAAATCTTTTAACACAATCTTCATATTTTTGCAATCTGGATCTGCAGTTTTTCTCCTGCATAAACATATTTGAATTTTCATATAAAATGTTTTCAACATAACTCTGCTGGCTCTTACAAATAAGTTATTCAGATTTTTTTTCTATTGGTTTACAGCACAGTGCTGTTTCCCCACTGGCTCTCCAACATTCTTGAACTCAATAACTTGTCTTCTGTATCTCAGCCCCTAAGCTGACAGAGGGGAAAAGCAGGAATTCCCAGACCAGAGTTTTTCTGCTTTACATGTTTATTGCACAACCAAAGTGCTTGTTACTCTCCACAGACTGTAAAAAGAGTCTGCCTGAAAAAATCAAATGTCAATGCAAATAAGTTGATCATCTAAAATAAGATTAACTAAATTGAATCCAACTGGCAAATTTTTTGTTTGTTTGTTTTTCCATTAAATATAACATGTAAAACAAAAATGGTCTGAGACTATCAGATACATATGTAGAAAATACAGCAGGGAAGAAAATGTACTGCATTAAAGTCTCATTATCCTGAGATCTGAGATACATGCTATCAGGTTATTACAGTTTTCATTATTTTCTACCCTGTCTTTCCTTTCCATTCAGACATAAGTTTTTCCATATCTTATTGTGTGTGGTGCAGAATGGAAATTTATGGATCTCTATCTACTACAAAAACAAGACGACATTACAAAAACCTCAAAATGATGAAACTAGTGAAGGGGTCTTTCACTTTTCTGGTATTAACTATAATATATTTGACTTACCATACTGATTTTAGAAAAGACAATAAAAAGGAGAGCATCATGACATCACTATGAATTGCAAATAATTATAATTTCAAGAAAAAGAAGATAGGATTTGAGGGATATTTTATATGGAAACAGCTCTCCCTCTTTTTTCTCTCTCTTGCACTTCATTTTGTATTAATTCCCATGTCCCTTATAATGCGAGAACCTGGTAGGTGTCTGTCAGAGAGAAAAGCCTTATGCACTGAGCTGGAAACCCTAGGATTTTTTCTTTCATCCTAGCACCCAGACAGGTTCCTCACTCACATACGTTTTTGAGCTCTTCTTAGTTGTATTTGAATGTCTATGAAGTAAAACTGCTGGACTAAAATGAAACTTTAAAAGCAAGGGGGATTATGTCTCATCTTCAGTTTCTTGCCTTCTCCATCACAGAGTGGTAATACCTTGAAAATACCAGTAACTGGAGGTTTCTATGTATTCAGGGCCAAGGCAGGAAATTTTGAAGAGAATGTGTCTCTGTTATTCAAGCAATTCATATATGTATGTCTAATCTAGAGGAGAAGTAATAATTCATTTGCGTAACAGAGAAGGTTGCTCAGAATAAAAATTAAATGCTTCATAAAAAAGGCCAGAAATAAACCACTTATTTTTCAGACGTTCTTGCAAACATTATTGGCTTTTGAGAAGTAAATTGTTAACTCCCATAAGACCAGAGTTTTTTCAAAATTCATGCAAATATTATTGAATTCACTCTGAGTATTTGTATACTTATAAAAAAAGTTTAAAACCATTGTTGTCATTTGAGTGTATCTAAGGTGGTGATAAACAGTTTCCAACCTTTAAGTTTTAGCTTGGAATACTATTGGATTGCATATTTGAGATTTTTTTCCTGAGTCATCTTCTATTTTGGGGATTCTTTTATAATCAGTGGATTTTTTGCATCCTTGAAAACTGATCTGTGACTGGGGAATAGTGTGGGAATCTTTCAGAAAAGCATTTTTTATATAGCTACCTGTAAATCCATTTATTCTGTAAATGCAGAGAGATTAGATTTTCCTCCTCTAACACCTAGAAATTTAGCCTGCTTTTTCTCCTTATAGTCTTCATTTTTCTCCTTATTGGTCCTATATAGTATTATTTGGCAGGGTCAACCTCTTAACTTTGTCAAAATAGTAGCATTTTTTCTTCCCTTACACTTTGCTTTTATTCTTATAGTCAAAAACAGTTAAGTAGAAGTACAATAAATCTTGAAGCTATTACTATAAGAACAAAATGCACATCACTTATAGCAGCTGATTGTTTAAAAAATAGATGCATATGCTGTTTGATTTTTTTGTTCACTAGAATTACTTTCTTTTTCCCTTCTTAACAAAAATTCTCTTCTTTTGATCTTATTCAGAAAGGCAATAATTCTTTTTTAGGACACTTGAAACCCTCAATAGATGCTGATTTTTCCACAACATCTGCCATGTTCTTATTTTTCCATGCTGAACAGACGTTTTTTAAAAGTAAATGCAGAGCAAAACAGATTTTGCTAAACCTTAATTAGCATTTTTATAAAATACTTCACCCATAGAATTTAATAGGACAACTCTTTATGGCATGACTGGTTTAGCCCAAGAGTAGATGCTGTATTGACATCTTACTTTTCTACTGGATAGAGATTGTTAGTCTTGATTTAACCTTTCATGTGCTTTAGAGCTAAGTTTTAAACCACTATGCTCTTCTAATTTTATCAGCACTCATTTAACTTCTTATAATACCAATACAGTGATAACTTCGTATTGTCCTTCCCTTCTTACAACAACACATAGTAGTGAATACATAGTACAGCATATCATGAGAGCTTTGTAACTCAAGGGAAAAATTCTCTTTGAAACACTGGTACATTGAAACACATAACTAATTTTTATATTAAAAATAAATTGTCGTAAAAGTATTCCATATATATTATTTAGACAGAAAGCTGTGTTTACAGTAAAACCACCTTTTTCTTCAAAAAGTGACAACTTTCTAAGAATATTTTCTCTGCTAACAATAAAAGGCCCCTAAGTCTTCACAAATAGGACATTCAGATTTTTTTTTCCCAGCTGAAGCTGCCAGAATAATTTGAAATGCATTTCTTTATATTCATTTTTTCTCACTGTCACATAGTCCCACTCACTCTGATTGCCAAGCTGCACCTATGATGGTATGAGAAAGAAAAATACACCCCCATGAAAAAGAACTCCTGGGTGCACCACTGGTCAGATATTATAATTGAAGAAGACTGCTTTCTGATGGGAAATATGAAAAAGAGCTCAAGAGTGTTCAAATGAGCTGCCACTAAAGCATCTCTGAAACTGCAGAATCTCTGAAAGTGCAGAAGTATTTTGTCAATATTGTTCTTAGAGGTCAGAAAAGATTCCATCAGATTCCATCACTTTCGGTATTTCAGTCTTGTTTCCAGATAATGTCTGCTTAATTCTGAAAGAGAGATAGTTTATTTCTACTATTATGATGATGTTAGCCATTTTAACTGTTGCAGTTTAAAATAAAACAAAAAAAGGAAAAGAAAAACATATATTCAGTTGATTTCTCATCACTTTGGATTGTTTCTGACAATGAATGAATATTAAGCATATTCTAGCTGTTTTATTAATTTTTTAAAAACTTATTTAACATGTTTCATATGCTAGAAAGCAACTTTTATGCTGACAAGATAAAGTTATATTTAGTTCAGCTTTCATGATTTTTCTTTCATAGATATTTACTTCTATAAATATATCTTAAACATGAGTTTTTTTCAATTATTTCCATGGCAGCCTTTCTATAATTGTATCATTTTCTTAAAAGGAGTGGCAGTGGAGGAACCCAGTTTTGAAAATTTTGAAAGAGGCAAAATTTCCAACATTTTATCCCCTCTACATGTCTAAAATAAAATCTCTTAAAGTTAATTCTATTTCTGTGCCTATGAATAATTGCATTTTTCTTCCATTAGTTGCATTTAACCAAATATCATCTTTAATCTCTAAATTATTACTATTCCCCCCAGTTGATTTCTTTTTCCTTCCAGAAGTTGTCTCATCTGCCAGCTCATCTGTTACATAGACAATTAAGTATCCAGCTTTTAAGTACTCACAGATCCTTATCTGTTCCTAAGTTCCTATAGATCGCCAGAACTTTATTAAGATTATTGACATTTTCAAGATAGCTAAGGGATTTGCTTCTGTCAGTGTGTCCATAGCATTCAATACAATCAATATTTTGGTTATGGATTGTCTGACTAAGAGGCTTTTGTTTTGGGGTTTTTTTTTCAGATTTTATTGTTGGGATTTTTTTGTTGCTATTTGTTTTGGTTTAGGTTTAGAGGTTTTGTTTACTTAGTTTTTGATTTGTTAGTTTTGGTAGTTGGCTTAGCAGGGGAGTTTGTTTTGGTTGTCCCACAAAAGCTTTCATCTGATCACATGTAGAAGCTCTGGAAAAAGACTCTTCCTGTCTCCCTGGAATTAGAGTTCTGCAAAGTCCCAGGGTTCCCTGTGTTGCCAAATGCCTTACAGAGATGAAGGTTGTTCTGAAATGTCTCTTAATTGAGCTTGATCTTTGCAGATCAGTGAACTTCACAGGCACATTTCTATAGTGGTAGAATGCTGAAGGAAAATACTGACTCGTTGTGTTCAGTAGAGCTTGTGTTAGGTCAGACTACCCAAGGCCTTCTGACAGAAACTAGAATATGTCGAACACAATAAGGAAGGATTCTGTTTGCTTTGTTTTATCTTTTAATTAGCTCAACACTTGAAAATACAGCTCAGAGGTCAGATAAGCATATGGAGGGCTCATCTCAAACCTTGCCTAGTTAAAACTTCTTCCAAGTTCGTTTTATCTGAATAATTCTGTTGTTTAATTATGTATTTGTTAACTGGGACCAAAGCATCTTTCAACAGATACCGTCTGGGAAAAGATGAGGAAAGCCTAAGAATGAAATACCTCATCTGCCTAGCTTCCAAATTTATAGATTCTTCATAAAAAACCACTTCCATCTGTTATCATATATAACCCAAGAAAATACATTATGAACAGGATGGTTTGTAATTTACTTTATTGTAGAAGAACCGAAAAAAAGTAAAATGCTGGGCATTCAAGTATCTCTTACCTGTCTCGTAACTGGGAACACAACTGTTCTGTTTGTGCCTAGACCTGCCTAGAATGTCCAAGCAGAAAACTGTAAGCACTTTGAAACTGCTGGTTTGATTTCCCTTTGATTCTGGTCATATTTCTGCAAAAGTCTGCAAGCATTTTTCACCCTCATTATTCAAGTTTTATGTTGTTTTACTGTCTTGTTGTATTTAGGTCAAAAATGTGGATCAATGTAACAAAATGTAAGTGGTTTTTAGGAAAAAGAAAAGTTAATATAGTTATAATTTATTTATTCACAGCATTAGACATTCTTTTCTCCCTTCATCAGTTTCTTTACTTCATCTTTTGTTCTATCTTGGTGTCTTTCTCTCAGATCAATATATCTTGCTTTCCTTTCTTATGTATTTTTCTTGTCCCAAGTGTAACTGTTATATTTGTTATATGAATTCCTCTCATACGTAGAACTCATAATCATAGCTTGCTTTTCCTCACTCAAGTTTTGATTTTTGAAAGCACTTTTACACCTGATTTGGAACATTTTAGAATGTAGTAGCAATTATTCATTGTTAAGCTAAGAGAAAAATGTAGTTACTCTGAATTTCCATGAGCTCACTCCTCAAAAAGAAGTGATGCTGACCAAATTCTTACCTTGCATTGTAAATTCCAGAGACTCTGCATCTCAACTGTCCTTTCAGTTCTTCTTGCAGTTTTGTATGACATGCAGTGTGAGATTCTTAATGTTATTTGTTGCCAGTGTAATTGTCATAAAACAGGGAGACAGCAGAAGAGATTTTGCACTTTTGGAGTCCAGATGCATTACTGATAGAGATAACAGGGCTGGTCTTGTGTTCACAGCTACTTCTTTAGTTAATAATTCCTGGAGTGATGTAGGACCTCAGCAGCCAGTCATGTGAAGGTATGAATAGACTGTCTTGAGAAAATGGAATACTTGGAAAGAGGTAGCTGACTGAATCTTCCTATTGAATATTTCACTCATTTTGCAGCAGTCATCCAGGGGATAAATTTGGGCAGCTCAAGAATTCCACATATATATGTCCTGCTGTGCCCAGCCCAATTTCTACATGCAGATGTCTTGACTGAACAAATAGATTGAGGGATTGAGAGAATATAGTGAGAGCACTGCTGAGAAGAAGGACTTGAGGTAGTTGGTGGATGAGAAGCTCAGTATGACCCATCAATATGCATCCAAATATCCAATATACCCTGGACTGCATTTAAAAAGCGTGACTGGCAAGATAAGGGAAATGATTCACCTTCTCTACTCAGCTCTCAAGAGATCCCATAGTGGAGCACTGCATCTAGTTCTGGGGCCCCCAACATAAGAGGGACATGGACTTCTTGGAGTGAGTCCAGACAAGGGGCAAGAGGATGATGTTTTATCTCAGGCTCCAGCACCTCTCCTATGGAGACAGGTTGAAAGAGTTTGGGTTGTTCAGCCTGGAGAAAAGAAAGCTCTGGCAAGACCTTCTAGCAGCCTTCCAGTACCTAAAGGAGACCTACAGGAAAGTGTGAAGACTTTTTACAATGACTTGTAGCAATAGGACTTGGAGTAATGACTTTAAACTGGAAGATGGTGGATTTACATCAGCTTTTAGACAGAAATTCTTACTGTGAGGGTGGTGAGGCACCAGAACAGGTTGCCCAGAGAAAATGTGGCTGCCCAATCCCTGGTAGTTCAGGCTAATTTAGATGGGATTTTGAGAAATCTGGTCTAGTGAAAAATGTCCCTGTTCCTTTCCCTTTCCCTTTCCCTTTCCCTTTCCCTTTCCCTTTCCCTTTCCCTTTCCCTTTCCCTTTCCCTTTCCCTTTCCTTTCCCTTTTCCCTTTCCCTTTCCCTTTCCCTGTCCCTGGCAGGAAAGGAAAGGAAAGGAAAGGAAAGGAAAGGAAAGGAAAGGAAAGGAAAGGAAAGGAAAGGAAAGGAAAGGAAAGGAAAGGAAAGGAAAGGAAAGGAAAGGAAAGGAAAGGAAAGGAAAGGAAAGGAAAGGAAAGGAAAGGAAAGGAAAGGAAAGGAAAGGAAAGGAAAGGAAAGGAAAGGAAAGGAAAGGAAAGGAAAGGAAAGGAAAGGAAAGGAAAGGAAAGGAAAGGAAAGGAAAGGAAAGGAAAGGAAAGGAAAGGAAAGGAAAGGAAAGGAAAGGAAAGGAAAGGAAAGGAAAGGAAAGGAAAGGAAAGGAAAGGAAAGGAAAGGAAAGGGAAAACGAATGTGATAAATTTATCTTGATTTTCCTCATCTATTATATAGAATAAGTACAAATGAATAAAAACTTTCCTCTTGCATAACTAATGCAACTGGACTTTGTCACAAGAAATTTTGAGTTCTGGGTTTGTAGGGATATGGGTGAAATTAAATGCAAAACTCAGATAAAATCTTTCAAAGGCAACACATTTGCATAAAACTAGGGAAATTTCATCATAAAAGTTGAAAACAGTATTTTTGAGGTCATCAGTCATGTTTTGCAGCTGTTTGCTATTGCAGATCTTCTCTCATATCACCCCAGTATTGTCACATTTCATTGTGCAATTTTTCTTGACGGTGTAATTAATAATGTACATGGTCATATCATGTATATGATTTTGCAGGTCTGTATGACTGTATTGCTCACAAACTACCAAGGATGCACTCTTCCCACAAAGTATAACGAGTTTGCTATCTCCTGTTTTTCTCAGTAGACACCATGAAGTTTTAAGTTGCCTCCCTGAGAGCAGTCATACTGGTTGGTTTTCAGTGTCAGAAAAATTGTAGTGGTACTTCATTGGTCCCAAGAGGAAATCTTAAGGAAAATTTCTGGACTAGTCAAGACTTTATATCATGGTAGAGAGAATATTTAACACAGGGATTGTTGCTCTTTCCACTTCTTTGTCCAGTTTATCAATAGATGGCAGCAAATAGCCCTTTTACCTCTGATTTCCAGCCCAGAGAGTTATACACACTTATTTATTTAGAGTTCTTTTCTATTTCTTCCTTTCTTTCTGACATGGTCATGTACAAGACTATGTTACAATGCAACTAGACTATAGGATGTGCACATCTTCAGTATTTAACTTTTTCAACAGATCCTCACTGGGGAGAATTCATAGGGTTTCACTGAGAACTGTAAACAGTTCCTGCCAAATGAAAGGTAGCAAGGAAGTGTGTATGCATTCAGTAGAAAATCACTGAAATAACTCAGTGATAGATTTAAATATTCCATATTTAAGTTCCCATTTACTGACAGGCTGCAAAACTCAATTCCCAAAATTAAGATTGCAATCTATAATTCCGATTTTTTTCTCTGTTTCAAGTTTTGGAAAAGCTTTTTCTCCACTTAGACATTCACAATATTCCTTATGTAGCTCATCCTAGAAAAGCCCCTTGAGCCTAGTCAGTCTGAATAGAAAAGATGTGTACTTATTTCTGAGGGGAAGAAATGCTTTCTAAAGTTACAGAATATCTTGGCAGATTTCACTCTGTGTGCTCAGAAATTTTTATTTTTTTTTAACTCTCTGTAACTGTGTCCTGAGAAGCTTTTGTTTTCAAAGAAGGGAAGGGAAGGGAAGGGAAGGGAAGGGAAGGGAAGGGAAGGGAAGGGAAGGGAAGGGAAGGGAAGGGAAGGGAAGGGAAGGGAAGGGAAGGGAAGGGAAGGGAAGGGAAGGGAAGGGAAGGGAAGGGAAGGGAAGGGAAGGGAAGGGAAGGGAAGGGAAGGGAAGGGAAGGGAAGGGAAGGGAAGGGAAGGGAAGGGAAGGGAAGGGAAGGGAAGGGAAGGGAAGGGAAGGGAAGGGAAGGGAAGAAATGTGAATTATGGGGCCAATTAAAAGAAGCATGCCCAGCAGGTTCAGGGAGGAGACTGTGCTCTGCTACTCTGCCCTCGTGAGACCCCACTTGTAATGCTGCATCCTGCCCTGGGGTCCCCAGGAAAAATAGAGACATGAACCTGTAGGAGCGAGTCCAGAGGAAGGCCTTATAAATAATCAGAGGGCTGGAGCATTTTTTCTATGAAGACACGTTGAGAGAGACTTGCAATTAAACTTGGAGAGGAGAAGGCTCTGGGAAGACCTAGCAGCATTCCAGTACCTAAAAGGGGTTCAAAAAATAGAAGGAAAGTGATTTTTACATGCGCAGGTTGAGATAAGACAAGGGGTAGTATTTTTAAAGTAAATAATGAGAGATTCAGACTAGATATGAGTAAGAAGTTATTTTGTGTGACAGTGATGATGCCACTGAGTTGCCCAGAGATGATGTGGTTGCTCCATCCCTGGAAGTGTTTAAGGGCTGACTGGATGGGGTTCTGAGAAACTTGCTCTAATGGATGATGTACTTGCTCAGGCAGCAGGGGGAGGACTTCCAACCCAAGCTGTTATTCTGCAATTCAATGATTCTATCAGCTTTGCTGAGAATCATCTTTGGAGTCAGTTTCCTGATATCCGAGCTAGAAACACTTTAACTAGCACTGCAGTAAGTGTACTCTTTCTCACAGTGTGTTGCCATGATGATGGTCTTGGGATATAAAAAGAAGATAGTAAAAAAGAGTAACATAGCTAAAAATATTTTGATGCAGTGTATATTAGAAAGCTGAAAATAAAAGGGGAAAAAAACACCTTAAACTGACTTTTGTGACACCTCTACATAACAAAAGGAGTTAATTTAACTGAGAACCATGGGCCAGACATGTCCCTAAGAAAAAAAGACAGGAAAACGTACTGAGTGTTCATGTGAGATCCCATGTAGTTTGAGGACTTAATTTATTATCTAAATGCATCCAAACAAATTGAGAATTATATGAATCTTTTTTTTTTTCTCTGACAGATAATTTTAGTTTTTAAAATAAAAATATGTGAGGGGATGTTTATTGTTAGGAGTCTCAGTTCATCTTGGATGATTTTGCAAAAAAAGGAGGTATGAATTGATTTTTTTAAAAAGGTAGGTATTATTAGAAAGGAAGGGAGAAAAAAAATAACAGTGCATCCTCTAAAAATATCCTGGAAATGATAGATGTTGAATGTGCATTTAAACAATTACCAGTGCTAAATGAATTTAACACAAGTTGTATAATTTTATTGTCTGTCAGTGCTTAGTTACTTAGTTAAGCCAATAAAATTATTGAGATTTGGAAATGAAAATGAGAGTTTGTCTTAATTTACTTAAGATGTCCTTTATTTGTAACTCAAGTTTTATTTATACATATTAAAATTCTTATAATTTTTTTCCTACAGTAGTTATAATTTTCTCTTTTGAAATTTAATATTTCATATGTGAAATGAATTGTAAAAGGTCACATTTTGCTGCCACAACTTGAGCCAATGTTGTGAAGAAATTATAAAATGCTGTATTCAATGTTCAGGCCACTGCAGTTTTTGTCCTTGCTACATTACCTGCGACAGAACCAGGATGTTGCCAGAAAAACAAACATACTTGTATGAAATCAGTGAGGCTGAATTGCCAGTGACCAGTCCATCACTTCCAAATTAGTTTTATATTCCATTTTCTTAAATGGTCATGCTTTAATTATTTTTAGACAAAATATTATGTGAAAAGCCATCACTGTGATACTATTAGGCAAATAAATGTATTTCATTGTTGTTGTAATGTATTGAGCCTGACTGCTTTCCAGGTATGCACCAAAGCTACTCTAACACGCTTCCTTCTCAATTGAATAGAGCAGAGAAAATAAAACTAAAGGTTCATGGGTTGAGATAAAGACAGGGAAATCAGTCACCAGTTACTGTCTTGTGCTAAATGGACACAGATTAGGGAAAATTAATTTATTACATGTCGAATTGGACTAGGATGATGAGAAGTAAAACCAGATGTTAAAATGTCTTCTCCCCAGTTCCTTCTTCCTGGGCTGAACTTCAGTCTCAATTTTCTCTACTTCCTCCCCTCAAGCAGCATTAGGGGACAGGGAATGGAGGGGGCTGGGGTGGGTTCCTCACATGCTCTTTCTGTAATTTCTTCCTCCTAAGGAGGAGGAATCCTCACACTCTCTCTTGCTCCTGCATGGGGTTTCTACCACTAGGTGCAGTTATTAGATACAGCTCCCCATGAACTTCACCAGTGTCAATCCTTCCCCTGAGCTGCAGGTCTTCTTGAACTGCTCTAGTATGGGTCCCTTTCACAGTTTTTTGAGTGTTTATTTTCTTGCAAGCTTCTTGAGACTTCTGGAAGTACTTATGTGTTGATGGCCTCTGTGTGAGGTCTTCCTTGTTTAAGTGAATTTGAGGATGCTGAGCTTCAAGACCTTGGGACATTCTCCTTCCTGATCTGCTGGAGCATAGCTGTGATCCCCTGACACCAGGTCCAGCCAATGGCAAGGCTCAACATATTTTCCTGGGGTTACACACACACAGACACACACTCACATCAACACAAATACAAAAACAATTCCTTTACAGGTATCACACACAAAATCAACACTAACTTGAACACAAACTACACAAATGACCTGTAACTTTTCTCACTTGCTCTTTCAGTAAAAAAGACAAGATAAAAGACAACCAACAAGAAACAAGGGAACAAAGCAGGGAACCCTACGAAATAGATGGTGTGAGGAAAAAATGGAGCAAAGGAAGAGGTATAGCTGAACAGAGCAAAAGCAGAAGCAGAATTAAAGGGGAAACACACCAGGAGAAGTCTGAGAAGGCAGGTTATAGTAAAACCAGAAAATTTCCTTAAACAAGCATCATAATATATCCTCAGCTCAATGATCTGTTTAGGTATTGAGACTCTCTACAAATGGCCATCCAATTAACACCTTTAAATTTAGAAATTGCATGGTCATACCAGCAAGAATTACTCTAAATTTTGTGATTTGGTTTTCAGAAATGCATCCCTCTGTGCATCTATTTATTTTTCCTTTCTGAAACAATTTTCCCTCTCTAAATAATTTTTCCATTTACAAGAGGAAAAATACATCCTTACCTGTTGTTTTACCATGCGTCAGGATTATATCTTTATCAGAGATCACTGTCTGGGAAACTAAAGAAAAAAAAAGAATTGTGCAGCATGATGCTAGTTGTAGGTGGCCCACTTCCAAGAATACCATAAGCTTTAGCAGATGTTGGCCAGACTGTGCTAAATATGTGTCGGCAACTTTAGGAATCTCAGAACTCTTCAGTCAGTGATCCTACACTGCTGCTTTCAGATGGGTTTTTTTACATTTTACTTCTTTTAAAACAGAGGAACACTCAGTATCATATGAATAGCAGAGAGAATATGCAGGAACTCAAAGTCATGGTGAGTGATAGTACAAAGTGTCAGAAAGCAGATAGGACCAGCTGCTCCCTAATAGATGGGAAGTCAAGTGAAATAACATGCCAACAGGGTAAGAATCTTGACATCCAGAGCATTGTCCTAAAGTACTCAGCCAGGGGGAGTAACGCAGGAGCAGGTTCAGAGACACAAAGAAACAGATCTTTATAATATCACCCTGGGCTCTCATCTTCTCTGTGCTGTAAATCCTAGCTTTTGACATTCTTATATTCTAAACCCAGAGGTGCTAAATATCTGTTTAGGTTACTAGCACAGCTCCCTATCTCTGTCATATCTGTAACCCGTGCACCACTGCAGAGCATGAAACTGTTATAAGGGACACCATACCTATCTACTAATAAAATAGTATGAAAAGGACCTGCAGTAGAATATTACAGATTTCTTAATGAAGCTGACAGAAAAAAAATTCAAATTGGCAGAAAATACATCAGCTGTCAAAAAAACCTTAGGTTTACCCAATCCTCCAAAACACACAAACAAAATGACAAAACCCAACCCCAATACCAAATCAAAATCCCAATTAATTTTATATTTAGTTTTTTAATACCATGATGAATGAAAAATCTGTGTTACAATTCTTATGTGGAGACTTCTACAAGGATATATACTGCTCAAGTGCTACTACATGAATGGAGAGGCAAACTTCTCAACTAGTGATTTTCAAAGATATTGAAAGTTTTGACTTCTTGATCAACCACTCAAAATAGCACTCAAAATCAATTGCAATAAATAATTTTTCCCTATTCTGTATCTTTTTTATTTCTGTCTCCTGATATGAGTGTTTATCTCTAACTATTAATATATATTGACTGCAGCAGTGTTTTAATATTTGAAAATATTCTGCTGTTATAAGAAGTGTTATTTAGGAAAATGCTTTCAGTTGTAAGGAATTGGGTAAAAAGTCAGAGATTTTAGAAATACTTTAGCATCTAAATATCAAGAAATATTGGAATAGAAATTATCCTTTTAATCCTCTAAAACTCCCTCTAATTCATTGTCTACTTTGTATAATTTGTAGCACTGGATCTTAGATTATCTATGCATTATTAAAAAAGAAACAAAAACAAAACACTCAAAACTGCTTATCAAATGTTTTAATTGTTCATTAAGTATTAAGAAAAGTCCTGTTACTTTGGTTTATTTTATCTTTGTTTTCTAGAAGGGACCTGTCTAAAGCTTAGTCATAAGACTGCTTTTACCTGGGGGAGAGAAATAGATACCTCCAGCAGAAGAATCTTCTTGCTGTAATCCAGCACACATAAACACCTTATAGGCACCTATTTCTCTTCTGACTGCAAAGGGAGACTATGTGGATGACTTAGAATCAGACACATAATTTTACAATTTCTGAACCTAAGGAGACAGACAAAAAAGTATTCTCTTAGAAATAAAAAAAAATACAGAGTTGTATATGTGTGTATTTGTAGGAGTGTCAAAGACTCAAAGTTTCACTCACTTGTAACTGGAGCAGTTTTTAACAGGAAACCAAAGCACTGGTTCCAAATGGATGAGGACACGTTTATGCTGAAACAGCCTTCCAGCAAATTTAACAGAGCTTGTTAAGGACATGTATCTTTTTAGGAGAGGTAAAGAAACGTATCATTACTATTCATTTTAATAGCAGGCTGAAACCATTACTTGAATGATAATTCCAGGCCCATTTCCTACAATTTCAGTGCCTTGCTCTGGAATTTCAAATTATATTTCCAATTACATCAAGAATAACCTAAGTCTAGAACTTCTGAGAAGTAGGCAGCTCAATCATGCACAAAAATTTTCCTTTTTCCAACATTACTTATTCTATCAATTTTCACCAATAGTTCTACAGTATGCTACATAAAATATTATTATGGGTTGGTTTCCACAGTAAAATTTCTTAAGGGAAAGGTATTCTTTCATCTCTGTGATTAGCAATCTCATGCAAATTGCAAGTGACCTGATTAAAATTTTTGCATCTCTGTGAAGAGTTTCCAAGCTTCTAAGTTTCTATAGAATATGTTGAAATTTCCTAAGACAATAATGGCTAGTACTTGTTAAAAATTTTGCTTAAGCTCGTGCATTGAGAGATATCTCCATAAGATATGCTTGATCAACTTAGTTAACATACTTGTATTCGTAATTAAAGCACAGGACAGGAATAATGAAAGCAAGACATCAAGTGTTTTTCTTATATGTGGTAGTTTTTATGCCTATTTGTAATAACCAACAATAATAAAGCTCAATAAACTGTGAGCTTTGCTCACAAAAAATATAATGTTGTTTTCACAGCAAGTGATTTAATTACTCCTTTTTAAACATTAATAGAAACCTTGGACAAGGAATTTGGTACTAAATGCTGCTAAGCATTGAGTAAAATGCCAAACTTGCCTTTTGACTTTTTCTTTTTTTTTTTTTAATATCCGTTTCAGAAAACAGAAATTGGTTTATTTTATCTGAAAAAAAGGATTGAAGGTCAAAATTAAGCAGTTTTCAGGGGGAGTTTTAATTAGATACAGTTAAAGCCCCACAGAGCTTCTCTGTCTTCTGTCTTTAATTCCCACTCTGTGAAAACCTTCTGAACTTCCCCTGCTGCTTTATTCAGATGTAATCAGCACCCTTCAATGAAACTCTAATTTAAAGAGAATTCATTATATTAGATGACTTATTTAAATAGGTGGAAAATTAATGCCTCTGAGCAGAGAATTGCATTCTCTAAAATGAAGGTAAGGTCCTATAGGTAAGCTGTGTCAACACTTATCGCTACTGTACATAATTTATATCTCTTTATAGGTACATCTCTATATAAAGATACATATATGCCCATAAAAATAAAACTTATGAAGTCTCTCAAAGTGTTTTGCAAACATATTAAAAGTGTCCCTTGAATATTCTAATGTAAATTAATATTGCTTTATTATATTACCTTTTATTTTCCAGATTACTATTATATATAATAAACCCAAGGACATCTAAATTGCCAATACTTATGTAGTGAGTCTAAAATAGATATGAAACAAAAGAAACTGTGTTTCTTAACTCATCCTCTCTGTCTGTAATTATCAGGATACTACAAAGCTGATATTCAATTACTTTATATCTGATGTAATCATGCCTCATGCACTGTAGCTGCAAAGCTTTGATATAATTTTTGAATTGATGTTACTCTAAAATGTATCTTCACTCATCCAGATCACTATAACACTGTCTAAAGATCACTGTCTAAAGATATTGAATACCTCAGATAAACACACTAAAGCATAATTTCAAAACTTATTGATGAAACACATTTACATTTAAAGCTACAGGGCAGTGGAAATTTGGATCATCCAACTAATAACAGGGGTATCGGTATTGTAATATATTAAATGGGGCAATGTCTGTAGGAAAATACATACGCCTTCATTATACTAGATGTATATTCAGAACAACTGAGATGGTGTCAGGCATGCAAATAATTTTTTAGGGTTGAAATAGAGGAGCAGAACACTTGAAATGTCATGGAACCTGAGAATAATTTTTCCTGAGTTTAATTTAAAAGTATGGTAATCACTGGGATAGTTTGAAGGAAGATTTCATTCATAGCCATGCAAGGGAAAAAAGTGTTCCAATTGAAACGATGAGGACATCATTATCTCTCATTAAAGATTATCTAAATAATAGTAGATGTTGGCACCAATGGTGTGCATAGTATACTGTAAAATACAAACCCTCTGCCACTGAGATTACATTTACCAAAATGGCTTATAAGTATAGTTTCTTCTCTGCCTTTGGGCTTCTTGAATAGACAGTAACCAAGATCAGGTACTGAGTGAATTCTTTGTGAGAAAAAGCTTTAATATATGATTGCATGCTAGAGAACTTACTGGGTTTTTAGACTTAATTATGTGGGGTAAATGATTGCTGCTTCATTGTATACAGAGTATTTTAGGGAGTAGCATGATTGTTCTGTACTATGTATTTCACCAAGTATAAAATAAAATAACTGTTTTCCTGAACATAGCTCTTTCCTGAACTGAATTGTCTTCTCAACTCCAAGACTATACCAGTTACACAAACAGTAAGAGGTAAAGGAATATGATTCTGGGACTATGGGATAAAGGAACCATATTATAGTTTATTTCACCTACAAATAATTAATTTCAGCATGTCTCGTTCATTATCAGTTGTCTCACAGTTGATCTTAGAGAATACTACTAGTACCTCTGTAATACTCTATAGAGAATCCGAACAATTTATTTTTCTTACATTAATTTTACTGAATATTCTCTATCTGAAAATATACCTATTCTGAGAAACGTATTCTAAAATACAAATTTAATTTTTAATGTGAATTCTTGATTAGAGTAACATTAGCTTCAGTTTCTGATGCCTGTATGATAGGACCTATATTCAAAAGTGCAATGCAATCAAAAAAGCTTGTACAGACTTTGCATATCTATGCAGAGAGAATTTGGAAGTGTAAGCTCATGTGGAAAGGGTGTGTCTGCTCCTCTGAGAGCATCTGATCAAAGAAGCCACAAGCCAGAACATATAGAGACAAGCCAGAACATATAGAGACAAGTCAGCCTGACACATGATAAAGGAGGTCATGATAACACCAAACCTGGTCAGTGGCATGAATTGGTAAGAGCATGTGGGATGTGAAAATGTTTTTTCAAAAGGGAGGATATGGAAAGGGAAGGAGAGAACCAGGAACACACCTGATCAGTCACACTGTTCAATGGGCTATCAAGGATCTGCAGGCAAACCAGCACTTTGTAAATGATAAGAATGCAAGTCTGGAAGTCCTACATGCTGGAGGGAGTCAGTGGGACTATGTGTCAAATGGTGATGCAATGTGTGGGGAAGGGGGAGCAGGGACTTATAGACAAGAGGATAGCCAGAAAAGGGTATAAAAGAGGCCAGCTATGTGTAAGACTGTGCCAATGAGTAGGTTCTTTTGGCTGAGCCCTGCACCTGATTTATGAAGTTTGTCCTGTCTTTTTATATCTTACAGTGCCTTATCTTAACTCTCTATGTAATTTCACTTTCTATGCCATGTGTGTGTCCTGCAAGAACTCAACACCATCTGCTCATGAGGCCTGTGTGTGAGTGAAACGTGGTGCCAAACACTGGAGTCAGATTTCAGCTGGGTTATTACATCAGCTCCTGGAGCCAGTGGGGTCTCCATGTCAGCGACTGGAGTGAGTGGGGGGGTCTTTAGACCCCAGACACTGGGACAGGAATTAGGTGTCTCCCAAAAAAACCAGCTACTGAAGGGACCAGGGTGAGTGAGGTGAGTGAGGGACCTGGAAAAACCCATATTTGTAGTTCCAGCTGCTGGGCAATGGCTGTCTGCATCTTCCCAAAACTGTGTGTGTGATGTGTGTATTCACGAACTGATCTGAAGTTGTAGCTGCTGGAGAATAGGCAGCCTGGGTCTCAACAGGGGTCTCAGGTGTTGGCAGGGTCTATGCTGTCTCTGTGCCCATGGGACAAGTGTGTGACTCCTGCATGTTTGTTGTAAGCATTGAGCTGGACCAGCTGGAGAGTAGAAACCTCTGGTGTGGGGAAGAGGGGCTGGGATCTGGGCAGGGGTGAAAAGTAGTCAGAGAGTCTGTACTGGAGCTCAGGAATTCACAAAAGTGTGTGTGCTTGTGATGCTGGAAAATTCACTACTGACTGAACCTGTGAAGAGGAAAGGGGCAGCTCTGTCTCTTAGCCTGGGCAAAGACCCCAGGTTCCTGGGCACTGTGCTGGGCAGAAGGGAGTCCTGGAACGAGCAAATGGAGGAGGCAAATGCTCTCCCATCCACATGTGAAAATCTATAAAGAATTTAACCAAATTAGTTGCTTCAAGGATTTCAAAATTGAGGTTTATCAGAGAACATTTTGTATCCTGAGACACGGGGGTTTTTTTGAGAATACATTTTAATCAGTGAAACCAAAATTTTTGAACTCTGAATGTTTTTAAAGATACTTCAATAGAAAAAAACCAAAAAGATCACATCTGCCTCTATCTACAGTCTGATCCCTAGTTGTCTGTGTGGATTTTAATTACTGGTTGGCAACCATGCTAGACAAATTTGAGCTGTTACTTTATTTTTAATTAAGTTGGGAAGATTTCCTAATCAGCCTTTGAAAATGACACCAAAGCTTGCATACATACACATTTCTTTGATTCTTCTGTCCATGATTCCTTAAAGCCTAGGAGTATGTAGACTTCACTTTTCTTTTTACATATTATGGAATTCTTTTGCTTCATTTTTTTGCATTATTTGACATTTTTTATTAGACTTTATAAAATATAATTTATTGCACAAAGTAGTCAGAGAAGAATGCATTGCATGTATTTAGAGATATTTTAAAATGCATAGAACTTGACTGAGAGCAGCAAGCCTGTTTAAAGAATCCAAAATATGTGGCTTGCGGTAAAAATCTAATCTGTTCTCTCGATTTGAAATATACAATAATAATTACTCCACAAAAGAAATAAGTCATTTGTCTCAGAGCTCATTTGTTTTGAATGCATGGTGGTTTTTTGTGGACTTTGAGTATATTCTATACACTTACAGAGAAGATAGCAAACATCAAGCCAAGGAACTGGAAAATCAGAATAAATACAGTATTTAGAGGATAATATTTCTGCCCAGTGGGATTTTTATCAGCCACTAGCTTTAAAAAAAAACTACTGAAATATGATTTATAGTATATATCATTTTAAATATTCAATAGTATTCTATGACCATCAAGGGTCATAATTTCCACATAGCTGCATATTAGTACTCAAAGTTTCTTTCTGTAAAAAGAAATTAACAGACTGAAAATTAGTTTCCATGGATTGAAAATGGCTCATTTAGTCTGAAGAAATTGATTCACAGAAGTCAGGGACATAAACATTAGAATGAGTTTAATCAAATGTTTAATCAATAATAATGTTGAATTTTAAGCTGACATCAGGTGATTAAAATGAACATTGCTACAGGAGGTACAAAGTTATGAATGAGCTGCCACTTGAGACATGAAAACTGCAATTCATTCTAAGTCTGACAGGGGATTTTAGGTATTGCTTCTCTTGATGCCTGGGTAACTATTGCGTACACCCTTATTACATACTCACTGAGATTAAAACTTAGTTCAGACTAAATTTTTATCTCCCTAGGTGGTATTTTCCCACAGTAATTACAGAAGAATTCAGATTCACTATTCTTAAAGGTGGCAAATAATCTATTTTATTGAAAGAGAGCTCCACACAGAAGCCTGTTCAGCTATTTAAATATCTCAGGTCTAAATTCTTACACCACACTGGTACACTTGTAATGCCCCTATTCTGCTGTTCTCTTTCTATTCTGCTGTTAAAATAAGCTTCAAAACATTGACAGGCTCTTGGAAATAAGCTTTTAAATACCAATTAACTTCTGACCATGTAGGGTTACACACTACCTCATCATGTTCCATAATCTCTTAGACTCTAAAATGCTGAAATAAGCCTAGAGTAGAACATCAAGAGAATAGAATGGTAAAAGTAGGATTAGCCTTTTCAGACTGGTGTCATACATTTCGTGTAATTGTAAGCTCAGTCCTTAAATGGAAAATGTCTTGCAAACCATGCCTTTAAGCAATCAAAGACAACTACCGAAAAAAAAAAAAAAGAAAAAAGAAAAAAAGAAAAGACATAGAATATTATTATTCAAAAGCATTGCCATTGCCTTAGCATCATTTAATCTTTGAGATATGTTTCTATATAGATGCATCCCTTTTCATTACCAGAGCCCTGTACCTGTACTCATGTGAATGTCTGCCATTGACAAGGATGAAAAATAGAAATGAAAAGCACAAGCATCTACTCACTAGGGAGCTGGGAACTGAGTCACTGTGACTGCCAAGAGACACAGTTACTGCCAAGTAGGAATACTCTCAGAATAAGCAGAAATCTGTGCCCAGTTTCTTATTGGAAACTGATGTCAGGGAATGCCAGCACACCAGAAGTACTAAAAATAGATCATACAAAGGAGAGCTAGGTAGTCCATACAAATCTGGTGTAAACAGGGTAATTCCAAAGTCCCCAGTATGCTTCTTGAGACTCCCAGACAGCTCAATTGACACAAAAGGACAAAGTTTAATTCATGTGACTTGTGGCATAACATACACATTGACCCAAGAGGGACTTCCAAGGGGAGGTGTAATCATTGGCTCTTGGGCTGCAGAATGAACCAGATGCTCTTCTCTTAGGCAGGAGCTGGAAATACCTTCAGCTGCAGGAGGTGTGCTCTAGTCAAGCTGCTAAGCCGAAGGAAGGAGACGAAGGAGGAGATGAGATGAGCATGTTGCATCAGGGAAGATGCATGGGAAAGTGAAAGAATCTTTGCAGAGATCTGGCACAGTGCAGAGCCCACACCCCATGGTAAGCAGAAGAAATGTTCAAAGCCTGTGCTTGAGCAGGACAAAGATTACCAGGACCATGAGACTTGGAAGCTGGGAACACTTACGGCTCAAACAGAGGAGCAAAGTCCAGGTGGCTATGGCCTGAATCATTCTATTAAAGGGAAAGGAAACAGAAATACATACATATTGCATGTCAGCTCCTGGCTGCAGAGTTGTCATGTTCAGGACTTTGGCTTGTGTAACTATGAACCCACTTCAAGGAATAAGAGAATTCAGACATCACTGTTGCCTGTGAATAACACAGTGAAGAGAACTTCAAGCAAGATTTGTCAAAGAAATTATACCAAAGCCTGAAATATGCAGGAGAATGTGTATGGGAAAGGGCAATGGGGGAGATGTTCACATTTACCTTGAAACAGTGAAGTGACTCTACATCCATCTGAAGTGTCCTTGTTCTAGTGTGTACAGCACAGGATAGAAACAAGGAACTGGATACCAGTAAGGAATTACAGAGAATAGTAAATATATAGCAGAGTATTATGAACAACAGAACTCTTGTGATGTATGGATAGTAGGATTTGGAAAAAAGATAGGCAGAGAAGGTGACAAGATGTGAAAGGAATTGTTGAATACAAGTTCTGAACTGACTTCAGACTGACTGCCTCTGTACTTGTCCTGCAGCTGATAAATAAAGAATATCTGTCTCACTGTAATGATAATAAATGGCAGCTGTGACTACAATGAGTAGAGCTTCAAGATCTTAAGGAAAGACGAAGACAAGGAGCAAGGAATTTGGACTTCAGTAGAGAAGGTTTATTCAGGAAGCTGGCATGCAAAATTTTGGGTTCCCAAATTATCTGATGGCATACAGTGAATTTTTATTTGCACTTTATTATAGATTGATGAGAAGGAATATACTGTCAAGAAACTAGACTGGAGTGAAGAATTACTGAAGAATAGCACACAGAGACTTTTTTTTTAATGCTGTCTTTCTTAAAGGATGATCTTAAAAATTAAAAAAAAATAAAGGTGACAAAAAGTTTTTGATTCTTAAAAGAAAAAGAGTTATGAAACCAATTGATGGATTACATTTATAGAGATAATAAAGAAACTGGAGATGATATCAAGGTTGAAAGGACAGAAAGATTGGAAGGAAAAGTGACATTCCAAAGTTTTAATAAAGAAGATTGTCGATTTCATGTTCCGCACATGAAACTACTGGAACTATGCCCAAGACATATTACACATGTTTTTAAGATTAAAAAAAACCCACAATTCTTCAGCTAGCAAGTTTTAGTAATTAGATGATTCAGCAATACCATTGTGCTTTGAAAGCATATTAAAATTAGTTTTATTCTCTTTAGAGATATGTGCTGTTTTAAAATAATTATGATTGTACAGCAATTAACTTTGAAAACCCATTCCCAGTCTTTTGCTGTTTTTTACCGTTTTACTGTTTTTTACCATTTTCAGCCTTTTACTGTTCTCTGAAACTCCCTATACATTCATGAAATTATGAAAGGAGAAGAGGTAGTTTAGACAATACCTAGTAGTTGTTTTTCTTGAAAATTCTTCAATACTTTTAGTCAGTTATTGGGGGGATGGATATAGAAACACAACACTTCTAAGATTCTTTTCAGACTTTTCAGATTATTGACGGTTAAAGCAAGAAAACAATTTATGTTGATGTATCTGAACTGAAAATAAATTCAAAAATAGTTCAGGAACCTTCTAAATATGTTATTTCATTTATTTCTTTGTGATTGATGAGTAGATTTTTTTTTCCTATCTTTCTCTATGAACATGCTGTCCAAATGTCTGAAAAAAGTTGTTTTGGCTTATACTTGCAGTTTTATCTTTACGGAACTCCACTAATCGTCACTTAAAACTGTGAATTCAAAGAATCCAGGGAGATTGGTAAAAGGCCTAATTTTGTAAGACAAGTCAGAATTTAGAGACAGTTTATATGTTTATATGTTTATAATTTTATATGTTTTTAGAATTTACTGCTAGTTTATATATCATTGCTGATCTTTAAGACAGATTATCAGTTATTTAGCTATTTAAAGTACTTTGAGTTCCGACACTCTGTAGGCATGCATAGCTAGGGAATCTTCTTCAATGAGTTAGTTGAGTATAAGTTCAAGTAGAAGCCTTATTACCAGAACATGGTTAAGACAACACAGGCAAAAAATTGTGTGTGGAAAATGCTTAATATTCAGGTTTCTGAGGTTCAACTACATTTCAAATCTTGAGCCTAAATGCTCAGGAAGGTTGCTTAGTTTGCATTCTAGTTTAGCTGGCCTTTAAATCTGTGTTTCACAGGGTGGGACAGAGTGGTACAGAGTACTGGGAACTCCCTGTACAGTCAGTTGAAAGATGCCTTTGGAGAGCAATTTAGAGCACCAAAAGGAAACCCCTACTTGTTTACACATTGAGTTATTGACTATAAAAAAAACTATATGTGCCTCTGTAGGCAATTCGAGGCTCTTTAACAGTAGACTGGATGCTGCATTGAATCAGCCATGGAAATATAAGGCATGTGTGGTAAAGATCACTTATCTCAGAACTGATAAATCTTAACATCTCTTGACCTGGCATTCAAAACACAAAGTTGTTTTTCTCATTACTGACTTCCTTAAAAAGTAGAATGAAGTTAATTTATATGACTTTTCCACTATAGTAGTTCAATTGAATGACTTGTGGGGAAGCTGTCTCAGCCTACTGATGAGACTATTTCTTTAGGAAACTGGTAGCTGTCTTCTGATGATCTACTCCCAAATCAGGGCACCTAGAGCTGATTGTTAAGGACTGTCCAGTCAGATTCTGAAGATCTCTGTTTCTGGATATTCTAGGCAATGTACTTTGTGGCTTAACCTAGGATTTCTATCAATAGATTTTCATATAGTGAAGAATTAGGTGAAGAAAACATGAGTATGTTAAACTTTACTATGTGTGTCAGTGACCTACCCACTCACCATTCAGCCCATAAGCACACTATGAAGCAAAATATACATACCACAAATATCTCTATGAACCACTAATTTTGTTTTTGTATGGCTCACAAGGGTATGAATCTTTCTCACAGTACTGACTTGCATTCCTTGGCTTAATAAGAAGCATGGAAAAAGAAATACCTCCAAATATGTTCTATAATTTTGATAAGATACCCTTTAACATGAGAAATAGTGAATGTAAATGTCCCTGGATGGAAGAGGAGCTGTAATAGTTCTGTTTCATATGGGAGTATTTAAACACTTCAGCAATTACATATAAATGAGTTTCTGATAGTTTCATAAAACAAAATGATTAATTTATTTATGGCATGGTTTATGCTTAATGTAAGGATTAGTTGTCCCAGGAATTAAAGTAGGATTCTGTCTTTTCTGGTTTATCTTTGAATCAAAGTTGCTTTTAGTCATCCACTGACTTGAAAAGGAATGTTTATGAGCACACCTACTAAAATGTTATTAGGTGCCTAGAGAACTTAGACTATTAAGACTGAAAAATATTATATGAATCAGACAGTAGGAAGCCCAAAAATAGTAGAAAACCTGAAAAACACCCCATTTTGCCTAAACTGGCAAGATAAAAAAAATAAGTGGGCTGAATTCTTCCTATAATATAAACTGAGTTTATATTCTGAATTAAACAGAGAAGAGATTTAAAATCGTACCACTGAAATAATGAGATTAAAGTAATTAATTGCCTTTTCTTTCCTAGGCATTTAACAAGTGCAGTTAAAATACCTAAGAAAGGAACATAATCTACATTACCTTTGTGAAAAGTATCCTTCATTTATGTATAGATTTAACATATGAAATTTCACAGAAATTATTTCTAAATGTGCAAGAAACTAAATGTCCTAAATGTATTTCTAATATATTCAGTGTCTGAAATTGATCACAGATTTTGTTGCCAGCTGTGAAAGTGCTATGTCTAGAGCATTATCTGATAACAGTGGGAGACTAGTGTAGAAAATGAAATTATGTCAATCAAAATCAGTCTAAATAAATTATGTTGCTCACAGAGAACAAAAAATCCGATAAATATCAAAATAAATGTTTCAAAAATAAATAAATATTAAAATAAATCAAGAGAGAAAAAAATCAAACAAAAAACCCTCAGTGAAACAAAACACACAAAACATTGGACAATACTGATATCACCTTGAGAGAAGTGTGATAGAAAAGTCTCTTTTTTCGTCTCATGTCAGATTGGTTACTAATTGTGCTTCCCTGCAGAGCAGGATACACAACTAATCTTTTAATGACTTAAGCCACTGCAGAGGTGAACACCGGGAAATAAATTAATCAAAATCCACAAGAACATGTAGAATGTATTCCACTTTTTCTAGAATATAAGGGGCCCCACACTAAGTAATTGTTGCACCACAGTGATTTTCTCCACCTGTTTGGTTACAGGAAAAGAGACCTGTGTCAAGCTTTGTACTGGTACAGAATACCAAGCAATAGAAACGATACTCAAATTTCTAAGTAAATATGGTACAAAATATTACTCCTGAATTAATGAAATTTTTAATGAAATTTATTAAAATGAACTCATGTCTTCCCTTCATAGTAATGGTTCAGTTACCTAAAAATAGACATCTAGGGCCACTAGTAATAACCTACTATCTCAAAACATTATAGCTGTGACATGGTAGAAAGGTCTATCAGACATATATTATAGCCACCCTTATTTAATATATTAGCATTCAGTAACCGAGTTTCACCAACTGTGAAATAGACAATATCTGTGTCTATCTAGGCACATCTTAAAGTTTCCTGGACATCAGTTACCAAGCTTTGAATTTAAGTTAATAGTAATTTCCTGTTTGATAGGATTTTTCTAAGGAAAATTACAGCTACAGGAATATTCATATTAAATAGTATAAGAGATTATTAAAGATATTTTGCTATCATTAGATCAGGTCATTTATTTTTTACTAATTTTTATTTATTCAAGACCATTTATGCTTAAAAATTACAGAATTTGAGCCTAGTTATGAATCTTATTGCCCTATTTAATTGTAAAAATAATTAATTAATTTAAAATATTTTTTATTCTTCCCATAGAAATCTATTTGTTATGTTCTTACTCTGTTTTTCAGTTGAAAATTTAAAATTAGATTTAACTTCTAAAAGAACTTGCTTGTGTGAATAGTTTGTTAAAAGTCAAGGGAAATATTTCTTTGCTTGGGCCCATGAATTTTAAGGAAAAATATTTGTGATAGTTGTTCCTTTATTTCTCAACAATGAAGTGTTACTAGTACAGGTTTGGCTTACTTCCATCACTAAGGTTTTAGTAAACTTTTGCAATATTTGAAATAAATTTATCATTGATAAGGCTTTTTCTCTAAAATAGGTGCAAGAGAAATGATTCATTTTTTTTTTATTAAGATTATAATTTTAGCTGTTATACCTCCTTTATTTAGAACCTGGGCCCAAAGTAGGAAAAAAGAAAATTAATACAACTACTCCAGTTGGGAATTTTTATAATAGCTTTATCTGTGGGCTGTAACTTCCAGTGTGTGAACCAAGTTAAAGTAGAAGGGATTGAAAATTCATCTCCTGCTAGTTTATTGTTTCCTTTCCTCCAGATTATTTTTTACTATTGAGTATGCAACAACAGGAACAAGACAAAAGTCTGATTTCCTCTCTGTTATGCAATCATATTCTTTTAACAAGAAAAATAACTATTCAATCCCTTATAATCAATATTACTTTTTTCTACTTCTCCTTGCATACTTGGTTGGTTTATTCTTTTCTATCAGCTTTCTTTATAATTTTCTTTTTTGGCCATTTCTATTAGTTATTATAAGAAACATTTTGAAGAAATAGGACTTTTTAAGAAGTTTTTAAATTTTAAAAATATTATCAATTTCACAATGGATATATAAAGAAAAATCTCTTGAACAGAGATTTGAATAAGTAAATAATAGGAAGGTTTGATCACAAATTGTGTAAGTCTCACAGCTTAGCACAATTGCTTTTAAAATGTATTCTACAACGGACTGTTATTATTAAATCTGAATTAAGACCTCACTTCTCAAAGAAAATGGGGAAAAGATTGGTTTTCTTTGTTTTCTCCATATTTACTATAAGAATAAATCTATTTTGTGTGAACTTGTATTTCTTCACCTTCTGATTGAAAACAGATTGAAATTTTTAGGCAAAATGTCTCTTTCACAATACAGACAACACTCCAAAGCACAAAACAACCTAAGTTTGAGCAGCGAATGAATGTAGGGGTCTTCCAGTTCATGCAATATATGAATTTCTTCACATCATCAGCTCATCCAGAAAAAAAATTTAGAAAGTTCTACATGTTTCTATTAGTTTCTCTGCCTCAGACCCGTTGTACTTGCTGCATGTTTCTAATTTCAAATTAAAGCATCATTAAAACAACAAAAAATCTACACTTTCCATTTTTAACTTATCAGCTATTAACACCTCAAATTATGTTTTACTACCAATTAATAAAAATAACAATAATTCTTTTAAGATTTTTGATTCACTAGAAATTTTGCTGCAGGATATTTAGAATAAGAAGATCCAAAAAATACAATTTCTTTCTCTCTCTTATAAGATTTTTATATTATGCTATTTGGCCTTATGATCAAGAACGTGTTTCTGTTACAGTCCCTGCATCACATACTTGACATATAGAAATCAGCTTGCTCATTAGTTTCAGCTCCTTCTCAGGGTCTATCTCACTTCCAGGGCTGAAATCCTTTCCATGAAATACTTTTCCAAAATTATCTCTACATTCTGTAAAATATGTATGTGGAACACAAAAGAAACAATTTTTCTTTGCTCCATTTTAAATAAAGACATCTGAAAAATTAATACCACTATTTCATAGTTATATAATCTCCCATACTACAGTATTTTTCTACATGGTTATCTGACTTGCAGTGTAAGCAGAAAACTTTATTGTTTGTACTGTGTGCTTATACAAAGCGAACAGTCATAAGTTTTACTCTTTTCCATTATAAGAAAATAGCAGCACTGATTAAATGGTACATTTTGAAAGTGCAAGGTTAATCCAGTGGAAATCTACTTTAATGAAAAAAAGACTGTCTTCACATAACAGCTGCAGATGTAACCCTTGAAGTATGAAATTTAGATGGAAATTCAAAATGTAGAAATGTGCAGGAATACGTACAAATCGCTATTAAATAAATAACACTTATGTTTTATATAAAATTAATTTCAGATAGTAAAATATTTCTGCTTGTTTCTGTGGAAAGCAATCTAATATTGAGTTACTCAAGACACAGGGTCAAAAACCAATGACAAATCTGTTATATAGGTTTTTTTTCTGTCCTTAACTATTATGTCAGAAAGTCTAAATTCTGGGATCCTTATCTTCTGTTTATCAAGCTTCTTAAACAAAGCCTATTGATGTAAAGGAATGGTTTTTTTCTCCTGAGGAAGTGGTCTAGGTAATGTAAGAATAAGCAATGTAAAGCTTAACTATTATTTTCACCTTTATATTGGTGTTAACAGTTGTCAGTGTTAGTTTGAAATAAAGTCTAAATATAATTAAAGGTTGAAGTACAGCTACCCTTCCAATTTCCAGTGTGTAAGCGAAAATTTCTTATTCAATAAGATACTTTCATTGTAGAACATGTAAAGTTCCAGAGCTTAATTGGGAGGTCAATTAACTGTTTTGCTCTTTTTGTAGTTGTCGTTGTATGTATTTCATGATTGTAACTCTTGACATATTTTTGAACCAGTTTGTTGATTTAACTGAGATTTTATAACACTGTGTTATCTTATAAATAATCTGAAGGTATTTCTACCATTGATTCTTTTCCTTGGTCTTCAACAGCTGGGATAAGAATGCCTCTTTGGAAACACGACACAGAACATTTCAAGGACAGATGTAATTATTTAGCTCCTGCCTCTGAAAAATTCTTTGGCCGCCCATCTATTTGGAAACTTGAATCTTTCTACCTCTTTACCTGAAAGAAAGTTATTATAGCGAAATCTTTGGCCAGCACAGGTCACTGTAACTCAATAACCCTTATGTTAAATACTGTCATCAAAGACTATAGTTTTTTTTGTTTAAACTGAAATAGAGATTTTCAGAACAAATTCTTAAATTAATAACTACTTTCCCCCTCAATACGTAGTCTGCTGCATATAAAAATAATATATTAAATAGAATGGTGTCTTGGTCTCTGCAAAAATATAAACTCTGAAACATTCTAGGCTGATGCAATTTATGAGCAGATTCAGGGCTTACAGCAACAGAAAATGACAAAGATGCAGTAAGACTAGTTTTGGACCTAATAATGTTAAACTATGGGTAGAAGAGTACCAGATATTTACATAGCTGTAGTAACTTTTCATTGTGCAGGTAAAATCATACATTAAGACCCTTATTTAAGATTTAAAATTTTAAACAAGCTTCTGTAAGAAAAAGAAAGTAATAGAAAGTGGTGAAGTATAAGAAGTTTCACCTACTATTTGCAGCACCTTTACCATATCCATTATAGAACAGGAATATGGAAATGTATAGAAACAATCCACTATCCAAACAAAAATCTAATAAACTTTTTATAGTACAATGTTTAATATAAAAAATTAATTGGAAGTGGTAAGACACTTAAAAGGCAAAGAATTTTCTTCTCCTATTGGTCTGGATGCAAAACTTCTACTACAAGTCACATAAGGACAGTATTGGAGGGTGATTTTTTGCTGTAGCATAGTGGGGAAAAGGAAAAAAAAAAGTGATTATTACTGAACTAGAAGTCCTACTTCCAAAGTTTCATTATTTTAATGGACCATTATAACATTATGACTCATGCTAGAGCCCTCATATGGATAAAGCTTTCTTAATTTTTAATTACATTTTTATCTAGAAAAGGCCTACAAGGAAAGGCAAAACATTTTCAACATTTATTCATCATTATATTAACAGAAAGCTGTTCTGCAGTTCTTTCTCACCCTACAGTTATCCTGAATTTCTTTGTCACTGTATGGAAGGAGAAGATGTGTTTGGCATATTTAGCCTAATCTTCATTTCCGAATCATTCAGTCAATTCACAAATAACTACTCTAATTCCACAACTTACCACTATGAAAAGTAATTCAAATATTACAAGCAAGAATTATGATATTGCTCTATGACTAATTGGTGCAGAATTTGAAAGTCATCACATATTTATTCGTTTCTATTTCCAGAGTCAACACTATGTGAGATAGTGCAACAAGGACACAAACAAACAAACAAACAAACAAACACCTTAAAATCCCCCAGAGAAACAGAATAAGATTACTCAGGTAAATTGTTTCTATATCAGGCACTGGTGGCTGCAGTACTTCCAGAACATGGAGTATTATACCTGTAGAATCTCTGTCAGTGTGATACTGCACCATCATGATGAGGGCAAGAGCTAAATGTGCTACCATCATAATAATACAGCTACTCTATTTGAAGGACCCAGGCAGTCATTTTTGAATTATGCTCTATTCTGTGGAGAAATCACCCTGTCTAGAGCTCATACAGGACTCTTAGTACAGTGTCCTGCTGTTTCATGCTATCATCTAAGATGAAAAGAGAAAATACAGATTTCTGCATTAATTTTCATCCTAAAAATTCACAGCATTTAAAGTGATTTTTAGTGGTCCAAACACAGAATTCCCTTTATAGATTAAGAAGATGTTCACATATCTGTACATATATATATATATATACGTTACCTATCTTCACATCTACATATCTATCTATCCTACAAGTGGTTCCAAGTAACAAAAACACCTCAATAGATCTAAGTAGTACAGCTGAGACTAGCAGCATCAGACTTTAATATAAATTATTTTTAAAAATAATTTATTAGTTTAGAAGTAGAAAACTTACTTTGAAGTTTACATTTAGAATTAGGATATATGTGGATTTATTTGTTTGAATTTTTATTATTAAATAAAAAACTAAAAAAATTAGAGCAATTATTAGACATATGTTTTTTAAAGTATTATTTTAAATAGACAATTACTGTTGTATTTGGATACTGCTCAATGTCTCAGATCATGAATTCATACTAAATTTTGGTTAAACATGTAATACAAAAAGAAGAAAGATTTTTAACTACAAACAATGTTAAAGTTGAGAACTACATTATTAAATTCAGTTTTAATTTAACATTTGATTCTCATAATTTCTCTTAAAAAAACCAGGATTCCAAATTATGGTTACAACTAACCTCAATGATTTTTTAGTAAAATATTAAGTGCAGAAGAAAGCTACATGCAGCATCTGGTGTTTGAAGTATAAATTATTACCGATTCACATGTAGCTGTTCTCAATGGCACCAGTAGTTGTACATTACAGTGTGCAGTAAATTTGATAAACATTTAATACATTTTTGGTGTGTTGACCTTGGCTGGATGCCAGGTGCCCAACAAGCCTGTCTATCAGTCCTCTTCAACTGGATGGGCAGAAAAAAACCATGATAGAAGGCTTGTGCACAGGGTAGTGAGAAATAAAATCAAATCTTAAAATACCTTCTCTCCATCTCTTCCTTCTTCTTGGGCTTAATTTTACTCCTGTGTTCTCTATATCCTCCCTGCACAGTGGCACAGGGCAATGGGGAAAGGGATTTGTATTTGAGACATTGTGTCTACTACTCCTTCCTCCTTAAGGGGAGGACTCCTCACAGTCTTCCTCTGCTCTGCTGTAAGTTTCCTCCCACTGGAGAGAGTCCTCCATGAACTTCTTCAATGGAAGTCCTTCACACAAGCTGTAGTTCTTCATGAACTGCTCCAGCGTGGGTTCCTTCCACGGGGTGCAGCCCTGCAGGAATAGATTTCTCTGGCATGGGTCTCCAGTGGGGTCACAAGTCCTGCCAGTAAATCAGTTACAGCACAGGGTCCTCTCTCCAAGGAGCCACAGGCTCTACCAGGAGCTCTCTGCAGGACAGGCTTCCCATGGGGTGACCATCACCCTCTGTGCATCCACCTGCTGCACCACAAGCATCCATGGGGTGTAGGGGCACAGCTGCCTCTCCATGGCCTGCAATGCTGACTGCAGCAGAATCTCTTCTCCCATGCCTCTGGTACCTCTTTTCCATCCTTCTTCACTGACCTTGGTGTCTACAGACATTCTTATTCCTTTCTTTTGGCTGTTGTTGCACTGCAGCTTTTTCCTCTTTTAAAACATGTTATCACAGAGAGAAAATGAAGAGTTTATTTTTATGAGTCTACTCATGCATAAAACCAACAGTTTCGTTTGGTCATCAACTTTATTTAAAGCCAGTCTATATAGTTACAGAGCATTTTAAATTTACCAGGAAATAAATAACTTTCGTATGATACTTCTTTCTAAGTTTACAAGCCTTTTCTCCCTTCATTTCTTTTTGCTAACACTACAGGAAATAATGCTTACAAATTTGGATTTTCGTAATTTTGATATCATTGCATTTTCCTTTTCCTTTTCCTTTCCCTCCTTCTTCAAATACTTATTTCTATAACTCTATTTTTAGGAAAATTACTTTTTATTTAATTTGGTTAGGACAGTTGCATCCTGCACAACTAAAATTGATTTGTCATGTTGTCAACAATTATCCACTATTTTTTTCTTTTTTTTTCTTTTTCTTTTTCTTTTTCTTTTTTTTTTTTTTTAATTGGAATAGCACTCCTTTCCTGCATTGAACAGTGCATTATAAAGTTACAGTCCTGCCATCAATACTCCTACAATATTTCTTACGAAATAAGTTTATTTTGACAGTCTATATCTACATCGCCAAATAAAAGAAGATTCAAGTTCATTAGCTGACTTGCAGACTAGATTTCACAGTCCGGTTTCTCTTGACCCTGCTGAGACCCTAGTAAAGATGAGCCATGTTGTATTTTTTCTCAGTCTCTGATCACCTTTTACTCTCAGTTGTGCACCTCTTTCCTTGAGGTGTTTTTACTTCTGTGTGTCCAAACCATAGCCAGGGGAAAAGCAAACAATTAAAGAGGATGGATGAACAAGAATATCATCCTCTGAGCTGTTCCTAGTCTTTTATTATTTGGCAGTGCAGTAATTACTTGGTAGTGTAGATAGACCTGGTGGGACTCTTTTAATGACAGCTCTGAGGGGTAAGTGCTTATATCTGTCGTCAGTGAAGAGGAAAAAAATGGAATACATATTCTGAAGCCATTTGTACCCCAGTGTTTCAGACAGTGATGCTTCCTGTCTCTGCCTCAGCAATCCAGACTGCATTCAACCAATCCCACCAAGGTGTTTAGTAATCAAAGCCAAATAAAAGCACATTACTTTAAACTGTGTTAGATCAAATTATTCACATTTGATAAATTGATTTTTTCAGCTATCGAGATTTAAAATATTTATGATTGGAAAACATTATTTAAAGTCTTGTTAATTTAACTACAATTTAGCTGAATTATAGTTCAGCACACACAAAGGAATAATACATTATTTCCCGTGTGAAGGCAAAAGTATTTCAGATAAAGTTGTTTACTAAAAGAACACTTAGAATTTTATAAAATTTTTCAACAAAAGGCTTTATAGTATATTCTCTGTCAAAATTAATAGCTACCAAAGTAAAATACTTTACTCAGCAAATTTTATACACTCTTTAGTTCTAAATAGAGACTGTATGGTTATAGGGTATTTTCCCTCAATAGGGTATTTTCCCTCAATACATTTTGTATTCCAAGTGACAGTTTTTAGTTTTTATAAAGATGTCATGTTTGATTTTTGAACTATTTGACAACCTTGACGTTAATATGTACTGGAAAGAATATGAAACATGATGCTTGTCCACTTACAGGACACTTGACTCAGATCATAGGCAGTGATGAATGGAAAAAAAAAAAATATTTTTAGTGGTGTCGTCATTCGCCTTCCCTTTCCCTTTCCCTTTCCCTTTCCCTTTCCCTTTCCCTTCCCTTTGCCTTCATTTCGTTTCCTTGTGCATGGACAGATGCTATATCATTTCATTAAGCTGTTACTTGTAGTAGTACTACTAAAAACATTTTGACAACTATATACAGCAGAAAATATTTTGAAAAGTTATAATGAAAGCATAAACTGAAGTTGAAGTTGAAATACTTTCTTTAAACATTTGAACTAATAAAAGCATGGTTCTGCAAATTAGAAGAAAATATTTCCATTTCAAAAGGAAGACGGAAGACAAAGTCTAGCAATACATATACGCAATATAGAACAGAAAAAATATATTTCAGGAAGATTTTTCAATTTTAATTTTTCTCTATAAAAATCTGTCTTTCCAGCACTTTTTCTTCATGTTCCCACTTTCTACTCCTGTCCTGCATAATTCTACAATTTTTTTCCAATCGGTTTATCCTCTCAGAAGTTACTTTCTGAAGTTCCTCAACTTCCTGAAAGTCCTCTTACATACCCAGGTGTTTTTTTTTCACTTTGATGCTGTTCCTGCTCCCATAAAAGTACATCTTAGTCATCAGTTCACCACTCTTATCATATGAGTCCTAGTGATGCATTCTAGATGATTTGGTTAAAAGCCAAATTGTCAGGTCGAAAGGACTGGCAGCAGGGAGGCTGTTCAGTTGCAGAGCACATGCCAGGTGTGGTGAGCTTCCAGCAGCCAAGAGGCGAAGAAAGTTGGATTCGCTCCAGGCAAAAAAATCTGTCCTACTTTTTCTGCTAGTTGCTGGACACTAGTTAGTCTATCTGACTCTAATAAAAGAGACTTAAAAAAAAAAAAAATCCAAAAAGTCACCTATCACCTCTGGGTCCCCAGAGCAGTTAGAAGTGAGCTGAAATTCAGAAGATTCTGTTCTCTTACAGACTGATTTTTTTTTAAAATATGTTGGAAGGTATACTTGTAAATTTAAAGCAATTGAAAAAGTAATTATTCAGTTCTGCCTTTTATATTCAGCAGAGTGAGATACACACTCCATAGGACAATTTATCTGTAGAGCTAAGTAGGTAACTAGGATAGATCAGACTGAATTTCTCCTAAGGATGTCTATTTTTCTTAATTGAATATAAAAGAAGACAAAGGCAGGAGCATCAAATATTGATGCTCATCTCTTAGAATCAAGATACACATTGAAACTGAATACAGATAGACATATCAGTTGAGGAATTAGAGTTTACTGTAATAGAAACATTTAGATGACTGATAATTCAGTCCAGCTTGCAACTTCAAAGCAGCACTGCTTGACTATTGTTGACGATAGGCATCACCAGTTAAGAATTTTTTATCACTATTTGTTTGAAGCAGACATTCTTTGATCATCATCATCATCATTGAGCACACAACATCTAGGAGTGGATGTTGTGTACTTCCTACTGATGGCTATGGACCTTGTCATGATTTTAGTCACTCTGCTGGTTTTGTCAAGGTAAGAGTCAGTTTTCTTCACAGTAGTCAGTGTGGGGCTGTGTTTTGGATTAATGCTGAACACAGTCTTGATAACTCACCCAAGTTTTAGTGATTGCTGAGCAAATAGCTTTTCTGCTTCTCATCGTACCCCACCAACAGATATGCTGGGGGATCTTAGAAGGGACACAGGTGGGACAGCTGATCCCAACCACCCAAAGAGATATCCCTTTGGTATCACATGATGTTATGCTCATCATAAAAAGATGGGGAAAGAAGAAGGAAGGTAGGGACATTTGGAGTGATAGCATTTGTTCTCCCACATGACCATTACATGTAATAGAGCACTGATTTCCTGGAGATGACTGAACAATTGGAAGGAGTGAATGAATTCCTTGGTTTGCTTTGCTTCCATGTGTATGTTTTTTTGCTTTACCTATTCAACTTTCTTTATCTTAATCCACAAGTGTTCTCACTTCTACCCTTCCCATTCTCTCCCCTATCCCAGAAGGACAGAGTGAGTGGCTGTGCAGGGCTGAGTTGATGTCTGGAGTTAAACCATGAGTCACCAACTGCAAATTGACCAGATGTGAGAGTTCTTTGGTGAGGAAAAAAATCATTAAAAAAAAATGAAGTGATCAAGCTCTTCCCATCATTCTCATCACTGTTTTTTTATGATTCTTCATTAAAAGAAAGCAAGGAATCTTATTTCTTCCTAACATAGTTCAGCTTATTTTTGGGACTAATGACGATTCTAAATTTATCAGGCATTTTTCCTAGTTCTTCTTCATCTCTTGTTTCCATTTTGCAGGTTGTACTGTTTGCATATTTTCCAGTTGTCCTTTTGAGCAATTCTACCAGGGGTTTTATTTTGCTTCTTTGCCTTTATATATTACTTATATACTTAAGCTTAACTATGTTGCAAAATGTCAATGCATTGCTGCTGGACATTCTAATTCGGTGTGCTTATTTCAGGGTCCAGGGCAAGTAAATACTATTTATGCTTTGCTTAATTTGTGATGTGTTCAGTTTCCTGAATGCAACAGGCCTCTGCTTTGGCTACTAACCTGAAGCAAATCTGCTTCCTTCTCCAAATATGACAGTGAACCATAAAATCTAAGAACAAAGTATTTCACTGTTATTATATTAGAGATTAATATATTTAGATGTGCAAACATACCTACCCTTGTGAAAACAAACAGACAGAAACAAGTTCTCCTAAGAGTACAGATTCTGTTTCCATTCATTCTAGATAGCTTAATTTGTAACCCATGATACTCAGACAAATTAATTAAGACTGCATATAACATCTACTTACTTTCATGACCATTTGTTTCCTTTCTCCAGGGAGATCAGTTCCTCTAGCAATTAATAGCAGTTTTCCCAGCAAAGGTGTTTTTTAACCACTATAGATGTTTTAAATGCCCTATCAGCTTGTCATTAATCTGCCTGTTGTCACTTGAGATGTGTCAGGTCACATTATTCATAGTTTAAGCATTCCAATAGCATCAGTTAGTCAGGGCACTTTACCATATAACCTATACTGTCCCCTGCTGAGTAACTGGGCAGAATTCGTAAGGACATTTCAAGCTATAGCAGAATCCTATTGTTTTGAAACTGCTCTAGCCCCTGTGGTTCAAGAATTTTAGCTGATAGAAGAAAACCAGCTTTTTCACAGCTCCTGTGGAGTGATCTGGCAAGAGAGAGCAGCATTTTCAATGGATTTCCCTGAAAATATTTGATGCTGACAACTTGCCTTTAGCTGTCAAACTGTAAAATTTCCTCCACCTAAGTGACTGACCAGCCAAATACATTTAGGTTTCTATTTATGAAAGGGCAGGCTTTAAAATAACAAATGTAGTTTTTCCCTGTCTAGACATATCCACAGGAAGCATGAGATATGACAAAAAATTATTCAGCATGTGTCTCTACTCCAACAGATGTACAGGTGCACTTGGCAAGAGCCTTTTAATGAAAGTCACGGTGAAACCACACACAATTTCATTAGCACCTGCTTGTTTGGTGAACACCTGTGAACTCCTGGCACATATCTGGAAGAAATGGTGAGGAACTTAGATAATAATCCCTAGCTCTGTGAATACTGCTGTCTTTTGAGAATTTCATCAACTTTGCACCAAGTGGACAACCTCCATGCTTTTAGCTAAGAAACACACTGCATTTCCAACAGCCTTTGTTAACACTACATGAGTTAAATTAAGTAGGAGTAAAAATGTGATTAGTAAAGTAAGTACTAAATAACGAATTTAGAATACTGTAAGTCTGCAGTTTTAGAATACAGGAAGTCTGTAGGGAGAGTGGCTCTTATGATTCAGGTGAGGATGCAAGTTTTAGCCTCATGCTAACTTCCTTTTATATGCTCTTTGGCATTAGTCTAGTATTTCTTGTTTCATCACTTTCTTCTTTGGGGGAAAGAGGCAAAAACATTTTCAAAACGAAAGTGTTTCACAGTATTTTGAAAAAAAACCAAATAATGTATATGAATTCCTCACTGAACAAGGATTACTAAAAAAACACAGTGAAAATTTTTACTGGAAATTCACTTTTTCACTGGAAATATGAACTTATTGATGACCTTCAGAAGTATCTGATTTGTGCTACTTCTGCAGATTGTCTCAGAATGGGATTAACTGTCTTTAGGAAGAATTTCCCTTAAGAAGTAAGAAAATCAACATTCCTATCTTAAAGCAGAGATATTACTTTTAAATCCTTAAAGTTGCATATTATTAATTACACCCTGGGGTTATTTTCTAAGTACTTTTAATGCTATACACACTTTTTCAGAGCGGTTCAAGGCAAGGGAATTGTGCCCCACAAGCTGCTCTCTATAATTTTATTGGATGTCAGCATTTCCAAAGGAGCCATCCGTAAAAAAAACCCAGCAAGTTAGTTCTAATCGATACATTTTGTCACTCTAGGTTCATTTCTTTTATGAAATCTTAGGGAAAAAGTTATTTTGAGAAAAAAATCTGATACCCAGCAGAGATGTTTGGTAAATACCTTTTAGACAGTCTTAAATTAAGCCAAGGTTTTGATTGTTCTGCTTAGGGAACAGAGAGTAATACAACAACAGAGAGTAATATAACAAATTTGTCATTCTGAGCATATTTATCTGAATGAAGTCAATAATGTTTCAAAGTAATGCAAAAAAACAAAAAAAAGACAAAATAACCCCCAAAAAACAAAACAAAACAAAACAAACAAACAAACAAACAAAACCAAACAAAAACCCCAACCAAACAAACAAAAAAACCCCACCAAAATAAAAAAAAAATGAAAATATTTTCAGGACAGGATTTTAACATGTTAGCAATTAGTTAAAGCAAAAATATTTCAGTTTTCAGAAAAACCCAATGAAATAAGAAGCAAACCCCACAAACTAACAGCAAAAGCAATTACAATAATGAAACCAAATCAACCTTATTCTAAATCCATTGTTTTGATGGTGATTCTTTCCCAATATAAAATTGCTTTCTGATTAAAATTTTTCCTAAGCAGCTCTAAAAATTACTCCCCAGTTTAGTTAAAACAATTTTCTATTTATTTTTTATTACCAGAAAAACCATACAGTGGAGTGAATGTTTGAAATCATGTAGGTTTTTTTGAAGAAAAATTAGATGCAGAGTAGCCAATTTTTCATACTTCTAAATACTTTAAATAATTTAAGTTTTAAGCAGTTGAAGTCTACTTTCTCTTTTTTTCCCCTCTAGTTTTATTTTTTCTTTAATTTCCTCAATTTCTCTAAATCACTTGTGCTTGTTCCTAGTTTTTTATATTGCTAAAACGATATGTATATATGAATATATGTATATATGTATGTTATTTATCTAACCCTTGCATCCTAAGTTTGTGTCAGATATTCATCTGCTCATTATAGTCCCTTCTAAATTTTCCCAATGTCCTTTCTTATATATCTTTCTAGTCTGTAAAAATATTCTACATGTCTAAATCAAGCTTTTTAACCCAGGCATTTTTCTGAAAATTCGGTTTATTACTGGAGCAATTCATGTGCTGACATTAAGAAATAGATGTTATCTGCTCTTCAATGTTTTCTTATCCCCTGTGTCTGAATGTTGTTCTTCGAGACTGACTGTTTTGTTTCTGCATATTTCTCTTCTTTTTACTCCATACTTTTCTCTACTACCTCCCTTGCTTTCCCCAATTTTATTTTCTTTGTTATCTTGCATTTCTTTTACCTTATAATATTCCTGTTTTATCTTAAATCTTTTATTTCCATTCTTCTAGTGAGCTTGTTTTTTCAAAGGAGCAGTAAAGACTTTGCTATTTTAGGCTTAGTTTCCAAACAATCAAATTTAGTGAATGAAGTAAAAACTCCCTGCTCCTTCTTTGTGTTGCAAGTACCAGAGCAAGAAATTGGAAGATAATGCTGTGGGACATGGCCAGATAACAATATGCAAGACAGAGGGGACAGTGTGTAAGAGATGGCTGAGCTTTGAGGAGAGCACTGGAGGTCTGTTGGGGTATAGAATATGACAGATTCTTTACAGAGGGTGATAGCAATTGTACTACATTTTCTGCTCACATGCATTTTCTGGCTAATATTTTCATTATCAGCCATGACAGGGGCAAGGGTAGTTGGAAGTACAGGATCTTTAAAGTCCCTTCCAACCCAAGGCATTGCATGTTTTTATTATAAGCAGACACATGAGTTAGGATAAGGAGTCTACTGAAATTAGTCTTTATGTAAGAGAAGCTAAACTGACTTGTATGAGATTAAGAAAACGATGAAGGGAGGTGGGACAGAAACCTGACAAAACCCCCTTCTGTGAGCCATGGGCTGCAACAGACTGGACAGAGATATAAAAGTGACCTTAGGATTTTCAGTGATGAATGTATCTAAAAAGAGGAAAAACAAGCTTTCTCCCCTAGAGGGGAAATAATTCCTCATTGCTTTGTTAGTTGGCACCATCTCAATTGATGAAAAGGCACTTTTGGCAGCCTATATGGAGATTATGTTTTCATCCTTCTGGCTGAAATGAAAGTAATGATGAGAAAAGAAATCAGAATCAGCAGTGGAAAAGCTCAAGAAAATGCTGAGACAAAAAAAAAAAAAAAAAAAGCAGCATTTACTTATCCACCAGGACAAGATTCAGCCTTACATCAGGGTAAGACTAAATCTGAAATGACTGAAAAAGGCCACTAATTAAACAGAAAATAATAAATGCAGAAAGCCAACATGTTCCTTCAGTGCCTCCTTGATGGTTCTTGAAACTTTAAAAAGCTTTAAGATTTAATATATTCTCACACCATTAACAATATGCTTGAATTTACAGATTTCTTCATATAAAAAACAGCCGAAGCCTAACACAGAATTTTGGAATCACAGCATCCTAGAACCTTCTATGTTGGAAGGGACCTTCAAAGATCATCCAGTCCCATCCCCTGTTATGAGCATGGATATCTTTCACTAGGTCATATTGCTCAAAGCCCCATCCAAACAAATCTTGAAAACTACAATGTTGGGGCATCCACAGCTTCTCTGGTATACCTGTTCCAGTGTCTCATCAACCCTCACCACAAAAAATATCTTCCTCGTGCCAAATCTAATTCTATTATCCCTCAGTTTAAAGCCATTGCCCCATCACTCCTGTCACTCACTACAAGCTATAGTCAAAATCACAGCAAATGTCATACGGAAATCCAGGTAGATTACATCTGTAGCTCTCACCTTCTTGACTGATGGAGTCAGTTGAAGGCCAGGATGGATTATCCAGGTCTAATTTGCCCTTGGCAAAAGCATGATGTTTTCACTTCCCTATTTTCCATATGCCTTGACATGTCTTCTATTATGATCTATTCCATGATCTTGCTGGGCACAGAGGTGAGGCTGACTAGCTGGCACTTTCCAGTTTGCTCCTATTACCTGTTCAAAATATATTCCCTTTTTTCCCAGTCACTAAGGACTTTGACTGAATGCCATGATTTTTCAAATAAGGAAAGCAGCTGAGTGACTGTATCAGCCAATTACCTCATGACTCTCAGATGCATCTTATTGGGTCACACAGACCTGTGTAAGTTCAAGTTCCTGAAGTGAACTCAAACTTTCTTTTCCCATGATGGGAGGGATTTTGTTCTCCTAATCTTCGTCTTGAAGTTCAGGGACTTGAGAAATGTGACAGGACTTGGCCTATATTTGGAATTTGATGACAATGGAAGCTGATGATTTTATATTTTGTGATTTCTAGTTATAAAGTTATTCAGAGTTTGTTCATATTATTTAATAGCTATAATTATTTAACCCATTAAAAAAAAACCCAACCAAAACCAAAAAGAGTTGATGGGAAAATACTTAAAAAAAAATAAATACATAATTTCTAAACAGCTTTGATATTCTCTATATTTACAGCCTTTGTTGAATTTATAAAAATGTATGTTACATTTTTTAAATATGAATGGTATTTGTTTTTCAGTTGCTGCAGCAGTAACTGAATTCTAACTCACCATATAAGAATTTTCCACATCTAGTTTTCCATTTTTCCAAGTTTGTCCTGGCTTATGCCCGTTATATCTTTTTCTTGCTTGCCTTGCTTTGGTTTGGCTCACCTTGCCTCACCTCACCTCACCTCACCTCATTACACCCTGCCCTACCTGGCCCATAAAAACCTCAAAACCTTTAGTGAACAACATTCTGTCATCCAACTCATTCAAGTGTTAGTTGATGTAACTTGGCACACATATATGTCAGTGTTCCATCTACTCTTTCCTCATTTTCCCCCAAAAAAAGAAAGCTCACATAAAATGTTTAATCTGTTTGTGTGCTTTTCTCCAGGAGAGAGGAAGACGTACAAAGTTGTTTCAGCACAAGAGTACTGGATTTTCTTGGTTTTGTTTCTGTGAGAAATGATCATGCCGTCGAATTTGCAGTAAGTCATACATACTTTAACAGCTAAACAGAAGATTGGTGGGTTTAGGGTTTTTTTTTCTTTTTTTTTAGCTTCAGTCACAAAATTCATAGTCTTTTCAAAGTAAATTCAAAATAGAAAAACAGTTTTGAACCAAGATTGATGGGAAGACAAATGATAAGATATTACTTATTTCACTAGTGTTCATATCACCCATTTTGAAAATCAAAATTTTGCAATCTTTCTAGAAAGTGTTCCAGTTCTCAGCTATTCTTAAATTTATTCTTAAATTTAGAATATTTTTTAATTTGTTTGGGGTTTGCGTATTTTTTATTATTTTGCTTCTCTTTAAATCAACCTAAAGGCTTCTCTTTTTTTTTTCTTCTTTTCCTTTTTTTTTTTTTTTTTTTTTTTTTTTTGGGGGGGGTTGTTGTTGTTGGTTTTGGGTTTTTTTGTTTGTTTTTGGTTGGTTAGTTGGTTTTTGGTTTTTTGTTTTGTTTTGTTTGTTTTCTTGGGTTTTTTTGCTAAACTTTATATTATCTTCTACCTACAACCCAACTGGCTTTTACACCTAGAAACAGTCATTTTCACATAGCAGCGTGTCTCATTCTGGGAAAATATACTAATTAGAACAGATTTAGTATCCTGGTCTCTCCAGTGGTGATGAATGGAATTTAGTATTACTTGACTGGATTTAAGTGTTTAATTTTAAATATATAAAGTTCATCAGGGTCCATTATTCTTCATTAATTCTGTCAAGCTAACAAAGTGCCATAGAAGACAAAGAAGAAAAACATATAAGAGGGAAGGTAAGCATTTCATCAGGTATGAGATAGCATTCCACACTGTAAATTCTACTTAGAAGAGAGAATTGAGTCAGATCACATCAACTTATCTCAGTAAGTAAAATAGATTTTATTTAGCAAAATTAAAAAAAAAAGTTTTAAAAGAGTGAGAAAAAACCTCAACAAAACCCAAAAACCCAATCAACCAACCGACCAACCAATCAACCAACCAACCAACCAACCAGCCACCCAACAAACCAAAAAAAAACCCCAAAAACCAAAACCAAAACAAAACAAACAAACAAAAAAAAAAGCAACCCAAACAATACCAAAAGCAACCAGTTCTAGAGAAACTTTGAGTAGCAAACGAAATACACTGGCCTATTTGTGAATGAAACAATGATTCCAGAATGTGGTTTCAAGAGTAATCAGTACAAGCTTTGGTATCAAAATGCATATGCTCATTGGCATTTATAGCTCTAAGAACAACACAGTTGGAAGCTGTGAAAGTTTTGTGAAAACCAAAAAATTTATTTGAAATTAAAAAAAAAAAGCAAAAAAAACCCCAAAAACAACTAACCAAGAATATAATGCAAAAAAAAAAAATAAAAAATAAAAATATTTTGTATTTAGGTGCCATTTTTTTTACATTTAAATAGCATGGCATTAAGAATTTAAATCTCAAGTATGAACACAAAGCAAGATGTTATACTATAGATCTGGGAAGTTTTAATGAAATTTGATAAGCTGGCTTCAGAAGGAAAACAAGTCCAGGAATGAACATTGTTGGGTAAGACTTTGAGGGTATCAAAGAACAAATGAAAAATAGACTTTCTTGTTAAAAGTGGAGACTCATGTCCTCCAGCATCACTCCACCTGCAAGATATTCAAAAGATTCTGTACAATGTTAAGCTCTTTTTGTTCATAAGCTTTGATAGCATTGTATGCATGCTCTGATTTAGCAGATGGTATTTAATTTTAATCTTCTGTTCTATGGAAAGAACACCACATAAGCCTTGAGGTTGTCCCTGCAACATTTCATTGGCTGACCTTTTAGCCATTCACTGTATTTTAACAAGTGAAAAAACGTGTTTCTGGCAATCTCTCTGCTGATTTATATAGCAGATGCCTGGACAAGAATAGACAAGCCTGCAGGATCTTTGTTTTGATGCTTAGTATTTGACAATATTCTAAAATGTTAGTATTTTGAAGCTCATCCTACTGTTTAATACCAACAAGGGCATAAAGAAAATATAAACTGAGATGATTGATGCAGTGGATGAAGACTGTTCACATTCTGTAGCTGGATCAAAGAATGATGATTAAAATTGGGCCATGACAGATTGTAAATCAAATACAGATTTTAGTATACTTTAAGTATACACATAAGAGAGAGCACTCACATTTATTTTTTTTGTTCCTTAAGTATGGCCAAATGTCATTAAGATTGTTACCCAATAGAAAGCATTTCAGTATACATCCCCTGTCAGACAGAACATCTTGAATTGAGTAAGAAAATCAGAATGGCCTTTCCTTGGGTCTTATAATTTTTCCTTGACTTTAGAACTTTAGTAGAGAGTTTTAGGTATAGCACAGGTTTTTTGGTTTTTTTCCCATGCTCTACCTTTTCCACCTCCAACTCCACACAACCAAATAACTTCCCACGAAAGGCATTTTCAGCCTAATAAAATTTATTTTATATTAAAATATATTTTTCCTGGATTTTGTTCTTTTTAAGCACGAACAAATATCCTGGGTATCACTTCTGTGCTTTTTTTATTATTATGTCTTTCTGATCAGTCTATTGACATAAATGTCTTTGTGCTGAAGTTAGAATCTTGAACGCAAAATGCTGTTTGCCTTTAGGAGAGTGGTGAGACACTTTCACAGATAATCCCAAATATGCAGAATAAGTCTTCTTTGGACATAGGAAAATAATTTTTTAAGCTTTTATTGGTCTGAGTACACTCTTGTACACTTTTTGTTTCCCTTGTCTGTGCATATATTTAACATTAATACTTATGATGTATTTTATGCCCACAATTTCTGAAAAATTTAATAGGAAGGGATTATATTCTGTTGATTTCTTTTATGATTTGAGGTACTTAATCTGTGGGGAAAGTGCCTCAAAAACATCTGACCATGAAAGACACATATTTAGGTATAACCCAAAGAATGTACAATATATAAACATAAAGTTTAAACATGAATTTCAATGGTTTAATGTAAGATTATGTTTTTTTAAAAATATAGGTTTTTACTTTATATATATATATATATATATATATATATATGTATTTTGTCAAAGGTATTTGATGGGAGATTTAAATTGAAAGTTATGAAGATGGTAAACATGAAAAAAATAAGAGTAGGATATTTATTGCCACTGAAGTGAAGAAAAATCTCTTTCAAGATCAAGACACTTCCTCCAGTTTCTTCCAATCAAGAAAGAGGAACGTAGGATCCAATAATAATCTAAATGAGGCACTGACAGCTTTAGCAGCTAGGAGATGCTGAGCACAATGTGCAGGTAGGTCAATGAATTCAACACTACATAGATGACTGGACTCACAATAACTGTGATGATTAGTCAATTGCACCTACAGAATAAAAATTAATCGTAGAGCTTTGAATGTGCAAATCAGCATACAGTGGCTGTTTGTTTTCAGATGGAGTCTGAGCCAGAAGGGTCCATGCTTTAAGCTGAAAATAAATGGATTTCTTTTACCCCTAGTTCTGCAGGAAAAAAACCCCAGAAATATCTATCATTAATTTAGTAAAAAAGTAATTAAATATTTTAGTATTTGAAGATCTTTAATGTAAGTATTAATGAGGGGGAAGATTAAAATTTCCTAGTTAAGACAAAGCATTATATTGTGATTCACATAAACTTCACTTATTCCTTGAATACTTACAATACTAAGTCTTACATGGGATTTAGATTGAAAAATATTATAACAATAGATATTTTATGGTCATCTTTAAAGTTGGATTAAATAAAGCACAGATGATAATAAGGAAAAACAATATATTAGGCAATAATCCTAATTTCTATATTCTGGTTTACTTATGAGGTCATTGTGAAGGATCTTTTTATAGTCAATGGGCTCAATTAATTTGTCTTAATATTAATGGCTATTTTTTGCTAGTCTGGGGTTTCTGCAGCATTAACACAAGACTGCCAGACATTACAAAGGACCTGTGGGAGAGTTGCATTCTAGGGTAGCAGATGGAGGACAGAAGAACACTTAAGCTCATAAAATGACACCAGACATCTTTGTGCAGGAGATTTATTTTTCTAGCAGTCAAGAGATTCAAGAGACCTCCGATATTTGGTCAACTGGAAAAATGCAGTTGTCTATAGCCATTGTGTTTCTTAAAGGATATATTCTTTCTGGTACCTTCATCTGTAGTTGAACGTATAAAGAGATCTTGTCCACTGTATTAGTAATAATAAATTCTAATTATTAAATTTGGCTTTCTGAAAATAAAGGAGTTTCCTGCTGCATATGTATTACCTTGTTATAAGGAAGCACAGAGATGAGAAAAATAATCAAATTTATGTTAAAATTTCCATTATAGAAGATAATTTAAAATCACTGCAAATTTCCTTGATGACTAGTTACTCTCAGAATCTCAGTTTAGTTTTCCAGTCTTTAAAACTTCCATTAACATTTCTTGCTTTTCTGCTATACTGTATAGATGTCAAATTTCAAATTACTTTTCCTGTGTACATATTCATAGTCTGTGATTTATTCAGGCATTTAATCTTGCTTAGAATAAACTAGATCTATGCAGAGCTTTAATTGCTCACAGTAAGGCATGCTTTCTGATCCTGTAATGGCTTTATTGTCTTGTCAAGGTTTTTTTATTTGTTTGCTTTTATAAATTGATATTCTTGAAATGGTTCCCTTAAAAACTCAAAAGGATTCTTTTGAAGCTTTTAAATCATAACTGGACAGTCACAACAGCACTTGTTGTTGAAATAATACAACATTTTTATTTAGTATCTCTGTGATATTATCCTATTTTCTAGATAGTCCCCGTAAAATACTTGAATTGGTGACTTTTTCATTATTTTTCTCTAGGCACTTAAATTCTGCTTTTGGTTTCTGTGGAAATTCCACAGATAAAATCAAAGTCTGTGCTTACAGAAAAATTAACATTGCATGGTACAATATCTGTAGCAGAAGATTCAAATTAGGACCTCTGACATTATCTGACTTAAAGGGATGGTTTTCATTCTGCTCTGTGAATAAGACTCTTAGAAAATCTGCTCCTTTCCTCTATAAATTCACTCAATATAATAGCAATTAAATATGTGCCTAAACCTGTTGAAATGTCATCACACAATGACATGGAATAATTTCCTTATTAAGGTAGACAAATACTTAGTATGTGTTCCATAATACATTGACTTTTTTTTCAGTGAGATGTTGTATCTTTTATACAGATCAGGTCTGATCTACTTGTCACGAAGAAAGCATCTTCATGGATGGCTACCATAGTAAAATATCAGATATTAACATGTAAGATCAATTTTAAACTTCAATCTGATATTTTAAGTGACTACAGCAAGGACTATTGAAGCCTAAGGAATGCATGCTCAATTACTTTTAAATTTATTTCCCTCTGACTTCCCCTAGATCATTCTAATGTTGCTCTCTCTGACTTTCACGTTTTGAAAGTCGAGTCGAATATTCAAAATATTTATTCCAGCAGTTAATCTAGGAAAGCCTTGCAGATGGATTCTCATCTTTGATGCTGTCAATTGCATCTAGGTCTCCTAATGAGAGAGATAGCAGGGATAATATTTAAGCAGAACAGTGTCTGACATTTTAAGACATATGAGTCTTTGCACTTTTTCAAAATTTGTTTTACAGAGGAGAATATCCTTTAGTTAAAAAGAAAAAGCAGAAATAACATATAGAAATTACTTTGGGGTTTCTTTGTGTTTTGGTGTGTTCCACATATATGTCCTGACCAAGGCTGCAAAGTTATCTGTGTATCAAATTCCTAATAATGTATGTGTGTAGCAGAGACTACAAAGAAAACTCAGTAGGCAGTGTACAGAGCTTCAGAAAGCAGAACTTCAAAAAAACCATTAAGTCAAATCTATAAATAGTACTATAAAAGATGAAGATCTTACTTTATACGTCTGAGAGATAGATTAATTAAGAGAAGAATATTTACTTTGATTATTAAGGCAAGTTATTTTGGACAAAAAAAGAAAGGTTAGGGTTTGCAAATATGTTTTGCCTATATTTAGGCATATCTGTGTGGTGTTCACACATTGTGGGAGATCACCCTTTCAATTAATCACAGAGTCATAGAATCATTTGGGAAGGGACCCTAAAGATCGTGTGGTTCCAACCCCCCTTCCATAGGCAGCTGTGCCACCCATTAGATCACGTTGCTCGAAGCCCTTTCCAACCTGACCTTGAATACTTAAAGGCCTGAGGCCTCCACCACTTCTCTGGAAAACCTGTTCCAGTGTCTCACCACACTCATAGTAAAATATTTCTTTCTAATATTTAATCTAAACCTGCCCTCTTTCAGTTTAAAGACATTCCCCCCTGTGCTATCTCTACATGCCATTGTAAAATGTCCATCTCCACCTTTTCTGTAGAGCCTCTAGGTATTGGAAAGCTTCTAAAAGGTTTCCAGAGTCTTGTCCTCTCCTGGATGAATAACCCCTGTTCCCTCGGTGTGCTTTCATAGAAGAGATCCTCCAGCCCTTTGACCATCTTCCTGACCTTCCTCTGAACTGGCTTGGAGAAGTCCATGTCCTCCTTATGGTTGGAGCTCCAGAGCTGCCTGCAGCACTCCATATGGGGGATGATTATAAATCCCCTGAGATCCCTCTCCAGGCTCTGGGCATCTCTTGCTGGCCCTGCCATCAAACTGGTAGGAGTGGGATAGGCTGAGGTTCACACTCCCCCGGGATTTAGTTTAAATCCTTCTTCACCAGCTTATCAAGCCTATGACTTAATATGCTCTTGCACTTTTCTGACTGATGTACTCCCTCAGCCCCCAGCAGAACAACTGTCAAAATCAGTCCCATGATCTAAGTAGCTGAATCCCTGGATGTAGCACCAGCCCTGTAGCCATTTGATTATTTCAGATTTCACTGGCTCCTTGAAACCCCTTTTCCCTGACTAGAAGGGCTGACAAAAAATTACTTGTGCTCTGGAGCCCCTTCCCACTCTTCCCGGAACTTTATAATCCTTCTTGATACTCCTTAGCCACTGGTGTCTATGTGAAACACAGCAGCAGATCATAGTGAACGGTACAGAGCTTGATAATCTTGTTGATATCCCCAATACAAACCTCTGCTAAGAAGAACACCTCCCCAGAAAGCACATCAGCTCAGCAATTGCCTCCATACTTCTCAGAATCAAATCACCTACTATTACTATTCTTTGCCATTTCTTAGTTTTCCCTGTTGTTATATGAGGATGGAGCCAACATCCTCAGCTCCAGTGTCCCTCCTGATGTGATAGGTCTTTTCTCATCAGTCTGCAGAGCAGAGAAGCAGTTCTACAAGGGCACCTCAGGCTTTGGGGGAATTCTCTTTCTCTTGCAGGTCCTTCCCATTGCAAGCTTCCATTGTTCTGCATTTTTGCCCCTCTTCCCTTCTATATGTGCCAGTGGGGTAGGTTTAGATTATTTAGTTGTGGGCTATGGGTTCACTGCAGACTGCACTTGGAATCAGCTATCTAAGCCCTTTCAGCCTGTCTGATGCTACACAGCCTTCCCTCCACCTGCTGCAGGAGGTCCCCACCCTGGGCACACCTTATGCAGGTAGATCTGCTCCCTGTCCCTGATACACAAGAAAGATCTAGTGCCATGCCATGCTCTGGCACACCGTGGCCAGGCTGTGCTGTATTGTACTCCTGGTCACAGTGCTCCCTGGGGATGCCCTCGGGGGGAGTGACAGGGAGCTCTCATTACTCCTCACCCTCCCCACGCCTTGTCAGCTGCTCCTGTGCTCCTGGTGGGTCTCAGTGTTCCACTCGGGTTTCCTCATCTCAGGAGAAATATCACCAAAACACACGGAAGGTTTCCAGTATGAAAGAAGGTAGGTAAGGTAACACTAATGCTATATTAAAACATTTGAGTAGTACCATATACCATGCAATTAAAAAAAAAAAAAATCTATTTCTAAGAAGTTTGTAAGAAAAAAACCCTGGAAATTTTGAGGAGTTGAAATGATACATCAAAAGCCAATGATAAAAACATTGACTAAATCTCTCAATTACTATGATTTAGATGCCTGAAAGTTAACATTCTTAAAAAGGATTCGAATGAAAATGTTTTCTATAACAGCTCGATCTTAATTTTTGTTTTTAATTAATTTCAATACACAAAAATCCTTCATTGACTTCATTAAAATACCCTTTGAAATTATACCCCATATAGCTTGATACTGAAGTGTAGTAGAAAGTGATTAGTCTAGAGCACTTGGCTCATAACGAAGAATGAACACAGCTATTATAAAAGCAATACTTGCTGTAGGAGATCACACTGACATTTTTATTAGAATTATTTTCACTTTTCATAGGATTATAATAACTTTTCAAGCTTATGTGAGATGCTGAAAAACACTGACTACAATTCTAATGAATATATTTTCTTTCAGCTTCCATTGTAGAAATATGACATATTTAAAACCTTATAAATGCATTGTGTGGTTTTTTTCCTATTTTTCTTTTTTTCCATTGACCCTGTTTTTATGACTAAAGTGCATCACTAGGTGAGCATCCTAACAGTAAGGAGAGTAAAAATAAATTAATCACTAATCATTATTCAGAGAAAGTTCCCATTTATTTCAAAGTTTCGAGGGGACTGGTAAGTGGTCGATTTATGAATGTCCTGCCTGCTGAGCTCCTGCTGAGAAAAAGTCAGTGTCATTCATTGTGTCATTTTTCTTTTCTGCTGTTTGTGCTCCTTTTCTGTTAGTCAGCAGTTCCATACTCTGATAATTATTTTCTTACTCTAGGCTGCTTGCTGGACTTTGCCCCTAAATTGCATGGCTTGTATGGCATGAATAAACATTAGATCACAAATTTCAGTAAAGCAAATATGAACAAGTTCCAGCAAGTCCCAGGACTGAATGAAGGGATGGGGTTGGTGTTTAATCAGTAGCGCCTGTACCACTCCACTGATATTAACCATCTGTTTTGGTGGTAAAGCAAGCAGAAATTAAGACAAGTTTCTAGGCTTAGATGAGGTCTAGTGGCCAGTGATCTTTTCAAGCAGCAATATCACCATATCTGATGAGCCACAGTGCTACAATACCTTCAGCAATACCAAGACGTTTCAAATTCTTGTACATTTATTTTATCATAATAAGAAATAAATTCATGATCTGCTGGCACCCTAAAATTTAATAAAGAATTTAATATAGTTAATTGATTAGAAGGACATTCAAGAAGATAAACCAAGAAAATTTAGCATAATACAGTGTTATAGAAAAAAAAATTTACATGAACACCTAGGGGAACATAGTGTGGTTGGAGTCCTTTTTACTGTGTTTCATATTAAAAAACACAAGCTCCATTTTCTGCCCACTACTCTAGGATACATCACAATCAGCTTTAGTCCACAACCCATGGTTCAAAATCCTCATTTTACTTTTCCTCAGTTAGCTTTACCAGGAAATGTAGTTGCTACACATAGTTCATGGCAAAGGCTAACCATTTCAAGACATTTGAGATTTTATTAGTTAGGGAAATAATTTGTCATTAACACTTTGTCCTGCTTAAGTTATCCTTTTGGAGCTCATTGTAATTTCCACACTAATATTAAGAAAGTTTGGTGGTTTTGCTTAAATTTCAACTAGATGAGTGGTACTGATCATTCTTTTACACAACAGCCTAGTGACTGAAAAAATCATAAAATAAATACATGTAATACGATACATAAATATAGTACAATTAGGTTTTATAACATATATGCTTCTGTTTACATGTGTATGTTATTTAAATAGCACCTTCTTGCCATGAGCAGTGGGTGCAAAGTAAGGACCCTGGTCATATATTAGAAGAACTAAATTTGAATTATTATGTGAAAGCATATTCATTCAAATGAAGTGTTAAATGTGGAGTCAGAGTGCATCAGGAACTCACATAAAGCTCTCAAGTATATAACTAACAAAAAGTAACTGAAATGAAATGCATTAAAAATCAAATGTTTTGTTGCGGAAAAGGTGAACAGAATGAAAAATAGAATCTGCAAATTTTTTGAAAGGAAAAGCACAGTTTGGTGTTGAAATAGAGATGGTGGTCATCTGATACTTTGGGACTACACAAACATCATACAATTGTCCTGGCAAAATTTTCAACCCATAGCAGTTTTAATCTCTTGGAAATGTTTTACTGCTTTATACAGACTTTCAGGGTCATTACCTGCAACCCTGTTTTTGAACTTAATATGGTCTTAATATGCCATATCTTTTACTGTGGTCTTAACTTACTTTAGTTTAAAAAAATATTGTTAGAAGCTATGGAGTTGCCTTTGAAATGTAATTTGATTTTTACAGAGAATAGAACTGCAGACCCTTCAGAAGCATTCTTTCAAATATATCCAGTCATATCCACCGGATAGAATAGTTTCGTGAGCTGCTCAGTTTTTAACCCAGTGTATTCTTGAATAGTTTTTCAGGGTTAAATCTCTTCCTTACCTAATCCTTATCAAAGGGGAGATGTCTGTTTCAGACATTTTCTTGTGAAGGAAGACAGTGAAAACAAGCAAACAACAATATGTTAATAACAGAGAATAACAAGCGAGAATCTACTAATGGCAACACATTCACAAAAATCTATCTCGTTTTTCTTGGTTACTCTGCCGAATCAAAACTAGCAGTAAGTCATTTCTCATTCAGATGCTATCTACATTTCTAACAAATTTCATTTTAAATTGAACACAGAAATCACTTTGTCTTCTATAGTAATCTTAGGTCTGTACCATAATTTTGAACATAATAAGATTCTTCAGATAGAAGCTAAGACACAGCCAGATATGAGAGTAGGGGAGAGCACAGGTAATAGGAAACTTTGATCCTTTCTAAGGAAAAACAATAAACTATGAGCAACTGTAAGGCTTGCCAAGATTTTGCTTTTTATTTTAAATAGTATAAAATTGCCTTACAGATTACAAGAATGTTTCTATGAAGATTTATAAATCTTTCACAAGATATGAGAGCAAACTTCTTAAAGATGCAAACATTGTTTGCAAGAACTATTGCAACCATATAGTGTTGTTCTGTTATTTTTTAAAATAGCATTTAGAACAAGAAATGCTTATGAAAATTTGCTTTAATGGCTTGAAAAAGTGAATTATTTGTTTCAAATTATTTCAGAAGATGATGTTTTCCCCTAGGTTATTGACCTAGACAACAGTTCTAGCTGTCATAATTTAGAGATTTATTTAAATGACAATAAAATAAGCATTTGCATTTGTAAAAAGCACAACTATGATACAATTATTTTTGTTCAAAATATGTGGAAGTTATTAGCATCGCTCAGATGACTTTATGGAAATTTTTAGTGTGCACTGAATTTAATGAAAACATGAGTATTAACAAGAGAAATAAAGATTTTGAGTTGTTTGGGAACAGGTCCTTGTCAGTAAGCAATTTTTCAATTAAAACTGATAAATGAAGCATAAAAAGTACCTAATGACAATGAAGATAATAATTCTACTAATAAGAAAGATAAATACTTCATAGTGAACAAAGAAGTCTCTTAGATGTTTTCCTAGAGAACTGTAGTCCAAATAAATGTAGGGGAAGTAACTAACATGCACAACTTAAGGAAGAAAAATTAAATGCTTTCTTTCTGCATGTGTAGAAGATAAGTTAGAACTCATTATATGATTTATATTGGAATATTTAAGATAATTAAAACAAAAGAGTGTAAGTATACACATGCATACAAAAATAAGACAAGAAATTTTAAAGATATGATAGTGTTTTTCAATAATTTTAAGAGCATTCAATTTAATTGAGAAGATGTGTCTTATTCTTGATTAGTATGTTTGAAAAGAAGTTTAATTCATTTGCCCACATTTAGCATGATTTAGCAAGGCCCAGACATGGATTTGGCAGGCACTATACAATACCTATGGAAGACTCTCTGAACTCTGAAACTGTAAAAAAGCCAGACTCTATCAAAGGGAGTCCTGTAATCTCCCATGCTTATGCATGAGAAATTTATAGAAGCTCATAGGTTGGGGTTTCACTTTTGATTGAAGAAATATAATTGTTGGGCTTATTTGAATGTGGATGACTGTATATAGAGTATATGTGATGTCCTTTACAGTTAATGGAGACCTGGAGATCCTCTTAGTTGCTTGTCTGGCTTCTGCAAAAGTTCCATAGTAATTCCCTCATTCCTTTGTGCATGTTCCAGATGCCACATGGTATCTCAGATAACCCTAGTTGAATATATTTAGGCAAACCTAATGAGCTTTTGGTCAACACTGACAGTGGAATTTGGAGAATTAATCATCCCTCTGAGAGTAGGATGCAGTAACTTACTTCAATGTAGGGTCTAATGCTCTCCAAGCTACAGGTAGCCCTTTCAGACATCTACCAGAGCTGCAATGCATGACCTAAAACCTGGCAGGCAACTGCTTCCTTCTGATGACAGAGCTGGAGTGTAAGTCTGACACTTTAAATACTGAAGACCCGTGTTTATTACGACTGATCTGACCTCCAAATGTGAAATATATTTAATCAAGGACAATGCCACATGTTGACCATTTATTGACATTGAGTGGGCTTCAGATGCCTAAATGCAGATGTTTGATAGCCTTTTAGAAAAATCTAGACCAGGATATGCTCCCTGGTCTCTATCTGCCTCTTCAGATGAGCACAGATTTACCAGTCCTCTCTGAATATTACTAATATGTCAAATAATTTAAAATGAGCATTTATTCTCCACACATGATAGTTTCTTAATGGGAGTGAGAGGTTACCAGGCAGAGGGCACATAACGCTACTTGCTGCCTCAGCCAAGTGGAAGGGAGTTCTGCTGACATGAAAGAGTTCTGTTCCCCTGCTGTGCAACACCCAATAGCCTTTGTAAGCAAAACTTTCAGTATCTCTCCTTTGCATGTGAAGTGGCTGTCCCTAAGGGTTTATGATGGCAGCAACATTTGACTACAGACTCAATTCCACTTCTACAAAAGTATAAATTTTTCATGTGAAAACATCCATGGCAGAGGATAATTACACAATCTCACCTTGCAGACAAATTGTTGAGCTTGACCCTATCCTCTCCTAAGCAGGGATGGCTCTTTCATAAGATTTGTGCCTTCTACTGTGTAGGAGGATTCCTTGGTGAAATCCAGCCTAATTGATGGCAAAATTAAGCTGGTAAAATTAAGATTAATGGAATACCATCTGATTGTTCTATTTTTCTTTGTAAAATATTTAGTACTAATGCACCAGGTATATTTATCAACAGCAATTTTAAAATTTTATTTTTATTGCTTTGACAAACTTCATTATTCATGAATGTATGGTGTTAAAGTCTTTTTGAATGCAACCAGACTGGTAAGTAATTCTGCCCAGCTGCAACCACCACTCGGATGTCTGAGGATCAGCTGGAACACAGTGGGATGTATTTTCTCCCAAATTTCTACACTCTTAATAAAACAGAGTTGACATAACCTATAATTGTATTTGCATAAAAATATTACTGTATATTTTAAGATGGGGAGACTACATTCTAAATTTTGCCACAGTGGTTTGCCACAATGTCTTGATTTGAAAGACAGGAAGGCAGGAACCTACTTTGGAATGGAATGTAAACCCCCTCTCTCCGAAGTATTATAATTTGGAAAATAAGGGGCTCTCAGGCAAAGACATGAGAATAGGAATAACAGTTCTTTAGTAGTATGTATAAGAGAGCAAACAAACAACAACAACTGCAGCATTAACAAGCATAACAGGAACCCAGTGCCAGCCTTCTCTTCCGTGGGCACTTTCCTTTGGTGCAGTTCTAGGCACAGCCATCAGGGGAGCTGCTGGCTCATGGAGGGCAGGGCGGGTGCAATGATTCCCCCACGGCTGCAGGGGGCGCTGTGGGGCGAACAGCAATGGTGGTTTTTCTGCCATGGGAAGGGGTGGGAGACAGTCTTCACTTCAGAAACCGCCCTGGGGGAGTCGATCCCGGTGCCCCAGCAGAACTCTCAGAAGCAGCAAGCTTCCCCCAGCAGCAGCTCCAATCATACTGCTGCATGAGAAGGAGAGCAGCTGCACCAGCCCCATCTTTTACCTGCCCAGTTCTCACAGTATCTCTGCCCCTCCAAGAGAAATTCCCAGATAAGACAAGTGTAACCAGATGCACTCCTCCCCTGAGCTTGGCCACTTTTTGTTTTTCTTAAGTACCCAGTTGTTAGTGTTTCCTAGCAACTCATGGGAAGAAAAACTTTAAGTAGAAAGAAACAAAAGGAAAAAAACCTAACCCCCAACACACAGTTTTCCAGTTTCAAATTCAAGCATTTACCAACCTTGAAGCGGTTTCCAAAAATATTTAATATTTTATGACAATTAATGGATAATGGATTTTATTATAATCAATGGATGGAAGTTTTTGAAGTGATTAAGGTTTTCAGGACCTACCTATTCCTGTGGATTAATATTAGTTTCTTGAAATATATAAATTATTTTCCTCAATTCATAGGAAGTAAAAAAAATCAAAACAAGCAAACAACCAAATAAAAGCAGCCAAACACTAAATTCTCCTCTTGGATATTTTGAAAAATCTGTCTATAATTTTACAAAGAAAACAGAAGTGACATAAAAAAAACTAGAAAAAGAAAGAATAATTTAATTTTCTTTCATAGAATGAAGTTGTAGAACTAAGACTAGTCTTGTGGATTTCTTCCTTTAATTATTTTTAGTAAATTTTAAGTCACCTTTAATAGTTCATGGTCTGTAGAACTTAAAATGGTGTGGTAGATAGGAATATTCTGTTCCTAGCTGTGTAAGCATAGATGAGAACATAACAAAAACCTTATTTTACACAACTTCTGGGTACACTGAAAAAGTCTTGCAATAAAATAAAATTGTTTCTTTCATTTTGTATGGGATAACAGTTTCCTTCCTGGTGTATGTCTTACATATCCTTCAAAAATTTCATTAGGTACTTGATTTGATAGTTTTCTCTTTGTAAGGAGCGCCATTGGCAGGTTTTTATTACTTGAGTTTATCTTTTGTTAAAAAGTAGGCTCATTTTTAGCCATTAACTTAGTATAGAAAAAGACCATGATAATGAAAGACCCATTTAAAGCATAGTAATGCCTGCCTGATAAATCCCCTGAAGTCATCTGTGACAATTAAGCATTGAATGAGGGCATTTTTGTTGAATTTCTGAAGTGAACAATAATGGATATAGCAATATTTCTATCAGTGGCATGGAAGCAAATATAAAATCATTGCCTACAAAATATGCAGATTGCACAAGGATTGATGGAGCGTAAGACAATGAACAGTGCAGGGCAGTCACACAGAGTGAACTGGGTCACTGCTTAAGCTGAGTTCACTAAAACAAACCATGATTTCCATCTGACAAACACAAGTCTGTCTAGAAGACAGGAGCACAGGTCATGCTTACCCATTCAAGGAAGAGTATTCTGGCTGCATAGTGCATAGAAAAAAAATGCTGGGGTCATGGTAGACAAATAATTGAATTAGATATTACTATGATGATGTGGTACAACTGTATAATGCATCTTAGCAGAAGTTTCATCTATAAGATTCAAGAAAATCCCATAATATGATGTTACTAGTGTGAAGAAAGTAGTCTTCTGAGCAGGTACTGAATGTGTTCAGTTTATCAGTGGGAAACTGAACTATGCTGTCTTTATTTATGAGTCTCTTGGAAGAAAATGCTACATTCTCACAGCCTCTTTATTATTCTAAAGCATGACAAGAATTGATTTCTTCTTCTGAAACGGAACAAAGCAAAAAAATTGGACAGCTAATTATTGTCAGAGATGTTGGCAGAGGTGATTTTGTTGTAATTAGTTATTGGGGTTCAGGAAAGGGCAACGGTGTGAGTGCAACTGTTTAAAACAGATAAGGTTAGAAAAAATATTGCAATAATCATATATAATCTAAAATAATGTATGAAAACCATTATTTAAATTACCGTGGATCTGACAGACTATGCATCTTAGTATTTTCAAACTTTTTTATAAATTCTGTTGAACTCAATGAGACTGAATAAGATAAAATCACATTTGAAAAAGGAAAAATGTAAAAATTCGACTTGGAGGGAGAATAAATTTAATAAAGGATTTTTATAAAGGATTTTGAGTTTACAGAATTTTTTAAGGATAATTTTAAATTTAATTGAACATTTCTAAGCAGATTTATCAAGGAAAACAGTTCAAGAAACATATTTCATATCTTAGCAATTTGTTTTTGTTGTACATATTTCAGACTAGTCTAACAAGAGCAAGAATTCAGACAAGTGATTTAAGAGAAAGTGTTAAAATGGTATGTTCTGATACCTTTGAAAAATTCTTGTAAAACGAACACATTTTCAAAGATTTTGAATTTCTATTAGAAATATGTTTGTTTTCCTTCATCACATGTTTACTGTTTATAAGAAGTATTTGACAGAAGATTAAAAAACCAAGTCCATCAGTTTTGCAGCTATAGATCATTACTGACCTGTGCTAGTTAAAGTTCATTATGAATTGTAGCCCGAATTGTTCAATTTTTTTTCACACATGTTCATGTAGTGACACCTACATTTTGGAAGAGCAGTGAATGATAATTTAAACATGGTTAATTACACAACACGTGACAGGTTGACTATAGGAGTGCAGGAGTGTTTCAGCTGGACACAGTGAAACATGTAACGATGCCTTCATGGCATCTCTAAGGAGACAAATCTTGAGTTATCACACATTTTCTTTTTATAGAAAAAACATTACTTTTTAATTAGTTCAAACTGGTGAACGCAAAGCTGCTCAGGCCTGTAACACTCCAGTGATATACAAGAAATTAGAGGGAAAGATTGAAAGTTTCTTTTAAAAAGATGTACAATTTTGACAATTTAAAGCCACTTAGGATTTGAAGATATAAAAGGAAAATAAAATCCTCTTTAAAAGATATTCTTATTCACCATCAGTATAAGGTCCAAGTTCACTTTAAAACATTAGAGAATGGAGATTTAATTGCAAGAAAAATTATGTATTTACTACTGGATCTATCTGCACTCTAATGAAACACTTGTGATAAAATAGATATTATATGTGAATGAGAGCAGAATAGGGTCAGAAATTTAAATGCTAGGATATGTATTTTCACTCTAGTCAATAGTATAAGTTATTTTAAACTGTTCTTGTTAGAAACACATTCAGTTATGCTAGTAATCAGAGAACTATTTAAATTTTTCAGTTTAAAATAGAAATCAAAAATATCTGCTTACCAGAAACTCTATGAAAGAAATTGAGGCTTATTATATGCTTTTGAAATCGAACATCCAATGATATAACTAGAAAGCAAAATATAACGCAAGGGCTTATTGAGTGCACAAAGTTCACCAACCAGTTCAAATATCAGATTTGATATCAAAATTGTTTTGAACTATCACTTGCAATTTCTTCACAAAAGAAAGCAAGTAGTTTTAAGAAAAAAGAAGTAAATAAATATTAATTAGTTCTTTCATAAAAGTCTCATTTGGGGAAATGTCATCACAATTCTAAGTATATTCTAAGTACCTTCAACATGAGTATAATATTTGCAAATATGGTCTTTCTGTATGTTTTTACAAGATATGACATCAGGCTCATGGGTAAATGAAATTTCTTAACTCTAATGCATAATATACAGTGATGAGAAAAGGGTGGAGGGAAAGGTTGTCAAATCTTCAGGGTGTTCTCTCTATTATGAAAGAGAAAATGAAATGTACTGAGATTGTACTGAATTACATAGTCACACTTTCTATCTCTTTTGTTGCTGAAATCTTCTGTCTGTGTTTAACATAAAATTTTTGCAAGCATCATACAGGATGTAATGACAAAATGAAGTCCAGGTTAGTCTTGAACTCGTGTCAAGAGACAGGGAAACACTGCTGACTCCATCAATACCCAGTCAGTCCTGTTGTATCATTAGGCATCAAGTCCAAATATGTGTTCTTGATGTTAGAAGTTATATTCTTCTCTTCTGTTAGTGTACTGATGAGGAATGAAAAACAGATGGCAAGAAAAAAGGAAAATGTTCCTTTCCATTTGCCAGGAACCTCATAATTGTTACTATATTGACTGTGAATGAGCGTAGAACGATTAATGTTGTCATGGTTGACACCTTCACCATAATGAGTTCTTCTTTTCATGTATGGTCATCCTTACTTAATGGCAAAACATTCATTAACCACCAAGCTTGATCTGAGGCTAGATCTGACATCAAATACTAAATCTTTCAATAGCAGCTGGGAGTTTGCCATCACTTGTTCTTATGCTGGTCCATTTCTGCCTAGCAATATCTAGACTTATATTGTGAAATTTGTCCATTTTGTTGCAATGCTAATGCTGTGAATGTCTCAGCGGACTCTGGCAATTTCCTGTGGATACCAAGAATTCAGTTTCTTCCATGTGCATAGTGAAATGGTATTTAACATGCCATGCTACAAGCAGAAATGAGCAGAGAGAGAGCCAATGGGTACCTGGAATAGCTTTTCATTCATGCTAAATATCGGAAAAGAATTATGAAACTTATAAGAACAAGAAAAATATTTTACTTTTCCAACTTCATTTTTTAAATTTCTCTGTTTGAGATTAAAATATATTTATACTAATGGTTGATTTACTAAGCTTCTGGGAATGGCTAAGAAGTCTCAGAGTTGATTACATTTTAACCTTAGAGCACTTCTAAAGATAATTATCTGTGCTATCTTTATTAGAGGATCTCTGAAAGTGCTTTTATAAAACTGAAGCGAGTAGAAGCATAACTGAATTCACTCAGTGGAGGCGTAATTTTAACATCCAGCTGTGTCAGTGGTTTCTTCTGAGCTTTTAAAAGATCCTTTTTCCCTTTTTGTAATTGTTTTCACATATTAAATATCTGGAATCTAAAGGAAAAAAAAACAATGATGCATGAGTTTGATGATTACTACATACCAAGCCAGGAGAAATAACTGAGAGGAAATGTCAGTCCTCTATGTAGCTGACCAAGCCTTGGATTCAGCAGTGAAGTTAACCCTAGTTCCAAGGATCCTCCATTCTTTACATTTTTCCCTGTGAATTCATAATTTTGATAAGTCTTTTAAAACCTTTAAACCTCTCCTGCCATAGAAAAACATTCTATTTAACAAATAGTCTAAAGCGAAATTAGGCCAAGCACATTTTTGAAACAGTGTCATTAGAGATGAGGTTAACTCTAAAGGTAACCCTGGGATTGCAAAACTACAGCTAATCCCATTTTCATATGAGATGTTAATATCTCTCATGTTCTTTGAAGTCCTTTAATTTTCAACCAAAGTTAAAATTGCTCAACAGTGTCAAAGAAGTTTCTTACTTCAAGAAACTGTCCAGGTTTTTTAATCTATCCTCTAAGGATGAGCTATCTGCCTTCCTCATTAGTTCCTCTTCATTAGCAGTAACATATGGTGCAAGTCCTGTCTCTTGGAAGTCTATCATAGTAATGCTAACAGAAATCTTATATCTGCATCCCCTCTGCCCTTTTTTTAATATGTTTACTTGTACCTGAATAAAGATATGCAAGATTCATGTAAGTCACTACGAATATACAATTACTTTGAAGACATAATGCACAGGTGTAAATACTTCTCTGAGCTGTAAACTGTAACTGTAGATTCTAAAATCAGCCTTATAGTATTAACTTATATTGAATTTTTATAGGTGATTATACTTTTGAAAGACTTTGTTCCACTGTACTTAACCTAATTTTTTACTAGATGTGAATAACTTCCATTTATAGGACATAGTAACTTATCTCAGCAAGACATCTCAAGGTGCTTTAAAAGAGATGTACAATAATTAATAACACAGCTTGCAGTGCCAAGTTAATGATGGGAAGCAAAGAGAAAAACAAGTCAGTTTTCAGTTTTGATTTAAAGCACTCTGACATTCACGGCATTTCTTGGCGGAGAGTATTAAACCAAGGTTTTCTGATATCTGAAACAGCAGCAGCCCAATACAGCACGTAGTGAGACACTAGCAGGACAAGTACAGCACCTTGATATGACCTATTAATGAAATGAGTGAATTTTGGAAGAAAATTATATGAGAAGGGTTTGGGGGGATTTTGTTTTTGGGTGGTTGGTCAGGATTGTTTTTCTATCTAAGGCTGTGTGATTCTTAAAAAAGGACCATTACATCAAGAATGTTTGGAAATTAGTAAGACAAACTTCTGTCACATTTTTGAAGATAGAATTTGAGTTACATGCTACAGATCTCCAGTCAGAATTCTATAAACATTATTTTGTTTTGTACAAGCATGGAGGATGTGTTTATCTGTGCATGGCACAATAGTGTGAGGAAAAGGGATTTTAAAAAAACTCTAAAGAATCCTGTCTACCTTCAGTATTGTATATTAGAGTCTTCTCAATATATTAAATATTTAAAAATGCTTCATGGACACTTTATCACAAAAATAAAGTGTTTCTGATGCAAATCATTGAGAAGTATCAATGCAAGAGTAGACATTTCCCGAAAACTTCACTAAGAGAGAAACTTAGAAAGGAGATTGTTGACTCTTCCTATTGACTACATTTACCTTATGAAGATACTTCAGACTTATGAGGCATCTGAATTTATGACATTTGATATGATGGCACAGATGAAAGATCTGTATACTACTATATATCTAATCCCATGCACTATCTTTAATAGTATATCATAATAAATAGTCAAATAAGTGTTATAATGAGCAGTCTATATCTGATCCACCATCTCAGCTTCTGAAGATGGTGATTTTTATATGAACAGCTGAATCATAAAATTTTATAGCCATTTCTCCTTCTATAATAATTAAAACTCCACACCATCTCATGCATTTTACATGAATTCATGTTTTTGTCATTTGCATCTTTTTGCAACTGTTGTATTGCGTTATTTTATTGTTATTAGATGGTTTGTTCTATTGTTTGTACCCCCCCGTTATAATTCAGTTGCCCTAATTCCCGCCTTCCCTTGATCAATCAACCCAAGCTCCAACCCACCTTCCAGTACCTTCCCTGTCCCTCACTCTAGTCCCTGCCCCGAAGACTGTCAATCCCTCCTAGCCCCCCCCATCCTTCTAGTATCTTCTGTATCAGTCATCCCCTTCTTAGCATATGATTTGATGTTACATGTATTTCCCCGCCTATGTTTCCCCCTATTCGTTGTATGTATAATCAGCCCTGCCTTATGTTACACCCCAAACTGTAGCCATTGGGTGCTGTATTGTACCCTCCCTTGGGGGAGGGCCCCTATTTAAGTTGCTGTACACCTGTGTTCCCTGCCTTCTGCAGTTCCCTTCCCCCGATCCCGGTTGTTCTCTCTCCCTCAATAAATCCCGCTTCCCCAGAACCTCAGAAGGACTCTGTCTCGATCCTTTGCTCCTCCCCGGACGCGTGTACAGCCGTGAGGGTTCAGAGCCCTACCCACATTCCGGGTTCCCCTGAATCCTGGAAGTGGGCCACTCTCGGCGCTGGTCTCGCCTTCAGGAGCTAGCTGGGTGAGTTGGTGCGGGCTGGAGAAGGCAGGCCGTGTCAGCTGACGCCCAACGCGAGGCCATTCGACAGAGTGACCCCACGAAGAACTTCCAAGGATCCGAGGATCTGGAAGTCTTGGCCGTTAGCTACCCTGGTGACAGCAGGCTGATTCCGGCAGCATTCCCGGTGGTGAGGACAAGAACCTTCCAGCACCAGGAGGGCTGTCCTCGGGGGAGGAGACCTTGTCTGCAGCACCACGCTCGGGACCACGGCAGCATAAGTATCCCCCAGGGACCCTAGGGGTGAAAGGGACTTACTGGGGCTGGCCACCCCATGGTGAGGGCAGGGAGCATTGCCCCGGGAGGGGGAAACGGGCTCTAGCCCTAGGTGGTTCCCCGAGCCCTTATTTTTAGTTTTTTAAGTTGTCCTTTGCTGCCGGCAGGGGTGGATTTTGCTGTGCCGACCAGTAAGATCAGAGTATGGGTGCTAAATTGTCGGTGCAGCAGAGAGAGATTTACAACCAAGTTGTGGGTACCCTGGTGGGAGGGAAGAAAAATTTTTCTAAGGGAAGTTTAAAAAAGTTTGTTAGATGGCTTACTTTGCATTTTCCTGAAGTGTCCCTTCAAAGTGTAAAAACTGTCCCCTTTTGGGACGCGGTGGGCTTGAGGTTATCAGAGTTAGGGGCCCAGGGGGACTATTCAGTTGGAAAATTCATTGTATTGTTTTTTACAATTCGGTCTGTTCTAAAGGAGAATAAGGGAGTGGACAGTAAGCCAAAGCGAACCTCCCCAGTTTACCCTGTCTCTCCTTTCCCTTTTCCCGACCCCTCAATCCCTACACCGGGGGATCTGGGCGGGGCAGCCTGGCAACGATCGCAGGCGAGCCTGGCCAGGGAAACCAGTCACTGCTTGCCTGGCCCCCCGCAGGCTCCCCAGTTCCCTAGCCCTGGCAGCAAGGGCCCTGCTGCCAGGGATCCTTTCCTCAATCCCTCTGCCCTGAAACCTTTTTCCCCAGTTTCCCCAGTTATTACCCCAGTTCCATCTCCGGTTTTCGCCCCTATCCTCGCACCTGCTCCTACCCCGGGACCCACCCTTGCATCTTACCCTGAGCCACGAAATGGCGCCCCTATCCCTGGAGCACAAGAGGGCATCGACCATGTGGCGTGGTCGTCCCCTTGTGCTCCTCCTCCTGGCCCGTCCCTTTCTTCCCCCTCGGATCCTCCCTTTGATCCTTATCCCAGTCCATTCCCTTCCCCAGTTACCACCCTCTGTCCTTTCCCCATGTCAGAGTCCACCCAATTATGTCATTCAGCTCCTCCCCCAGCAGGCCCCTCCTGTTGTGATCCTGAAGGAGGGTCATCTCAGAAGGAACAAAAAAGAGCGGAGCTCAGTGCTGCCTCGGGTGAGGAGAAAAATGAGGCAGGCTGCCAAGGGGACTCGGGGGAGGACGTTTACTGGAGGCGACAGAGGATCCAAGAATGGGATTCACATCCCCCCTTGGGCTTGGCTCTGGCTGACAGCATACACAGGTCTCAGCTGGGGCCAATCCTAAAGGACGTAAAGGTCGCCTCCTTGCGTCGTCGAAGACGCTCCTCCGTTTGACATCAACAGTCCTCGGCTGGCTCAGACACCCCCCTTTCAGAGTCCTTTCCTAAACCCTTTTTCCCCAATTCCCTAAAGTGTTATGTGAATTATGTTGCCTCTTTTCTTTTAGAAGGATAACCTCCCCTTTCCTTCAAAATACCCTAAGCGCCCCTGGGGTTCCCCCTGCAAACCCTTCCCCATCCCCATGACCTCCTCGGGATGCTCCCTGTACTTGGAGCACCCTGTGGAGGATGCAACCCTGTCTCCGGTGGACCCTAAGGATATCTGTGGGCAGCAGAAAAGTCGTCTGCACCATCACCGACATCAAGACACTCAGGTGAAGTCACCAGAAGCAAATCTGAAACACTAAAGGACTTTATCGGGATGGTTCACTTCTACATTTTGAACAGTTCTGTTAATGATGTCAGTTTTGTTTCCTATTTCCCCTACCATTTCAGTTTTTAAGATTACTTTCAAAGGTGTCTCCCCTACACTGGTACCATCAACTTAATCTTCTTAAAAAGAAAAGGGGGATATGTTGTATTGCGTTATTTTATTGTTACTAGATGGTTTGTTCTATTGTTTGTACCCCCCCGTTATAATTCAGTTGCCCTAATTCCCACCTTCCCTTGATCAATCAACCCAAGCTCCAACCCACCTTCCAGTACCTTCCCTGTCCCTCACTCTAGTCCCTGCCCCGAAGACTGTCAATCCCTCCTAGCCCCCCCCATCCTTCTAGTATCTTCTGTATCAGTCATCCCATTCTTAGCATATGATTTGATGTTACATGTATTTCCCCGCCTATGTTTCCCCCTATTGGTTGTATGTATAATCAGCCCTGCCTTATGTTACACCCCAAACTGTAGCCATTGGTGCTGTATTGTACCCTCCCTTGGGGGAGGGCCCCTATTTAAGTTGCTGTACACCTGTGCTCCCTGCCTTCTGCGGTTCCCTTCCCCCGATCTGGATTGTCCTCCGTCCCTCAATAAATCCCGCTTCCCCGGAACCTCAGAAGGACTCTGTCTCGATCCTTTGCTCCTCCCCGGACGCGTGTACGGCCGTGAGGGTTCAGAGCCCTACCCACATTCCGGGTTCCCCTGAATCCTGGAAGTGGGCCACTCTCGGCACTGGTCTCGCCTTCAGGAGCTAGCTGGGCGAGTCGTTGCGGGGTGGAGAAGGCGGGCCGTGTCATGCAACGTGTTAACTAATTTAATTACAATTGGAGTGGAAAAAACCACTATCTTGATTTGCTTTCAGTCTGTCAAATTAAACTTAACGCAATCTTTCTAAGCTATGATATCATGAATTACTATTCTTTCTTTATTTATAAACACATCATTCATAATTCTATCATCTTTCTAATGCATTTTCCCACATCCATCACTCAACTTTCTAATGTATTTTCCCACATCCATCATTTCTTCTAGATGCTTATTTATATTCTCAGAAGCAGACACCTGATACATTAATTTATTCTTCTTTCCCTCTTCTGTAACTATTTTTCAGTTTAGGGTATCTTCTGTGAATTTAGTGGGAAGACCAGAATTTGTATGATTTTCAAGACACAAGTCCCATATTGAACTATGGAGTGTAAAAGCTATGTTTTTTTTCGTCTGTATAATAATTTTTAATCCTGTGATGTACTGATCCCACCTGACAACTAAGCCCCCATTCAGTCACTTGCTTACTCCCTCTCAGTAGGCTACAGGAGACAATAAGGAAGACAAAAGGGAGAAAAACTTGCAGATCAAGGTAAAGACAACATAACATGTAAAGCAAAGTTTCAAGCAAAGCAAAATGAAGAATTCATTCCTTGTGTTCTGTTGGCATGGAGATGTCCAGCAAGTTCATGGGAAGCAAGATCTCTTTACATGTTGTAGCTTCTTGGGAAGACAAATAATATAACCACAATCTACACCTATCATCTTTTTCCTGAACTTTTATTGCTGAACATATCATATGTTATTGCATATGTCACATGCTTTTGGTCAGTTGGGGTCAACTGTTCTGGGTTTGTCCTTTTCCAATTTCTTGGTCACTCCCTCAGCCTATTCACTGGGGTGACAGAGTGGAAGTTCAAACAGCTGAAAAAAACGCCTCAATTCTATGGAAGATCTGTTCAGCCACAGTCAAAACAATGTTTTTTAATCACATATCTGAAATGCAACACCATATGGGCTGCTATGAAGAAAATGAAATCTGTTCCTGCCAAAGCCATTCTTGGGTTTATGGCCTCTGCCCTATTCTGTTCAGAAGACTATGTAGGATGATTCTAAGACCCTTTTCTTGAACTGTGAAAATTAATTAACAACATAGCTCACTACATATGTGACTAGAGTTGCTTCTCCTCTTTATATCTGCTTCGTGTATAAAATACTGAATTGCTTTCATCATTCAGTCTTTCAAATTTCTGAGCTTCTTCCAAAACTCTTTACTAGCATTTTAGTTTTCATTAGTCTCATTGTGTCAGTAAATCTTGTTGCCTTGGGTTTTTTTTCCTCCCTTTTCCATGAACTTTTTATAAACATGAACAATTTCATACTACTTTTTGGACAACTTCATTTTACCTTATCTCCACTATAAAAGCATCAAATAATTAGTCTTTTATTTTTACCTTCCAAATCTATTTTACTTACAGAAAGACATTTGCCCTTTTATGTGACTGTTAATTTACTTAACTTGGTAACGAGACAGCAAGTTTTTATTAGTTTTGTTGGAGTTTTTGTGTTTGTTTTTTCACAAATTTACATACAGTATGGCTCTTACAGTATCTGCTGTTACATATTGTCTTCAGCATATCTTGTGGTGTTCCAGGCCATTTTGAACTACACCACAGCTCTTGGACAGCTTAAACACCCAAAGTTCATCCTCTGTAGGCAACACTAAGGGAGTAGAACACACAGAAATTCTTAGTACTGTGATCTTTACCCAGCAGTAAGTGAAATTGTGACCATGCCATCTGGTCATGCACCTTGGGATACTACAGTGGCTGACCCTTTTTGATCAGGGCAATTGTACAAGTTAATCTCCAAAGGTGCCTTCTAAATTCAGCTTTTATGGGACTCTGATATGCACTGTGCATAAGATCATAGAAAACTTGAAGTGTTTCTAGATGAGTAATACAAAAAAACACTGAATAGATAATTTTTCTTCCTTCACTTGACAACTTCCTGAAAGGTGTCTGAGGTACCAATTATTTGTGAAAATTTTATTCTCCAAATAGACTATACATATAAGCAAAAACCTGTATTTATATTCCTGCTATGATTTCAAACATTGTATCTGAAAGTTGATTTCAGATTTGGGGTTGTTCTCTGATTCCCGTGTTTTGTATTTTATCTCTGATTCTATTACCTACTGTATTTCCTCTGCCCTAAGTTCCTTAGATTAGTTAAGGCCTTTTTTGAAAAGTAATATTGAGATTAGGGCCTTTCATTCTTTCATGGAAGAATACTTCTGGTGAGAGACACCACATTTAAATGTTGAGTCATTTTAAATCTGTCTTTTAGAAGTATTGTGTAAACAATCTCTGGTCTAGGCAATGTTAATTTTAAGTTTGTTTTAAAGATGTCACTATTGATATAATTGAGAAAGTTTTCGAGACTTATCTTCATAAAGATGTACCTTCAGCTTTAAGGAATATGATTTGGTATAATTTGATATGATTTAAGGGCTATGATTCAGTTCTTTGTGTAGATCCTACTTCTAGTGTGGTTGAATAAAATTTTATTCTGAACCATTTTTACTGTATAGCTTGTCTCACATGCCTTAATATTTAAGTTTAAAAGTTTATTCTCTGTCCACTTAATTTTATATGCACTGTTTCATATTTTGAATGATCTTTTTTCCTTCTGGAAGAATATATGTTGCTGTTCAGTTTGTTTTATATTTGACTCGTCCTATTTTGTTGTTTAGTGATACACTCTTGTTCAAAGTCTCTAACATGCTGAATTTAAAATTAGTTATTACTACAGTGTAATTGGATGGGTAAAACTTATCCTTTCCACAGAGGAGCTGAATTTGAATACTTTATGGCTATTAGCACACTGAACATTGGATTCATCCTTGTGTTGTTAAGAGTTAGATCAAGATGTGCTTTTCCTCTTGCTAATCCACTAGTGAGTTGCTCAAAGAAACATAGTCCTTAAATGCCCAGGTTCTTTAGCAGTAGTGTTTTTCTCCCTATACAGGTCAATAGGTAAGGACTGTCTTCTGTATTTCTGTGGGTTTTATAACACAAGAGTAGAGAAAAAAATTCTATCCCTCATATCAATAGCCACAATTCAAGCACTGTAGTGCTGCAACACAATTTTGGTTATCAAGGTGATATTCACCTCATTGCTTCTGTTGTATGAAGTTTATAATGCATTCTGAGCCAGCTGTCTTCCCTTCTTCTAATGGCAACAATGAGAAAAAGATACAGTTCCCAAGAATTCTTCACCTTCCTTGAAATGGGAAGATGGGTTTTGTGAAGTTCTTACTGTCTCCCTACTGTATCATGGATTGCATAGATTAATAGTTTGGATTTTCTAGTTCTAAATTTTAACCTCAGATTTAAGTATCTGAATTTAGGAGACAGACATCCCTTCACTGGAGAATAAGTTTTCTCACTACAGTCACATTGATTACTAGGAGTCATTTATAGCTTGCAACAAATGAGACATCAGTCATTCTGGCCACAGTCCAACAATGTAATTAAGACCATGTTTAGCATTAATCAATGGAACTGACTTCAGAGAAACTACTCACAAACTTAATGTTAAGTAGGCATTTAAGTATACAGGGAATCAAGTGTTAGAAAAAAGTAAAATCTGGACATCAGAAATTCAGTAGACAGTATCAAGTAAATGTAAGAATGTAGCACAAATACTTATTAAAAGACAGGTGGACTAGAGTTCAAAATTTAAAAAACCCAACCACCTCCCTAGATTACATAGTGTCGGATTCAATGTTGGAAATGGTAATTTAAAATGCTCAAGGATAAATAATTGCTGTTGCAAAATTAGAAAAATAAGCAGATCTAATGGGATCTTCATGGAAGCTGTGCAAAGGCATAAGTCTGTGTCTCATGCTGCATGATAAAAGGGACACTGAGAGTATATCTGTAGAAATGACCCCCACTCTTTAACTGAATTTTTAAAAATTTAATAAAGGACAATAGAGGACAAAATCAATAAAGCAAAAGTAACAGTGCTGGCTGCATAGCCAGAGGAACCCCAGCTAACTATAGCAACCCTTCTTATACACTCTTTCTATTGCATTGGTCAAATACGTATTCATAAACTCTTATACATATTCAAACATTTCTTTGAGCTTGTTGTTTATATGTTCTAGGAACTTTTTAGCATGGCCTCTCCTCTGGTCTGCCCTTTTAGAGCATGTGCAGTAATTTTGGATGTGGTCTTGAGGGTTATGTGTCACCTCCTCACAATGGCCCTTGTTCCATGGTTTCAGCTGGTGACAGTTGTTGATAGTCAAAGTGTCAGTAGTAGGGGTTGTTATCATGCCTGTTCCTCAAATGTTATCTGACCATGCAGATCGTTTAGCTATTTCAGTCACTGCGAGTTAAACACAAGTACTCTAACTCAACATCATCTACTTCACAAGTGTGTCAGAGTTATTTTAATTTTTGTTAGTTATTAAAAAAAAAGCATTAATTATTATTTCACAACTATAGCTACTTCTGCAAAAGTTAACATTATATTATAATGCATAGCACATAGGATCCACTTTAATATTTGCAAAAACCAAAACTATAATGTGTTAATCATAATATCTTTGAATGAATAGTAGATGGAGACTCACAAGATGCTGCCTTTGATAAAAAAAAAAATAAAATTCATGGAATCCTGGTGGAAACAAAAATGAATGGGAGCCAGCAATGAGTCCTTGTGGCACATAAAGGCAAAAGCATCTTAGGATGCATAATAAAAATCTTTTCCAACAGTTGAAGGAGGATTCTTCCTCTCTAGGCAGTGCTGGTGACACCAGACTTGGACTGCTGTGTCCATATTTTGGTTCCCCAGTACAGGGAAAGCATTGAAAAACTGGAGAACGTCCATTGCAGGAATACCAAGATAATCAGGTTTTGGAACAACAATAATATGAGAGGAGGCTGAGGAAAAGGGATATGTTTATCCGGAAAAGAGAAGGCTCAGAGGCAGACTGTTATTGCTGTCTACAGTTTATTAAAGAGAGAGTATATAGAAGTTAGATCATACTTAGGAAGAATTAAAAACAACAAAACCGAGTTGGAACGGGGAAAATCTGTATCAGACTTTTTATTTTTCACCATGTGAGTCATCAAAAGGGAAAAAGCAACTAGGGAGTCTGAAGAATCTCCATCTTTAGAGGTATTTAACACTCAAATGGATGAGACCATAAGCAACCTCTGTAACTGTGACATAGCTCTTCTTGAGCAAGGAGTCTGTCTAGATGACCTTCAAAATTTCTGTTCAAACCTCAAGTATTTTGACTGTATCCTGCTTGCAAAATTGAATTTATGATTTTGAAGTAATAATTAACTAGAAATCTTCAGATTAATAGTTCATGACTGGACATAGTATATTTCTTGACCATGTAGTTATCACTGTCTGTGCAAGAAAAACAGATATTGCTATATTGGCTTCCTTTATAGTATCAGCTATCCAGAAAAACTCTAAATAGATGGAAAGAATTGACATTAAGGTATATGAGAATTTAAATCTCTCCATGGGAGACATATGAGAAGCCAGTAGGTAGAATGAACATTTTTAAAAGTTGTGATATATTGGAGGGAGGAAAAGAAAAATGACATGACCTTTTCTTTGACCATGTAGATTTTACTGTAACAACTAAATCAACTGAGTAGTAGGTGCACATTGATTGCATAAGACAAGGGATGAAATAAGGATATACCACTTGGAAAAATGTTAGCTCAAAAGTTAGAGTAACTCAAAAATTAGTTAGTAATCCTGTGCATCAGGATGTGAATGGTGACAACAGAAATGGACACTAGACAAAAGAGATTGAACTCACACATGTATACATTTCTCCTTACGATTTAAGCACATAATCAAAATACCATGCAACAGACTTGCTTCATTCTGGGCATGAAGCCACATTAGATCTAATTCCAAATCTACCATCAACATCTTCAGACTAAGCATTTTTACTGCTGCAGATAATTTAAATTACAGATGCATTTGCTAAGGGATGTCAGAGGGAAATTAAATAAAACTGTCCTTGGCAGTGACTAATATGCTATTGTTTCTGTTTTGGCATGACTCATTTTGGTTAGCCTTTTCTCATATTATGTTGTTGTTTCAATAACCAAGACATAAAGTAGTCTTGAAATTAAGTGTTGAAATTAAGACATGAAGTGGATAAAAAAGAGAACCTCTCTATAAATTTGGGTCAACATGAAGAAAAATTCAAATGAGGCATTTGTGAGAAGCAACTTCTATCAGCAAGTTAAAGATGCAGAAATATTATATTCCCCCACTTTTGCTTAATTATGAAGGATTAGCAGAATGAGCACATAGAAAGCCACTTACAAGTTTCTTTTTTTCCTCAGAAATTGTGGCCATGTGTCCTTTTCACATTCTTCAATAAGATGTGCATGAAGATTTAGTTTATGGAAGCTACAAAACATGTACAGGAAGTCTGGGAAAATCACAGCTATGTGAGCAAACCTCAAGCACTATTGTTGCTCACTGTGACTTGTGGTAGTCATAGTGATTACAATTTTTCGGAAAAAACTTGATGATTTATGAGTATATATAATTAATGAGAGATTATTTCTAAATTATTCCTGAGATTATTTCTGAATCATACCACAATAATTATGTCACCTTTTGTAAGTACTATATTATTTGTATTTGTGAAGATTTAATAAGCAATTTAAGTTGATGTCACTGCCTAGGTCAGAGTTGACACCTTTGTATTTGCATTTTTTATCATGATATTCTAAAAAATTATTAATCAAAGAAAAAGTGTTGGTTAAATTAAATTTAGCCTATTGATTACTCTTTTAAAAAAGTAATTTTTCATTGATTTCATGTCCTTTTTTGGACATGATAACTTAATAATTAATTTTTGAGATAAAGGACTTGAATATTTAACACTAACTTAGTCTTGAATAATAATTTCTAATATCTGAGTGTTCAGTTCAGATGGCATTTATTTTAAAATAACATAAAATTGGCTTAGAAGCAGTAGTTCATTTTCTTGATTCAACATTGCAGATCTGTGAGTTTTCTCAGTAACAGATTTCTCAGTAACTTTGTACTAAAGGTTTAGTTATTTGGCTAACTTGGCATAAACTGCTTAGCGTTGTTAACATTTGACCCTAAATATTATGTTATGACATGGAAAGATTTTTAGGGAGAGGCATGTTGGAAAATAAGTCCCTTTCTGATATTCTATTATTTCTTGAATTAAGTTTCCTTCATTACTCTCTCAATATTGTGTTTCTTTTAAGTGACATCTCTTTGTTTCTTGGTTTTTGTTATTTGGGTATTTTTTTAATGATGATTCAAGTTAAGGTGGTCACTTTAAAATCCCAAGGGTCTTTGTACCATAAAGAATAGCACATGATAAAAATTACAGAACCACAGAATTGCTACATGGGCTGGAAGATATTCTCAAAGAGGAACAACTCCCCTGCTTAGTACAAGGCCACGTAAAGCAGGATGCTCAGGTCCATGTCTAGGCAGTTTATATTTCCATGGATGACAAAAGGCGTTCTCAACGTCCTCTTTAGAAAGTAGCCATTTGTTAAAAATTGTTCAAAATTACTTTAGGAAAATATAAAAGCTGGAATTTTGTAACATCAATTTATAACTAAATTTATAACTACTAATTTCTTCATATAACTCTTTTGAAATAGGGAAAAAAAGGCTCAATATTTTCTCTCCTTTCAGAGAAGAAAAGGTAACTTCTACTAGAGGTTTTTGTTTGTTTGTTTGTTTGTTTGTTTTGTTTATTTCATATGACCTTCTAAGATTCTAAGAAACGAAAATCCTCACTTTAAGAAGTTTCATCTATTGCACAAACTATTTTGTCCTTCTCAGTTCCTCTCAGTTTTCCAACATACAATTTTAAAGATAAAAATAACAAAATTCTATTCAGAATTTCAGAAATCTAACGATACCTACACCATAGTACAAAGATAAAATCTCTACACTTGTTCTGCTTACTTATTTCCAATTTTAGATTCAAGAATAGTGTTAGCCAACACTGTCTTGAGACTTCTCAGCTATATAGACAAAACTGATGTTTGGGTTTTTTTTAAATCACAGCTATTTTGAAATTCTGAGGAAAGGTTTAGAATCATGGATGGGAGTGAGGGCCTGACTTGTTTTGCCTAGTTCCTTTACCTTTAGGTTTTCACTTTTAAACGTTGTCAGAGACTGAAATAGTTCATGCCTCAAACATTGATATAAAGTTTTGCTCATTATAAAAAACCGTACAAAGAAGTTACAACCAAAGAAGCCTCCCTGAAGATGCTTGACTGGGACTTTGGACTGAAAGTCAATTTGCTGAGATTAAATAAAAGGAAAATCCATTCTTCAATCACCTGAAACAAACAAGTTAAAAAGGAAAAGAATGTGAGGCAAACACAGCAGCCATGCTAGGAATCAACTTTGGCTTGCTTTGGGGTGGGGGAGGCCATAGCCCATAGACCCATTTGCTGGGAGCAGGTTTGCACAGATTTCTCCCCTGTCAATCTTGGGGGAGGAAGTTTTGATGTGTTGTAACCTCTGCTCAGGGGCTGTGAATACATCCTCCCCTACACAAGCTAACCCCCAACCCTGGGAAGGCCACATCCATGGGACATTCAAGCGAGGGGCAGCTGAGCGGGTGCCTTCATCCATCAGAGGCCCCCCAAAGTATCCCCAGAGTCATTCCTGAGGCCTTGCACCACAGCACTGCACGGGATGCAACAAACCCGGACCCTGTTGTAAGAGACAGTGGAAAACAACCCTGGATTTTCCTACCTGGACTGAGTGTATATTAACCCATAAGAGTCTATGCTTTTTGGGGGGACATTCACCACCAAGAAGACCAGCTGGAGAGGATCAACGGAACATAGCTGGGATCCACGGAGTGGTGATATTTTCTTTATTCTGTCTCAGTCAACTTCCTTCTGTTCCCTCCACCTATTTTTTTTCTTCCTTCCTTCCTTTCTTTCTTCCTTCCTTTCTTTCTTTCTTTCTTTCTTTCTTTCTTTCTTTCTTTCTTTCTTTCTTTCTTTCTTTCTTTCTTTCTTTCTTTCTTTCTTTCTTTCTTTCTTTCTTTCTTTCTTTCTTTCTTTCTTTCTTTCTTTCTTTCTTTCTTTCTTTCTTTCTTTCTTTCTTTCTTTCTTTCTTTCTTTCTTTCTTTCTTTCTTTCTTTCTTTCTTTCTTTCTTTCTTTCTTTCTTTCTTTCTTTCTTTCTTTCTTTCTTTCTTTCTTTCTTTCTTTCTTTCTTTCTTTCTTTCTTTCTTTCTCTCTCTCTCTCTCTCTACCATACTTATTATCAAATAAAACCCATTCTATTGTCACTTGCATATGGTCTTCTTTGCACCTTAATTCGGGCAGAGGCATTTCTAAGAACGTTAGTAACAGGATCATGATAAACATTGATTGTACAGACCAATCCTTCTCACACCACCGACTAAAACTCTTTCCGCTATTTGTGAATGTTTCTCTCATCTTCCTGTATGTTTTTATTGAACTTGCAGCAGTAGATTATCTCAGTCTTCTGTTTCTCAAGAAACTGGAAAGAGAAAAGGGAAAGAAAGATAATGCAAGAAGAAAAATATGAATGCAAGACACCAGGAAACCTTTCAAAGTGTGATGAAGTTCATTTTTGTAGTTGTAATTAGGAAGAGGGACCACCTATCTTGCCTAAGTTTGACTCACATTGTGTACAGCAGAAGGTTACTGGAAGTGTGAGATAGTGATGAGTTTTTTGGTTTGCAGCTAACTCTAGAACAACCCACCAATTTTTCTTCTGGAACAAATATGTGTTCATCAGAAAAGACCATTCATCCATCACTGATTTTCAGAACAGTCTCTATTATGTAGGAATGAACCTGTTCTTGTTATGTCTTTTATTTAATGTATATTAAATTGCATTTACTTTGAATGAATTTAGCTTACCAAATGATCTGGTGATCTCTCTTTGATTTGTTGATTTGTTTTGTTCTTTTGTTTTTGTTTTTGTATGATTTGTTCTTTTTATTACTCTTCACTGTATCAGCCCCTTTTATATGTACAAGTGTTATCAGTACTGATTTATAATTCGATCTAATTTTTTAATTAACAGCAGTGCAGGTAACCAGAACACAATTGAAAAATCTCCACCAGGTGATGGCCCTTTTAAGACAAATGATTATTTAGATAAATAGTAATATCCCCATTAACTCTTCTAAATAATTTTAACTTAATCATTTTTTCACTGGACAGTGAAAAATTTTTTCACTTGACACTGACAGTGTCAATCAAATCAGTATATGACAGCCACCGGCTTACAAAAAATACTATAGATCTACAATGTATCTGCATAATATCTTTGCTAACCAAATCTGTAATCACATCAATGAGGAAAATTAGACATTTTTGTGGATTTTTTAGCTCGAAACCTAAAGTGACTGGTAGTAATTACATTCATATTTTTAAACTCTGCCAGACAAATCAAAGGGTCTCAGCTAAAAAATTCAATTTGTTTTCTCAGTCCTTCCTCATTATGCAAAATACAGTTATCTGGCAGCATTGGTTACCCTGACTCATAATTGCATTCATGTGATCCTTTGTAAAACTACCTCGAAAATCCATTTACTGGTCTTTTTCTTTTCATTATTTCAGCTGCGCTGTACTTTTCGGAATACCTTTGGATTGCAGAGGTTTATGATTTAGTGCAAGACAGACTGTGTGTTTGCCTTGTTGGACAAGGAACAAGAAAGCAGTCAGGGTCTCTCAGGACAGGACTTGGCAGCCAGGTGCAGGGCAGCTGAGACCATTGGCAGAGTTTCCACCCCAGCTTTGGGCATAAGTCACCTCCCTGGGATGTGGCCCAGCTGAGGCCCAGGCTGGCATGTGAACCTGTGGATTGGGGTTGGGATCAGAGCTGGAGAGGAGAGCCATGGCTCCTGCACACAGGATGGCCTGGCAGAGCCATGGAAATGGGGACAGAGGCAGGTCAGTTCAACACCTGGTGATGGGGATGATGTCAGCCCATGGCTGAAGCTTTAGATTCATATTAGCAGTACCACAGACAAACAAAGGCAAGGTAAGATGTGTCAAGTAAAGGCAGAGAGCTCCTGGAAAGACTTTTTCATACCTTTATGGAATAAACCTTCATGCCAGTATCAGGTCAGACTGTTGTGTATTTTTACCCAAACCAAAGAGAGGATACGGGCCCTGATGCAAATTTTTTCTTAGCCATGTTCACACAGCAGCACTATCTATCAAAGAGATGCTCCTGCTTCAGTTCTGGGATGTCAATAGTAGAGACTGAATTTTTAAAAGGAAGGGAGGGCAAAAGAATATGTGAAAGAATGGCTGCAAGCACAGGCAGTCAGTTCTGCTAACAGGACAAAGTCCACTCAGAACTACTTTAAAATTTCCACATATGTATTACGTAGCAGGATTACAGGACTTTCTGTGTCAGAGCTGAGACATGGTAAAACTCCATACAGCTGAGAATAAGGGATAACATAGTGCTGTAATTAATTCTAGAAAATTTATCAAGCATACCAAATATTTCCATTATGCAATAAAACTGGGAGCTATCAATTAAGATCTGGATGGAAAATTATATTAACTATCTTATTTTTATGACATTAGAACATTAAAAGAAATAACTAAATAAAATCTGAAATTGCTTATATTTGTTGGAATATTTTCCAAATGATAAAAATTTGGAGGAACATCCATGTCTATTTTTCTTTTAAGAAAACAGATGTTTCAGTGTGAAGTTATTTAAATTGTATCTAATATCATGATATTATTGATGAATTTCATCATCCTAAAATATCTTTACTGTCATAGAAAATTCCTCACCTCACTTGTTTGAGATGCACAAATTCATTGCTATAATAATTAAATCCTTTGCCTTGGCAGGTTCTCTGGCAAATGATTCCATGTAAAAATTTGCAGAGAATATAAAATGACAACCAAGTCACGTTCTTTTTTGTCAGAACTTCAAAACTGCAGATCTGCCAATGTAATCATACAGACAACGAACACACATGCAAATAAAAAATTATATACGTGCAAACCACTCTAGTTTTTTTCAACATGTTTCTTTCTGCCATTAAGGACTGTGAATTCATAACTGTACTGGAACTTGCTATAAGACTGTACAAATTTTTTACATAGGTTGTCATGAATATGATTAATTTCTACATTTAGGAAGTTTCTTTGGTCTTCCTTGTCAATAGTGTTATTTGATCAAGAGTCCATTTGCTTTAAGGGTAACTGTGACGAAACTGGCTTTCACCCATCTCCTCTTCCCTTAGGCAACAATAAGACTGCTTTATTTATAATTGTTACTAAAATTACTGGGTCTTGAAACACTGCTAAAATAGGTAGCACCCTTTGGCATTATTTCCTTAGCTCTGTGTCAAAATGCTGAACAGCACTTGCAAACCAATTTGTATTCTAATTATGCAACTTGGGAACGACCTTGTAAGGCTGATATCTTGCCAGTATTTTAAAGGATTTATGTAAACGCTTTCCATATATGAAGCTGGAGAAAACTACACAGTTGATAAAAAAAGCATCTTCTATATACATGAAGGCAAATTAACCTCTAAAATCTCTCAATCAAATGGAATAGCTATTTCAGAGACGTGTTTAATTCTTTTATGTGTAAATAATAAAAACCCCTATAACATGAAACAGAGAACTCTTTTGTTGCTGCCACTTTTTAAATCTGGAGAAAAATATTTTTTTGTATTCCATGAAAGCTTCGCTCAAATGATTTGATTGATTTACTTGTATGTTCTCTGTATTATTGTATTCTTCTTTGAGTCTAAGTGGATAATGTGGATTTTTTGGAAGAAATGAGGCTGCTTCTCTCCTGGGGAGTAACCATGCCTGTGAGTAAGAGAAAGCACCACAGATTGTACAATATGGCAGTAACAATGAGGAGCTCCTGCAAGAAAATGCAAGACTGCAGTTGAACACAGTGCTGACAAGACCAGGAAACAGAAAGTAAAGGATCAGAAGAAATTAAGGAAATCCTCCTATGAGCAAGAATTTCACAGTTATCTCCCAGTTAATCACTGGGATGACTGAAAGAAACTGAAATTAGAGATGTTAAAACAAAATAGTCAGGATATGGACTGTTTTCAAGACTTTTCCTTTTTTTTTTTTTTTTTTTTTTTTTTTTTTTTTTTTTTCCCATTCTGTTTCTGTGCTGGCCTTCTTGGTCATTTCAAGGTTTATAATTTTCTGCATCACTTTTTGTTTTTCTTTCAACAGGTAGCTGTTAGTTATTGTTATTGCTAAAATTGTACTTACTAACTGGATTTGCTCTCCACCTTCTGACCCTTATTCTTGCATACTCTCAAAAATTGTTCTTAGTGATCTTCATCTCTTCATGCTCTGGCCTGAAACTGAACAGACAGTTTAGGACAGGGGCTAGATCCGCTCCTCAAAAATCTGAAAATTTGAAAGTAGATTTCATTAGACAAAGTAAATACATTACATTATACTGAAAGGCCCTCACAAATTTCAGATTTTCCATTTTCAGAAGGTATGTCTGGCTACAAAAAACTTACCAGTGATTAACTATGGATGTGATTTCAGCTAAGAAAATTGAGCTGGAAGGAAAAGGAATCAAAGCAGATAAATTTAGTACAGGTGCATTATTTTCTTCTTAGAAATACAGAAGCTGACAGATGGGTCCCAGAAGTGAAAATCAAGAGCAGGATATAGTTCACGTTCCTACAATAACCTGAAAATCATTTAAATTAAATGTATTTTCTCCCACTCTTGTCAAATGAGAAACAAACATCCCCTTTGACACATTCACAGGTGATTAATATTGTGTGGTTTTTAAAAATCAAATTAATTCTGACTAAAGTTTCAATGATTAAATGATTGTACTATTTTTAAGAGAAAGGAGAGAGGTCTCTTCGTTTTTGAAATATCATTAGCAGTCTGTGTTTTCATATTTTACATGTTGAACCTTCTAGTGAATTAAAGTCTTATGGAAGTACTGTGGTATCAGATGTTAAAGTAGAAAACATTTTTTAGAAAGGGATTAATCTTATTTTTAATTAGTTATTTAGATGTGTTATTTAGATTTTATTAGTTATATAGATGTGAAACATCGAAATATATGTTTGTTTATACAGTTATAAAATATGGATGTACTTAAATATAGAATTATTTCTTGCATTTTAGGATGCTCAACTTAGACTCAAACCAGCAGTTTGCAGGAGGCAGGTGTGCACATCCAGTTCTTGAAACTGAAGGGTGAATCATGTTGCTCTTAAGTTAACTGATAAATTCTGGTCTTGAACAGTGGTCTTGCAAAACAGATAAAATGAAATAGAGAGAGGAAATATTTTTGTGTCATTTTAAGGGATATGATCAAGGTTATATAAGAGAAACACCAACTCTGCTCCCTTCTGGGCATCTTCCAGATATGAGAAAATACAGGTGTGCCGTGGTATGTAAGAGATGAATTTGCTTCAGGTCCTGCTAAGTTCCAGGCCAGAAGGCTCAAGTTTTCAGAGATGAAGAAAGACATCACATTGACCCAAAACGTCTTGGTGGATCCCCTGCTTCTGGGAACTCACACTGTTCACAGATACAAAATCATTAACATAAGAGATCAAAGAGTACAGGCTGTTTTAGCCTCATCAAGATGATGAATTCAACATTCATGACTTTCACATTCAAGGACAAACTATCAAGGTACCTTCAGTGTTAAATTTTATATTATAGTATATGTTTTCAGCTATTTCTTTTACAATATAAAAAATGCACAAGAGTATCTATATTTTAAAAAGAGATTTATCAAAATTTCAAATTAAAATTTATAGAACTTATTAACTACACATCATAGAAAGCCATTAGAGATTCAGAAAGCAACCATTTCTTCTTCCAGAGTTTTTAACCAGTAATTACAAGAAATTTTTAGCTCATGTCTTTATAAGAACACTTTTATTAAAACTTAGAAGCTATCTGCCATCAGATACATTATCAGTACCCTCATTTAAACTCATAATTTATTAAAGGTGTCTCTTGTAACATTATATGTAACAAAAATTTGCAACAAGAATCTAATAAAATTATCTTTATTCTGTTTATTTTGGAAGTTCTCAGGGCAGTTTGGAGGGAAGTGTTCCTTCAGAATAACCTCAGAGTAAAATTATGTCGCACCTTTTCTACTCTCAAAGTCTCAACTCAATCAACTTAGGAATTTCCATTTTATTATAATATTCCAGGTGCATAGTTTTAATTGCATTTTTACTCCTAAAGTTAAAAATTTGTAACTTTCAGATTACATTATTTAGATTCCTCCTTTATGGATCAACCCAAGTGAAATTGATTTCTGTCTACTTTTTCCTTTTCAATATCATCACTAACACCTTGTCTCTTGTGCGTTACTATATCACTCATGATTTTGTTACACAAAGTCTCACACCTCTTTATTTACAGCATTCCAGTCACAGCATTTGACTGGATTTATAACTTTTTGTGCTGTTTGGGAAGACTTAAGAAGGAAAATAAGAGAAGTAAATATTTAAATATACCATACCTCATCTAAGCAAAATTTGTGCTTCATACATAACATATTATCATTCATGTTTATTCAGAGACAGGACAAATTATTATTATTTTGCTTTGAATTAATTACTCAGTGATTTTAATCTGTGTGCTGAATTAGTAATTTTGTATCTCATTTGTAAGGTTCTAACAAATTAGGTGGAATGGCCAACCTGTGTCAGTTATTGATATCTGAGAGGGGGATAGGGCTTTCCTGTGTCAGATTAATGGGAATATAAATATGCTGTATGTAGCAAAAAAAAATCTCCTGTTTGGATGTTAGGTTTCATGAGATCTGGTTTCAACTCCTTTGTATCTTGCATCTTATTTGCAGATAATCAAATTATGTTTTTAAATAGCTGTTAAACAAATGTTAACTTTTCTAAGGCTGTTGCAGTCTGAAAAAGACTGTGTTCTTCTGAAAGCATTTGGCAGTTTGCTCAAAACTGTACATATGTATTGTTTGGGGAAGGGTTCTCTGAAATCAGTGCCAGTAAATATAAATAAGAACTTTGAAATTTTAAGAATAACCATTTGTAAATCTAAACTTGTTCTTGATATTCTTCTTTAGGGTAAAAATTGCTTTTAGAAAATCTAGACTTTTAAAAACTGTTAGTGATAATTACATCCTAATAATTACATAATTGATATAACTAAAAAAGATCAGGTTGTGTATATAACATGGAATATGGAGAAAAAGTATCACTTGCCCCAACCCTGAAATAAAGAAAGAAATCCTTTAACACCCAGAGGTGCATTTGTGCTTCTTACACAGGATGAAGTTGCAGATACTCAAATTATACTTTTTAGTACTTGTGAAGACTGCCATCAAACACATTTTGAGTGACTTTAGATGTAAGGAAGTTAAATTTTGTGTCTTTTGTGAAGGCGAATTTTATATTATGTCTAGTATGACAGGTGGGAGGAATGGGGTGGCAGGCTGGATAGAATGGCTAATAATGCTCTCTCCTTGTCTTGTCTCCTTTCTCTGCCTCAGACATGTGCAAACCTGATCTGTGAAATGTACAAGATCATGCCATTTAGAAGGAATTCAGGATGTTAAATGACATCTATTTGAATCTATGTTTCTGAGAAATGTGTTGTAACTACAGGTTGCTTTGCCAGATCATGCTTGCATCTCAGTGGAATGACATGCATTGTTACTCTGAACAGGAGGAAATATCTGCTATAACGCCCAGCTTCAAAATAAGCAAGATTGGCCCATTTATTGTGTTATTTCCCTTCAGATTTTGTCTCATTCTTTTTTTTTTTTACCTCCATGTACACCATTGAAAATACGTGAAATAAAGGGGTTCTTTTGTTGTATGTGCAGATGCAAGAAATGCAGGAACAATTAAACAGGAAAAGTTTCACTTAAATTTCCCCTTCCATTTTAGTTGCAGAGAGCATCCTGTATGCTAGATCCTTATACACTTCAGTACTTAGAAGCTTCTGCAGATTTGTGGCATTCACTGTATGAAATTTGTGAAGTGCTTTGGGATGAGAAGTTCATTATAAATGTAGGGCATTATTACAGTGTGCCTTGCTTGACTGGGGGACCTTCATCAGGAAGGTGGTTTCATTGGGTTATCTCCCAGGTAACTGTGATTCACTGTAATGATAGTGACTAGCAGTCTTTAAATTGGACAGTAGTGGCACAACTACAACCTAACGGGAATAAAATTACATAGCACCAAAATAGGTAATGTTGATTAACCATGTACCAAATGGATATAAAATTATAAGCTCTGGCTTGTTAATACACATCCATTTGCAATTCAATATTAAAGGCTATATTTTCCAAAATTCTCCAGGGATTTTGGTAACTGCAAGAAGTTACTGCATTATCATATTTAAAACTCCGAATTTCAAGTGCATTTAAAATATTTAAGTCATTGTACTATTTCTAAGTTAAAAGTCATAGAAAAAATGCTTTGCTATGCATACTTCATATATACTGTTGTAGCAATTGCATGGTAATTAAGACCTCAACTCAGCAAAGCTAGCAAGGAAAAAGAGTCACTTTTCTTGTTATTTCTGGAGAACAATTCACACATTTGAAATTCGTATTTGCATATTATGACAAGAAGCCTTTGGATAATCAGATGCCATATTCCCCCTCCCACTGAACCACTACACCAACACAAACTTCTTTCTCTCACTTTTGCATAACACTCCCTCTTTATAATTATCCTAACAACTCATTTAAATGGCCTTAGCAGCACAGCTAATCTCTCTTTGTTGACTTCCACCTAGGATGCTTAAGAAAGAGGTCACTAAAAACAGAGAAGAGATTGTACTATGTATTCTCTGGGATATCAGACCAAAGCTAAAAACTTGTCCCTTATTACTATCACCTGTCCTTATCAGCACCAGGGAAAAAAGAACCCTCTTATTGCCTTTCAGACTTGAGCAACAAGGCCATGTTCTGCTAAATGCTTGATTTTTTTTTTATTATTGCTGGAGAAAAAGAAATATATCCAGGCACTAGAAGCAATTGTCCGCTTGGTACTATGGAAAAAGGTTCCTGTATGATAGTGAGGAAGCTAAGAGATGTGTTGATAAATTATATCACAAATGCAGCCATACCATAGAGATATACTTTCAGATGAAGGAAATAAAACATGTAAAGAGATTTCTAACAATTGTGTGACAGCATCCTTGGAATCACCTCATGTAGTAGTGAAAGACTCTCTTGATCCTTCCCTACGCCACAAGTGCTATACAGAGCTTACAGGTGCTCTTCTGGAGTACCTATTAGTTCTCATAATTACTCAACCGGGAAATAAAAATTGCCATAGATTTAAATAAAAATGTTAGGTCTTAAATGGGTGCTGGACAAGTTTAAATAAATAAGGCCTCTAGAAACAGTTATGTGTCTACCAGTAGGAAATCTGGATTATCAGAATTTTGTATTTCTGATGTATTAAAACATAGGGAAAAGAAAGAAGAGTGGCTTACAAAGAGAAGTTTACTGCCCAAATTTAAAGTCTTAAAGATTTAAATCTAAGCCTGAGCTAGTAGAATTCTGTGTCCTTATAGTAGATCAAGAAAAAAGAATCAGCAGTTATAGGTATAATAAATTTAATCATAAGATCTTAAAAATCGGTGCAGATGCACTTCATTTTTGAATATAGATCCGATACCTATGGGTCTATATTCAGGCTCTTCTATGGTGTTTAGAATACGAATAACCCTTGTCTCTCTGCTGCAGTATGTAGCTCCCTCCCCTATCTCCACTGAAACACTAGAGCAAAGGTCCCCACTAGCACATCGTCCCTCAAATAGTATTGTGCTGCCTCCAGGTTTATCTCTAGCCAGAGTTGTTTTATCCCATTTCCCCTTCAAATCCAGTTCAAAGGAAATGCGACTTGATAATTATTCTTTCCCTTGATAAACTTTGTGAAAAAATTGGTGAAAATTAAGATATAACTCATTGAAACAGAATACTAAGATAGGTATTGAACAAGGGCATTTTCCAGTACAGTTTGACAGGTCTTAACAGGTAATGGAGATTTAACAATATGTAATACCTGGTAATCTGGCCTCTCACATCTTTCTCTTAAGAAAGCTACATTATGATTGCTTGGCTTTAACTGACAAACAGTGGAAGTAGTTTGACTTGAAAGAAGAATAGATTAATTGGTGGCTTTACCAATAACAGATATAGCATGAAATCAGAATATTTGGCCAAATTTCTGCTACTCTGCTATCATTAACTATATAAAGAAGCAGGCACTGACCTATTGCAAACCTTATGTATTTTCAGGGGAAAAATGAAGCTATGCTCAGGCTCTATTTTTTGTCTGAGAATAATGCAACAAAAGTATTTCTGAAGCTGCATCATGTTTTTTCCAAAATAAGATTAAAATAACTCAATTTTTTTTTAAATCTGGGGTAGCTTTTAAATATGTTTGATTGGATTTAATTTGTTTATTAGGAATGAACAAGGACAAACATATCTATGATGTGATTATTCTAATTGTAAATCACTTCAATTTTTGTTATTGCACAAATATTTGAATTATTTTTTTTAGTTATAGATCAGATTTCAGGAGGTGTTAGTTTTCTATTTTTCAGTCATCCTATTAAAAATGCCACCAAATAAATATCAAAATAACTAAATCTGTTATGCTTTGTATAAGGTTTTAAACTGTGTGTTTTTTGAACTGACCAAATACTTACAGCTGAAGATAAAATACACAATTTCCTCTTCAAATAGTACTTTTGTTTTGTTTTTGTTTTTATTATACTTAATTTATGCAACTCCAAAAGTTCAAAGTCTTTGCTAAGTATCCTTGTGATAATTTACTAGAATAAGTAAAGGGTGCAGTACATCCTGCAACAGCATAGCATCAGAGAATCAAGGTTGGTAAAGTCCTCTGAGATCCTCGAGTCCAACCTTTTAACACCACCATGTCAACTAAACCACAGCACTAAGGGCCATGTCCAGTCATTGCTTGACCACTTTCAGGGATGGTGACTCTACTACCTCCCTGGGCAGTCCCTTACAATGCTTAACTATTCCTTCAGTGACAAAATTCTTCCTGATGTCCAACCTGAACCTGTAACAGATGTAGTAAGACTGCTTCACAGTGGTAGTAAAGTAATATTAGAATATGTGTAGGCAAAAGCCAAAAGAGATTAACAAATTGATATGGATTTTGTTAGCAGTCTGTGTGGAAGAATAATGTTGAGAAAGAGATATGCTCTTTTTCCTGAAGCAGTGACTGCACACATGCTAGGAGGCAGTGTCACTTAAGAGTTAGTGCTTTCTGGCATCAGAAGCATAGAAAACAGAGGCAAGGGCACTTTTCTACCAAACACATATTGTGTAGAAATAGCCTATGAGTTGTTTGATACCTGATGATTACTTTTGGTATCTAATACACCCACTGCATCATTGTTAATGAAGAATTAACCCATTAGATGTTATTTTCTTTAGTGGGAGATGGAATTTTGACAGCAGTTCTTTCTTTCTTTTTAAGGGAACCTGCTGTCTTTCAGAGTGAGAATACAACAGATCTAGGAGTAAAACTCCACTCCCTTCTACATATATATAGGAAATGCATTACAGACTATCAGAATATGTATATTTGGCAAGACAGTGAACTAATCTTTCACTTCAGCTTGTTTTTGAACCAAGCTTTTCAGATATGCAGCAGTTTCCCTTCAGTGAGCTAATATCTCAAGTATTCCCAAAAATCCTGTGAAGGAAAAGATTAATTATATCTGAAATTATCAGCAAAATAAGACTATAACAGTTTATGCTGAATTCTTCTGAGTGATGAGGAAGTCAGTGTGTCACCTCATGCTGGAGTGCAGACCTGAGTTAGCCAAAGCAGTCAAGTGACAACTTTTTGGCATACCTTCCCCTCATTTTGACAGATTTTGTAGCTGGGTTATCAAGAGTGAGAAGTCAGGATTAAAAACGTGTAGATCTTCTTAATAATACATCTGCTTAACTAAGATAGGTTGGATAAATAAATCTTGTGAACAATACTATGGCTGGTTCCACAAATAGAGGGAAAGAGGAAAAAGAAATGGCTTCTAAACATTAGGAAAAAGAAATGGCTTCTAAATGACTCACAATGTTGTTCTTAAGCTTTCCTTAAAGCAGCTTGGTGCAAGCCTATAAAGTCAAATGAAAGCTGACACTTATTTGCAAGAAAGAACACAAGTTGCAGCAGTGTTACATCTTCAACTGTTGTCCATCGATCAGCTGAGGATTTTTATTAAAAATACATCAGTAATACACAAAAAAGAAGGAAATTTCAAAAAGAAAAAAAAAAGAAAAAGGGAAAAACCTTTCTAAATGATATAGATAATTCTATAACGTATATATTTGTTATAATAGTCTTATAATATTGGTCTTTTGTTTTCTTTATTCTTTTGAATGAAAGAGGGTGTGCACCAGGATTTTGTAACTGTGGTTCTAGACTATTTCACTCTAACAACGAATGATATTCTCTACAATCCTTTTCAATATTTTGCTGCTATCTTCTCATATTTCTTAACTCTGATTGAAGAGCAACTCTACAGACTGAAACTTATGTCTAAGAATTTTGATTATTTTCTGACATACATAACTTCTCAATTTAGAGTGTCCACACATTTGTTGCATTGCTTTGACTACTGTCTGAGGACAGGGCTCTTCATTTACCAGTGTAATAGATTCTGTTCAATTCAGGGGAAGGACATAGAACAGAAGTTTTTTTACTGATCAAAACTTACCTGACTTATGTTTTTAGATCTGAGTTATTCAGCAAAAATTATTAATGAAAAACAACATCAGTAGAGTCAAACATTTAAAAAGAAAGGTTAACTTCATAGCTCATGTAAGTTATCATATAACTGATATTATTATTGTACTGGTTATAATATCAGAGTATTATAACACTATAATAATGTGAAATGAAGATTGCATTTTGCAATTCCTCTTCTTGATACAGTACAATTATAATGGTGCATTTGTTTTAAAAGCAAAGCATTCAACACCTGACCTATTTTGTTCTATTTTACAGAATAAATTTGAGAGAGGTTGCAATAACATAAGGTGTGAGAGGAAAAAAAAACCTGTCTGTTTCTTGGATTTTTTTTTAATTTATCAGTAGCTGTTTCATAAGACTGTGCTAATCTATGATTCTGCCATAATATATGTATATTGAATATCTGTCCAAATTTAGCAGGAGTATCATTAGTTTAATAGAGTGTCTAAAGGAGACAACACAATTAAAAAAAAAAAATTAGGATTTTGGTAGAGATAGGTCAGGCTATGCCTCTGTTCTAATGAATTTAACACTTTTTCCTTTCATCTATGTTGTCTGATATGTGAACCCTCCAATGGCATGAATTATCAAGAAAGAAAGAAAGAAAGAAAGAAAGAAAGAAAGAAAGAAAGAAAGAAAGAAAGAGAAAATCCATTCTTTGCACCTTTAGAATTCAAATCTTGTTTTACAGTCAATTTTGATGTGAAATTAGTCTAGTCCAGCTCATTATGCTACCAGCTGGAAGACCCTATTTTGTCAGTAGAGCATGGAAAATTGAGGTTGATACAGTGAAGAATTGAGCTTAACATTCAGAAAATGTTCCACCTCTGCGTTGTTCTGTACTGCCTGCTGCAGAATTGATGTTGACTATGCAAGTAGTTGTTAACCTGTCATTTTAGTAGAACCTGAGAAGCTATTAATCTGCCCTTCTTGTAGCAAGATGAGTAATTCAGATACTGTATTTGTGCAAACATGAGAGAAATAACCATAGATCTAGATAAAACCGGGATTCACATTAATAACAAGGGAAAAAAAAAAAAACAGAAAAAGTGAAATTTCTCACAGCTGAATCTGCTTGTTAAAATATTCTTTACTTACCTTTGTATTTGGATTTGGGGTTATAGGATGGCTATCTCAGACATCTTGTGAAGATGCCATGTATGGGGATCTAGAAAATAGACTAAGGCAAAATTCTTCAGATATGCTTCACTTGCTTCACAGAGCAAGAGATATCAATTATTGCAGATGCATTACAAATGCAGATGATAATTTACCTATTCTGGAAAACATATGCAAACAGTGGTGTACTTGTAATAATTCTGTTTAGCTAGCATCATAAACGTGATGTCCATTTTATATTTTAGTGAAAACAAAATTAAAAGGTGATCCTTGATTATTTGTTCTTTTTCCTGTTCTTATTACTTAAAAATATCTTCTTAATGCAAGGCAGTTAGCTTGGATATCAAATCTGCTTTGTCATGGAGCAGTCTGGGGGTTTGGCTCTGGTAGTTACTCTTCATTATATCACATATGGCACTATACTTTGGATAGAAACAGGAATATAAACAGTGTCAATGATACACTAATGTTTTAGTTATTGCTTAATCGTTCTTGCACACCACTGTGGTTCATCCCCCCAGCTTCCTCTTTAGAAAACCCTATAATCTCAAGATAAGGAACACTGTTGACACCAGAAACCTCTGTAACTTCATTTTGCATCCCCGCCTCCCACCGAAAAAAAATATATATATTCTAATCAGATTTTCCTTTATATGCTTCATTAATGTAGTAAGCAATTGAGGCAACCTTATAGCTGAACACAAGGTATAATTCACGCTTTCACAAATTTATATGAAAAATGTTTTTGCTAATACCTTTCATGATGATGTTTTGAAACCTAAAGCACTCATTTGTGATGAATATAGAGACCTTCTCCATTGCTCATGCTGAACCCATAGTGAGGCAGCAAGAAGTTGGTACTGACCAAGAAGCTGGAAGATTACATACCTGAGACAGCTGACCCCAGTGGACCCAGTTCAGTTAAAACAAAATCTGTACCATATCTTAGATACCATTTGTGTTTAATCACACGCACACACATGCACGCACACACACACACACACATGGAATTTTCTGAGCTGGAAAGTACCCAAAAGGATTGTCAAGTCTATCTCTGAAATGAATGATGTCATACTCAACAGTTAAAATTAGCAGGGAAGAAGGAGGAAGTAGAGGGCACTTGGAACTTATGATATCTGGCTTCAGAAGTACCTGTTGCATATGATGTAGCTCTGCTTTTCCTGGAGATGGCTAAACACATGATAGCTGATGGGGAGTAGTGAATTATTTCCTTACTTTGCTTAGCTGTCATATGCACTTTAAGCTTTACCTCTTAAAATTACCTCAACATATAATGTGTTTCACATTCACCCTTGTTATTCTCTTCCAAGTCTCATATTGGGGAATGAAAAAAACCTATGTTGACTAGAACAAAAAAATAGTCAACTTGTGTTGATTGGCTGCCTACCAGGGTTCCATCACAACACTCTTCAAAAAAAAGAGGTAACAAAGTCCTTAATATTTCAAATTCTTAAATGTATGAAAAGAAAAATGCATGTGGAATTCACTGCTTTACTGTTACAAAATATAAGATACACTCAGCTACAAAATACCAGCATGGACATAGCTTTTGAGCACTACAGTTTTGAGAGAAATTAAACATAGAACTGTTACTGGGAAAACTATGTCTTCAATACTAGGAATTAATTTAAATAATCACTATGAACAGTGCAGTGGTATTTAAATGTTAATGAAATGGTGATAAATTGGAATTACTGATGAGTGCTAAAACCAGTGTCAAAATAATAATGATTTTAACTTAATTAATACTTAATTGTGAAGTTTTTATGTGGAAAAGTAGCAAATTTTCAACTACTTAGTCATTAAAAAGTATGAAAAAAGTTATACTAATGTTCTTGTATTAATGTTTTAGACAGGTCACTGACTGGTATATATGGGAAATTCCATTTTAGATTTCAAAACCATTGTCTTAGAATTCTTGTGTTTATCAATTCCAGTTGCAAGCACCTATAAATATTATCATAGTATAGTGAAATAGCACTTCTGGTACTCTTGGTTGAGATGGTAAGATTTTATTAAGTACATGTTATCAAAATCTATTAATTCACAATGTTACACTACATTAGCTCTGAAAAATTAAAAGTTACAGTCACTTTCTTCTGCTGATTTTTGATAAAAGATTTCAATGGGTGAGCCATCAAACCAAGATTTAATAATGTCTCAGGGCATACCAAAACTACCACTCCTTTTTTTTTCTTATAATTGGAATCACACTGTGGAGGTGGACTTCTAGTATTCAAAGCAGGGACTGTGGTTTCACCAGCTCTTCACATAATCCCATTAGTTCCAAGAGATCCATCACCTGACAACAATTGCACCCATAGTACACATTAGGAATAGCCTAATTGATTTAAATATTTGCTAAACAGACCTCACTGGGAGATTGAAAAGACATTTTCAGTGTTTTAATACCTTCTTAAACTGCAGAGTGGAAGAGTGTATGCACTTCACAACATCAGGTTGTATTCATTAATATTTTTAAAACCTTTGAAGCTACAAAGTTTTAAGGATAGACGGAGAATATTCTTCTGACTTGAAACTTTTTTAACACTTTTGATTTAATCATTTACCTAAATATATAAACCACACCTGCCTTTTACTGTACTTTTACATCTGAGTTCATGAAACAATCTGGTTTCACTCAACCTAGTTATTTTTAAATCACACATATTTCCTTTGAGAGCTTCTGCACTTTATTTATTCTACTTTTTATATAAAATAAATACTATAATAGCAACTTCTAAATTAAATACTAGGATAAGATGTCCTTCACAGAGTCTATAATATAAAATTTACCACAACATCCTTCTTTCAAGCATAAAATTCACTTAAATAAATGTCAATAACGTAACCTTTGATGTCAGGTGTAATACTAGCAATGTGTACAAAATTGATATTTCACATTTTGTTTAATGTTTTGAGGTATCCAGTTATTAAAAAGATACCTTAAGGAAGAAAGTAAATCCATGGTATGTCATCATATTGAACTCTAAGCCAGGTTAAAGTCTATGCTAATAAATAAGAGTAAAGTAATTACAGGAAAGTTTGATTAGATTTCATTTAACACTGTGTGCAGTATGGTGTTACATTTTAGAAAAATGGCTGTTTGCTCTTTCAGAGTACTTATAACTCCTGTTTGAAATACAACCTCTTTAATTGAGGGGTTTTTTTCAAAATGTGAATACCAAAATATTAAAATTTTGCCTATGAAAGACACTTAAAGAGTTTTAAAAGCTTTATCAGCAGGGAAGTTTATGATAGTTCTATATTACGAATGTGGATTTAAATAATTTATTTCTGGAAAATACTGATACAAAACTGATGGCAGAGCTTAAACAGAAGATGGACCAGGTCATATGTCAATAAGATTTCCTCTATTAAATAATTGAATAAATAATTTTAATTCTGTTAGATGACCATTATTCTGCCATAAATTAGCATTTAATACATATCAGAATAAACCTGAAGGCAGATATCAAACACTGGCTTGACAACAAATGTGCAGATAGTCAGCATTTAGCATATGTGATAGCCCTGAAAGGTCACGGGGTTTTGATCTTATTTCATTTAGGTAATCTACTTCTACTTCAACTATTTCAAACATTATTTTAAAATACAGTTAAGCCTAGATAGTCTTCTATGGAAGAAACTGACAATTACCACTTAAATTATCATTTTTGTCTATCCAATTTTCTTTTTATTTTAAGAATGTTTAAAATTGTATTTTGTTATAAGTGCGGTTCTTTTTCATTTTGTAAGGATATATGACTCCTCAGCAATGAGAAGTTCTGTAGAACTTTATTTCTTTATTTTTTTCTTTGTAATCTCTGAGTCCTGAAAAAAAAAAGGTGAAAGGGCATTCATTCATGAGAAACTCTAAACCTGGCCACTTCCAAACTTGATTCTGCTACAGACATTTATTTTCTAACGTCTTTATTTAATTTACTCCTTCTTATACTCTTCTTCTTTACTGCCATCTCCTTTTATCCTCTCTTTCTACACTTGCCTGTCTTAAGCTATGTGCAGTTCTTTCCTTAGAATCAATGATAATTGAGGTGGAGGCGGTGTTGAAAACAGCTTCTCTCACTCTATAATTAATATAATTATATTTTATATTGTGCATATTATATCATATATACTGCATAATTAATAATTCATTTCTATATTGTTTTCCGTGCAATTAAGTTATAATTTATTGCAGGATTCATAGTTTCAAATTCTATGCTGTATGCATAAGGATTGATGAAGACAGAAGCAATAGAAAATTAAACATACTACAATACCCTTAATAGTCAAATACGTGCCATAGTTGTTGAGCTAAGAATATTCATATTTCTCCCTGTCTAAATATTTACCTATTTATATATATGTATAAAATTATCAGAAAAATGGGATTTTCCTCCATTGAAGCCCATTTCTTAACTCTCCCAATAACTGGATTTTAAGTCTCTCATCTTAACAGACATCTGAACTCTAAGGTATAATTTTTTTCTACTACAGAAAGTTCATATTTTCTACACAGCAAGAACCAATGCAAGGATACTTTACAATCCTTGCATACAGTTTCAAGGTCCAAATAATCAAAGGTCATTTCAAATTTTGAAATACTCAAGATACTTCTTGAAATCCCATTTCCTTTTGCATATTCTAGTCATCACTACCCTCTATCCTTTAAGTATATCAAAGTAGTCTGCCTATAGGTGAACTCATAGCTGCTGTGCCTTAGATCACAGGAGTAGTTGTAGCTGAAACACGTGCATTGCTGATACAGATTGCATTGCTTCCCAATGACTCATTGAGAAATATCAGGGAAACACGTTATCATAGAACTACTGAAAATAAACTGTAACCTGCGATTCTCCTCCAGAAAACAAGAGGTTTATCTTCACTGGGCTGTGATTTTCAGAAGTACTGGTAGTGGTTTAATAGCCTTCAAGACGAAGGAACACAAGTAATCCAGGCCAACAGGAGGTACTATGTTTCTTTTAAGAGTTCAGTACTCAGCTTCTTATCAATCTGTATATTCACAACATCTTTATTGCTTTAGAATTATGTGTACCTTTCCAATTTATCTTGTTAAATTCTGATTTAATAAAAGCACTTCATTAGATCAGCCATTTCAGAAGCACATTGATTTTATATCCCTCCTCATTTCTTATAATTCTGTTACCTCTTTAGCATTTTCCTCTTGATACAAATGAAAAGTTCTTTGACCTCTCCTCTCCAAAAAGTTATTTTACCTTTTTACCACCTCATTCTGGGCCTTTTTCAGACAATTTTACTGAGACTGTATAAAGATACACACAAAAATAAAAAGCAAGTTACTTCTTTACTAGTTATGAAGGTGGGTCTAATGAGCTAGAATTTTCAGCACTACTATTCTCACCAATCCAGTGAGATCTTTGTTAGCTAGGCAGCTGCCTTGTAGCAAAAGAAGATCCCTGAAAGAGTTGGATTCTGGATGCTGCTGAGTAACCACCCTTTGAATCTTTTGGTTATTTCCCTTTTACTGCCACTGGTTTTTGTTTTGAGTCCTTGACCTTCTAGTTATACTAATCTCAAAAATCTTACCTTTCTCTGAAATTTTACTTTTCCTATCTTGTAAGGCTGTAGTCCACATGCTTTGTCACAGATTTTTTTTCACAATGCAACAATTCTTTCCAGAAATTCAAGTCAAGATTATGCAGCAGCATTGCTAAGTGTTGGAGTACAGTCAACTGAAGCACGGGGAGGTGGTATATAATTGTTCTGTCTGCTGTCAAATTAATTTAAGAGAATGAGTTTTTGGGGAAGGATAAGTAGTTTTCTGAAATGAAGACTCAGTAGCGCACCTTCTTTTTCCTATAATCCTTCTAATGTGCTTTGAAGGAACAAAACTGGTGAAACTGCAAGATGGATAAACCTTTCAGGACTTTTCAATTTCATCAGTAGAGATTTTTAAAGAAGAAGCAGAGGAAATGTGATATAGAGAGAGAAGAAAGAAGGGGAAAATATTTTGAAACTGTGGAAGCATTTCCAAGAGAACTGTAGGAATAAACTTCACTTCTATACATTTCTTTAAGTAACACTTCCAAAGGGACTTGAAAGATAAATTTGATAACATTCATGATTTATTTTCAATGAAAATTAATTCCTGAATTTAATTATAAGCCTTAATATTTATATTATGATGAATAATCATAACAAACATTCTGGATTTGAACTACTTATTTGCTGTATTTGAGCTGAATGAGGAAATGATTCAATTAGACACCCCTGCTTCAGCCCCGAGGAGAGATGTCTACCAGAGGAGAGAAAGTACAGCTATTCTGCACCACTGAGCTGGCTAATTCAACTTTCTGTGCATGATTCAGACATCAAAGCAGCTCCACCTTTTTTGAAAGTCTTTCCCAATACTCTGAAGAAAAGTTTGTCTGACTCTTTCAGAAAGTCAGCTAGAATTAGAAGTATGTAAAAGAAACCCTCATGATTAGTCCAGAAGAGTTTATAGTTTTTATGCTATGGAACACTGTACATTATCTGGAATATTCAAACGAATCTTATTACTGTTGCAATTAATCTACATGGTCTTCTATTAAATTACATACCAACTTCCTTGCAACTGCCAAAGTTAAAAAACAAGTATTGCCAGTAACATCTTCCTGTGAACGTTTTTGAATCTTCCATTCTGAAAAAGCCACAGATTTTATATTATAATTATTTCCTGAGTGCTTTACAAGCTATGTTTTGCTTTCAGGTGTCATTTTCGGTGTCATTGAAGATTTAATTAGTATTATTAAAGAGTCATTTACTTCTAAGCAACACTCTTCATTATATCAGACCCTTTTCATGCTATCAAGTATAAATAAATGTTGCTTTAGCAAATAGATGTACATAGCCTTTCTCTTCTTCCCAGGGGAACAATACTAGAATGGCAAGGACCTTGCCATCCAAGTGAAGCCCAGCAGATGAATTACAATAAATTATTCAGACTTTCTGACAATACTTAAAGCATTCATCTAGGAGAAAAGAAACAGTAATAGATAGCCCTTCACTGGAGACATTTGCCTCTTCTTTTGAGGAGATTTGAATAATCAGCGTTTTCTTTATGCGGCCATGACAATCTGATAAGATCTTGTATTAAAGCATTGTTATGAGCAATGCCTTTCCCCATTGCTATTTGTTTTGGAAATGTCACTGTGTTTATCCTAAGGGAAGATGTAGACAAATGTTCCTCCAAATCCTAACAGATTTAATCTTTCTTGCTATGACTGAAAAAGAATGTTTTTGACTTCTATGCTCTGTCTATGAATGGACCCACCAGGAGTACATCATCACTGTGCCCAATTCATTCATCCTCTTCCAGTTCACTTCACTGGACCCCAAAGAAGAACTTGGGCATGCCAGAGGCAGTAAACTCTGCAGAACAGCGTCACTGTTTATGGAATTTCTTGAGAGAAACAGCATTCTTTGGACATGAGAAAAAAAAAAAAGAAAAGAGGTTTTTCACATTATTTTATTTTGGGATAGAAAGAAAATGGCCACTTCTATACAGAAAATTATTTTTTTCTAGCCAGATATTGTGCTTAAGGGATTAAATAGTTAGATAGCATTCAACTCTTGACCTGTTTTTTAGATTTAATTTAGAAATCTTGATGATGCACACAATTTAAAAAAATGGAATCAGACATACGATTTATCATATTCCCCGTTTTTGCAGTCAAAAATGAAGTAGTCAGCGGGAGGAGGTTGCATAAAAAAAGGTTTTTGACAACATCAACAGTAAAAGTGTGAGAGATTGCTGAATCCAATAGCCTGATGAGTATGAGAGTGCTGTTGCTCTTTGTCCTCAGGTCCAGCCAGTGGCAAGGGTGAGCACAAATTCCTGACAGCAAGAATGCATGAATACACACAAATACAATATACACACACATGGCTAATCATATGGATGAGCAGAGACAAAAAACATAGCACTCAAACAAGCATGGATGGGCTGATAGCTAACTCCTCTTTCCTGGATAAAATTGAAATCGTCTGACAGAATACCTATACTTATACATATACAGGTATTTATATACATTATTAATTGTAGAAAATCAGCTAACCTAGTAGCTCCTTCCAGACACCCAGATCTCTTAAGCTGTTGGCATTTAAATGTACAATGTCCCATGACTCATAGCCCAACTTTATTATCAAGTTCCTAGACCCAAGGTCTCCCCAGTGTTTGTCTCCTACACTTTCCTGTCATCTACTTGCTAACTACTCTGGCTCGAATTACATACATGCACAAGCAGAAATGTTATATAAAAATGTCACACAGAGGCCAATTACTTTTATAGAGTCATAAGAATATCCTGATTTGTAAGGGATCCACAAGGAACACTGAAGCCCAACTCCTGACCCTGTAGAGAACTGCCCAATGAACCACACCATGTGCTTGACAGCAAAGTACAAATGCTTATTAGACTCTGTCAGGCTGCTGCTGTGTCCACCACATTGAGGACCCAAACTATTTTTTGAGTGAAGACCCTCTTTCTAATATCCAACTTAAACCTCCTGTGACACAACATCAGGCCATTCCCTTGAGTCCTGTCACTGGTCACCAGAAAGTGAGCAATCTGTGCCTGCCTCTCCACTTCCTCTCGTGAAGAAGTGTGGACTGCAATGTCATCTCCCCTCAGTCTCCTCCAGGTTGAAAAAGCCAAATGACCTCAGTTGCTCCTCATAAGACTTCCCCTTCAGACCATTCGCTGTCTCCAAAACCCTTCTTTGGACACTCTTTATTTAGCTTTTTATCTTTTTTTTTTAATATATCGTGGTGCCCAAACCTGCACACAGCACCCAAGGTGAGGCCACACCTGCACAGAGTAGAGCAGGACAATTCCCTCCCTTGCCTGGCTGGTGATGCTGTGCCTGATGGACCCTAGGGCTGACTCATACTTCATTTGCCATTGACCAGGACTCCGAAGTCCTTTACTGCAGTGCTGCTCTCCAGTGTCTCATTCCCTACATCTGCATGACTTTTATATATTCCCTGGGATGCTGACTCAACCACTTCTCCAGGAAGCCTGTTCTTATGAGGAAATTTTTCCTAATATCCAATCTAAGTCTCCCCTAACACAACTTGAGACCATTTTCTCTTTCCCTATCACTTGTTACTTGGGAAAAGAAACCAGTACTCACCTTGTTAGTGAGGTAAGTCAGGTAGTAATAGACAGCTGTAAGGTCTCTGTCCTGAGCCTCCTTGCCTCCTGGCCAAATACTGCCACTTCCATCAACCATTCTTCAGAAGACTTGCACTTCGGACCCCTCTACAATTTTAGTGCCTTTCTCTGGACTCACTTGAGCACTTCAATGTCTTTCCTGTAGTGAGGGGCGTCAAAATTGAGCACTGGATTCAAGGGGCGACCTCACCAGTGCCCTACACCAATCCGAGCCATGAGCAGCCATTTTCTCCAGGAGAATGTTGTGGGAATCAATGTGAAAGATTTTACTAAGGACCAGGTAAACCATATCCAGTCACTCACTTTCAATCACCCACTATGTGAGTCATTTCTTGTAGAATAAGATCAGATCAGTGAAGCATGACCTGCCTTTTATAAACACTTTGCCCGTGTACTTCTAATTGCAAATTCATTGTAGCCTACCTGAAAAGCTAATAATCTGATGGCTGTATCAGTCTAGGAAGCTTTCTTGCCATATTTTCAATTTCCTTAAGTTGTGGGTCTGGGCTGCGTATTAAGCCTTCTATTGCCCTCAGAAGACAGTCCCCTATGACAATGAACTGCCTTTTTGCTTTATGGAAGCAGTTTTGACACAGGTCTTGGGCTGACATAACTTTGGAGACACATCCAACCTTGATGAACCATTGTCCTTGTCATTGGTTCCACTTGCCAGGGCACCTGGGGAGGTGGGGCAGAACAGAGAAGAGGCATCTGCTGTCCTGGGCAGAAACTTCCCATTGTCCTCTACACCTTTCATTCTCCACATTTAACCAGGTGGAGAAATAATAGAGAATCCTCCTTATCATGTTTCCTGTCTGCCTGTGAGTCCTGTCCCAGGAAAGGTAGAGTGCAATTCCAGAGGTATTCTGCTGCAGTACCAATCTTCCCCTCAGACTCCTTGATGCTTCTCAACCCATGTTCCTCCTCCCAAAACAATGTCACTAAGCAGAGGAGCTCCTTTGCCTGGGCACACCTCCCAAGGTTCTGCTGTCTGGTGCACAAGCAGAACACACCCTGCATCCTGACACCCAGGTGGCAGTGCTTTCCCACTGTGGCTCTGTCTGGGCAGCTGTGCCTGTCACCATGGGTGCAGTGCCTGGAGCTGACATGGCCCTCTGGCAGTTTTATGCCATTGGTCCCTGGTCGAGCTGGCAGAGCTACAGTCCTCTTCCTGCATGCCCTTCTGTGGCAGCTAATTCTGTGTGAACTGCCCTGCCATGCCATGCCCTCGCTGATGTGCCACGCCCAAATTACCCATCCTGTTCTCAGCACTCCTGGTCACTTAGTGGTGTCCAGAGGCTTCTTTTGCTGAGGGCAGCAGTGTGTTTGACCACTCTTGCTCCTCTCCCTGACAAGTTCTATCAGCCAATGTCATGCAAGCTGCTGGCTTCAGGCAGCTCTCTCTGCTCCTCTGAGGATTCCCTAGTTTGGGAAATCTTGCCATGCACATGCTAGGCTGCCCCTCTGTGCATGATCCTGGCACCAGATCTGCTTATTGAGTTACATGTCGACTCCTATCAGCTTCAGAACAGATCTTCAGAATCACATCAAAACAAACTCGTTTCAATAGAGTGCTGGGCTGCTAGAAAGAAGCTTCTGCTATTCCCACCAAAATTAACACCTTTTAAGCCACTTTTGACATTGATAGGTAAGAATTTCATTCATATGTGAAAATATTTCCCTTCAGTTTTATAAAACAAGCCTCTTCACCTATTGCCATGTTGGAGGAAAAATTCTCAAGAAAGTAAATAACAGCACTCTCTGATTTCTATTTCCTTTGAATTTCTAAAAGGAAGATATTAACTCAGATCCTTAGTGAAGGATTAATCTCATAAAAAATATAATTTGGCAGGTTGGATTATTGTCACCTAATAGTTGTCCATAGCACAGAATCTTTATCTGAAATAATCATGTAAAACACTTGTATAATCAATAGACAGAACAGGCACTTAGAAGGTCTCATTAAGCTGACCTATTTTAGATACTTATATTTGAACAAATATCTATTTCTCTCTAGTGCCTAAGAAAGGAGCTTAGAATGACTAGCTCCAATGTCAAGCAAACATACTTCTAACAAACTACAGCATATAATGGACTAGGATCAAATTAGGACTTGACTTATTCCCACTGAAGTATAAAATTGGATTTTAAGATTCCTTTAGAGCCAGAGAACATTAGTGTTACAAAACACATTAACTTTTTCTCAGATGTCACTATCACACTTCTTCCTAACAGCTTTCAGCTACATCTAGATTAATCCTGACGTGTCATCATGTATTTGGGTTTTGCATATGATTGAGGCCATCTTCATAAGTAAACTGAGAGTTTAGGAATTTTATTTTACAAGAAAATTTCACCTGAAATTCAGGTCTAGAGTCATATAACCAAATTTAAAATTTAGAGACCTACAGTTCAGAAGTTCAACTCCAGACTATATACATTTGCACATATGTGTGAGCTGAGGATTCAAATCAGTTGCCTAATTGATTCGGAACTGATGCAGCTACTGCCATTTGAGGTACCTGAGCACACTCAAAGTATTCAGCTGGGCCTAGCAGTTGTGTTACAAGGTATACGTGACCCTGGCCTTGTGAGGCAGACCTAAAACCAGTTGTGATTAGATGGTAATTGCTTAGATCACATGCCTATGCTCAGGCTACTAAACATACCTCCTACACGATGCATGCACCAGTGTCTAAAGAGCTCTTTTGTTGAGTAAGATACTGACAAACTGAATGGAGAAGGGAATAGCTGTCTTGACATTTTTTTATTTTGTTGTTTTTTCTTCTGAAAGAATGAGGACTGGAAAATGTATTAGTGCTTTGTAATCACTTTAATAAAATAGTCTAATTAATTATTTCTAGCAGAAAAATTAACTAAACCTAACAAAAAAAAATTTAAACCCCAGGAAATTTTGTGTATTTTGAGCAATTACCTTGGAAAGTGGTACAAAAGGTTAGTAAAAAACAGTTGTGCAGAGGGAAGACAGCGTGGGAAAAGAGAAAAATAAGTTGTCCAACAGAAACTGTCCTGGTAAACACAATATACACATGCTGAATTTCTGTTTTTCTTTTAAGGGACATCTGTACTTTAATTTGGTGCAAAAATATTGCATAATGATTCTTCAATTTAGTGCATATTTATCTTAAAGTGTGTCATTTTATACCCAGATGCCGAAAATTTGTGCTATGTTGGCATGGATTTGCTCGAAAACCAAATGAGCATTAGTCTGAGCTATTAAATAAGTGTCATCAAGTGGGAAAATATAACATTTTGCAATTAAATAGATCTTTTCTGGACAAAGTTAAGTGTTAGGTTTTACTGCATGTATGGTTTACAAGAAAAGACAAGCAATTTCCTTTTTTTCAATATTTAAATTGAAGATAGTTAAAATCAAGGAAACATGAAATCATAGAATCATAAAGTCATAGAATATTTTAAGTTGGAAGGGACATTAAAGATCATCTAGGTCCAACTCCCTTGTCAGAGGACAGACACAGTTTTCACTAGACCAGGTTGCTCTATGTCCCATCCAGCCTTACCTCGAGGACTCCCAGGGTATGCACAGCTTCTCTGGGCAACTTGTTGCACTGTCTCATCACCCCCACTGTAAATGCTTTCTTCCTAATATCCAATCTAAACCTAACTGATTCAGTTTGAATCCATTCCCCCTTATCCTATCACTGCAAGCCCCTGTAAAAAGTCTCCATCTTTCTTGTACCCCCCTGTAAGTACTGGAAGGCTGCTATGAGGTCTCCATGCAGCCTTCTCTTCTGCAGGCTGAAGAATGCCAACTCTGTCACCTGTCTTCATAAAAGAGGTGTTTAGATGCTCCAGCTCTCTGATCATCTTCATGACCCTCCTTTGCTATGCTGGAGACCCCAGCGCTGATTCCAGGTGGAGTCTTAAAAGAGCAGAGTAGAGGAAGAGAATCACTTCCCTCAACTTGCTGGCCATGGTCCTTTTGATGCAGCCCAGGATACAGGGGGCTTTCTGAGTTGTAGGTACACATTGTTCAGGGCTGCCAAGGTTTCTCTGAATAGCATCCCTTCCTTCCAGCATATTGAGGTGTTTATTTTGTGTGGTTCCACTTTCTGTATATCAAAATTCTGAGGTGTTTTTACTTTGATCTATTAATTTAGATCTGGATATCCAATGTGGAAAAATTTGGCTTTAGAGTTTGACCCTGCAATAAGTCGGCAGTGAAGAGAAGAATAACTCTTCTCTCAGAGTCACCACTGAAAGTCTTTTAAACTGCATATATGCAATGGACAAACATACAGATATGTGTAGTATCATCAGACATACGAAGTCAGATGGCATATAGAATAATAAAATTTAAAAATAATTTAAATTGGAAAAGACCTTGAAGATCATAAATTCTAACTATTAACCTAACATTGTCAAGTCTACCCTTAAAACAATATCATGTATGTAAGCTTAAACTTCCTAATGAGACTGCTTTTCCTTTTCATGAAGGCTGAGTCATTTCCTAAACAAACCACCGCATATAGGAATGGGAAGGGTGCATTATCTCCAGGCTATTGAATGGAATAGAAAATAACCCCAACTCTTTTCTCTTCGTTTTAATGACTTTTGGAGTGGTAGTGGTGGTCAGAAAATATATTAGCACTGCTTTTTACATTTAGCACCAACTGTCCCTGAACTTTATTTGGGTGAAGAGTGGTTCTTTGCACATGGAAAGGAAGAATAACTGCAGCAAAATAAAAACACAGAAAGAACCTAACCTTTATCTTAATTAAGAACAAAGAAACACACAAACAAAAGGTACAAACAAAGGAAATGTTTCTGCTTCTTTTACTTCCCACATATTATTTGGAAGATTAACTGTCTGATTATTCTGTGATGTTAAGTTATGAATTTTTAAATTTTTTTTGTTCCAAAGGTTAAGATACAGAACATAGCTGGGAAAAGTTGGGATTTTTTTCTTACTAAAAAATACCATTTCGGTATCAGAAATACTTGCTACATTGCATAGCTATATATTATGGTACCTATTGAAATCAATAAGGGATTGACTTTTATTGATATCTTTTTTAATGAATTCAGGACAATATGGTCTCCATTGGAAGTCCATCCAGAACTTCAGGAATGATGAAGACTGTGAGAATTTCACTTTTTCAGAAGAATATCTCCCTTAGCCTGAGGCATCCATAATGAATGTCTCTGGATCTATGCTGAGCCCCATTAAATCACTTTCCTGGATGCAGAAGTATATCCATATGAATCAGCCTGTTGATCAGGCCCTATGTTCTGGCAAAGATCATCCAATTGATGCACAGACAGTCTTGAAATCCTATTTAACAACTTCAAATAGACTGTAAATGGGAGTTAAATTCTTTATAGGTTTCTGATGGCTTTTCACAGAGGGAATTACACCCTAAGTGAATGTACAGGCTGCCCATATCTTTTATACAGTGTCAGGATTTCATTAGCTTCCTTTGGTCAGAGAATTTCTTAATAATTTTTACACTGTAGATTTCTCATGGGAATTGTTTTGTGCCGCAAATACTGATAACTTATAAAGAGTTTTATGCATGGATTCATTTTTTTAAACAGCAATTGCCAATTTACCATTGTTATAGAGTCAGAGGATTATGATTTTTTTCATTCTATCAAATTCTTATTAGTCCAATACAAAGAACAGGACAAAGTTACTTGTGGTATATTCGGGCTTTTTTCCCCTAGAAATTAGGAGGTGTATATATCACTTGTCTCTGATTTCTCTCTGCCTTCACTTATGCTAGTTATTTCATCAGAATCTCCATTGTAAGTTAATTCCAATAGAGATATAACATAATCACACAGGAACGCAGAGTCATTCAGAGTAGAAGGGACCTCTTGACAACATCTTCTCCAGTTCCCTGTTTGAGTAGTTTGAGTAGGGGTAGCTACAGAATGGTTCTCAGTACTAAGTCCAGTTGGGTTTTAAAAGTCTCCACAACCTCTCTGGGCAACTAGTGCCAGTGTTTAAGCACCCTCATAGTAAAGAGGCATTATCTCATAATTCAGATCATAATTTCAAGTTCAGATAAAAGTTTGAAAAAAGTTTGCTCACTTGTATACATTACATCCCTTAAGTGTTTAGACACATTGATAACATTTCCCCTAAGCCTTTTCTTCTCCAGACTGAGCAGCCCCAGGTTTGTAGCCTTTCTTCATGTAAGAGATGCTCCTTAATCATCTTTGCAACACTGAGCTGGACTCACTCCAGTAAGGCCATATCTCTTTCGACCTGACGAGCCCAGGAGTGGACTCTGGCACTACAGACACAGGTGAATAGATCACATGATACAGGATTTACATTGCAAAGGTAGCAGGAAATATTGAAAAGCTTAGAAATGCATGGAATGCTTCAGATCTCTTTGTCAATGCATATTACTTAGGGCTACATGTTCAATAGATGTCGTGGTTAGATATGTTGTTTGTAAACTTCTACTTATATAAGAGCTATTATTTCTTGTGAAATGCTAATTTTGATAACCCTGATACTCAATCCTTTTATTCTACATACTTAGCATTTATTGTATTAGAGGAGACAAATGGGGCTCTGAATTTACTTTTATCTGCTTGTGCCCTACTCTAAGTAGAATCTACATCTGTGGCAGATTTATTTCATTTATGAAGACAGTTCTCATTAGAAAAGTACTCAAATGTTTAAATTCTGACAGAGTATTGATTCACAAACCAAGACAAATTCACAAGCCATTGTAAAAGAAACAATTATGACAACATTTTAATAAATATTAAAGTTTATGAAATACAGATAAAATGTAGGAAGTTGGGACTTGTAGCTAACATTTCTATTACTTATGACACAAAAATCTTTTTCCTGGTTGAATTTATTGTTGGGGTTTTTTATTCTTTTTTTCCCAGTCTTTGTACATCAATGGATTTTACAAGAAAAAAAAATCACTTTTGCTTTTAATTGTTTAGATAAGATTCTCTTCATTAACGACATCATGTATGCTGCCACAAATTTTTAAGTGGTAGAAGAAACTTTTGCCCATACTTGTGAAGCCATTATTATAAATGCACTTTCATTGCAAAGGCCAAAGAGATGATAAGCAGAGAAGTGGAAAAGATGAAGTCCATTTCTTGAATGGAAAGGAGGAAAGGAAGAAAAAGGAAGAAAAGAAAGGAAGAAAAGAAAGGAAGAAAAGAAAGGAAGAAAGGAAAGGAAAGGAAGGAAAGGAAGGAAAGGAAGGAAGGAAGGAAGGAAGGAAGGAAGGAAGGAAGGAAGGAAGGAAGGAAGGAAGGAAGGAAGGAAGGAAGGAAGGAAGGAAGGAAGGAAGGAAGGAAGGAAGGAAGGAAGGAAGGAAGGAAGGAAGGAAGGAAGGAAGGAAGGAAGGAAGGAAGGAAGGAAGGAAGGAAGGAAGGAAGGAAGGAAGGAAGGAAGGAAGGAAGGAAGGAAGGAAGGAAGGAAGGAAGGAAGGAAGGAAGGAAGGAAGGAAGGAAGGAAGGAAGGAAGGAAGGAAGGAAGGAAGGAAGGAAGGAAGGAAGGAAGGAAGGAAGGAAGGAAGGAAGGAAGGAAGGAAGGAAGGAAGGAAGGAAGGAAGGAAGGAAGGAAGGAAGGAAGGAAGGAAGTCCTTTCTGAAAGGATAGCAATGCATAGTTGTTTAACTGTTTGCAATATTCTCTCTCCTAAATCATTAATAGACTATTTGATGGTAATGCCTTTAGACTGAAACAAGCACAAGAGTATGTCAGTTGACATCCCTAATTTTCAGTTAATAAGGTTTCTAGCTACAGATAATCTTTTATCCACCACTGGGAGGACCATGGTAGGAAATATATGTGCTGCCTTGTCTGACATACTTGTAGCATGAAGAGACTCAATGGGATTGAATCCAGAGGGAAAAATACAAAATGTTTATTTAGAATTTAGCTGAGAAGGTAACTCATAATGTTTTTGTTGGAGGTTTTGTGGTTTGCTTTTGAGGTTTTTTGTTTTGTTAGTTTTGGTTTTTTAATAATAATTTTAAAACTTAAATAGCAAAAATGGATATACTTTCTGTGTGGATGACAGAATATAATGACATATTGAACTGTATAAGATTTCACTTGGATGTCAAATACAATTTGCTACTAAGAACAATACTAATTGCTTATGTAGGCTGCAAAATCTCCTTTGCTGAATTTTTTTCTAAGAAGTATGCTTTGTATCAGTCGTGCTATGGTTATGTTAGATCTCATAGCTAATCTAGCTAAAAGTTGGACTAGGTAAATTTTCAAGGTTTGTTTCTCTTTTTCTACCATGATATTTGTTCATTTAGTGATAATGATACTAGTGTTTTCTATTAGTTAAGGTTTATTTGTTAATCATAGAATCACAGAATCATGTTTTATACAGGACCAGCCTTTTCAGAACATTTCCTGTCTTTATCACACAGACTGCCTTGCCCTGCACATTTTCTCATCATTTAACATAGCCACTCTGACACTTTCCAATACCCTGAACCTTCCTTATTAGTTACATAGTCCTGGTTGGTTTGTAGTTCCTTGACAGCCCGTGTCTTCACATGACTGAGGATGTTAATTTCTTGTGTTTATCTTCATCACATTGATTGTCAGTTTTGTGTCTGTACGTTTTGTTTATGTCTTCCCCCTTGTGTGGTTTCCACAGTATCCCATTTGACAAGGTCTTCATCAGTTAATCTTATTGAAATAATTGTTCCCTAATTCTATATGCAATTCTATTATGGTGAACAAGCCTGGGTCTTATTACTGTCTCTCTAATCCTGGTCAGTGAGATTTGTGCCCATATATGTTCTCATGTATGGCTTCCTCCTTTTCTCATTATTCCCTTTTTGCATTTAAACTGCCCATATCCTTAGAGGAATATTTGCTTTCTTCTCCCATATGCCCCTCAAAGTACCACAGTAACTGTGTTCCTATTACTAAATTTATTATATGTCATTTATGCATTGTTCAAATTAACAAAAAATTCTTGACTTCATATATGAGATCTTTTCCATTTCTTGCCTACAAGATTTTGAGTGCGAAAGTGTTAGCATACAAGGGACAATATTGTAGATGAGTTATGCCTTTCTGCCTTTGTCTATCCATTACTAAAGTTCATTATATTTATCTTGCATCTAAATAGATACTAGAAATAGTTTAGATATTTTATTGCCTTACAGAAGGTTTTTCCAGATATAATTCCTATTTAGGTTAATGTAACTTTCTAACTATTAATTACAAAAAATGCAAATGATACAGGGAGATCTAATCTACCCAACTCTATGAATTAATGTTGCTCTGGAAAGGGATGCTTTTCTCTTTTGAGCAACACTGATTCATAGTTTTTAAAAGAAGTGTCAGGCAAGATTTCATGCTTAAGGTATGGAAGAAAAGCAATGAAGCACTAGTCTGTTTTTTGAAAGACATATTTAAAAGCTTTGGAAAGAGTGTTTTCAAATAAAACTAATATTTAACCAGATATTTGACACTGGTTTTCATGCTAATCATCCTATTTTAAGTCTGGCTTCTGTTATTATAAGAAATTTTTAAAAGAATAATCTTTGGAAAAAGAATAAGGCAGGCCAAAGTGTAAAGCTTCTATTAAATTATTTTCTGCTGACTTCATAATCTTGGTGTTATGACCTTGCTAAAGGGAAGAGTTGAATAACTGAATATAGTGAATAGTGGATGACAGGGCAATGCAAACAAGGAGGTAACCAGTGACACTATCATGGAATGATTTGGCTAATCACTCTCCTGGAATCTGGTTATAAACTCACACAATCACATACTGTCATACCATCCTGAAACACACAGAAGCTGGGGACAGAAGTCATTGATGCTGAGCCCTGCCCAGAACCTGATTCAGATACTGGGAAAAGTGAGTGTCACATGTCCCCAGGCTGGCCTGGTCTGACTCATTGGTGTGGTCACTGGGGCAGGTGTCAGGTACCTGCATCAGCTACCTGTGCATGTGTGTGCCTGTAAGTGTCTGTGTAAGTGAAATGCTTTTCCTTGCCCAGCCTATTCCACTTCATACGTTCATTCTTAACAATGTCCTTTCCCCAAAATGACAGAGAGTTAATAAATTGAAATAATTTGTTTTTACACATCTTGACATATTTGAGGTGACTAAGTGAATTTTAGCTTATCTCATATATATTTCTTAATGACAGATAAAAAATAAATTGTTGTCAAACGACGTTTATAAATATATATACTAGCTGTAAAAAAAAAGTGACCAGGTACAGAAAACCTTTATAAGTAAAATGTAAATGGTCCACACATCCAGAGTACTGTGAATAAATTAAGATATTTTGTTGACATAAAAATAAAACTACAGTAGAAAAAAGTAAACTGTGATTCAAAATATAAATAAATAGCATTATTAAAATCAATACCTGCTTCTAAATTAAGGGAAAATCTGTGGGATACCACATGTTTGTTTGGTTGGTTTTTTTTCAGGCTTTCTAAATATTAGTAAACTAAACAAATCTTAAACTATTCCCTTGTACTGACACTAACCTGTCACACAATTCCATTGAATTCTCTTGCTCTCCCAAATACTGCAACTACTACAAATTGTGTATTGGAAATAGCTACTGACTGGTGCTTCCTGAAATATGTCCAGGGAATGTGATTGCCATTTTGGGATGAAAGTACACCAGCAACTGTTGCAGTAAATAATCAGGATAATAAATAGTTTATTCTGGGTGCTGGGGGACTGGCACTATTAGTTTCATTCTTAGCTACATGAAGCTCAAGGGCCAGAGCCTACCTTCCAGACCATAAGTTTGGCTGTGCTTTTCCCATGCAGAATGAACCTACTCACTTTTGCCTCATCTCCAGCAGAATTTGAATGACCAAGCCTCTATTACAAGGCTGGAGTCCATTATTGACCCTTGAAAATATATTTATACAACTACTAATAAAGTTGTATTGAAAAACTTGGTGCATAGTTCCTGTGTTTTCAAAAATACAATTTGCATTGGTTTAAGATTTTTTTTTTAAGTTTCTGAGAAGCAAAAAAATCTATTCTGCCATACATTTTTAATGCCTTGCACATTCCTGGTAGCAAATATGATATATTGGTTGAGGATGAATGCAGTATTTACTTGTAGTGGTATCTTAATGTCCAATGCTTTTACCACTGCTAGCACTGTATGGATTGGAATCTGTTTGAGTATAATACTGGAAAATTCTGGAAAAGTTACCAACTTCTTAAGGATATTTAGATAAAATCTAGAAATGTTAACTATGTTCAATGGAATGCTTAAACCCCACAGATTCTATTCATTTAAAGGAAACATATATTGCATAAAGTTTCTGAACAAAGAATTTTTTTCTATGAATTCTTTTTGAAGTTCACATAATATATTTATATTACTTATAGTCCAGCACCCCAAAATTCTACACTGTATGGATTACAAATGGTCTTTTTAAAGCAGAGCACTAGTTGAATTATTTTTTTAAAAGCTTTTCTGGAAACTTAAGATGAAAAGCTGATTTGCCTGAACTTTTATTATTTTGGGCAGAAAATTGAACCAAACATGATAATTTAATTAAATTTCCATCTGATATGAATATCTGTAGATTCTCTTGGATTTTTATTTTTAACCAAAAGCCACTTTTCTTTTAAATAAAAGCAATAATTTATTGATGATTATCAAACACACTTTACTGAGCAAGTGGTTAAAATTCTTCAGATCTTAAATCAATAAACATACTAACTGTATGCTTTAAGCACATGATTTAGCTCTCTAGTGAAACAATTTATGTATTGGAAGTGTATTTTGTGTTCAAGTGATTAGCATTTTTCCTTGACTTCAAACAAAGGTAAAAAGACTAATCCCATCAAAGATGGTTTTATCATCATTCAGGTGTTTCTTGCATTAAATTTCAGAAGACAGTGACTTTTAGTATCCTCACTCTTTTCTCTTGTGAAAATGAAATACATATGATCATTTGAAAGTTTCCTTTAATCTCCAAACAATTAAAATTTAATTCTTTTACTTGCTTTCATTAAAATGGAGAGGGGAAATTAATTAAAATTAAATCTTTATGTAGCTGCATAAATGAGCCATAACCATATTGGTTGTGTTTTTCACACTTTCCACCACCCTTTTTACTACACTTTTTTTGGTACAAATTCTTAAGAAGAGTACAATTTTAAAAGACTGTATTGATGTCTACTAAAAACAAGATTAAAAAAAAATACAAAGCAATACCACAATAAGCATGTAGAGCATATCCTCAGTTTAGAATGTCTCAATTGCATATCAGAGTATATTATGGAAATAGTGTGGTGAAATAATACAGAAGATATTTTTTCTTTACGGATGGGGAAATTTCTAAGGATTTTTAAACTTAGATTAATAAAATTTTTCTGCCTATGACTTAGGCAATAGGCAATCCACTGCCTGCTCTGAAGCATCTGAAAAATTGTTTTATTTTATGTATCAACAAATAATTTCATTATTTTAAAAGTCATCTTATTCGGCTGTTTAGAAATTCATGGCAAGTAGACTTTTAAATTATAGCACCTCCAAAAATAAAAACCTGATATTATAATTTTTATGACATATGGGAGCAGTTTTACTGTTGAAAATAAATGAGTAAGAGGAAAAAGAATGAATCCACACAAACTGAAAACCTTGTGTCACATATAGTGGATAATAAGTTTTCCATTGTCTGAATAATTATTAAGCATGAATAGATTATCCAAATTACTATGCAGTTGTATGAAAGCTGTTTGCTATTAGTATAATCATACATGTCAAGAAGAGTGATGATGGCATATTATACAATCAGAATTTACAGAATATTGCTGTCAGTGCTATATCTAAGCTTCTTTTCAAAGGAGCTGGTGTTTAAAATTTTAATCTGAACTTCTACTTCTTGGAGAAATAGAAGTGCTGTGAACTGGTATTGTAAGATTATATCAAAGAAATGCTGATTAGAAGAGTAGATAGTCGGCAAAACTGCACAATATAGATCATAAAATCTTTATTTCTTCAAGATCAAAGCTCAGCCCTATTCAGTTTTCTGCACCTGGGCACCATTCTTAGTCTAGCATTTTGCTTTACATTTTGTTTAACCTTGATTGAAGAAAAAACATCCTCATGTTTTGTTGTTCATTCTTGTATAAACAAGAAGCCTTGATTCTTAGGTCTATTTTTTTTTTAATTTAATTATATTCAAAGGTAAGTACTGTTTCCTCTGCAATATGTATAGGGTTATTGCTCCTGTGAGGCAACAAAGGTAACAGAGTTATTTAATCACCTGTCCTTAACTTTCTTATTTTTCAAACCTGTTCTTTGCTAGACTTCTCTTTACCATACAAATAGGAAAGGAGTGGCTTACTGTCCTTCAAAGCTACTATAAGTACTCCTTTTTAAAGCTTCCAAAGAACTGTAGGTTAATGTCTACATAATACATTGAAATAATAAACTGGGTTAATTTTTTTTTTTTCTGATTAGGTTTGAATTTACACTTCTTAACTATTTTTTCTTCTCTGACAGAACAACTGGAACTCTGAAACATTTCTTTCATTGAATGAAAGCATTGCTTGGTTACCAAATTAGGTAAGAAAATTTATCAAAAGTACTTTCAAATTACCTAATACTTCCTTTCTTATTTAGGGGGAAGGTTCCCCTGCAATTTCTACTTAAAATATAGCTTGACTAATTTTCTTCAGAGAAAAATCACAAAGTGTTCTCAGTTCAGGAATGTAATAGCATTGTTTATATTCAGTCAAAGAGTCCAAAATGCTCTTGACCACTAAAACCATATTCATCATTCTATGCTTTATTAGTCTCATGAGGGGTGCACAGAGAAAACACTGGTTGTTATTGCCTATACAGTTTCATTTAGAAGAATGTGAACACATCCTGGAGTTTTAGTAGATAGTTATCCTAAAACATCTGTTAAATGGTTACTTGGCAAATAATGTGTGGATACCTTAGAAAATGAAGAGTATGGAATAGATAAAATAACGCTGTTCCCATAGAGACCTACAAGGCATACAGTCCTTGAAAATTGTTTGAAGTTCTTACCCCAGCAAAACAAATATAAAATAGTTACAAAGAAAACCAAGGGCAATCAGAGGTAGAAAATTACTTTCATAAGAAAAAAAGTAAATAAGGTAGGATCCAATAGCTTGGAAAACAGTAGCCAGCAGAGGATATGCTAGTGGTCTAAACTCATGGATGGACAGTAAAAGCAAATAGGGAATACTTATTTACTGTTTCTCATTATCTTAAACAAGTTAAAAACCAAACAAAACCTCTACAAAAACATTCATACTAAATCATAGAATTGTTTAAAACTTTCTTAAACATATATATATATATATATATAACAAGGTTATTCTAAGAAATTACACTGACAAGTAATTGTAGAAGCATTCAAAAAAGTATGCAAATTTAAAATTGATTGCTTTAAGCTAAAGCCCACGTAAACACCATAGTCAGCAAGATTTTAATGACTAGGAACTTGGAGGATATTTTGAACAAAAACTTGCTTGTGTCCTTTCTCTTACATTTACATTATAAGACTCTGTAGATCCAAGTTAAAAACAGAAGCCTGGTGCACATGCAGCATTTGTTTTGCCCCAATATGTTCTTGTGTTTTTAACTACTGAGTAACCTGATACTTAATCCTGCTATGTACAAGTCTTGTGTTGTTCTACTACAATTGGATTTACTATATGATGAATAGTACTAATAAAAATTTTTTTAATCATCTCACCACAATCATATGCCCAGAAAGTGCAATATATTTCAAACCTCGATATATAACTTTTGTAATGTTAAATTAATATGCAATGCACAGTACCTATTAAATATTTGGGGCCTTGCTGGGGTACTTTTGCTAGGAGATGAACACAATTAAATGAACATTTGATTACTCAATAAAGTTAATTCTGACATTAAGAACAATAATATTTTTCCAATTTTAGTGTAAGCAAACACAATCAACTTCCTTGTAAATTCTTCCTAGGCTTAGTTTTTTGAGCAAATGTTGAAATCATCTTCCTCCTGCCCCTACCCACTGTGTGCTGCAATAGACAGCCTTCCTATTGAGTGTGCAAGTTTTCATTATTTACAGGAATTATAGCTGCAATAGAAACAGTACTTCAACGCATTTGAATTTAATGACATATTCTCTCAAAACTGTAGCACCAACTATAGAAAAATCTTCCTGAGTTAGTACTTGTTTTGGTCTTCTATATATTTAGTATTTTCAAAACTGGTTTCTGTGATTACACAGAGAAATTGTTTCGCTCCACTTACTAGCCTCAAAGTAAATCACCTACCATGGCTTGTTTTTATTTCGATCATGGCAAGGCTTCTCAAAAGCCATAATATGTTGTATATCACTTGCCTCTTGGTTTTCTTCAAGTTTTATGGGATACCTTTGGAATAGTAAAACAGGAGTATTTTGTCAGTGCAGTAAGTTTCTTTTTAGTTCAGGGCATAGGACTTCATGAGCATAATATGTTATTGGAAGGGTTCGGATATATTTTGTTGGTGAATCAAAGTTTGTGGGAATGGAAATGTTTAAAAGATTGGAAAAAATTAATTAATTTTAAATCTTGAAACCAAGCTTTCCTGCATTCATTCATTAGCAACATAGTGTTGGGCTATGGATCAGTTTATACACTGTGGTAGTTCTAATGGCACTTTACATACCATTATTCAGCAATCTTTTTTTATTGTAAGTACACAATGTCATGAAGCTCTTGTTCAACCATTTGTGCTGATGGCTGAAAGTTCTTGGTAACTACTCCTCAAGGTGGAGCTGATCAGGTCTGAGAGCTCAACAATGACACGAGCTGAGGATGAAGTAAGCTGGTGGCTGCTCTTCTTTCTCTTCTGATTAGCTTTGTTTGTGCATGATAGTCTTTTCGCTTCTCCTATCTTAGGCAACAGCACTCTAAACAGAACAAGGAAAGAAAATTATTTAATATTTGCTTTGAAAGAAACTGTTGATTTTAGAGTAACAAAACCAATGAATTTTGAATAAAAACAAATATTATTTTACCCTTGTTCTGAAATCCAATTTTTTTTTTAAATGGTATTCAGGGTTTCTTTCTGTGTAATATATAATTTCTATTGTACAGTATTATACTTAGTACTTGCACCAAAATTGTTGAACTTTAATTAACTGTTCTGCTAATTTTATTTCTTAAAATATCTCACTCCTCTTAAAAAACACAAAAAAAGCTATTTGAAAGTTAAGGTGCTGATATAAAGAAATTAAGTTGGAATTAGAGATAGCCATGGAAATCTATGTTTACTATTCCAGTGACACAGTGGCATTGACAGTGATCTACCTTCTTTTCCTCTGTGGTTTATGTAGCAGAAGTGGGAGGAATGCAAAGACAGGTCATATTTCCCATAAGGTCATACTCATTTTGTAGTATTAGTAAGATAAACAACTATTTTTTAGAGTACATTCTGATGTGTGCTTCAAGTGCTCTCCTAAGAGGCTTAATTTAATACTATACACATATATGGGGCAAAGTATGTCAGATTCTAGAGTAAACAGAGGAAAACTAAAAGGCAATTTGACTTTTTCAGTGTAAGTTAACTCATTTTAAGAATTAGTTGCTGATTACCAAGTATTATCTCTCTACCAGAAATATTTTCAAATTGATAGTCAAAAATAAAGATCTCTCTCCATTGCTTTATTTGATATTCGACTATGCTAATATATAGCTTTGTTTATGAGGTATGTCTTACATGAAATGAAGTTGATGATCCTATTAAAAAACGTCAAATCAACAATTCTTCAAAAGGAAGAGGAAAAAGATGACCTCTACTATTTCTGTATAGTTTCTCTGATTATCAGCAAATAGTTGTACTTCCAATGACATTCTAAACTAATATTTTAGCACTCAACTCACTTTGCTTGTTTGTTTTCAGTGGATGACCTGCCCTTTGGTGTGATTTGTTGATATCTGACAATTCTTGAAAATGTAGTCAATTTTATTTCATTTCCTAAATATGTTTCAAGTCACGCATGCATGGACTGGACTGTGGGGTATATTTTACAGAATTTTAAGGTAGATCAGTGAAGATTTCTAAATTTATACACCAGTTTGTAATAATTGGTAGGTCTTCAAGTTTAAGCCTCAAGATAGTTGCTTCTAAACTGGCTGAGATGCAGTAGTGTATAGCTGTCATAACTGCATAAAGACATCCCTAAATAGGATGTGTTATGCAGTTGCCACCTCAGGCTGTGACCTTTAATTCTTATTTTGTAACTGTTTGAATTTGGTTTAGTTTAACTTCTTTTTTTTTTTATTTTTACTAGCAGTAGATCAACAGTACAGTGTTCTTGCTTTGAAGTAACTGTTCAGACAGGTTTAAAGGAGTCTTACTGCAGTCTTAGTAAGTCTTGCTGAATCAGTACCTTTCTGTGATCTCATGTATTTCCCACAGTCCTTTGCAGATCTCAAGCTGCACCCTCTGAGTTCAATGCTTCATTAAAAAGCAATAAAAAAAAAAGAAGGAAAAATCAATGTGTGCATGTGTGTGTGCTTAATTAGCAGCTTTCAGTAAAGGTGTCCAAAGTCATGCCAGCAGACCAAGGGGTTGCAGACACCAATGAGCCAGAAATAACAGAGATATATTGTGCAGTTGTGTTGAGTACTTACTAACTTGAATAAACTGATCAACTTCAATAAGACTGCTTGCTCAACTGATAACTCAGTAAGGTGATTCAACCGTTTTCTAGTCTGGCATTTATCAGCTTTAGAATTGCAAAGTTTGGCTCTCATAGGTGCTGAAATTATTAGCCCTAGTAGAAAACGATAATATTTATTTTTTACAAAATATGGTCCAAGATAATTAAAGTAATCTGGATATAAATGCAAGTAATATTTTATGAATATGCATAAGGCATATTCCAATTGCGTTTTTATATTAAAAGAAAAAAGCTAATTAATCCTCTATATCCTCTAGTTCTGCATAAATAGACATGTTGCACAAGATGGGTTGCAAAAAAATCTGAGTATTTTCTTCTATTATCAGACTGCTGCAGCACCAGTATTTTAGCATGTATTAGGTTAGTAAAAATATACTCTGAAGAACCTTTAGGAATAGCTTTAATTCTTGTAGTGCTGGCTAAAAATCTAAGCATATATATCGAATTATATTTGTTTCCAATTAATTTTAATAAATACTGGCACTTTAGACAGTTATCATATAACCTTTTATATTCCCAACACTTTTTGTGATGCCCAAATATACCAGCATTATTCCAGCATTTTTTTAATCAAATTCCATATGTAAGAATTGAGATCCAATCTAATCTATGTTTGAACTTAATTTTCTTTTTTTCAGAGCTTTGTAGAGTGTTCTTTCTCATCCCCTGGATTTTACAGAACTCTTTCTGTTGTTGCTTCTTGTTTTCTTGATTATAGTGATGATCTACTCCTTCTCAGAACTGCATGCATGGAGCAAAGCAAATAGATGGGAAACCAGATTTACTTCTGTGAAGACTTTCTTGCTTAAGAAGAGTAAATCCATTTGCTACTTTTAAACAGCTGATAAGGTCTGAACATCAGCAACTTACCCCCTGCAATGTGTTTTCTATCTCCCTTTTTCAGAGTTGGCAATTCTAACTCAATTTGACAAGCTATGGCAAGAAGCATGTATAAATGACATATTTTGCTGAAAATATGCAAATATATAAAAATATTAGCTGAAAAAAGTAATGACTCCTTTGATACCGTATCGTGTGACATTAATGGATAGTTGATGAAAACTATACTGGCCAAAATTAGTTCAGATAGAAACTCTGTAAAGCTTGGGAGCTGATGGGTGCGAAAGGCAAACCCACAATAAATAATATCGTTTTAGATAAATTATTCTGTCAGTTGAGTCAGAATTGGCACGGTCTTGGTTGGAGCACTGTATGATTTATCTGATTTGATTGGTAATAAATTTAATTATTTTTCCTCAGGTTGAGTTGTTTTTACCTGTGATGGTAATTGCTGAGTGATATTTCCCTGTCCTTACCTTGATCCACAAGCCTTTGGTTGTATTTCCTCTTCCTTCTCCCACTGAGGAAGAAAGTGACAGAGCAGCTTTGGTGGGCACCTGGCATCAGCCAGGATCAACCCACCACAGGATTTTTCACCTTTCTCTCGCATATCCCTAACAGATCATGTAACAACTGCTCAAAAGGAAACACAATGATCTTGCTACATTGTGAAACTCCCTCTTTTTTTTTTTTGTTATATACATTCTATGTACTCTTCTCAGTAAAAGCAGACAAGAGGGAAGCCTTTAAAGGAGACAGGATCAGATTTTCATTTTTCTGTCTAAGCAGGCTTAACTGTGGGTCTCTGCAGGAAAGCATACTCAGTAATGAAACATTACAACAGAACATACAGGACTTTAGCAGATTTTTCTTGCTTTTCTTTATCTGTTGTCAAAACAGAAGTCTTTACTAGCTTTCTCACTGGTTATAAATGTCTTTTGAAAAATTTCCTGGATTCATATAATCCCTTGATTCCTCAAAACTCAGTTACTTATCTGAGACTGTTACTAATTTTCCTTCCTTCCTTCCTTCCTTCCTTCCTTCCTTCCTTCCTTCCTTCCTTCCTTCCTTCCTTCCTTCCTTCCTTCCTTCCTTCCTTCCTTCCTTCCTTCCTTCCTTCCTTCCTTCCTTCCTTCCTTCCTTCCTTCCTTCCTTCCTTCCTTCCTTCCTTCCTTCCTTCCTTCCTTCCTTCCTTCCTTCCTTCCTTCCTTCCTTCCTTTTTTCCTTCCTTCCTTCCTTCCTTCCTTCTTTCTTCCTTCCTTCCTTCCTTCCTTCCTTCCTTCCTTCCTTCCTTCCTTCCTTCCTTCCTTCCTTCCTTCCTTCCTTCCTTCCTTCCTTCCTTCCTTCCTTCCTTCCTTCCTTCCTTCCTTCCTTCCTTCCTTCCTTCCTTCCTTCCTTCCTTCCTTCCTTCCTTCCTTCCTTCCTTCCTTCCTTCCTTCCTTCCTTTTTTTCCTTCCTTCCTTCCTTCCTTCCTTCCTTCCTTCCTTCCTTCCTTCCTTCCTTCCTTCCTTCCTTCCTTCCTTCCTTCCTTCCTTCCTTCCTTCCTTCTTTTTCACTTTCTCCTCTCTCTCCACTTTGTTTTTCCTCTTTTTATGTGTTCATCTGACAGTGAATCAAATACTTTACATTCAACTTTCTTTTGAAAATGTACAATTTGGACGATAATTAATATATCATATCAAGTCATTCAAATGTGAATAATTTCTGTAAAATAGACTTTTAAAGGCGTCAATAGTAATGTACACACACTAATGTATTTTCATAGACTAGATGTTCACCTTTTTACTGGTGGTGAAATCGCATCAATATCTCAACAACAGCAGTTTCAAAGATGTTCAACTGAATCTTTTTTGTGCAGTTTAAATAAAAATTATAAATCTAACTTAGCAAAAAGTACATTATTTTGTTATGTGAGTATCCTGACAAAGTTGGCTGTTTCTAAAAGACTAAGTATAATTTTCTAAAATTACTTATTCAATTTTTAAAGCATGTAGAATGTGACATATATGGTTAGGTTTCAGTTTCAAGACAGAATTTCCAAATTTCTCAGATAAATTATGTACTATATTTTTAGATTTTTTTTTAAAGAATTCCTTATCCCTAACTCCCCCTAGAAACATTGGGGGAAAATGGCATTAATGGGATGTGGTTTTGTTTGGGTATGTAACTGCATTTTTTATATTAAAAAGATCACAAAACTTTGAAGATCTAATCCTCAGTCTGCATAAGCCAGCATATTTCCAACAAGCATTGACATTTACATCAGCTGAAGGTGGATTCAGTGCCATTCCTGGAGACACAATTATTTGCTACTACTTCTCTGCTCCACAAAACAAACAGACAGAACATATGCAGTGGTTAAAGAATCAACCTCTGACAAGTGCTATTCTCAACTTCTGATCACTTTCAATGTTATCTGCTGGAAAATATACTGAAAAAAGTTCTCTGTGTTTAAAAAAACCCCACATATAACAAAATAGTGACTGCTCTGCAATGATATTTTTCTTCTGCTGTTGTCAGGGTACAGTGTAGCTTTTTTCTATGTATCTTTCAGATACACAAGGGTGTTGTTCTTGTGTCATTTGTATTTATAGGTGGTATACATTATACCTATATCCCTTTTCTGGAGCACCTATATGTCGGAGGATTTGGGTGTGTCTTCTTTTGTATACTTGCTTTTTAAAACCACAATACAAATTTACAGAAAGCCAGGTATATTATATAACTAATTTTATCTTCTTTCCCTGGGAGTGAAGCACTTCTGTTAAACTATAGGAATAATACATGTGGTTTCATGCAACCAAAGTAAATTTGGACAATGTGTACATTTGTATACGTGCTTACAAGGCAAATATATAGTAAGTAAATGAATGACTGAAATTGCTCTGATAAGCCTCATTGAGAGAGATTGTAGAAAATTCGTATAAGTAAATCAGCAAATTAAAACTGTATTATGACTGTCCTATGTAGTGATTTATTGTATTGCAAGTGACAATGACAGTACACCTAATTTAATCTAATTATCTACTTTTAGAAAACCAAAAATAAGTACTCTACAATTAAAAAGACAATGGGGAAAGGGGAGGGCACTGTGTCTTTTGTGTTTTTATTTATCTGGTTTTATGAGCAACCAGATCTAGGATGTTTAAGGCAAAGTTTGAGACGAGAATGACCAGAAAGTCTGAACTGACTCCAAAAACTTCCATATAGCTACACTACACCTAGTCTGTGATCTGGTCGCTGGTTTTCTGAACTCTTTAATTCTTGTGTTATTATTTAAATGTATGTGTTTTCCAACTTTTGAAGGAGTTTTATTGTACTTAAGAATAAATTAGGCTGTGTTCTTAAAAGGATATTATTATTACCCCTAATTTTTAAATCTGCAAAGAACTTAGAAGAAACTAGATCTTTATACACAGAGATTAGGCATGAAGAGAATTTAAAAATTAGAAAGTCAGGTATAAAGAACCTTACTAAAGGGATGAAAAGTCTAAAATACAATCCTCACTCCAAGAAATCTATGTGCATTTTGCAGTAAGGAGATATGGTAACAAGTGTGCAAACGTTGTTGAGGGTTTTAACAATAACATTTCTGCTGTTTCCATAGTACCAGCCTAGAGTTAGCTCCTGATTTCTAGCTTTCTGAAGTTAAGAATTATGTATTTTCCTCCCACAAAAGAAAGCCTTTAACTGCAATTTTTTTCCCTCCAATTACATCTCCTGTATGCCCACTTTATATATTTTGCCTGTTACTCTCACGAAACTTCAAATTAAATGTTTGAAACTCCATTAATGGAAGGAAAAGAGTGTTCCTTCCCATTGTGGCCATTGCCAATTAGGTATGAATTAAGTTTGCATGAGAAAAGAGCAAGTATTATTGAAAGTATAAATTTTTTTTACTGAACGGAGCAACAGCAAGATCTTTAGTGTGCTCTGAGAATAATTAGGAGATCAAGACACTCTGAGTCTTGGATGAGAGAATATTTGTCCTGTGAACCCTAGGCAACCTTAGATATCATACAGATTCACCATTTTGAGGCACGCAGAGCAACAAGAATTGAAAAGCCAGTAGCAAAACAGATGTCATTTCTATTTGTGAATATCTAAAGAATTAAGTGGGATTATTGTTGCTTTAACTGTTTCTCCTTCCCATCAGCAATGTGAAGGGAGGGAAGCTTAATTACCTGTATACCCCATGCTATCAAAAATATATTCTGTTGGTTTTGCATCACACTAAAAGTTCTCAATAATCGTTCAAGAGAAAACTCAGTACCGATCCAATGCACTAGCAAGAAATATGTAAGGAACAGAGAACTCACAATTAAGGATTTCAGTTTGAATGGATATATATGCATGTGTATGCATATACTTGCACATGTATGGGTAAAATATCAATTATTTGAACTTGATTTTACATACAAAACTACTTATAGAGAACGTATATATATGTGGACACATATATCTGCATACATATACAGATATAAAATGAATTAATTCAGCCATCTCACCTTTTCCTAAGGTGAGGAAAAACACCTTAGGGCATTGGTTGATGAAAAGCTCAAAAAGATCTACTAATGCATGTTTGTGGTCCAGAAAGCCAACATTATCTTGGACTGCATCCAAAAAATTGTGTCCAGCAGATGATTCTCCACCTCTACTCTCCTTTTGTGAGACTTGAGGTGTACTGCAACCAGCTGTGGGGGCCCTAACACAAGGACTTGGATCTGTTTGAGAGAGCTCAGAGGAGGTCCACAAAGATGAGTAGAGGGCTGGAGCAATACTCCTATGAAGACAGACTGGGAGAATTGTGGTTGTTCAGCCTGCAGAAGGGCAGGCTCCAGGGAGAATTTCTAGCAGCCTTTCAATACCTAATGCAGCGTACAAGAGAGCTGGAGAGGGACTTTTTGCAAGGGCTTGTAGTACGGGAAACAGCTTCAAACTGAAAAAGGTTAGATCTAGATTAGATATTAAGAAAAAAAAATCATTGTTATATGGGTGAAGAGACAGTGGAACATGCCCAGAAATGTGGACAATCTGGAGTAGCTCAAAGCCGAGTTTGATGGGACTTTTTCTTGTTCTAGTAAAAGATATCCCTACCCATGTCAGAGGGGTTTGGAACTAAGTGATCTTTAAGTTCCCTCCAAACCATTCTATGATTTGAGAAAATATGTACTTCTCAGAAGGTGATAACTCTGTGTCTTCATTTTAATTTTGGTGACCTGTTACAGCAATAACATTAATCTGAAATTTTAACACTGAAGATTTCCCAAGCATAGTATCATAATTTTACTTTAAAGTTAGGAGTGAATATATTTGCTCTGCAGCCAGGCAACACTCACGGATGACTGTCTATTCTACTCATTTTTGTTACTTTGTTTTCTGTTGATAGTAGGAATTGTTACTCAAGAAATGTTGAAGAAGTGAAGAGCATTTGAATAAGGTCTGTTTCACAAAAACATGTTGCAAGTTACACTTCAGTAATTTAGTGATAAAATTTGGTTGATGTAGAGTTCACATTTAGAGGAAGAGGATCCAAGTGTGTCACTGTTGACAGGAGTCAGGCCTAGCTGACAGCATACAAACCTAACTTCACCCTCTGGAAACACACCTTGAGCTTACCCAACCTGCTAGGCAGTGTAAAAGCCACAAGAAGGTCTCAGAAGCCAAACTGAGAGTGGGGACAGCCACCAACTTTTCTACTGGACTCCATCATCTCTCTTAAGGGACAGAAGAGTCAGTTAATTCTTTAAAAAATGCTGTGATTATATCTGTATATCTGTATCTGTGATTATATCCTGTATATCTCTGATTAAAGTTCCTCAGAATCCAAGTCCATGGAGTATCCAGTGTCATTTTTATCTTAAATTTGTCAGAAATAAAAATTAAACACCGAGTATTAGCCTGCGGAAAATGTACAAAACAGCTTCTTCCTCCTGATATACCTTCCTTTTATACTTTGCAGTCTTTTTATAATTGCTTCGAATTTTCTGTTATATCCATTTTTTTGTTGCTTTTCTCTGTGTAGACATCTGGCTAATAAGTGCAAAATTTGCTAACCTAAACCAGGTTGATTATATATAACAATCAAATGATCTGTTTAAACTTAGCCTTTGAAGTGTTCTAGGAATACTATCAAATGCTAAAGAAAATTCCCAGTCCTGTGAATGAAATTCCAGGAAGCTACAAGCAATGCAGATGAAAAGAAAAAATGGGGAGGGAAAGAAGAGGCGTAAATAAAAACAATAAAATAAAAAAGGTCATAATAATGAAGTTTCACTTACCTAACAAGTGATCACCAGGAAATTAAAACCAATAGAAATGCAACATCTTATTAATCAAAGCCCTGAACACTTAAAAAATGCTTCAAAGAACTCTTAAGTGTAGCAAATAAAAGAAATTAATAGAGAATAAAATGAACTTCAAAACCACATTATCAAGATTGCCTGGACTGACAGGATATATATGCCCCCCCCCCCCAAAAAAAAAAGAACAAACAAAAAAAACCAAAAAAACCTTAATGGTGCTTGGGGATGATAAGAATCTTATGAGCTGCTACCATCATTAGCATTATCATCAATAGACATGAATGACAAAAACGCTATTTATTTATGTTTTTTTCCCGTTTTGTTTTGTTTTGTTTTGTTTTTTTTTTCTTGCCAGGTGAGACAGCACATATGGGCTTGGGGGATAGAGGATATGGACATGTGCATATTTCAGAATTTTAATCCACGGAACAAGAGATTAAACACTATATTTAAAGTTTTTACAAGATTTCTTATCTCTGTCTTCAATCATTAAGAATGAATTCTAGGGATTTCACCAAGGCATGTTTGAACAAAGGGCTATTTCTTACTACCATGCTAAGACTGTGATGCAATTAATACAAATAGAATCATCAATGATCTCAAAGGTATTTTCCAGCCTAGTTAATTCTTTGATTCTGTGATTTGTTTGGAAAATTACTAATAATAAAATACTGCGTTTACAGAATGTAAATACATATCTGTCCAATGATTTCACTGTTGCTGCAAAAAAATTATGATATATAAATGAAAAATGAACAGGTGAAATATACTGCTGCTGTAAATCAGTGAACTAGTCAATTTTTTTGAATTATATCTGTTGATTACATGAGTTCTGATTAAAATTATCTTTTACGTACTGAAAGAAATCTGAACTTATATATATTTTTGCCCATGATTTATACTGGTATGAAAATATATGGCACATAATGAGATATTTTATTCAAGGTAATAGCGACAGTTCATAACTATGAGGTATGCTATAGGTATAATCACTTTTAGCTTTTGTTCAGGGAACCTGTGGTTCTAATATATGTGACTTCCTTTGTCTTTCTTTGACTGTCCTTAAAAGCGTTTAACATGTGGAAATCTGATTTGTTGGTTTTTTTTGTACCTTGATGACATACTAAAATAGTTATTACAGTTATAGTAGCTGTATGTGTTCTAATAAAAACTATTATTTTTAATATTACTACTTCTACTGATACTAACAACACTAATGTCAAAGAATTTAAAATAAAAAATCAACCCTTATACTCAAGCATTGCATTTATAAAAATAATAATATTGAAGGATAATAAAAGGATGATAATAACAAGTAAGGATTGAAGAAAATAATAACATATCAGTATATAAGACAAAAACTCTTGAGTAATGGCATATAAAAACTCATGATGTTGATTCTTCTAAAAAAAAGATAATTAAAAGGTTTCAAGGATTTGTGCTCAATTTCTTTAAGTTATATTGTCTTTTACACATTTACTGCCTCTTAGAGACATTTATTTTCATTTAAATAGTAGTCCTTAACTATACAACGAAGAGGATCACTTTTCAACGTTGCTTATGGGCAACTAAAGAGAACTCTTAGCATTTTAAATTAAAATTAGCACTTCAGGATTCAGAAATCTGATCCATACTGTTAAATTCATCTAACAGTGCAAAAGAGGCTTTATATAGATTTAAGTTTATTTTATATATTCTAAGCATGAATTTGCACTCATTTGATCAAAGGAAGAAATAATATAATTTGTCTGATATCTGAAGTATTATGGCACCAGACAAATCTATTCAGGCAATTAATTTGAGATGTGATGTTCATACCTGAGCTAGGCAGGTGACTCCCTTTACAGACAGTGACAAAATTCAGCATTTGTAGTTTACGATTCACCATATCCCAAAATGACTGTCCACATGATGTCAGACAGATAATTTACTAAGAGCATCTGTTTCACACTATTGATTTTAAGGAAAATTCAAATCTAAATTATAAACATTCAAATACGGGAAACAAATCTTATCCTTTAAGAAAAATATCAGACCAAACCTATTTGTTTAGTTTTACATTTCTGTGAGGAAAAGAAGTTAGAAACACGCAGTACATGACAAGAAATATTTGTATTTATTTTGATTTCTTCCTTTTTTTTTTCACTGATAGTAATCAATTGATTGTTTTTAAAAAAAAAGCTTGCTTCTGATAGAGAGCAACTAGGTGACCCCTGAACACCTACATTCCATAATTGCTGCAAGAAAATATCGTGGTGTATCTTTTCTCATCATCTCATTAAGTGTTCTGGCCCTTCATGCCAAATCATTCCTTGACTATGAGTTACCATTTCTGAGCACTTACAATTTGTGTTTCCCCTTCAAGCTGTAAGTATTCATAACACAGAAGTCATATTTCAGCTTCATCTAAACAGTTTAAAGCCATATAGTAATCATAATCATTAAGAATACGTTTCAAGTGTTAAAAAGATTTAGCTACCATAGTAGTTTCTTTTTCAGTAAGAACTGATGGCAAAATATTTACAAACCCATTTTAAAAGGAAATAAAATACAGCCAAGGTAGTTGAAAATCAGTTGAAAAACAGTAATTGCTGTTCTTCTTAGATGTGTGGATTTGATTATTCCATTTATCAGGTCTGGCTGTTCCAAAAATTCCACAGTGATATCCATTCTGGATTATGGCATAGCCATATGACCAACATAGTCCTTACCTTTTATAGTACTACTGAAACTGTGCTCATAATATTTTACTTGTGTTGGTTCAGTCACGTAGTCAACACGGATGACCTCAGAGTCTCCAACTATGCCTTTTATAACTGCCTTTTTTTCACAAAAGGATACCTGCTGTTTAAATAAGACCTTTAAAGATATCCTAAACCCAAACCTGTCCTTTATATGTTCTTAGAACAAGAACTTTATGGAAAGAACTTTCATATCAAGACATTTTGAAACAAATAATTTATGATGTGCAAAAAGTCTCTGAGGCAAAGCTGAGTGAGGTGGAGGCCAAAAAATAAGAAAAAACAAAAGTTCAAAGAGAATTTAATACTATTTCCCAGCTATAAGAAATTCATATTCCAAAGATGAAACTATACATGTGGATCTTTTGTTCTCACTGCATTCACCACAGAATTAGTAAGATAGTGGAATTACCCAATAAAAATAATCATGGTAATTTATGTAGAACAGGCATGCATACAAGAAGTAAGACCAAAATGAAAATGAGGAGTGAGAGATGCAATCTGAAAGATAAAAAAGTAAACTGATAATGGAACCATTTTATATCAGTTTAAAATAGATGGCTTAGTTAAAAATTTCTGTCCCTCTCATAATGACAGGGTACCTTGAAATTAATTGATAGGCAAAAATATTCACAAGTTGACAATAGAATTTTCCATTTTAAACACAGGGAAGTTTAACACAGGGGTTGTCTGATTGGCTGAGGTTTCTTTATAAGAACCATTTTTTTAGTGAGCAGTTATTCTGCAGACCGTTTAGAAGGAAGCAGCTAAGTAGTGGAAACAAAGGGTTAGTACTTGCACTCTTGGTTTACCACAGAGAATTTTGTAGAAGTCTGTCAAAGTGAGAAGGTGTATCTCATCTATTTGGATATTTCTTCACAAGAATAAACACTAAATTCCTCTTCATATTATGCATCATCTCTGACTCCTCCTCTGTAACAGTTCAAATCAGTTAGAACAAAAGTGTGGAATTTCTTCATATTCTGTTTCAAATAGGAAAAATAGACTTCCTTGTCCCAGATCAACTTAAACTAAAAAAAAGATTAAATATTTTTTTGTATACTCTAAGAGAACTATTCTATTAAACAGGTGAATTAGGACTACCCATTTTCAAATATTTATTTCTAATCAGGTAATATCTAGTTGATATGAGTCACTAGATACTCGAAATTTTCAAGTATTCAATTTCAAATTTTTTGTTATAAATTGTTGACAATCTCTAAAATGGCAGATTTGTAAAATACCTGAAGGACAGTGAAAGACTGCTTTCTTAGATGCTTCCTCAACAGAAGATATATCTGTTGAAACATTTACTCACTGAAGAACTGCATAATAATTTTATGTCTGGTAAGTAGATCTTGCCAATATAGTCCTGATTTTAAAAATTATCCAATTTAATTTAATAAGATTTTTTTGGGGATTTGTTTTACTACTCTTATTAATATGTTAGCATATTATTATTCAGACTAACAAAATATTATTAATAGTAAGCCTTTTAGTTTCATATAGTCACTACTTATTTTATTCTCTCTTAAATGTTGCTTATCCTGTTTTTTATATCTTTAATTTTTTTTGGTATGCTACTTGCTATACTGTTTGGGGATTTAAGAAATACTGATCTTAATTGAAATAGTTCATGATAGAAAGTTTTTCATTAATAAGACTCTTCCGCTGAGGAGAATAGAGATACAATCAACAGAAATAATTTTATGGCATCTTAAAGAATTACCGTCTGTTATCTGAAGCATCATAGATGACCAGTGTTCATACCAATCATGGCAAATTTTATCTATGCATTATTTATAGGCTTTCTGGTGTTCTCCATGCATTTGATTTGATGTTTTTTGTATTTTTTTTTTTAAAGGGCAGATAAGAATGTATGTAACTGGGTATAAATGATATCAAAAAGATTTGGGGTTTGGTTGTTTGTGTTTGTTAGCACTTTTTGCTTGTTTCATACTTTCTTTCTTTTGTTCATAACTTATTTTATTGCATTTATTTATTTACTTAGATGCATAGCATGTAGAGAATTAAATATATCAATATAGCATTGCATTTATAAAGTTATATATTTTTATCTTCTCCATTTCTTAGGAGATCCTCTCTATCTTTTGTTATTTGCCAAAAATAAATTAATGACATTACATTAACTGATATAATATGATAAAAACAAGAGCTGTTTCACAATAGCTAAATGGTTGGTAAGGAAAAAATAATTTTAAAAAGAAAACAATAGGAAGAAAAACTTTATTAGGTCTTTGCTTACTGAAGTGATAATCTCAGGGTGGCCAATGTTCCTGCAATCTTTAAAATTAATTATTTTAAATTATTTTATTTTAAATTATTTTATTTAATATTTTAAAAAATTATGTTTTTACCATCACAAAGATGACCTACAGAATTACTGATGAATTTGCAGCTTATTCTTTAAAAAATAAAGTTCGGTTGTTTGGAGTAATTTTTAGTAATTTTTGTTTTGCTGTCTTTTTTCTTTTCTTTTCTTTTCTTTTCTTTTCTTTTCTTTTCTTTTCTTTTCTTTTCTTTTCTTTTCTTTTCTTTTCTTTTCTTTTCTTTTCTTTTCTTTTCTTTTCTTTTCTTTTCTTTTCTTTTCTTTTCTTTTCTCTTTTTTTTGGGAGGGGGGAGGGTGGTGGTGTTTGCTTTGTTTGAGTAAAATATTTCCAAAGTTCAGCTTAACCTAGCTGATGAAGGTCTGAAATTAATCAAAGGTGTTACGTGTTTAGATCCAAAGTTAAAAATCTAAGACTGTTTTGAATTCTGAATAAGTCTTATTTAACTAACATAAGAAGAAAAGCAGTCACCTTATGAAGTATTAGTGACAGAGAGAAGTAATTGGAAAACCAATCCAGTTTGCTTAATTCAAGCATTTGGTTGTCCTCCAGCTCAATCAGTCCATCCAAAAACGTGCCTCTGCCTTTCATGCAGAAAGTGGTGTCTAGATTCATAATGCCTAAACTGTATCTTCAACTTCCCCTTAGAATTTATGGCCATGTAACCAAAATAAAAATGCTTGATTTATTTGCCTAAATGTGAATATCTGATATTATGTAAGATATCTCAGATGAGCTGTATTATCCATGCAGTGCTGGCAGATCTGATGAGGCAAGACTGATGGAGAATTCATATCTCTATGGTGAGCACCAGAGACCAGGACACCCTGCTTTACATCAGCTGGCCAAATTATTTTTGTTTGTCTCATTCACACCCACCATTGTCTGGGGAGCTTCTAGGCTAGTTAAAGATAGTCATCATCTTTATTTTAGGGTGGGTGATCTGATCATCTATCTGAAAAGTTTTCCGAAGGTTGATTTTGCTTTTTCTGAAAAGATGGTCAGAATCTCCTCCTCATAGTTACACAATACTTAAAGTATCTGAAGTTCATGGACTTTGGATTTAACAAGTCCTAATATTAACAGATCTGTGCCATTTAGCCTTTAATACCATCAAAGTATAAATATAGATAGGAACTCAAGTAGTGTAGTTATTTCCGTTTTAAAACTTGTGTGGTCTATTTGAGAAACAAGTAAAATTTTAGAAATCCTTTAAACATTGTTTTCACTTAGCTGAAAAGCATTGCTAAAAATCAGGGTGGAAGTAAGTTATAAATGAAATAAAGACAAATCAAGAAAATACAAAAGACCACTACTGACCTTGAAAGAACCTGTAAAGTCATTTACAAAAATAGTCATACAAAATTAAAAATGCTTTAGATCCATCTGGTTTATTTTAGGTGTTTAATTTTGAATTCCACGCATTCACTCTTGAGCATAATAAAGGCTATAGAGATTAGCATTCTTTTTTTCATGAAAAGTTATGAACAGTCTTTCAGATTTTAACATCTTTTGTAATTTTGCAATTCTGGGAATGAGAACTGGCCCGTAGGCCAAAGATCCAATGTAGTGGTTTAGGATTTTTTTCTTCTGGTATTTAAATGCAAAGCATAATTACAATTTTCTTGGGCTTCCACAGTGTTTTCTGTCAGTCAGCATTACTCTCATTGTCACTTTATCTGACAGCAGACCCCTGGCCTGTCAAGGCAGAGAAAATAAGAGGGAAAATCTCTTCACGACTGAGTCAATGTGAAAGCACAGTTGGAACCAAACTGTAATTTTAAATCATCCTTGCTAGCCTGCCTTTTTTATTTAGAGGCATGAACAATATAGGAGAATACTGTGGAGTACTAAGAAAATTATGTTGTTATTTATTGTTAGACTTACTCTTTTTGAAATTATTAGCTTCTGTTAAAACTATGAAAATAAACGTTTCATTCAGATGCATATTTGTAACAGACTGAATCAGTCATGAAAAAATAGAAACAAGAGTTTTGTATTTGTGGAGGAATAGAAAATATATTTTGCTGTAATAGACATGGACAGATAATGTCCCTACCTCTGTTCCATTTTCTTTCTTTCTTTTTTTTTTTTTTTAATTAATATATTGACTATTTGTTTAAATCAAGAGAAAATTACCTTTACTTCTTTACTGAATAGATGTGACTTTGACCTTTGGGTTCCCTTTGATTCTTTCTACTATATTTGATGTTTTATTGTGAATTTTTTATTCAAACCTTTAATTACTCAAACTAGTTAAAAATGATTCTCATGTTCTTAAAAACAGAAGCTCTGAGACATTCTTTACCATTTCCAGGAACTCTGAAATAAAACATTATAATGTACATTAGATAACGATATTGTAGTTCTTAACAAACTAGAATTCTGATAATGCTAGCCCTCTCTCAGGCAATGCAATGGTAATGACTGTAATACATAGCATTTCACTTCCACTACCAGTCCTACTTAATAGTCTATGACGAAACATTTTGCATATTCCATGTGTAAATAATGGCTTTAAAGATAAGGGTAGATATATTCTGCTGTATGTTAGCTATTTTGAAGACCTAGGTGGCACTGCTTTCCAGAGCAATGTCTGCATTTAGGACTCTGCAATAAAATTAAATACCACCTTCAGGTCTCTTCATACTCTATCCACTTCCTGATGTAGAGGGAAATCCCTCCTCTCCTCCTTCTTCCCCTGTCCCTTCTAAAAAGCCTGTAGACATGGATAGCCATGCTCCAGTTATGGAATGCATCCCACTAAATTTCAGTAATGGCATCTAGGTCTTAACTACATCCAATTAAATCTAACCAAAGAATTCAGTGGCGTACACAAGGTTTATACAGTGTGATATTTGTTATGATGGGGTACATCATAATTAATTTCCAGAAGCCCCTTGCTTTCCCTTGGCCACCAAAGCAAGAGGCCTCCACTGCCTAACATATCTAATGATCTGCAGAAATCTGTAACACCTTCATGTACGTCAAGTGATATTAGACACAGATATTCAGGCAGCTCAGCCCCATGCTGCAAGATAGCTGTAAAAACAGTGAAGAAGGGAAAAGTTTACAGCAAGTTATTAATTCTGTGTGTATTTTGTACCTCTGGTGTGTAATGCCATCAACTGTTGAAGGATGATTGGTATTTGCTTAATACCTACTGAACTTACTTATTACTGAAATTAGTGTAGATTTATCCCACTCTCTGGCTGAGGTGAAGAGAGATGTATGACTTTTTTGTGTTTCTTTTTTTGTTTGTTTTGGTTTTTAGTAGCAAATTATTATATTCATATCGCCAGCCATTGAACTTGGGAGCAACATAAAAATGATACCTAATAAGTACAAAATTTTTGCTGGATTATATTATTTCTTTTCCCTAACTTTGGAACTAAAGTTTTATACATAGAGGCTGTGTGAAAATGCATTCCTCAAATCTGAAAAGAGAGGAAAACTGTATTTCTATCTGCCAATAAAATTTAACAGATTCTGAGAAAATTATTAGGCTGATGATAATACCAACAGTAGACTGGAAGAAAATACTGGTTTGGGCACTCTGCAAGATAATAATAGAAAAAAAAAATAATAGACAATTATAGATAATGTAAAATTGTTCAATGGAATAAATCCCATATCCAGATTGAACCTCTTTGAAAAGAGTAATGGGTGCAACAAAGTTTAAAACACTTTCCTAAGACCTGAACAAAACAACAACTGGCTATTATATTCTTTCTGAAGGGTAAGAGAATTGAACTCTTTTTAGCCTCTGCTAAGGAAAAATTATGAATTGAATCACTTTTTCTTCAGTATACAACCAACACATAATTTTAAGAAAACAGCAACAATATTGGTAAACTTGCAACAGTCATGTAAGTTACACACCTGAAATATTTTCCTTTAACAATTGAAAAGAGCAAATACTACCAATAATTTAATACTATTATTTATTAATATTCATGCAGCAATCTATAAATTAATTATTTAGGATTCAGGAAACTGCTAAAATTTGTTTAAATGGGCAACTACCATTGTAGAGAAATTGTGATGCAAAACTAAATATAGATATTTCTCTAGAGGATTGATTTTGTATATCCTTATACAGAGCATTTTTATATTGGATACATGTACATATTTTTTGTATATCTATATATTTATAGTATATTTTAGTATCTAATTATATAGTAAAAACACTGCATAATTATACATTTAAAATGTTATAATTCTTCTAACAGAAAAATAGTCATTACAACTGTTACAGTTATTCCTTAGTTTCCTTTTTTTCCATAAAACTGGAGAATATAATGCTTTTCTGATTTCTCAAAAAGATTTTGCTGAAGCCCAATGCTGATGACATTCAATTCTTCTCCTACAAGTATACACTGCTCTCTGTTTATGCCAAATATTATTTTAAAATAGCATCATAGGGACCAGATTTTCTTTTAATTAATAGAATTTGTGTCTTTTTTTGACACGGGACCTTCATCTATACAGTGGTGAACAGGCATTTGGCTCACTACAAAACCAGCAAAAGAAGAGGATATCCACATCATCCAAAGTTCTGCAGTTCAGTCTATCCCTTACTTTTTGACTAAAACTAACACATTTATTTCTGACACACAAAAAAAGTTGATTTATTTATATTTTCTAATAACACACCATTATTTGTAAAGTAGATGCTTCTTTTTTTTTTCTGCAATCATTTTTTTTTTCTTTAATAAACTATGTAATAGCAAGCTGGTTTGTGTCATGCAATTGAACACTAGGAAAACACATAATATGGCATCAAGTCTATTAATCTTTTCATGCTTGAATGCATGGCACACTTTTCCAAATGACTGACTGATCTCAGAGGTGTTCTGGGAATAAAAAGCAAAGAAGTATTAAGCATAACAAATAAGTAGTGCATAGGTCATCTCCACTTGATAAATAATAATAACCATGATTTTGACATATAGTGCACATAATTATTACACTTTCTTTATTAATTAGACAGATAAACATTTTAATTAAGTGGCGAGAATAAACACTTGATAGCTTTTATGTTTACTCCACAAAAAAATTTAAATGGCCAGAGATAAATTTTTAAATATGTATTCAAATAATTACGTTCAAATAAAGACTTTAAATCTTTTCCTCTTTTTTTTTTTTATTTATCTTTTTTCTTGTTTAATGTTGCATAATGCACCAAACGTTCCCTGACAGACTCTCTGCTTACTGTCCCTTATGGAGATTATAGGACATATAGGTTTTTTAGGTTAAATTTCACTTAGTTTAAAGATGAAAATTCAAAAATTCTATGTATATACATATTAAAATCTGTCCTTTCATATACTGAGTATTAAGCAATAATTCACCATATATTAAAAAAATTTACTTTTAGTTAGCACTTTGGCTTAGTTAGAAAAGACAGCAAAATTTATTCATTGCTAATAAATTGTTAGTACATACAGGGGAACAAACTGGTGTATGGAAATTAAATAAGAAGAAAAAAATTCAAAAGAAAATTAGAACATTCCAAATCTGTTTAAAAAGTACTACTTATTTTTGATATTTTTTGGCTCCTGTGGCACACTGATTAAATTTCTAATCATACTGCATAGTATAGTGAACAAAGACAGCCTATTGTATTCACAGATTAAGATAAGTCTCCAGGCGAAACACACTTTCTCTCTGCTTTGTGGTTCCTTTTAATCCAAGATTCCTAAAATACTTCCAAGACTATCTGGTAATGCCTGAGATTCGTTTCAGTTGTATTTACCTCAGTAGAATTCACTATGAAAATAATACATTTGAAGGTGTCTGTTGCAGAAACATGAAATTTCCTCTTCATTCAAAATGCCTAACTTGAATAAGGTAAGGCAGTGGGTGTTTTTCCAAGTATAGTCTTCTTTTTATTCTTCCTTTACTTAAAATTAGGAGGTTTTATTTTAGATATTTTCCAGTTTTAACTGAAACAATTTTAATAGTTGTCAAATTATTGTTGGTGAAAAAAAAAGTGAAAACACCAAATGTTGCTTCTACACTAGGGACTAGAGTGAATTTTCAGCAGTATTTTCAGTTTCATTGTCAAATCTGTGGTTAGATCATGACTATGTAATTGTGCCCAGAAATTAATTTCATAATTATTACACCAGACAAAGACTTAATATAAGACAAGGACTCAACAACATTAGGTAAAAGGCTATGTTCAACTCTTACTTGAAAGAAAGATTTAAAGCAAAGAATAGAGTATTTTCTTATACATTAGTGGCATCCTATCAGGGATGGTAGGATATACTTTTCTTAGAAACAACATATAAACATAATGGGAAGGGAAGAAGAAAAAAAAAAAGAAAAAAATAATGTGTTCTATTGGAGTCTGAACAAGTTTGCAAAGCTATTAAACCGCATTTTAGTAGAGGGAAATATGAAAAACTTCCAGGCCTGCAGACTTAGATTTTATCACTGGTTTCTTCAGGAAGTCAGGCATGTTTATTAAAAAAAAATACATTATATAATCCGTATAAATAAATTGAGTCAGTAGTGCACTGAATCATGATTTAGTGCATAAGCACATCTTCAGCAACATAATGAAAAGACAGAAAGTGAAAGGCAACAGTCAGCCATTTATTAAATTTCAATTACACATATAGCTCACAGTTGAACATCAGAAGAGATGCTCAAAGATCCATGACTTTAGGTAACTGAGTGTACATCAGCAGGAATGTTTAATTATAAGCAAAAAAAAACTCAGACAAAGGAAAATAAAGTGTTTCATAATTAGTCTTATAAATTTAGGAATGAAAAAATAATTATAATCCTAGACTTATACTCCAGACCCTTTACCAGCTTTGTTGCAGTTCTCTGGTAACAGTCCCGCATATGTCAATATCTTCCTTGTAGTGAGGAGCCCAAAATGGAACTATTTTCATTATCATTAACTGTTTTTTCCATTATTAAATAATTTAAATTACATTCTTTAGTTTGCCCTTGTCCCTTTTAATATCCCTTTCTCCACATTATTTAAATTTTATTATCTACAGACAAAGTAAATTAATTTGCTACCAGGCTATCACTCGTTTCTAGCATTTCCTTTTCTTCTTGATTTTCTATCTCACATTTCTACTCTTAATCATATTTTTGACGCTATTTATTTCTCTGGTCATTGTTTTCTCAATGTAGTGAAATGATGCAATTGAGAGAACCTACCTTTTTTACAGTATAAACACATAGTGGACAAGAATTCATGTTATGATTCATTTATCATGGAATGGTACTCAAACTGGATACCAGGGAATCTGCAGACACCCTTTCCTATGCCATAAGAGGATTTTAGCTTAGCACTTGCATAACACAACTGCCCACGATATCTGAGTCACTAGGTGGTTTGTCAAAATAGCATTGCTAGAGATTTTACTACTTAGATTACGGCAATCAGAATGTAATATTTCCATCCCCAGAATCTGTAGCCAAGTGGAAAGAGTCACTGCAAATTTTCTTAATCTTCTTTAAAGATTAAACAAACAATTATTTTATTCATTGGAATTTCAAACATTCATTGGAATTTCAAACATTTTACCTGCATGAGAAAGAAGATACGACCTGTTGCTGACACTTGTGAGGATTTATACTATAACAAGAACCCAATGGTTGAACTTGAAAAAAAATCACAGAATCAATTAGGCTGGAAAAGACCTCTGAGATCATCAAGTCCAACCTATGACCAAACATCACCTTGTCAACTAGACCACGGCACTGACTGCTGCCTCCAGTCTTTCCTTAAACACCTCCAGAGACAGTGACTCCTCCACCTTCCTGGGCAGCCCTTTGCAATATCTAATCACTCTGTCCGTGAAGAAATTCTTCCTAATGTCCAGCCTTAACCTCTCCTGGCACAGATTAAGACTATGTCCTCCTGTCCTCTTGCTGGTTGCCTAAAAGAAGAGGTCAAACCTCAAGTGGCTACAACCTCTTTTCTGGCAGTTGTAGAAAGCAGTAAGGTTCCCACTGAGCCTCCTTTTCTCCAGACTAAACAACCCCAGCTCCTCCAGCTGCTCCTCATAGGCCATGTGCCCTGGACTCTTTGCACTTCTCTAAACATGCTCCAGTACCTCAGTGTGCTTCCTGAATTGAGGGACACAGAACTGGACACAGTGCTTGAGGTGTGACCTGTCTAGTACAGGGGAAGATTCCCTTCTCTAGGCCTGCTAGCCACACTATTTCTGATACAAGTCAGAATGTGTGGTTATAACTAACCTCAGAAAGAATATTAGTCAAAAAAAGGCCAAAATCCTCTTGTCAAGCTGAAGTTATGACAGTGAATTGTTTCATTCTATTCAGCTTCATGTAGGCCCTATGTTTGAGAAATGATAGAGCCTAATCTCAGATGGCTCAGTACAGAGCATGATCAGCAGGACTAAAAAAGCATTAGACAACATGAGCCCTATGAGGCAGGGCTGAGGTTTTTGTTGTTATCTTTAGAACAGTGGTTTAAATAGATGAACAGTTGATGTAAGAGAGTGGTTTTTTTCTCAGCACGTAAAAGAAATGTGAAAGTCATTAAGAAGTCCGCTGTTGATAGGCTTATACAGTCTGTATGAAGACTTTCATTTTCATTGGAAACAAATGATGCAATTGAAATTATGACAATTATGATGAATGAGAATTGAAAATATATGAAAGCTTTTCATTTGGGGCAGCAAAAATTTAACATAAGTTTTCTTGTCCACAAACCTTTTGTGGTAGGGGTCTACTCTTTAAATTGCCATGGTGATACCAGAAATAGGAAATCTGAAGCCTATACCTTTAACCAGATTTGATCCTAATCCTCCTGGCTTTCAGAAAAATTTAGGATGTTTCTGAAAAAACAGTCACCTTTGAAAGAGAACTACTATTTCAGAAAACACCTGCACGCGGTCTTATTCATTAATGTTCCTCTGTTAGTGATTCATTTCAAGAGGAATCAGTAGGTTGCAGGAAATATTGGTTTATTGCAGTTGTAGGACTCCCAAATGGACTGCTTTAAAACTGCACTGGTGAGATCAAAAGTTTACCTCACATTCCTCATTCATCAACTTTCCTGAAGCCATAGGTTTGTATGGGGATATTTCTCATTCAAAGTGTGTAATAGATAATCAAGCATATGATTTCTTAATGCACCACATCAGTTTCTGCTGCATGTAGGGAAGTTCAGCACACCTGGGGAAACTCACAGAGGATTTTTACAGTCATGTTTACAAAGTTTGCTGTCCCTCAGAGAAAGCATGGAGAAGAGAATTGTCTTGTTTCTTCATTTGTCCTGATTTCTCTGAGGATCTGACATGGATTTATTTGCATTGTCTCTTTTTGAAGAATTTGGTCTTTTTTCAAGTGACAAGACATGCAGTTCATCAAAAGGGCTCTGGTACCCTTCAGTTTGGATTCTAGCACTTCTTTCAGGTCTATCTACTCCTGCCTTCAAGACTAACGGTAAAGGGAGATATGAAGGAAGAGCCTAACACCAACAATTGAATTATATTTCTTTCAAAAATTGAGAAAATGTATATATAATTTCACAATTAGCACTAAACTAAATCTATTTGTTGCATTTATTTTGATATATGCATATGGTTATGCACTAGCACCATTCTTTACAAAATGTGTTATTTAAACATTACTTTCTACGGAATAGTGATTTGTCATCTTCAGTTTTGAAAATACAGCACTTAATCATTTTGTGCTCTAGGCATGGTAATTGTGAGGTTATTATGAGGAGTGGTACTGCTGTTTCAGTGAGAGAAAGCTGAAAGTAGTTATCTATTTATTGTGTAAATTGAGGTCATTATGTAACAGACCTGCTGCAGCAAAATCTCCATAGGGTAAAGAAATCAAATAGATAACACAAGTATTCTAATGCTACCTTCAATCACTGCAGATGCAAATATCTGCATCATCATCTAATAAAGTATGACTTAACGTGATTCTGTATTATTTGAATTTAATTTCTTCCACATTTCTGTTTAATGCAAAACTTTCAGATTTCTATAAAACTATTTAATATCTGGTGGGGAATTTATTTCTCTCAAATAATTTACAAAAATCTTGGAGTTTGCAATAAACTACACTCTGGTGGGGAATAGAAAACAGTAAAGTCTTCAGAAATACTTTCTGATGGGTATCATAAAATTCATTATCATTATAAGTGTACACACTGTGCTAAAAAGAAATTTAATTTCTTAGAATATTCCCATAATACAGATTTGTGTCAGAATAAGGTGTACAATACTTTAAATTCTGTGAGCTTTTGTGTATTTCAGAGGCTCTAAGGGTCTGATCACAATATTTAGCTTGAGAAGAGCTTGCTATTTTGAATTAAAAAGAACCAGCACTTGAATATCTAGAACTCTTTGGGACTATTTCCCCAGCTAACACTCTTCAGAATCAATATTTACACTATACTTGAGTTAGTATAACTGTTGGCTTTAGCCATTAGTTTCCCCTTTTGGTACCACTTGCTGACAAGAATCAGTGAAATATATTATTCACAAGAATTTATCTAGAGAAATAAGCTTTTATATAACTGTAGGAACACTTGAAAATTGACCTACTCCTATCTTGATGAAACATTGTAAAATTTGTAATATCTTATTTTCTTCAGTTAGGATGGAAAATCGTATGTTTTTTCTCTTCTTTGTTGGTTCTTTTTTCTCCACCTCCATCTCTCAATGGATGCATTCAAATATGACAGAAAATATAGATCTGCTTTGTTATATTATAGGCTAATTTTTTTGTTTCCACAAGATTAAGCTTATTTTTATCATAACATAACTATAACATTAACACAGAGTCTGTCTATTAACAGGATGTGAATAAAATGCCATTCTTTTTGATGTTTAATCTTTGCTAGCATGCAGCCCAAACGAGTAGGTGGGACAGTTTTTGTTATGGCGTATAAAAGAATTGATTCTTCCTTTTATCTATATTATCTCTGTAGTTTCTAGCAAAGATCTATGAGATCCAACGTGACCTCTCCACTTACATCCTCCCTCCATCTTTTGGCCCTTGCTCCTGCCTGCAACTCCATTTCTTCCTACTTCAACACCATGACTTCTCAAGCCCTGCTGTCCTTTCTCCTGTTTCTTCTCCTAACAATATAATCATACTGTAATATCCAGCAGCTTCTGAAAGTCAACCCTTCAATTCCCCCTTTCTTGTCTGTATCACTTCTTCCCTTCATCGGTGAACTCCTTGAACTCATAGATTATAGCAATTGCCTCAAGTTCCTTTCCTCTCAATCCAACATAGATCCTCTCTAATTTGACTTTTATTGTGCACCAAGGATATGCTAACATCAAGGCCTACAATGACCTCTCCATGTCAGGTCTCAGGGCCTTTGCTCTTTGCTTGAACTCTGCTGTTTTTATCATGACTGATCATACAATTCTTTTCAAAATCATGCCTTGCCTTTGCAACTCTGTCCTCTCCCCACCATTTAACTGCTCTGAGTTGAACATGTAACAGATGGGTCACAAGTGGGAAAGAAAGGATACTCCATTAGACTTCTAAAGCTTTGTTAAATAAAAATATATATATTTTCTGAAAAAGACACTTTTATATTGTAATGTGAATTTCTTAATGCCAGCAAAAATGTCGGATTATCTGTGGCTTCTATATTTCTATCATCTTCAGCAATTTTGTATTTCACTTCTCTTTTCATATTACTTTTTGAGTTGTGGAAGAATGAGAAAGGCAGGTAGAAGTATAATAATCCCCTGTTCAGGACTTTTGGGGTTTTTTTTATATATACAAGTAGCCTTAAATTATTATGTCATGACACAACACAGAAGTGTTTCAATATCACAACCTTTATATCAGGCTTATGAAGACAAGAGAATTGTTGGTGTAGCTGAAAGAAAAAATTGCTTATTTGCAGCTAAGTGAATATATATATTTTAAAATTTAGACCCCTGAACAATACTGAGTTCATAACTTGGACCTGGGTGATTAGTGCTTCAATTTATTATTTTATTAATTTTATAATTTATTAATGATAGTTGATTCCTACTTTTGAGCTTAAGACAGTAAATTGCACAGGCCTGAAATCATCCCAGGAATCATACTAACAATTTAACTGCAGAGACAGTTATATCCTACTCCCTCATAGTACTTGTTAGTATGGATGAAAAACACACATCATCATCTTGACTTTATTAACCTGATGAACAGAGAAATGCATTTCAGTGTTGATCAGTGAGCCTGTAGGATGCATTGATTCCATGGAGGACTGAAGCTTAGCAGTTGCACTGATGGTACTTCCCTGACAGATTCTGAAATGTTTGTGGGGTTTTTTAGTCAAGTCTCAACTGCTGTTCTTCTGCTTGTTGCCTCTTGTAGTGGCTGCAACCATTCTGGAATCTGGCAGAGACATATCTAGCTTGATGTAACTCTTCATTTGCATGTACATTTATTTCCCTTTAATACATCTTATAGTCAAATATACACTATATTTCTAGACATGAACTTTTGATTCTCTTGTCAGTTAGTAGTAGAAATAAGATTGGGGAAAAAACGTGCAGTTAAGCAACAATAAATAAATATGATGCAAGATTCATCTATTATGAATTTATATCAATTTAAATTCCAGCTGTAACATGAAAAACTAATTTAGAATTACTAGTATTAATTCAGATGTTCTGTGTTTAGAAGTTCAGTTACCTCTCTTTTTAAACTCCGGTTATAGAAGCAAACTAATTCTGATACTATCTCACATCAAAAATAATTTTAAAGTGTGAATGCTTTTTAAAAATATATTTGGAAGTAAAACTACCAAGAGAACAGTAGAGAAACGTATTCTGCGTTCAGGAATATATCTAAGGTATCTATTAGTTTTTAATTCATAAGATAAAAAACTAAAAATTAACTACAGGGAAGTTTAAAAAAGGAAGATATTTTTCTATCCTAACAGCAAAAAAATACACCACATGGAATAATTAATTTTGATTAGCTTCAATTTGTGGTTAATTTAAATGTGTAAACTGAATTTCCTAATGCTTGCACTTCAGATAACATCAAATACAACTGATTTATAGAAGTGAATGTGTGACCTTGATATCAGTGTTCTCTCAAATTATGTACATGCACTTGGGAATATGATGAAATACAGGCATAGTTTATACATATAAGTGTATAAACATTTGATTTAGGGCTATTTGGAGTATTTTACCAGAATTAATAATTCCATGTCACAGTGTTTATCCCGAGTTTAAATACAAACAATTACATAAGTGATGTACTTGGGAGATTTATTAACTGATGAGGATGTTTTAATGGGATACTTCAGGGGTGACACTCTGATCTGATGTACTTTAAAGTAATTTACTTCCTGAAATTTGGAGTGAAAGTCATCTAAGACAGTCACACTCCAGCTCTTTAATTGCACTTGATACGAAAGGAAAAAAAAATTCCAAAAGATATGCAGCAATGAAGAACCCAACATATAGTCAGGATCAATTGGAGAAGTGGGGTGGATTCACTGGCTTTTCTGCTTGTGTGTGTGGTTTATTTCTTTCCAGTATCTACCTCATAGTTTTAGATATCCTATGGCTAACCTGTCAGTGAGAGTATACTTCAGCATTGTCATGCTAGCTGTGAGAGAATACCAAAATAAAGAGAGAATGATGGAAAAGACAGATTAACATCTTTATGTTGCCTTTTACACTATGTTACATAGACAAGGAATACACCAGGTATTAGCTGTTAGGCAAAGTTCATCCCAATATGCTTCCCTCCCTTCCCCTCACCTCCAAAAAAAAAAAAAAAAGAAAAAAAACTTTTGTCTCTTCTCCCTCTTACTTTGTTGGCCTCTGGATAACTTCCTTGTTTCCCTTTTGATCTTTCCTGATTACATCACTTTATGGATCTTTTTCAGCTCTTGAGACTATATCCCAGTTATTTCAGCTTTTTTAGTTCTACATTTGTCATCTAAATTATTTTTTTATTGTTGTTGCTTTATTTTGCTTTTTTAACTTTCTAAAATTCCTCTACACATGGAAATCAACCTGTGTTAAAAGTCCACTTCTGCATAATACCTGTGCATCTAACTCATCTATCTCTCACCTCTAGTCTCTCTCAACCTGATAAGGGTACATTCTGATTATCTCACTTATATCATTCTGATAACTGCACTTGAGCCCAAAGTAAACTGGATATTCAATTACCTGGAATATTTTGTCAAAACTCAATTTCTATCAAGTTAAGTTCATTGTACTGCAAAAGTTAGTAGATAAAATTACAGATCTACTTATCAGTATGTTCCTATTGATCAAAAGCTGTCTTCAGTAAATTCAGTAGGGTTTTCAAAGTGCCAGGATTCCATATTACCATTAACATCATCTTGACACCTTGTTTTTCATGTTAGTAAACTTTAATGAGAATTTTGTTGTGTGGAAATTATTTTATCTGCATTCTTAATTGTCAATATAATTGAAACTTCATGTGTACCAGGAAGATGCAGTTCAGAAGCAAGGGAATTTGTTCCTAAAACAAATCCAAAGATCTTTATGTATCACTGCAAATGCTTAGGAAAATTTAAGGTCAGAAACACATATAGAAAAAGCAAATCAAGATTTTAACACTCATTAAAAGATCTCCATTTGCTATAGAAAATGCAGATAAGTAATAAAATTAGATTCTTTCTTCTTCAGATTACATATAGATTAATTATGTTGCATTTTCATAAAGAAATGAAAATAAAAGTATTACAGTATTTATTTCAATACCGTGGAGAAATATATATATATATATACCATTACTGAGAGGGACATAGCAAATTTCTAAAGAATAGTAGTAGAGGGTTCCAAATATTCCTTCTGTTGTCTGTTGATAAGACAAAACTCTTAAGTCACAAAGCTCTAGTAGTACTTTTTTACCTTTTAATAAAGTGAACAAAGAATTTTCAGAATAGAGAAACAAAGCCACAAAGATCTGTAGAGACATTAGAAACATAGTAGTTTAAAATGAGATTTCATGACCAGCAAAACCCTTCATTTTCGATTGTCTTCTTGACAGACATTTTTTTTTGTCTAAATGAGGTATGTAAGAATGAAACAAAAAATAGGGTATGTATTTATCTATTTATTTTTCTTTCACAAGCTCTAAATAAACTATTGTCAAAAGCACTATTAGACCTTGAAGAGATAACCTTCTCTGATTGAAATGAGACTGAGTATAAGTAAATAAAGCAATCTCCACTGATGTGTTTGCAGTGATTTTTTGAGATGGAAGATAATGGCAGAGAAAAGAACAAAGTATTTTAAAATCTCATGCCAAATATGAGGCTCCGTCTATAGAACCCCATTAATGGACTGAATTGCATTTTTCAGATCAGCATTCCTGTCTCTTCCCTCCTTTGTGATCTCATACCACAGGTACACAGGATGAGTAGGTCTGTGAGCTTTTTAAATATCTCACCTGGCATACAGTCCAAGAAGCAGGAGAGAGTAATTAGGAAAAGTTCCTTTATAAAGTTCCCTTATAGGAAAAGGTCCCTTATAAAAAACTGTGCCACGGTCCTGTGTTACAAGCACCCATTCATTATGGGACAGGGTTCCCTTCACCATCACCTGTCCTGATGCCTATATCAAGACTTCCAATCTTTTGAAGAAGTCCAGTGTACATACACACATGTAAATACAAGTGTCGGATCATGCATATGGATACCTGAACATAGTTAAATGTAGTGATAATTTGCATCAATCCACAGCCAGACACATAGCATTAAAAATTCTTCAGAAATTCTCATGCTAAGATCTTTCTCATTTCCTTATGGAATTTTCTTTATGTGCACTTCAAATTATTCAGATATTTATTTCTTGGAGTGGAGCTGGGAGAAACTGAAATATATTCTATGACTGGCTTTAATTTGCTGTGATTCTATATTTTTCCTATGTATCTAGAGGTTTTAAACATATTTGTATAAAACCCTACATCCATGTTGCCGAATTGCCTCTCTACATTCCTAAGGCAATATTTAGAGTACTATTGCTCCATGTGTGAATGTAAAAAGACTGCCACAAGAAAATTCTCTGAAACAAGAATTTGGCCTTATAGGTAGTTTTTCCTAAAAAAACCTTTAAAAAACCTGAGAAATAAGGATTTTGTCTCTAAACACACTGGATTTTGAAACAGTTTTGCTGGCATGATTTCTTATGATTTTTCTAGAAACTATGCTAAACATGTTCACATTTTGAAGTGTATGGTGAATTTTCAGAGATAATATTCTGTTTTATAATTTGAATTGTCATGTAAAAAAATAGAAAAATGTAATCTCTGAAGCAGTTAACTTAAGCAACAGATCTTAAGGATTCATGGGAAGTTTACAGAAACTCAATGGAATGAAAAAAAAAGCAGCCAACCATGTTAAAAGAACTATCTTATGCCAGTAAACAGTGTTATATAACATTAGCCTGGAGCTATGTTAACTTCAAAATATAGATGTATGCATTTAACTTTCCAAGACACTTCCAGACAAGTTTAAGTTTTACAAATATAAAACTTCTACTGTTGCCTGAGAAGTGAGAGTGAAAATGTTGAAATTTTTGTTTGTTTGTTAGTTGGGGTTTCTTTCCAGACAAGTTTGATATAAATTCTGTTTGGTACATTGATCTAATAACGTCTAATAAAATATTACTTTTAAGTTCCTATAAATGTCTATTGACTACAAGATAACTTGCTAATTTGAATGTGTTCTATGTCCTGGGGGAAAAAAAAAGATGCAATCATTCAACAATTATTTTAAACTGTAGTTCTTGGTAATATAGGTGAATGTAGAAAGAAGAATGAATGGAAAGGTATTTTTAACATGACTTCTAACAAATGTGAAAGAGAAACACAGGGAATTCTCTTGTATTTCAGAGCTAATGTATAATATTAAATGCTCTGCTGAGCCTAATCTCTTAAGGTCTTATTTTAAAATACTTTATCTTTTTAAAATCAACCTCACGTATGCAATGAGAGAAACTAAATTTGATTGCAATGAGTACTGTGTAAGCTATAACAATACAACTGTAGTAAAACTAGGTGGTAAAAATCTAGCCAATCAGTTACACAAATATCACCAAAGGAATCAAATTTGAAACACGATAATAGTAAAATAATTTTACAGCTTTTCAGAATTGTTCATCCAGCAGAAGTAGCAAAGAGCTATGACTTGCTTCAAACTCATGATATAAGAATCCCTCATACACTCTGAGTTTTATTATATATTCTTCTATCACCACAAGTTTTCTACCAATCTTTATAAAGCAAATATTCATCCCGACATACTATACTTCTTTCTATACTTCAAGTTTCTATTAGATGCAACAAACATGCTTTGTTCTGTTAGCAACTGTTCTTTTTAATTTTATTTTCTTGTTTTCCTACTTTCATCCTCAGGTTCCCAAGGAAGTTCCCTTTCACTCCTTTTACGGATAAGGCTTAAATGATTCATTTTTAATTAGCTGAAACTTTCAGATGCTTCAGATGTAGAATTTGTTTTTACTGATATATTTGTATTTCCTTTATGATTTTTCCTACAAATTACTTCAGGATCTTGGTATTTTATTGACTTATGTTACTGGCTGATACAGTACAGAACATTCAAATATTTTCAAAAAGATTAAAATTTAGGGCTCAGGTCCTAAATAAAGATGTTTCATACAACTTCCCAATATACTGATGTCTTCTTTCCCATTCATTACAGAAACTGCATTGCAGTGTTAAGATTGAGGCTTCTGCAGTGTATAATAAATTTTTATTTTTTAAATCAAATGTATTGATCTGGAACATTAAGTAGCTATTAAGAAAAAAATCACTATTCCTCCACCCCAGGACCGCAACTTATATATGCTCCTCAGGAGTGGCCAACATCATGTCACACAGGGCCAACGCATGAAATGAGGTCACAAGGGTCCGTAATAACACCTCCATGCCAACAATGGCTTTATTGTAAATTGTTCCCCTTCACAGGATGAATCCCACCAGGCGATCAATACATAGTTTCGTTTCTGAAGGTTAGTCCTACCACCTAACAATAAGTTTTCTTCTACACTGTCTTGTTGAAGTGCACAACCAGAGATCAAATACGTCAGGCTTCAGACCTGTCTTCTGTCCTGACACAAGGGGTTATCTCTGGTTCCAAAAGGGCTCCGGCCCCAGCTAAGAACTAGCATCTTAATGTGGAGAGCAAGTGTGGGAAGAGATAAATATTCCTGAGAGACACTGTTTTACAAAGACTATAAAAGACACAGAGGCAGAAATTTCCTACACACACGTACCCTGACAAGCATTCAGGACTTTGTCCCAAGAGTTTGGACACAGATTCCGGGGTTGCTTTCCTGGGAATTGAGGGAAAGGATCTCAGTGTGTGCCCCATCAACAAATGGATGGTAAGATACATTGAATCCTAAGTTATATTAATTATATTTAGCTGTAAAATTCATGGCGCCTTTAACATCATGGTGTATACACCTACTAATAGCTCCTTTTTGTCCTTTTTCCTGTGAGTGTATAATTTAAGTCTTATGTCTGTTAATTTTGTGTCTATTGAATAAATAGTTCATTCCATAATAGACCAAATCAGCCATTATTAAAGAACTTCTGAACAAGAGTGGGTTTTGGGATGCTGACCACCTCAATAAAGCTACTGTTTGCTGCTGGAGGCCTGGAAAAAGGAGGGGACTTACCTAAACCCCACATCCTCTTGTAACAGTCTATTAACAAAAAAAAAAAAAAAAAAAAAAAAGGAATCTAAACCACCAGGAGTTTAGAAAACATCAGGTGTTTTTACCTTCAATGACAAAAAAAATTCCTAAAGAAGAAAGGTAACATAAAAATCCAAGCACATAATTCATTCCCAAGGTAAATGCACTGATGTCAAATTGTAAACTTTGAGGTGGTATTTCTCAATATCAATCTATCTATTTCATCTCTCTTTAGGATGAAAAAACCCAGAATATTCTGCCCAGTTTCCTCTGAATAAAAACATGGAAAACTGCAAAAAAAAGGGAGAAGATAGCAAACATTTTAGGCTATGAATATCCTTTTTTATATATATCCATTTTTTATCAGGTCATGAAAGTGGTCAAATGTCCAAACCTCCATATTATTACTATTACTGCAAGAAAAATTACTTATTGATGTCAGGAGGTATATATTCTCCTTTATTTCCTGAGACTAAATAAGCCCATGTAAAAAAGCTTTTTATTCCTTAATTTTGTCTGGTTTTATAAAACAAAGCAGATGTTTATGTCAAGTTTTAGCTCCTTAGGAATTAAGTAATTTGTTCAGCATGTGCTTTTTAATTAATTACTAAACAGTATAATACTAACGTATTCTTACTAATGGGATGCATCCATAGCTTCTGAATTGGTGTCTTGTTAAAAATAATACATAAATCCACACACTTTGCTTCTTGTAGTTACTCTAATTGTGAGAAATCCTTGAATACATGGAATATATTCACTATCTTTACCTTTCTGATTTTGGAATAAAAATTATCCATTATTTTTACAATGATTCCTTTACAAAACATTCTTCATGGCACTTTCAATGCCTGTTCTATGCTGTAAAAAACCAAAGAACTCACATTTCCATGTGACACAAACCCATGATGTTGAAATATGAATATTTAGACTACTTAATAAACACAATTCTAGTCTACTCTAATATAATTGAAGCATTAGCATGGTTTAGGAAGAAGAAAAAACGTGTCCTACAGATCTGGAAAAAAAAATTGAGTTCATACTATAAATATTGTAAACGTAATTTGTCTTAAGAGTATAGGAGTGTATGAATCATTCTTGTAAAATTCTAAAATTTTGCATTAAAATATTTGAAAAAAACTGAATTGTAGAGTCAAGGTTCAGAAAACCACAAAGTCCAGAACTCCAGGGACACTGCAGCTGCAAAAGGCCTGCCAAGGCCAGCACGGCACTGACCCAACCTTGGTCCCTGCACATTTTTCTTCTTGGCATCAGCCTCAGTCCAAGGCTGCTTTTAGTGCACAGCCTAGGATTAGGGTTAGGTCTCAGGTTAGCGTTCAGAAATCCACAAAGCGCAGATCTTCAAGCACACTGCAGTGTAAAAAGGCATGACAAGGGGAACGCAACACTGCCACAACTTCGCTCCATCCATATTATTCTGATAACACATTTTCAGCTGTGTCTAGGGTTAGAGTTCTGCCTAGTGTTAGGGTTCAGAAAACCACAAAGCCCAGTGTAGCAATTGGGAACAAAGCAACACCGACCCCCTTATGCATCTGAAGGGGTTCACTTTATTGTAGACATTGCACTCTTTTATACCTTTCATCTCCACCTGACATAACTGAAACCAAACCGAAGCCCAACAGAACTTAACAGACAGATGGGCACCCATGGGTTGGCTCAGCTGCAGTGCTGCTTCCACCCTGTCACGTGTCCCTCCACCCTGCCAGCTTCCCGCTCATACAGTGTCCACGCGTTCCTCTAGCCACTTACAATCTCACTCCCACCTCTCACTCAGCCGACTCTGTTCTCACTCACAACTGCCATGAGACCTCAAACAGCTTTCAACCCTCCAGCCTGTAGCTGCACCTTTCTCATAGGCCTTCTGGTGAGCACAAGCCTTCACTACTTATTATAATCCCATATCCTATATCTCCCCCCTCTTTTTTTTTTTTTATTTGTTTTTTATTAAGCAACAAAAACCTTCTAAGAAAAAATTTAAACAACTCCTAAGACATTAAAAACAGTGACAACAATAAGAACTATTACAACTCCCCAAAACTGTAACATATGGTTATAAGGTAGTAGCTATATATGCAGAGAACCAGGACACTACAACAAAAGGCTGCATACCCCATAATGTAATCCATTGCACATGGTGGCCTGTGGAGATGCAAGCATGGCCTCTTCCCAGTGTTAATAAGTTCAGGGGTCCTTTCCACTCTCCAGTCAGAAAGTCCTTTACCGTTACAGGTGGTATTAGATGATCCTTTGTGTCCCTAACCCGAACCCTAGGCAGAGCAGTAAAAGCAGCCTTAGGCTGAGGCTAGTGCCAAGCAGAGAGTGGAGAAGTGAGTTATGTTGTGCAGGTCTTGCACAGATCTTTCGTAGCTGCAGAGTATTTGAAGCTATGGGGTTTGTGGTTTTCTGAACCCTAACCCTAGGCAGAGCAGTAAACCCTCATGGAGAAGATACTGGCGTCAAGCAGAAGGGTGTGGAGGGAGCCATGTCATGGCAGTCCACGCTGTGGCAGTGTTCCCCTTGGCATGCTTTTTGTAGCTGCAGATTCCCTAGAGCTCTGGGCTTTGTGGTTTTCTGTATAGTAATCCTAGGCATAACCCTAGGTGAGTGTGAGATGGTGTCATGGGACAACTCACTCTTGATGGGCTGCAGTTGTGTCTAATCACAACAGAGTAGAAGCCGCCTTGCCTTTAATAAGCTGTAGATATGTCCAATAAGGAGATGATTATAAAAGAGTAGATTGGCTAACCATGAGAGAGATTACTGATGGTTGGTTATGATGCTTGTGGGATCCAACAGAGAGAAGGTATGAGAGCTTTGCTATAAGGCAATAATTTTCATATACATATACCTGTCCTCTGTGAAGGCCTCTGGAGCCTACTGTTAGTCATAGTAGTTTTTATAGTGGGTCTTTCAACTCTTAAGCAGCAAAAGAAGGGGCTGCCATAAATATATGCCCTGTGTGGGAAATGAAGAAGCTCTCAATAGGTGAAACTCTAACCCTAGGTGGAGGAAGAAAAGCCTCATGGGGATAAGACTGGTGCCAAGCAGAAAGACGTGGCTGGAGCCTTATTGTGGCAGCCTCGTCTTTCACTTGGCATGGCTTTTGTAGCTGCAAAATCCCTGGAGCTCTGGACTCTAAAATTTTCTGAACCCTAACCATAGGCCTAACCCTAATACTAGGTGTAGCAGTGCCTTTTTACATTGCAGAGCACTTGGAGCTCTGAGGCTTGTGGTTTTCTGAACCCTAACGCTAGGTGCAACCCTAACCCTAGGCTGAGCACGAAATCCTCATGGGGATGAGCCTGGTGTCAAGCAGAGACATGTCAAAGGAGCCGTCTTGTGGCAGTCTTGTGGTGCGCATGGCATGCCTTTATAAACTGCAGAGTGCTTGGAGCAGTGGAGTTTGTAGTTTTCTGAATCTCAAAGGCATTACCCTAACCATAGCCAGAGTAATAAAAAAAGTCTGGGGCTCAGATTGGTGCAAAGTAGAAAAAAGAAAAGGGACACCCCCCCCCGCCCTCCGCCCATGCTATGGCAGTCTTATGTGACCCTTGGCATGGCTTTTTACACTGCAAAGTGCTTAGAGCTCTGGGGTTTGTGATTTTCAGAACCCTAATCCTAGGTGTAAGATTAACCTGAGGCATAAGCCTAGCCCTAGGTTGAGCAGTATATACTCACGGGGATGGGACTGACACCAAGGAGGAAGTTGGAAAAGGAGCCATATTGTGGCAGCCTTCTGTTCTCCTTGGCATACAATTTGTTGCTGCAGCATGCTTGAAGCTCTGGGCTTTGTGGTTTTCTGAACCTCGACCCTATGCATAAACCTAACCTTAACTGCAACCCTAGTCCTATTTTTACCTCAGGATTTGCTGGGGTAATATACAGCTAATAAGATAAATAAAGAGATATTTGGTTGAAGACAAGAGATTGTGGTTACCCTGGAGTGGAGATTAAAAGCAAATTACCAGTGAAGAACAGGTTACTACTCTTACGCACTTACTGTCATGTAAAAGGCTTTTGTTTTGCTTTTTTTTTGTTTTGGATTTTTTGCCTTTTTTTGGTGGTAAGATGATTGCTAATGAAATTTGATAGTGGAAAAACTTGCAAAATATTGTTACTGCATACATGGACTTTCTCCTTTCCATCCCAACAAAATTAGTTGGATGATCTTGAGGTGCAGAATAATATTATATTTAATGGTACAGAATACAAACCCATATGCTTAGTTTGAATTTGATTTCTTGTTTCAGAGAACAACTACTGGATTCTTGTGGTTTAAATCAAATCAGAATCATAATGGTTTATTGGTTAGTGACATAACAGCAATGCATGAACTACAGATGCAGGGCAAATGCAAACAATAAAACAGCTAAACCACATGCTAGACAATTAACACATTTTACTAACTATCTACAAGTCCCATTTACCTGGAATGGAGATGCTCTGCAAGGGAAAGCATGCTAGGAGCCCTAGGTGGGATAGCAGGATCTCTCTCAGCACCCATTCTGGGGAGCAGGGCATGCTGAAAAGCCATTAGGGACAGGAAGATAGCAGAGTTTAGGCGATCTTAGGAAAGTCTGGGCAGGATGCATAAGACCTGTTAGCGACCTTCAGGGTCCTGACACTGCTACTCTATAACTAATGTCCAAAAGTTCTAAGGACCTTAAACACATGCACACACATCTACAAGCTCACCCTCCTCCACAGCCTTGAGATCTCCCTTAGGTGCACATTCTTCCTGCAGGAGACATACTGCCCCAGTTTTTTGTCCTCCCCTCCTGCTCCTCGCATGCTGTTGATACACCTACCAGTGAGGAAGTGCCTCAGGAGATGCACCTGCTCTGCAGACTGCCTCTACACTGCCAGCTTGTTGCTGGGTGGCAGCTGTGCTGTTCAACCTGGGCAAGTTTCAGAGTGCCCCAGGGCCCTGCTGGTGGGGACAGGATCTCTCAGATAGCTGCAGCTGTTCAGTCAAAACTTCTTCACAGTATGATGATATCCTTATTTAAAATGTCTCCAGTTATTTCTCTCATTGGTGTTTAATTCTGCTAATATCTGATTAAAACTGATATTATCTTTTTCCTAGTTTTGCCAGGTTTTGGTGAACAAGCAGGTTTGGGTATTCCAGTCACACATGATGTCTGAATTTAGTTTCTCTTATCAGTTATTTTTACTCAAAAACATATTACCAAGAGGAGGTACTGCCAATTTCCCCCACAGTTTGTTCGTAGATATCAAAAACTGTTGGAAGTTTTAGAAATAAATTGTCCTTACAATGGATACAGAGGAAATCCAAACAAGTTTATTACAGCTACTAAACATTTGGTTTTGAGTTAGATTCATTACTCTTATGTAATGTCTTTTCAATTACTCTTCCTTAAGAAGGAACAAGACAAATAGACAGTCTTTTAGATAAAGTGAGAGAAAATGTAGACTGCGTCAGGGATGATAAAAAAACTCTTTTACATGTTGAATGCTCATCAGGAGGAAAAAAAGGAGGTAAAGAATGACCTGATTGTACCGTGTGATGAGAAGGAACTGAATTCTGGCTTACAAACTCTTTATTCCTTTCTTTGATTTAGACACAAGACAAGTGCCTGCATCCATCTAGGAAATGCCAGCATGTTCTCTGAATGGAGCCCACAATGAGCATGAATCCCATTGTAATAAGACAGTGACTCAGATAAGCATGTGTCCATCAGATTCAAGTTCTGTGATAGGAAGTGGAAATTATTATTGTGATTGTACAAAACATTGGAAAGAACATGTTTTTCATTAACCTATGCTTAAAACATCTCATTCAAACAGCAGTGATTAAATAAGAATATTGTTAGAACAGCCTAAAGAATGGATATTCTGACTTCTAGGGAGATTTTAAGAGATCATGGTTTACTATAGTTTAAAGTGGCACTGATAACAGACACACCAGAAAATATTTATTTTGAAAATCAGATATCTAATCGTCTCCTGAACAAGAACAGCATAAAAAATACATTTATTTTTAAAGTACAACTTTGCCAGCTTGTAAATGGAATCATAAAAAATAAGGCTGGAACTGACAATGAAAATTCATCCAGACCATGCCCAGGCACAATGGTAAGAACAGCAACACTAATGAAAGATTTTAACTGACTTAATAATTTTGTTTGTTTTTTAAAACTGTACAGTTTCCCATTGAAGTCTATTGCACCATTTAGAGTTTTGTTTTCTTTTTCACTCACGTCTAGGGAAAAGTCTTGATGGCATTAATTGATGTCTCATTCTTCTTGATAAGGAAAACACTACTATTGATTTTATTTTTTTTTTTGTGGCAGCCTTCCCCAGGACACTTGTCATGTCCTGTGACAAGATTGGCCTTCTCTAAACCATCAGAAACCTAATTCTTTCTGCCTTCCTTACATTTATTTTGGTTTTGTCTAGACTGTTAGACAATTGTTTTTAGACATTGCACCACAGTTTCTTGCTGTAGCTGAGGTCTTGAGTTGATGACATCCATTATAATCCAGTATGAAATCGTTTAGTACAGACATGGTTTATTTTCCCTTTTTCATATCTATCTTTTCTTGTGTTTTATGAACAGTACCATATTTGGTCTATTTTTATTTCTTTTCATTTGAACAAAATAATTTATGGGGGAAAAAAAATCATTTTTCCTCAAATTTATCTCCTGGGCTTCTGTTCATTAATAGAAGTTACAATTACATATTACCTGACCTGGCAATCAGGATTTTTCTCTCAGATGTCTTAATCAGTGAAGAGCATGAACACTGGTAACAACCTACTTTGTTTTACCACAGAGGTAAGTAACATCTGTAATCCTTAGATTCTAATTTCCTCAAGAACCTATGAAAATAAAATAGTTACTATATAATTTATATATATATAAATAAAATATACATGTTGTATGTATTAATATATCATATATTATACACCATACATCACTATAATGGTAATTAAGGACAGAGGTTTTAATTTACAACATATCTCTTCAGATTTTACACTTTAATGTTTCTATGCCATATTGTAATGTTGTTTTTCTTAGAGCTTCTAAGAGAGTGAAATAAGTTTTTTAGTTTCAAGGACCGAAAACAGAATCCTTAACAAAACAGTTTTTTCCAAATAATTGCCTACTTACTGGAGGCTTTCCCCCATATTTCCCATGTCACTTGTTTTGAGCAGGTTTTTGCAATGTTTCAATGAGACTACAAACAAGCAACAGAATAGATATATATATATTTTAAAAATCCAACATAAATATTTCCCTAGTCTTTTAACTGAAATGCAATATATTGGCTTTGTTTTTATTTCTCACAGTTCATATTTTTACTGCTGTTTAAAACTGACTGCCTCCTCTTCTACTTGTTATTTCACTAGACTGGCATCCTGTCCCATACTAAAATTGCAAGCTCTGCTGGAGGTGTCTTCCTGGTTAATATATACTCGTGAGTCTGGGGATTAGAAAGGAGTGAAGGTTATTGGGGCTGCTGGTATAAATTAAGAACTAATTATTATTCCCCCGAAGTGAGGAGAAGTAGAAAAAAAAAATTACCATGAAAATGCAAAAAAAAAAAAAAACCCAAACAAATCCAAACATGCCTCCCTTTCATTGTTTAAATGACTTAGAATTGCATGATGTCTTGTAGGACAGTGCTTAAGACTATTATTTCCATTTGATTACTGACTGTTAGTCAGGAATGATTCCTGACTGTTAGAGTAAATCTGACCAGATCTAGTTTAAAATTTTAATTGCAACAAACATATTTGTGATGCATTTTCATAGTATCCAATATGTGAAAGCAAGAAGTGCTTCAAAAATGCAACATACTATTATTATTAACAAGAACTTCAGTTTTCTATAAATAATAAACTATCATAGTAAGCTCATGCAAAGGAAACAAGTAAATAAGCAAAAACTTGTGCTAAAGTAAGCTTAAGAATTCCCACAGAGTTGAATTCCAGGTTGTTATTATAGGAATAAAAAATATTTTTCTTTCTGTGACTGGAAAGCAGAAGACATTTCCAGCAAGATGTCTAAAAATCCTTTGGTATAGCTATCTTTATATTTGATTGCTTATAATCCGGGGCTTTTCTCTCCTGAAAGAGACATTTAAAATCCATTGTATTTGAAGGAAAGGCAATTAAAGTTGTGTTGTCACAAAAAAAATTCAGGTTGGATGGAATCTGGAGAGGTCTCCAGTCCAACCTCCTGCTCAGAGCACAGTAAGCTCTCTGAGGATGCTTGGCTATTTGTCCAGTTGAATCTTTTAAAATCCAAAGGATGAAGTCTATCTCTGTGGGCACATGTAAGGACTAACAGAGCACAGTTGCCCATTTCAAAACACTGCTAAAGCTAAAATAAACCACCACAGAGGGAACATGAGATAAGCACAGAAAGGAGGGATTTGCACCAGGAAGGCTCTAATTCCAGACCTCTGTGGCAAACAGTGGAAAAGGAAGCAATTGCTCATACATATACTGCCTTAAGTAATTTGAATGACATCTGTGCCCTCTGAATACCTGGAACTAGGACGGTATAAAGCTGGTACCACCAGAAGAATGACTCAGGAACCCTTACCACCAAAAAGCCCAGGGTGAAGAAGGATCAATGGAATGCTTCTGGATCCATGGCTGGTGACTATCTTGTCTTTCTCTCCCCCATCCCCCACTTTTCTATGTCTTTTTGTCTATCTTACCTTTACTATTAAAATAAGACCCATGTTATTGACTTCAGCATATGATCTCATTTGCACCACAATATAGTCAGAGGCATCTCCCACTAATCAGATAATATTAGCACCTTATTTGCCTTCATGACTCTTATTCTCAGTCAGAACCTCTCCTCTTTCAACTTATGCCCTTGTCCTGCCACCAAGCAGCTCTTGCCTGGAGGAGACCTTAGCTCCTTCCTTTCAGTAGTCTCCCTCTTGCTCCTCAGTGGGCCACTACTTTTAGGCTGTATTCACTCCCTCTGAAAACTTTTGCGTGATTTTCCTTGGGGCACATTTCTGAATACATGGAGGATAAGACTTTGGGAACAGTCTAAAAGCAAATGGTAAACTAGACTTAGACAATCTGATTATCTTCTGCAGTAACATAAATGGGTCTGTGTAGAAGGGGAGAGCACAGAGCTAGTCAGTGGCTTTGAGTTCAGCAGTTTCCCATTCCTGAAGCCTAGCTGGTATATAACAGTGTGGGTAACGGGATGTGTGGAGAGGTAAAGTACAGCAAGAATTTAGGTAGTGGTTAAGGGATTCAATCGTTTGTGAATGTGTTAATATTTGGAGGGGATGTGTAATACATGAAAGAAACAAAAGAAAATGCAGTGAATAGTGAAATATACTGTGGGCCTGCAGCAGCCCCAGTAGGAACAGCACAGGGAAGGGCTTCCTCAGGGTCAGGGATGGTATCAGCTATCTATATCTGGCTGGAGATGGTTAAAGCCAGGCAGAGATGGTTGGATTTTCCCTCTCCTCATGTTGCTTCCCAGTGGGAGCTGGCTTGTGGACTGCCTTGAACTGGCTGGGGCCAATGGCTTGACAGACATGAAGTGGAGAAATATCAATACTTGGTGTCTCCTACCCTGTAAGACAAACACCTCCCTACAGAGGTTCCAGATGAGCTGATAATAGGTAAGAAGATATGTCATCCCAAATCCTTGAGCAGGGCTCTGAGATGGATGATAGAAGGCGGTCACATCCATGATTTCAGTGATTGCCTTCTACTTCACCTTAGATCTGTTGGCACAGTTTTTTTGAAGACACACATTCAAAGGAAAAGCATGATGTCAAGGGAAGAGAATAAATTCTTGCTGTTGGGTTTTGGCTTTTTAAAAATTATTTTTATTTTAATTTAAGTTATTTAAAACCTTTCTAATGAAGATGCTCTGCAAATAGAGAAGCTTGTTAAAAGATACAAATAAGGCATACAGGTAATTAAAGTGTTAAAGCATTATTTAGTTTAACAATAAACTTCAGCTCCACTCACGTACCATATGTTCCTTTTTGCCCATGACAGAATTTTAAAAAATATTGAAATTGTAATTTATGGGGGTTTTTTTTGGTTTTTTTTATTGGTTTTTTTTGTTTGTTTGTTTTTTTTGTTGTTTTTTTTTTTTTGAGAGAGATCCATGACATTTGCATTAATGCTCTCAGCTAGTATTTTCCTAGTCCTAATTTTTCCTGCCATACCATCATTCCCTTTAAAAAGTTATTATAAGCTTGATGTTAACAAGCTACACTCCTTTCCTAAATTGAAAAATCATAAAACTCCTGCCAGATAAAAAAACTATGGTCTTGAAATCAGAAGAAAAGAAGAAACTTCTCAGATAAGTGCTCCCCAAAGTAAACATTTTTCAGCTTTTTCTTGAATTCTTTTATTGAGTCATAATTTTCTTGAAATCACATTAGCTGTGAGACAGTATAAGGAATGGAGAACAGAATTATCAGAATCCTCAGGTGGCCTCAACTACCTCATTTAGTACTTAGATAACTTATCTATGGGAGGCACAGGTTCAATCAATTTTGGCTAAGAAAGGACTGAGATTTACCTTTTTTACTTCTTTCACTGCTCTCACCACCAGATTTGTACAACATGAGGGTACTAAGAACAACTTTTTGTTATGGCTTTGCACTAAGGATAATTTATCTTTTCTCAAATCAAGAGACTGATATCAATCCATGCAAGAAGTATAATTTCAGATGATGGACTGGAGCACCTCTCTTGTGAATTAGAGTCTCAATAACATACTTAAATTAGATGTAACAGATGACATAAAAATTATTTCTGGTTCAATTTTATTTTACTTCTTTTTCTCCAGACTTTTCTCTAGCCAGTATTTTGAATTATTTCAAAGTGTTCAATTTTATTAAATCTGTTCTATATGTAATGACTGCTAACAGGAAACAAGGGACAACTGCTAACATGATATGTGCCAAAATTATACAGAATGAGATAGAATAGATATAATTCACTGTATTCCTGAGAGTTTTCTGTTTCAAATAAAAGATATTTAATGGATAGCTCCCTTTATCAACCTTACAGTTAATTATCATAACACTCAAGGAATTTGAACCTCATATGATTTGAACAGCCATGCTGAAACAACATTCTTCCAAGGGCAATGTTATGTGCAAAGCTCTTGCAGAAGCAGAAAATAAGGAAAGATAAACCTTTTCATGATCAATTTATCTTTATTGAGCAACATAGCTCTTCTTACATGATAGGTACCACCCAATTAAAAAAACACAAACCGCTAAGCATCCCAATACTTCTAGCAGGTAAACATAATTTAGAATTAACTTATGCAAGTTCACTTTCTATCTGAACTCATACGAGCCATTGCCTTAAGGTAAGGACTTAGTCTGATATCATTAATTAGTCTAGTCTCATTAATTTCAAAAAAATAGGGTCCTATTTTCCCTTTGTGGGCTTCATATTTCTGATTCATATTAGAGTATTTTGCCATAATTCAAAGAACAACCTGAATTTGTGGCATATACTAACATTATTTTCATGAACACATAGAAGCTATGGCCACTTTCTTCATCTTCCATCTTGAGTGACCTCATTCCATTATGGAACTCAGTATAACCTTGACTCCTGTAAACACTTGGAGCATTTTTAGATACATTATACTCATACTACAGTAATTTAAAAAAATCAAATAGTTCTAAAAATACCAGATTTTAGGCAATTTACTAAAACATTTATTATGAAGGCAATAACAAATAGTGGCCACTGATATTATTTACTTTAAAAACATATGCAATTTTAAATTTATGAAGCAAAAATTGACACAACGTGAATGCAAAAGAAAATACCCAAGTATGTAAACAATATTAACAAATCAGTATCCTAGGTAAGATAGGTCCTGAAACAAAGAATTACCTGTATAATGCCTAGTTCTGTCACAGACCTTTGGTCTTTAAGAAAAAACAGATAGTGCTGCAATACATTGTTGCAGGGAATTAATCGACTGGAAAAGAAAGAGCATATGCTGTGTTCCCAATTCCACTTCTCAGCATTCCTATCATATCAATATGGATATTTATAACATTATTATTTATTCCATGTAATATGTTCCATTCTTTATTCATTTTTGATTACTTCAGATGTACCTAATAAAGCACCCACATATCATTTTCAACATCTTCTGAATGCAAGAATATGACTTTTTCTCTTTTTTCAGTCCTACCAACATATGAAAAGTTGTTACCTTCTATTTACTAAAACTTATGAAAAGTGTAACCTAGTAAGCCACACCTTCGTGAAAAATCAACACAGTTTCTGTCTCTAGACATCTAAAATTACAAGAATAATTGATATTTAATTTAGTTTTTCCTCTTATAATTTTACTATTGGGATTTATTGTGTAAAATTAAAGCAGCTAGTTATGACTTTATTTATAGGTAAAATGTTGAACATACGTTATTACCACCCTATCTAATGTTTAATTTCTCCTTCAGCATACCAGTGAATTTTATTTACTAAACATTCATTTAGATGCTCTTTTTCTTCGGTTTTTTTCCTTTTCTTTTATTTGTAATAAACATTACAGTAACATTTTGGTACAATAATTACAGAAGGCAGTAAACTATTTTGATCTGGATTTAGTCCACCTAATTTTAGGCTCATAAATGAGGTATTTGTATTGTGACTATATTTTATACTAGAAAGTGGTAAATTGTGGAGCATATTTCAGATAAGCAAAAATTAATTATTTCCATTTACCCAATAGTGAAATTATGACAACAACACTCTTATCTAAATATTCCATTACAGTACTAAAAGTTAGATGAAATATATCCAAACCACTTTAACAGACTGCAAAAGGGTTGAGACCAATTGCATTCCTTTGAGAAAAAGTTTCTATTCAGTAAGGATAAGGATGGCAGATTAAAGATATAAAATATTTTAAATTTTATTCTGAAAATATAAATAATTTTATTTACTATTCTTATTTTCCAATAATAAAAAATGTTCACATCTCTTTTGAGAGACTCCCAGATTACATACTTTTGAAATTTTTAACTATTAAAGCCCTTGTTTTCTAAGGAGAAACAGAAATTCTAAGCCATAAATTGCATTGCTTAAAATATTGCAGTGCATTTCTCACACTCAGAATTGCATAGCATTTTTGCACAATAGCTCATTGAAATAACCATGTACATAAAATTATTTTTACCTTCATAGACAGTAGGGAAAATCCTGCTTTAAAACTAGAAGACAGGACAAAAAAAGTTGCATCCATTTTTTGTCATGTTTGATTATATCTGATGAAAGAAAACTTACTTGTAGGACGATATACTTTGTCAAGGTTACATGCTAAAAGTTGAGACCCCTGTAATCCAGCAACTGAATTGGAGAAGGTACATTATTTTAATAGAAACCAGGAAGCAGTAGAGAACAAATTCTGGATGATCTACCATTTATTGAAGTGAACTCCAAGCTGACTAACAGCATTTCCATTGGCTGTGCATGCTATAGGGCCTGATGGAATAAAGTCATATTCTCAGGGCTAGAAGTTATTTACTTACTGTTGTTTATATCTGTGTTTTAGAGGTATGTTTAACAGTTTGACGTTTATTTTAAAAGTTGCAGGGTTGTTTTGTTGTTTTTTGTAGTTTTTTAATGGCTGGCTCTTTCATTTCATATGTAAACACATGTAATATATAAACAGTGACTTGGTGCTACATTCCACTCTAGTGTCAAGTCTCTAAGAATTGTGGCAATCTAGCAGAACTGCTTATTAATCCATGAAACAGGCATTGGTTCTCTGTGACTTAGTGTCGTGACAGGACTCTCATTGAAAACTTCACAGAAGGGCAAGTGAAAAGACCCTTAAGTATTTTCTTGTTTTTAGGTCCTGATCCAGAAAGCTTCAAATGCATGAAACCCCCATTCAGTGAGACATCTCACTTAAAAATTCTGTGAATATTTTTCCAGCCTTAGATATCAGATAAACATACATAGCATAGGTATCTCAGATGGAGGGAAGGATAGTTGAAGAGAGAGCATAACTTATTTGGTCCAGAGAATCCCAGACATAAGTACAGGCTAGGAATAGAACTCATTGAGAGCAGCAGAGAAGGTCTTGGGGGCTCTTGTGGATGAAGGGCTGGACTTTAGCCAGCGATATGCACCCACAGCCCAGCAGGCCAATCATATCCTGGGCAGCACCAAAAGCAGTGTGGCCAGAAGGTTAAGGGATGTGATTCTCTACCCTCATGAGACACCACCTGGAGTGCTGCATCTCCAGCTCAGGAGTCCTCAGCCCAAGAAAAGCATGGACCTGTTAGTGAGCCCAGAGAAGGGCCATGAAGAAGATCAGAGGGCTGGAGCGCCTCTCCTATGAAGACTGGCTGAGAGACATGGGTGTGTCCAGCACGGAGAAGACTCCTGAAAGTATTCATTGCATCTTTTTAGTGCTAAAAAGAGGTATATAAAAAGGAAAAACAAAAATATAAAAAAGGAGGGTTATAAAAAAGAGACAAGAAAAAGAGTGTGATTGTCTTGTGAGATTTTCTTTCCAAAGTAATTGTGACATAAATATATGAAAGCACACAAAGATAACTTTATATGAACTTTGCTCTTTCTTTCTATTCTTTTGTTGGTTGAGCACTCTATTTTTTCCCGAAAAATGTACATTTAAGTAGCTTTCTGGTTGTACTTTTTGTTCATATTACCATGCTTGCAAGCCAGTTCTACATAAAGTAGACTACAAAATGTCACTAGTGTTTCTTTTATTGAACAGCTTTTTATTCTACAAACTTTCATAAAGATACTTACCTTAAACAAATGTTATTTGGGCATTTTTTCAATTCTCTTTTCTGAGTCAAAAAGATTTATATTTTCCTGAAAATCCTTTTAGCATTACTTGCCATTGTTAGTTTCTTTGTTTTAGACTTTTGATGATTTTTTACCACAATGACATCAAAACACTTGACAGATGCATGTGGATTGAATCCCAGATCAAGACTTCCATTCTCCAGATGGAAGCAAGGACTATGCTCCAGCCCCCTCCAAAAGGGGCTCATTGTTCGGTTTCCATCAGAATCATTGCTTTTAGAGACTCAAGAATAAACAGTCAATTTAATTACTTTCCAGAAAACATGTACACACAGTAAGAAATACGCTAAAGACTTCCAGCTGAATTTGGTTTGAAGATTTTGGAATTGCAACGTGCAGAACAATACAGCGGGAAAAACACATGACATTTGCAGAGCCAGTATGTACATAGATAAAAACTGTCAGGAGTCCATATGCTCTTTTGTTATTAGATGTGTTTATACTGAGAAATGGAAAAATAAAGACAACAACAAAAAGACAATGTGGCTTGAAAAACCACCTCTCTCTGCAGAAAACATTGCCCACAAATCAGAGCTGACTAACAAGGCCAGGAATCTTTTCATTGCCTTTCTTGCAAGCCATTTTTACAGCCTAAAATCTCTGGCAGCTCTATCAATTCAACTAGTAATCCTCAACAAGAAGAATGGCTATTGGATAGTAATGGCACATCCATGGCCATTTTTTCTTCTTCTTGTTTCCATGACACCAAAAAATTTATGGCTGTCATGAAGACATGATTCACACTCTACAAGTTCTATGTGTATTGCTCTTTTTTATTTTTCCATTGTTTAAATTTGTGGTCAAGTATTAGGATCATAAAAATGTAAAATATTTCCTTCAAAAATATTTAGAGGAGGCATTTTTAATACCTTTCCTATAAGCAGTGAAATTCATAGAATTTCTGAAGTCAAAAGGGAACTGACCATGTCAGGTCAGTAAATGAGTAAAAGTTTCCAGTGATTTAGAGTCATCTAACTCTGCTTCTTAGTGTGCCACACTTACTGACTGAGGCTCAGGTAGGTCTGATCATAGCTTTTAGTAATCTTGTCTCACCTGTTGCCATGACACTATCTCTTTGCCAACTGCAGTACTGGAGGGAAAAAAGGAACCTTTCCTCTGGCTCCAGAAGCCACACATTTCCTGCATAATCCACATTGGCAGTCTCCACTTTTCTTTAGTACAGTTTCTCTTTGTTTTTTTTTTTCCCATGCAAATTATGGTTCAGGCTCTTGCCTCTGCAGCATCTCTGGACAGCCCAAACTAGTCAAATGTTCTTGTCCTTGGGGCTATGCTGCTTATCCACATGCACTCACCATTCCTACTCCTTGTGACTGTGGATGCAGTTAGACCACAGCTGAGAGGTGAGAGCCCACTCTTCTGCCAGCACTTGCCCTTCCTCTAGTCCAAGGTCTGGACAATGCCATCATCTCTTTAAAGCTCTGAGAGGTCCTTGGTCTTGAATACCAAGGACATCACCAGCCACTAATGGGGTATATGGTCTTTCATTCAAAGTCTTGTTATGGGCAAAAAGAAATTAATGACTTTTATGGAACCAGGATTTATTTTTAATACAATTAATGTTTTCACAGTTCAATCAAAACCACAATCAGCTGCCATTACTAGTCCAGTTACAATGCCAATTGCCCATATAAAAATCAATACAGAAAATTCTCATTCATAATACATTTAAAATAGTTCTACCATGACATCTTCCTACCATCCTTCTCTTTTACTCTGGTATTGTGGTTTCCCTTCCAGCATTCTTCAGGACACAGCTTGAAAATTTTAGATTTCCCAGATGAATTTACCTATTGGAATGGAAGGATATAACAACTTGATTCTTTGCAGTTCTCAGAAGAAGCATGGTGCCAATGGCAAATGTGGCTGCCTCCTCGTGGGGCTTCTCTTGGGGCTCTGGAGTTACTCTTCTCCCTTTCCCCGTGACACAGAGGGCTTTCCTCCCCACCTCTGGCATCTTTCAGGCCATCATTGTTGGCCAGCTCATTGCAATCCCTGAGCTAATGGTATCCTGGGTGCTTTAGGAAGGGCACTGCCTGCAGACTGAGGGAAGTTATTCTTTCTCTATTCACCCCTGGTGAGGCGACATCTGGAGTACTTTGTCCAGTTCTGGGCTCCTCAGTACAAGAGAGAGATGGAGCTCCTGGAGAAGAGTGCAACAACAGTGATTAAAGGACTGGAGCATCTCTTTTAGGCTGAAAGGCTGAGGGAGCTGGGCCTGTTCAACCTTGAGAAGAGACATCTGAGAGGGGACCTCATCAATGTCTAATTACATCTGAAAAGAGGGTGTCAAGAGGATGTTTCCGGGCTCCTCTTGGTGATACTGAGCAATAGGACAAGTGGCAATGGGCAGAAACAAATTCCACCTGAATAAGACAAAAAACTTCTTTACTGTGTGGGTGACTGTGCATTGGAACAGTTTGCCCAGAGAAGTTGTGGAGTCTCTCACTGGACATATTCAAGAACCATCTTGAAAAAATCATGTGCCATGTGCTCTGGGATGACCCTGCTTGAGCAGGGAAGTTGGACCAGATGTTCCACTGTGGCCCCTGTTAAGATCTGATTAGCGAGAGATGTCTCTGCCCGAATTAAGGTGCAAACAAGATCTTATGCCAAAATCAATAATAAAGATTTTATTTAACAATATGTGTTAAGCAGAGAGAGAGGAAAAAATAGAAAAGAGGAGGGAAAGAGAGAGAGAGAGAAAGACCAGGCAAAAGGTAGTCAGCAACCATGGATTCAGCAACATCCTTCTTCAAGCTTTTGGTGGTAGGGGTCCTGAGGTCATTCAAACCTTCTAACTTTACCCATCCTGTGATTCTGTGAATTTCCTATGAAAATATCAACATTAAAAAGAATTAAGTACAGCTTTAAGCTTTGTGAAGCATCAGAGTGAGACTTAAGTAAAATGAAGATCCTTAGTGATCCTTGTGTGCTTTTGTGAATTAATTCCTTCTGAAGGTAACACCTCGATTTCTGCATGTGCAGAGAAATACATACATACATATATATATATATATATATATAAAATATTAATGGATTCACTACGCAGTTCCATATGCATAGATTAATACTAAGTAAGCAGAAGCTTACAGGCCCTCACAATCAATATGATTTATTTCTATTCCATCAACAATATAAACCAATTAATTTATGAGGAATTCTTTTATAGTTATCTAAAACATTAGCATGAATTCCCTAAATTAAAGACTGCATTCTGTGAAATAGAATTTGTAAATGTTATACAGATCCCTGTAAGAGTCTACTTAGTGGATTGAGAGTGCTGAGAATCAAGGATTCTCTATAATTAATCTATTACATAAAGTAAGGTAGGTTATTAGTACACAGGAAACACAGAATTATTTTGTGTGTCTCTGTCACTACCAATTCTCTGAAATAAGGATTGAAAATTGTACAACCTACTGTGAAGTTGGGCTGAGGATCTGTGTAGTATAAAATATTTACAGACTGATCAGACTAACAGCTATTAGGGGAAGGATTAAACTTCTTGAATAGGTATTGACATTTTGAGCTGCCCTGGAGCATCTGAGAAATTTCTCCTGATCTGATAGATATGCTTTAGAAAATCATCATGCTCCTGAAGCCTCAGCTGACTGTGAGGAAGGTTGCCAAAGAGCATCTCAAATTTCATCCTATATAGAATCAAATGAGTCAAGCCTCTAAACTTTTAGATTAAATTACTTTTCTCATCCAATAGCTGTTTAATAAATCTACAGTGACTACAATAAGAATTTATAGACTTAGTGTGCATGTAAATTCATGTAAATGAATGTAATACATGTAAAGACGCCTAATTGTTAAGTACCCCATTCCAAAACAAATCTCATCACTGGATTACAACTTTCTTTTAAAATACTAAAAGCAACATTGACCTTGCCTTACAGCCCAAGTACTTGGGCACATTGGATTATTGTCTGAGAAGAACATACATACAAGTATAGTTGATGATGGAATACTTTTGTGTTTAAAGCAAATCATTGCGTAGGTACAGTGTAGGAACAGTGTAGGCACTGTGAATGTGAGATTCATATCTCAAATACTCTTCATTTTGAAGCTCTACATCAATTTTCTTGTTAAGAAAGTGATCACAAAACACCTAGAAGTATTGTGATGACAGTGCAATAGAACAGCACCATAGCAGCGCTGTTATAAAGACTGAACAATAAATAATTTTAAAGGGAAGCCATATTAAATTACTTGGAAAATAATATTGGCATTTTTTTAATATAGGCATTTAAATCATTCAGCAGTTGATTTCTCAACTTTAATGCTCTTTTCTTCTTGCGTGGAGAGAAACTACATATGATTGTTATTTCCAGGCAATTATATTTGTGTCAGGATGACGTAAAGTAAACCTTTAGTTTCTAAATTGTTGTTAAAATACGGGTATTATTTACCTGACTACTACTACTGGACTTTAGACCAACAAGAAAACAAACAACAAACAGTTTGAAGGGTCAGGCACCAAAACCATCTCAGAACAACAATTTCATAAATAATTTCAACATGGATGACACATTAATAACAAAAGAAAATGTCAAGTATCAGAAAACAGTAGGAAAGAGAAATTTAAGGAATTAGGACTGAAAGCCTGAAATAATTTTTATGATCTTTCTTTATATAAAAAATGACACATCTTGCTGTGCATAGTTGTTATAATTTTTTTAATGTGTTCTACATATTAATAAATGTGTTTATATGATGTATTTAAAACATGGAGACATTCAAGAGAAAATAAACATATAGCTATTAGATCAGCTATAGATATTTGCATCTGCTGTGAGATGTGATAAATGAAAAAGATTCAGAATAAAAATCTGACTTCCAGCTTTTACGATTTTTTTCCTACATTCACAAATTATCCAACTTTAAAAATTATTCAGATTGTTTTAGCCTCTGTCCTGCGTCTGCAGCCAGATAGGAATGTACCTGTGTCTGAACCAGAGACCACCAATTGATGAAAACTCTTGCAATCTGGAAAGATGAAGTTTTCTCCCTAAAAAAGATATAAAATATTCTTCCTTTAAAGAGTAGTACCCCGAAGTATTTAATATGCTGTAGGAAGTATAGGGAGAGAGAGGGAATATGAACTATTTGGAAATTACTGTGGAAGGTAAGTTATGAGCTAAAAACATAAAAAGAAGAAAGAATGCATCATAGTGATTTAGAGAAATGAGGAAGGCCATCTTTAAAAATATGATAGGTCCTGAAGGCTGATATAATTTGATATATTAGACAAATAATCTATTCAAATTGAATTATAGTGAACATTGAGGATGAGTCAACATACTTATTTGCCCAGGAGAATTAATGTTTGTAGGAGAGTACACCCAGAATTAGGGTTTCTAATGACTAATGAGCTTGAGGCTGCTGTACCCCTATTCATTTGAAGAATTTTGAATTCATGGTACTTCAGTTTCGATTTCTGCAAAATGGCAAAAACAAATCCACTTTCTTATGAAAATGTCAGGTTTCTCTATCCTTTCTTCAATTTGTAGAGTGAGTTGGAGAAAAACACAGAGACTAAAACTCTGACTTCCTTATCTAAATAAAAGCAAAATGGAAAGGGGAAGAGAGATGTCTGAATAACTGTTTGTCATTAAGAAAACCTAAAAAGTTAAAGCTACGCTTGCGCCCTCTGCTAAAAAATTTTTCCTCCTATTTGATCTCTTGTCTCTATTTTACATATTTATTTCTAGAAAATTCCTTTTTCATCTAGTTTGAAGTGTTGTATCCTGCTCTTGCAGAAAAAAAATCACACAGCTAAAGCATGAAGTAAGGCTTATACTTCATTTAATTGCTCAATGTTCTACTTGCTAGAACATGAAGGTGGGATTGATCCGTGAAGCAATTACAAATAATTACTCCTTGGTTTCTAAGGCTAATGAGACCAGGATTCTTCCCTAAGAATAAATGTATTTGAATCATGCTGAAGTTACTTGTTTTCCTTAATAGGGCATAATTGACAACTGCTCTTCAATCCGCCCTTGTTTTACCTTACTTTTTCTGGGAGCTAGGGAATTAGTTTCAAAAATTAATGCAATAAAAATTTAATAAAACTTACCTAAACTAAAAAATAAAATAAAATAAAATAAAATAAAATAAAATAAAATAAAATAGTCAATTCTCCAAAACCATGTACTTACAAATGTAGTTCATGAAGCAGCTGCACAAATGCTAAGAGTAGCAGAGGGAAACTAGCAGGTTTAAGCGGAAGTTCCCTTTACCTATGCTTTTTTAATGTTAATGTGGGAATGGAATCACCAATATTACATCCAGATTCATATGAATATGAATCAGTAAAATGTTTATGTGCTTTAATGGTGGCCTGTGTATTTAGATTGCAAAATGTTTTTTATTATAATTTTAGGCTCCCATTTTTTAAAGTTCATTTTAAATTAATCATATCTTCTAATATTCCTTTGAAATGTGGAATTATTATACCATTTTTGTGCATAGGAAGAGATCTGTATGAGAAATAGCTGCCTAATGATTTCATCATCTGACCTGAAAAGAAAACTTGTTAGCATAAAACCAGTAGCAAAATCTACAACAGCAATTCCCAGGGCAAGTTGGAAAATAATACAATGTGGTCAAGAAGAGCTGATAGTCTGTTTTTCTCAATGTATATTTCTGGAGGTTGGCCCAGCATTGTTATTTATTTATACATATTGCATCCAGATAATGAAAATGAGATACAGGAAGGATACAAGTTCAAACAAACAGAAAATAAATACTGTATTTTAAGCATTGCATACATAATTCAGTTCAGTTTGAGATTTAAAGAAATAAATTAAAACATTCATAAGAAAGAAAAAGGGTTTTAAGAAAATTATTTATAACACAACAAGAGTTAGGGCAGAAATTTCAAAATACCCTATGCCAAGTAATTGCATTTAGCTAATAAAATTACCATGGAATATAATTAGGAAGCATAACTATATAGCAACAATAGGGTAACTAAGCCAGAAAATAATAAAATACTAAAAACATTTTACTTTAATAATTTGGAATAGATTTTAGGTTAGATAAACTGATTAATTACTCTGTGTGCTGCATGAATTTTTCTGTCGAAATATCTGTGACCATAGGAACAAATTCACATGTACATGAATAGTCTTTTTTTCATCTACAGGGAAAATAACATTTAGAATGAATACTTACAAGGAATTAAAAAAGATTGTAACTGCTTATAAGATTTTGTGTCTGTAAATATTTGGGGGGTCGCAGTAATGTACTTTGCATATGGTTTTTCTGCAACTTAAGTTGAGAAACACTGCCATCTCAGGAGACTTGGAAATACCTTGACTGTAAATCTCCGACTGCTTTAAACAGAAAGACACCCATCCCATCTACACTTCCTGAGAGACTCAATGCAGTATGCACATCAATCATGCTTGCATCATTGAATTTTAAATAAACAATTGAGAAGGAATTTCCCTGCAGATATAGAAATTTTCCTTAACGTGAAGTGGAATGAATGGTAGCATACACTTTCTCAGTAGCTTAATGTTTAAACTATTTAATCAAGAAGTATAATTCCTGATTACTAAACCTGTCTCTGTTTGGTGGTTCAGAACAACAACTCCGACATTCTGAGGGGGTATTCCTGAAAACTATTTCTGAGGTTTCACTTCAGGGGAAGCACCTGAAATCTTGCTCTCCATTTTTCAAGAAATAATGAAACTATATAAAAACATGGAATGGTCCTAAAGGGAAAGATAGTTGTAAATAAGCAAATGAATGATCAAAATAATGTATTTAGGTAAGAAATCCCACTTTTTTGAATACTTTTCTGTCAGAATTATAATTATTAGACACTGGACGGCCATTTTCTCTGTGATATCTGATGAATTAATATGATAATTCACTTTCCACACATTAAAAAGGAACTGAACAGGTACTTCCATTTTGTGAAATATTAACCTTACAGTGATCACTACAAATCTCTATGCTTGAATTTTTCCATATCTTCCATTATTCTTTCAGCCTTCTTTGTCTACAAACTCTCCTAATCATGACCATGATGTACATTCTTTCCAGTGTAAAAGGATGTTCCAGCATCTTTCTGACAGGAGTATCCTTTCTGAATCTGTCAAGTTCATACTATTTTATGTTCATTTCTGGAAATGCATACTCTGTTATGTCTTATAAAGCAGCAACTGTTTCCATGGAAACTAATAAGTTTAGTACTATACTTAAAATGCTTCACATACTGGATGAGTCCTAGTAGTTTTGAAATTGCCCACGTTAGTTCACAGCCTAAAAAAAAATGCAGATAATAACAATGATAGTAATGATGATGATGATAATAGTAATAGTAATAATAATAATAATAATATAGACAGTTGCTCTCATTGAATGGGATAAAAAACCAAAAATGTGACTTAAATTAAATACCCTTGTTAATTAATTGAAGATGTTTAACGCTGTGACTTTTTTTTTGGTTAAAAATGTACAAATACCTTATCCTAATGCTTCAATCAGAGGAAACTGCCTTATTTCCAAACTCTTTCCAACACAAGTCAAGTTGGAAGCAAACACTACTTTTTTTCTATTTTATTTGCTTGTCTGGAAAGTTTTTGTTCTGGATTTATTATTTTGCTAAATCTTCAAAAATAAAACCAATTCCGATTTTTCATGTTTTTCAGGCCAATTGTAACTATTATAGTTGAAGACCACTTACTTAAAGTAAACTTTTGGTTGCTAACAAGTCCAAGATCTTTTCCATTTATTTTAATTGCTTTCTCCATGTGAAGTGGCTTATTACACTAAGTTCTGTATTTTTTCTTGTTGAAACACGATGATTTTTCTTTCCACCTATTTACAAATTTTTGTAATTCAAAATTACTTAGAAATAATTTTTAACTTGAAGCAAAAAAAATAGAGGATTTGGTTTGATTTGTTTGGGCTTTTATAATAATCTTTTTGCTCTCAAATCAGGAGGAAAAAATTATATATAGAAGAATCTACATATTTGCAATCTATAAAGGTGTAAAAACTGTATATGCATCTAAGTGAATATAAGACTTTTAAAGAATTTTTATTTCTTCATCATACACAAGAAAACATATGGGACCTTCATAAAATCTAGGCATTCTACCACGTTTGTGTAAACAATATTTTATTACCTAGAAAGTTTGAACATGTATCTGAGATGAGGGAAGGCAAAAAAGAAAGAGATGAAAAGTACTTCTTGAAATTGCTCACATATGTAAAAAATTGAACATAAGAATCTATTCTGTACTGTGGATTTCAAAGCCAAACAAAATTAGAGCATCACTAGACTGTAATGGTTCATTTAATTATGTTGTAGGAGACAGAAATGCTGCTTTGCCAACCTATTATTCATTCATGGTATTAGAGTCCCAGAAAAGGTATAATAATCATGTCATACAAAATATGCTGCTTTCTAAGGTAGCAACAAAGTAGGAACTTATTCAGCTTCAGATCTATAAATCCAAATGCCACTTTTCTAGAACTCAGACATGAGCAAGAAACTGAAGTTCCCTTTCAGAATCAATGGTGCTCTGATCAGCACCATCAGTAGTCTGGGGACATATTCAAGTGACAGTGTGAATTTTAGACTAAAACGGGGCATTTTAAAGATGGTTCCCTGCCTTTGAGGGTTGAATGCCAATTTGCAAAGAGATGCTAAAGATCTTCTGAATTCAAAGCCCAAAAATAACTAAAAAGCATAGATCTGATGAATAACCTAAATCAAATTCATCTATACTCTTCAGAACAATAGAAAACATGACTGCATATCGCAAGAACCATTTGCTGACTTGGAAGCACAAGCCCAAACCAATAAAGCTGTATGCCAGAGAACATAAAAGAATTATATATATAAACTACCTTTGTTTCACATGAGATTTTAAGGGTGGAATACAAAATAGCTGAATGATGCAAAATTCCCACCACAATACTTTTAAAAGGTTAATGGAGGAATTATTCTGAATATAAAGAATTACTAAAAACATACCATTGAATATATATAAATTTAATTTTGCATCATGACAGCCTCTTCATGGTTTCTGAATTGTTATAGTCATCCCTTATGGTAAATCTCTTATTGTTTCATTCTCTGAACACTTTGTTGCTTTGCCTGATTATTATCAAGGACAACCAAGGTCATGGAGATGCAGAGTGGTTATTCAGCAATTATAGTTCTTGCATCATATCAATAACTTGTTCCTTGGCAGACACCCAAATAAAAGAAGAGCTAAAGATGATTCAAAAGAGAATACTGTAGATTTTTCTTAGTGGTAAATAAAGTTAGGAACTGTAGTAAGAAACTTTTATGCCACAAACCCTTTAATAGTCTGAATATAAAATGTAGTCATAGAAAATTAAAAATAGGGTTATACTAAATAAATAAATAAATTAATTAAATGTATCAATAAGTAGCTTAGACAAACTTATGTAGAATGAAATAAAGAGAATGTAGGTAGATAAGAAGATAAAATAAACTACGAGGACCTTATTTAACTGTGAAGTACATTTAAAAAATAGGTGATACAGAAAAGATCAATGAATCAGTTATGATGTTCTGATCTCTAGAATGCAATAATTGAGTTGTGACTGGCCGGTAGGATAGTGGTATAGACCAAAATTAGGCAAGAAGAAATTACTACTTAAAGTAGATTGTAAGATGCATTGGTGAAATTGTGGCATCTAAAGACCTAATTTAAAATGTTGTTTTAACCACCAGTGATGATTGCTCAGCTCTTCTCTTGCAGTAGATTTAGCAGTGGTATTAGATCTATAAATAAGAGTAAGAAAAAAAGGACTCAATAATTAATAAATAACAAATTTCTTTAGCTTCAGCACTCTGGAAAATGAGAAAAAGGCATAGTCAGTTAAATATCTAAATTTGATAAAGATATACAGAGAGGATGAAGATAGAGATGTTAGGATTTATCAAGTAGAGATTTGTCAAGAATTGACTGTGTCAAACTAATTTAATTTAGTCTTTTCATAGAAAACCTGGCAGAGTTAATAAAAGCAATAATAAAGCTGATTCACTTTGACTAGTGGAACTTTAGTTCAAATGACATTTTCATAAAAAAATACTCATGAAGAAGGTAAAATAACCAAGAAGGTGCATGCATAATCAAAAAATACATTTAGGTTATCAGACTGTATTTCTAGTGGGGATTCACAGGGACCTATGCAGGAATTTGTTTTGTTCAGTATTTTCAGCTGTAGTTTTGGGAGAACTGGAGAGCACACTTAAAAATTTCCAAATGACATGAAACAGTAGGGAGTACAAGCTCTCTGAAGTACAGTTTTTCAAAATTAGCTCAGTAATATGAAAAAAAATGATCTGAAATTGGTGGGTGAAATCTAAAAAGGATGACAAGAGGGGAAGGGAGGGGAGGGAAGAATACTTCAGTTGGAAGACACCTGCAGTGATCATCTAGCCCAACTTCCTGAAGACTTCAGGGCTTCCCAACTGACCAAAAGGATATTCCATACCATATGACATCATGCTTAGCAATAAAAGCTGATGAAAGAAGAAGGAAATGGGATGTTTGGATCAATAAGTTTTCCTGGAGATGGCTGAACACCTGCCTGCCTGTCTGCCTGGGAAGCGGTGAATGAATTCTTTGCTTTTCTTTGCTCATGTATGCAACTTGTGCATTAACTATCAAACTGTCTTTATCTTGAGCCATTTCTTTTCTCACTTTTACACTTCTGATTCTCTCCTTCATCCCATTGGGGTAATGAATGTGGTGCTTAAAACCACAAATCTATTTATATTTGATCACTAGAAAATAATTTCAGTCATTCAATATTGGTGAGCAAGATTTCAGAGAAACACAGGAAAAACAGAAGTCCAAGTAATATCCTTTGGAGGCACAAAGGAGCTGCAGCCCTTTTCCACTAAATACATAAACAATTTTGGCAATGTGGATCATTCTTCTGAAGACAAGTGCTTCACTTTTGACTTTTTTCACAAATATATTTAGAAATCTAGATCCTGTCAAGTAACATTTGTTATAGAAATGTAGAGATACAAAAAAGGCTGCCATCCTTTGACTAGCATTGTGGGAAGTAAAGACAAGGTGTTAAGAAATGTGGAGTAATATAACCATGTAACTGATATAAGTTTGACTTGGAGCATAATGGGAAATTGCTGACATGTTTCAAATGGTACGGGGAGGAAGATGAGCAGAATAACAGAGAAGATAAATAATTTTGGCAGCAGCTCTTTGGGCTGCAAAGATCGGGGAGTATGTTTAAGTTTAAAAAAAACCTAAAAAAATATATACAGATATTTTGGAACAAAAACAAGAGTATGTATTACAAAAATGAATATATATCCATAGCCAGAAAAAAAATAAATATCTTTAGACAGCTATTGAACACAAATCATTCTTTTTCTTACTGACCAATATTGTCTTATTTTTTCTGAGTATTCTCAGGTCTGTCTAAGTGCATCTGTTATCCTCTGTACTATATTTAACTCATAAATATCATAAAGCAGAGATCATGCATCTGTTTCCTGCTTACAGGGCTGTTTGTACTCGAAGATCTTAAGACAAGTTTGGGCTGGTTTAGTGTTATAGTAATACTTATACTGATATATTTGTCAAGAGCAAATCAAGCCAAACAATTTTAAGCCTTGCTTCAACAAAATTTCTGGTTTAGTTTTTAGGAGGAAAAGGAAAAATGTAACTTACTTGATCTGGTTGACATTTTGTGTTTTGTGGCATCTTCATAATTAGACTTAGAAAATTGGGTGGCACAGCACTAAGATGACTGTAGAGCTCACTTAAAGCATGTACTTTGAAGAACAGTTAACAGTGTCTCAGTGGAAAAATAGCCGAACATTCCATGTGAAGTGCAGTACACTTAGCAGGTTCAATTAAATAATTGCTTGAATTATTTAAATAATACAATAAAAAGGTGACATTGAAAACTCATTTGCTGTTCAGAGTTGGAGATGGTTGCAATTTCTGAGGACAAAATTAGAATTTAAACCATCTTGATTAAATAGGAAGAATGATTTAAAACTTATCATTATCAATAATTATTATTGATTAATAATCAGTTATCAATCAATTAAATCCAATAAAGACGTGGACAAAGTTCTGTGTTCAATCAAGAAATGTCAAAATCACAACTGGAAAAAGGGAAATAAACAACTGGAGAAAATGCTCAACAAATATGATGGGTGATAAACTGAACCAAGCCAAGTGTGATCCTATTGAATAAAAGTAAAATTTTATTATTGTGTAAATCTTAAAGACTCTCATGTGTATAACAGAAGGCTGGTAAACTTTCATTTGAAATGTTAATTTTAGTTTTTAAGCTCTAGAAAGTATGATTGTAGACCAATGTATTTTTACCAAATGATTGACAATTATGCCTAAGAAATTTATAAATAAGTTGGAATGTTTTTCTTCTGACTGAAATTATTTATTTTTATGCAGGAGAGGATAAGACCAGAAATAATGTAATTATCTGTAAGTTGGGACTTACACAGTTAGAAGTCTTTCTAAGAATAGGAAATGTTGACTCTTACTCAAATATCTATTTCCGCTGTTTCAAGGGGAGGGTAATGAACACCTTGTAGAACACTGAAACTATGCTTTATGTTTCAGAAATGGAGGAAAAGAGACATTTACAAACATGTTTGTTCAGGGTTTTGTTTTGCTTTATTTTTTTTTTGTATCTGAATGCTCATCTTCAGAATTTAAAACAAAATAAAACAAAATAAATCTTATTAATATTAACATTTTTGAATTTTGAATACTCACAGAATTCACAGAATTCACAGAATGACTAGGTTGGAAGAGACCTTCAAGATCATCAAGTCCAACCCATGCCCTAATGTGGTTACTGCGCTTCAAAGAGAGAGAAAGGACAGCAACACACACGGACCTCATTTGGGGAAAAAAGGCCAACTTTATTGTACGGACATCCCGTATTTAAAGTGTGTTACGTGCAGCTAGGACAGGACAGTAGTTCATTGGACGATTGGGACAAACATCCCCTGGGACAGCATGTCCAGATGTCTCATGGGAAAGACACCAGGTGTTAATCTTTATTATGAATTCCCTTCTGTTTTTCACCAAGTTATCACTCTGGGAGACTACCTCCCTTAACTGAAGCTGTAGTCAGCTTGTCAGCCTGGGAATGGACCTGAGAGTCAGGAGAAATCCAGGCCTGAAAAGAACTGCCAAGCTGCAATTTCCTAGCTCTCTAAATGTGTGTGTCCACAGCCTAACACCTCAACTAGACCATGGCATCGAATGCCACGTCCAGTTTTTTTTTTAAACACATCCAGGGATGGTGACTCCACCACCTCCCCAGGCAGACCATTCTAGTGCTTGATCACTCTTTCCATGAAAACTTTTTCCTAATATCCTACCTATCTTTCCCTTGGTGTAGCTTAAGACTGTATCCTCAATTTCTGTCAGTTGCTGCCTAGAGAAAAAGACACCTGACTACAACCTGACTACACCCACCTGACAACAACCACATTTCAGGAAGTTTTAGAGAGTGATATGGTCAACTCTGAGTCTCAGATTCTCCAGGCTAAACACCTCCAGCTCCCTCAGCTGCTCCTCACAGGGTTTGTGTTCCAAGCCACTCTCCAGCCTTGTTGCCTCCTCTGGACGAGCTCAAATGTCTCAATGTCCCTCCTAAACTGAGGGGCCAGAACTGGACACAGCACTCAAGGTGTGACCTCACCAGTGCTGAGTACAGGGGAAGAATAACCTCCCTGGTAATATGTAAATATTGAATATGAAGACTTGTTAAATGGTTAGTTAATAACAAAGAGAGAAATTCTTTGGAAAGTTACTATTACATCTCAGGTATCTCAGCCTTTCCTCATATGAAAGTCCACAGAATAATTAAGGTTGAAAGGCCAGTTGGTGCAACCCTCCCTTCTTGAATTCCACCAGGAATGGAGTTTCACAGTCTTTATAGGCAAGCTGTTTCAGTGACTAGTTAATCTTTCAGTGAAGGACATCACAATCCTGTTGTTACTCTATCTGGTGTTGCTGAATGCCAGTTGTCCCTTGAAGAAATTGTATGTTCACCTCTGGAGCGTTATCCATAACTGGGTAGAATATGTGTTGTTTATTATATCCGGAATTAACCAAATTGCTCCACCACCTACAGAACTGAGAAAGAGCTGTCTATCTGCCAACCCTGTCTGTGTCGAGGCTGGGTGAGGCTATCCTTTATGTTCTAATCTCTTAACTGTCTTTGTGGACTACTTCTGCAATTTGTATATCCATACCTTTCTTGTGCTGGAGCACCCCAAGCTGGACACAGCACTCTAGCTATGACCTAGCTCATGCTGAGCAGAGGTGAAGGATCATTTCCCTTGATTCACTGGAAATGCTCTGCCTAATATAACTCAGGATTCTATTGGCCTTTTTAATACAAGGGAGCATTATTGGCCCATTGTCAGTTTGTGGTTGAACAGGAATCCAAGGTCTTCCTCAGCAGAGCTGCTTTCCAGCCATTTACCACCAGTCAGTCCCTAGCATGTACAAGTGCCTGGAGTAATTTCTCTCAAGGTGCAGATTTTTGCCTTTCTTTTAGTTGAACCTCAAGACATTCTCCTCAGCTTAATTCTGCAGACTGTTGTAGTCCCTCTGATGACAGCACAATCTAGTGAAGCTCCTATTCCAAGTTTCATATCTGTAAAAACTTAGTATAACTGAGTAGTAACTCAGTAATTACTCAGTATGCACCGTCTCAGCATACAGGCCATAGGTGAGATGTGAAGCAGCATTGGTCCTAGCACTGACCACAGAGTACAGAATTGATGGCTTGCCTCCAGCTGGACTCTACCACTGATCACAACCCTCTGGACCAAGGCCATTGAGTCATTTTTCAATCCACCTCAACATGCATTTATCTAACCTGTGTTCCAGCTTACCTATGAAGATGTTACAGGAACAATGTCAAACACTTCACTAAGGATAAGCCTTACTACAGTTAACAATGGTGGACTCCTCTATATATATTCTATCCATGCTTTATTCCTCATGAATTAACCATTTTCAATTTGAATTTTGTTGGTTACACACACAGTATGAAATTAAATTAGAATTTGGTGCTAAGTTTTCTCTTAAAAAATTACAGAAACTGAATTTAAGTTTCTGTTCTGAACCAAGTATGGGGAGAATTCAAAATAAGTCACTGTCTTAATGACCTCATCTCTATGGTGTAATACTGTTCTACATTCAGGTCACCAAATATCAAAAGTAACAGCATCAAGAGGAAAAACTGTGTGACTCACAGCAGAAGGCAATGAATATGTCATAAAATTTGTTCAATTTGTCAAAGTATTTAAATAAGATTTAAGAGTGCTCTAATGACTGAGTAATATGTTGAACGGGCAGAGAGTCAGCACTGTCACTTTTTAATTTTGCCCTCCATTAAATATGTCCCAAAACACTTAATTCTTGTGTGGGAGAAAACCAGAAGGTGAATTTGTGAATAGCAGAGGTTGCCCCAAACTGAGAGACTATCTTTCTTTCAAGAAAGGGCAAGAAGATCAGAAATAATGGGAAGAACAATGCTAAAAGTGATAACAATAACAATGCATCATAATGAAAAATGATCGTTTTAAGGTGGGTTTTACCAGTAAAAGCTGTATTAATTTTTAATATTACTTTCTATTTATGTCTGGAGAGTTTTCTGCTATTAAAATTAAATATACTCTGTCAGATAAGTAATGAAAACCAACTCACAACAGTTCAGCTTTAAAGAAGTTATCTAGCTAGAGGAAAAATGTGCATTAAATCCTAGAAATTACAAAATTTAGGCTTCCAGGATTATAGTTCGATTGTACTAGCTATTCTTTAATTCAATAGATTACAAAATATAGGTAACAAGTATTTTTGTTCAAAGATGTTTTTAACTGGAACTATACCTTCAGGGGCCGCTGTACATGAGCATCTGCTGTAGCTTCTATGCAGAATAGAGTTATTTCAAATTTTGACATTCCAGCCCAAAATAGAAAGTACATACTAACTGGCAGAATCATGAGACTTACCAATCAGGAAAAATAGAAAAGTAAAAGAAAAGGGAAAATCAAGAAGGAGAATGGGATTATAACAGAATTTACCTTGAAGACAACCAACCACAGTCATTTGAGGAAGATGAAGTACGAAATTGTACAAGATAAATGAGAAGCAGTCAATCTATACGAAAATTATATTAAAACTTAAAAAAATAAAAAACTGAAACAAGAAATGCCTTCCATTTTATAAAATATAAAAATAAATGCCTTCTGCAATGTTAGCATATATTAACTAACACAAATCTTAATATTCACTACTTTATCCTGTCTCTTTTGTGAATATTTTGTGAATATTCTTCCTGAATCTTTTTTGAGTATTGCTAAAATTAATATGTAGAAGAATGAAAATAAATTTAATATTAGGATTTTACTCTGTAAACATGGAACAGAGGTTCATTGTGTCTTGCTGCATTCTGTGAGTAGATTTTGTTTTGATTTATTTCCAACACTAGCAACAATGTTAGAAAGAAAAATAAAGCAAGAACAAGTAGGGCAGAACCTGATGAAAATAAACTTGTAGGGGAATACTGGGGACAACAATAAGTAAGGTAGCAACAATAAGTAACAGGAAGCTTGGAACCTACCAAAACGGAACTAAAAATACTGCATTAAATTGCTTCTGAACCGCAAAGAAATATTTTAAACATAGAGATTTGGTTTGGTTTGTGTTTTTTTTTTTTTTTTTTTTTTTTTTTAGGAATGGTGTTCTAAAATAACAAAGCATGACCTCATTTGTGAGGCTGCTATGAAGATCAAATGGAAAACAGAGCTACCTAATCATATAAAAATGAAAAAGGAGGATAGTAGTTTTTACTTTTGTGTACAAATAAATATTACTGCTGTTTGCTTATTCTGGCTAAAATAATGTGCACTGTTAGCTTACTGGAAATCAAGTAAGTAATGTATTTAATAATCTAATCCAGTGAAGGGAATTTCATACTTTGTGAAATGTTAATTACATACTAAAATAAATAAAAAATATTTATTACTTAGCAAAATTACAAAAAATACATTAATCTATGCTAGTAAATGTTAACAAATCAAACACAGCTGCTGGCATATAAAGGTATGATAAATAGTTTATGTTATAAATGAGTTGGTGTTTGGGATGAGATTGTAAATTACAAGTAATACAAAGTAATTTGGGATTATTAAAGAGTTGTTGTTATGAATTGTTAAGGAGCTGTTATTATGAAGTTATGTATCCTTAAGCAGTTAATATACGTAGTCAATACAATGTAGTTAAGCATAATTAACGAATTGTTATAGAGTAATGTTTTGTAAAATGAATATTTGTGTGAAAATTGTTGTTAAACTGTTGCAGGCAGGTTGTAAGTAGGCAGTTCTGCAGTGCGAGTGTATGGCCACTAGGTGGGAGACCAACCGGAGTTCAATTGGTTAAATGGAAAGAACATTCTGGAATATGACATCATGGGTGAGGACATCAGTTTGATCTGTAATTGGGGGCGAGCTGACCTATAAAATCCCAGAATTCCAAAATGATTGGTCAGAAATGCACCATGCTATGAGCCAACCAGCGTCCTGAAAAGGAACCAATCAAGGAAAGGATCCAAAGTGCCCCAATCCGTGAGGAACCGAGGGTATAAAGACTGTCCAGATGCTCTGCACCTGGTCCTCCTGCAGGAACTCGGTTCCAAGGGAGCACCCAGTGCCTTGGTGTGACCCTCACACTGCCGGCTCTTGTTGCTGTTTCTCTGGATTGTTGTGCGGGGTGCAGGCTTATCCCGAGTCCCCATTCTCAGCTGATAATTTTTTTAAAAAATAAACGAGTTAACCTTCGCCAAAGCTGTTGGCCTCGTTTATCGCAGTTTATAAATATTCTACAATATTTTTTAGTGCTTGGGTATATTTAAAAATAGCCATATGCTGAAGCTTTCCTAAAATCACGCTCAGACAAATGAGATCTTTAGTCCTTCTATACAACTCTAACACATGAAATGATTCTGGCATAAAAACCAAAAAAATCAACAGATAGCATTTGGAGGAGAGGATTTCCAAAGGCTCTAGATTTCATCTACTGAACTCTAATGATTTAGGTATGTCTGGGAAAGCAAAAAATGAGAGAGAAGCTCTAAACATATTCTCTTCTAGTATACCAAGGCCATGGAAATAAAAAGGTGATAATGCAGTTTAGACTATTGACTACTAATTAGCTTTAGATATCAAGAAAGTAAGAGACATTGGCTTGGGGTTACAGGGCCAACAAGGCCATTGTCCATGCTGAATATCTGTCAGAGAATAAAATATTATGGTTCACAGATTAAACATTGTTATGAAGGAGTTATTTTGCCATTATGGAAAAATTTGATAAAGAAGCTACAGTCACTGAAGCCCTTCCCTCCCTGAAGATGCCTCCTAACAGGAACTTTGGACTGTGAGTTATTCACTTAAGGGAATTCAAGATAAGACACTATTGTTTAATCATCTTAGGTCTAGGAAGAAACAAACTAGGATGAGGCAGAAGTATGCATCCACAAGAAAGCCAAACACAGAGCTGTGCTGAGAATCATCTCTGGCTGAGTTTGGGGTTGGGGAGGCCACAGCCCACAGACTCATTTTTTGAGAACACATTTACACAGACTGTCCCCTGACCGAGGTGAGAGGAGGAGGATCCATCATCCCTTACAAAACCAGTCTAGCTATGGTACCCCCAGGCCCGGGAAGGACACATCCAGGGGATAGTCACAGGAGAGGCATATGGGGTGTCATCTTCTATCAAAGACCACTAAAGTTCTCCCCAGACTTATTCCTGAGGCCTTGTACCACAGGACTGCACATGATACAGAGAGATGCAACTGATCCAGAGTCTGCTGCAAGAGACTGAGTCAAACTGCCCCCACCCCCCGCCAAGGGAAGGTACCTGGGCATACCCACCTGGCCTGAAAGTATATTAATTAACTGGATTCAAAGTTTTCTCAGAGGAATACCAGCTGGTTAAATAAATAAAACAACATTCTCAGTCACCACCTAGTATGTATTAAGGTGTTTAAATTTTAATTTAAAGGAAATTATCATTTAAAGAAAGAATGAATAATGTACGTCTTTATATGGTTTTTTTAACCCCAAGGAATTGTTGTCTGAACATAGAGGGAAGTGCTGAAGCAGAAGATGGATGCAGAAATTGTATAAATCAGTGCATTTTGCCAAGTAAAGGTTGCAACAGAATAAGAAGTAGGGAAATGATAACATATTTATGCATAAGAAAGAATAATCAATATTCTGAAAAATTAGTTGATAAACAGCAAAAAAAAAATAAAACCACTTATGAGTAGGATCAATCACAAAATAATTTTATATAGCTTTTCCAATCTCATCTATGATAAAAATATGAATAAAGAGTAAAGCTAAAGATTTTTCAAGGAATACGTATCTGAGAAAGCAGCCATTATTATCCATTAGTAACTGGATGAAGTTTAATATCATTGTTGTGGGGTCAGTTTTGTATGCCTTTATTCTTTGAAAAATTCTCTCTGAAAAGATTCAAACCTAACATAATTCACTTTTAAAAAAATGAAACTTAGCTGTTCATTCAGAAATACTTTAGTCTAATTTTTAACAAATGCCCTTTAAAGAAATATGACTAACTATATAGATCTCTATTTGGAAACAGGTGTGGTTTCTGTCATTCCCACATGGAAAAAAAAAATCAAATAAAAACCCCTAAAATAACAGCACATTTTTCAATAAATCAAACTTAAATTTACTAGTGAAAAAATAATAGAAAATTTCATACATATAGTGTGGTTTATAAGGCATGTCTATAGATGAGGTGAAATTGTTGAAGACAGCCAAAGGAAGAGAGTATATTTAATTTAAATTAAATTCTTCCTTAGGCAAAACTAGCAGAACCAGTCTGACATTCTGGTACTGAGCTTTCTAATAGTGAGACTACAAAAAGTATTTAATCTTAATATGTAGTTGCTCTAAAGAAAACTCAGTAATCTTTTAAAGGTTAACTTTTACTGTTTTATTATTCTTCCCAGTTAATTCTTGCTATCAGTAATTTACCTCTATTAAAAACAAAAGTGTACTTTGAAAAGCTTGTTTGTGTGCCTCCAGCACTGTTCTGGATGCTGATGGCCAGGCTTGACCTGTCCTGGACAAGACCAAGCCACCTTTCCTGCCATCCTGTCTTTGTCGTTTTAGGGTTTTAGAACTTGGCTTCTGGTATTTTTTTGATGAATCCTGGAGGTGCTAATGATGCCTCTCACCAGTCCCACCAGCAGCTGTACCTGTGACTCTCCTGTCTTGAAGAAAACTTTCTCACGACTCGCTCAACAGCCAGGTCCCCATAATGTGTCAGCACAGTATCAGAGCTAGGACTGATACAGCCTAGAGAGTAAACAATCAATCTTTGGTTTTTTCTCTCTCCCTTTTTTTTTTTTTTTTTTTTTTTAATTAGATGGTCAGGTTTGGGCTAGCAGACCTCTACTTGGGATTTCATCTATTAGTGATAACCAAATTAAATAAAAACTTCTAATTAACTAGATATTAATATACACACTTTAGATGGTTGAGGGGGGAGTTGTATATCTGTTACGATGATGTGGCTTCACGGAAAATTAGATTTTGGGGGTGGGAAAATCAATATACAAATGTTACAATTTAGAAAAAGCATGATGAAAAGCAGCAGAGGCATATACTTCTTCTATTAGCCATAGTCATGGAATTATTTGAGCTAGAAAAAAATGGTGCTGGAACAGATGTTCTCATTCAGAAAAAGTTCTTGAGGCTCAGAGAAATAAAAAAGCTTAAAATTAGCCTATTCAGTTATTCTATACACTGGAAAATAACCATTTAGCAAACTCTTCCCTTGTCACTCTTCATCCCTGCCTCCCATTCCAAATACCTACAACAGAAGTTTCAATTTTAATGAATAAATCACAGCTTTCAGTAATGCCTGAATCACAGTGTCAGCCTACTTAAATTTAACACTACTGCTTCTGAGAACCAAGAATCTTTACCAAAGCCAGAGACAAGATGGACAGCTGAGGAGAAGTGTAATGCCTTATACACTCTACCAGACGGTGAACTTCTAAGGATAAGGAGAAAAAGCAGAAGCAGTTGTGGAAGAAAGAGTGACAGTATTTTTCTCGCGGTCAGTGTCTCCTATATCATCTCCACTGAATACGTTCACAGAAAATATTTGCTCCTCCAAATATAGAAATAAATAGTAGATAGGAAATGTCTTGATAAAAATAAAAATCAAAGATTTAAAAAGCTTGTAATAAAAGTATGCTGAATAGTCATACACTTTGAGGATTAGGCTCAGTCATAACAAGAAAGTGTCAGTTCTTATCTCATTAAAGATTCCTACTATTAAACCAAACATCTTATTTTTGGGGTATATCCTGCTAGCAGAGATAAAATTGGTGAAGCTTAGAATACAATTTTGATGAATCAGTAATTTGCACAGTTGCTTTTACATCCTTTTTGAAGGCCAGTACTAGAGAGTGCCCTAAACAGGATGTGTTAGATATATTGATAGAGAAATAAATACCAACCATAAATCTGCATCAATGGGAAAAGTTTCAAATCATGGTTATATCTTATCACAACGCCCAAATTCTTTGAATTAATAAGAATTATAATCGAAAAATATTGTACATTTCTACTTGATGGCTCCACAGGCTGCTGCTAGTTTGTTTTTCCTTCTCAGAGAGTGATTCTCTCTTTGGATTTGGCTGTCAAACAATTTTAATTAATTTTTCAACTTATATTCCAAGCTTTTTTTCTGGTAAACACCATGCCTGTATAATAGCATCCAGATGAGGAACTTCCCTTTCTCTAAGGCTTGTAATTCATTATAGTGACTGAAATTTATTTGAAGGTATCTGTTCAATCATGATCATTTCATTCTCTTTATCCGCGGCAGAGAAGATTTATTTATGGCATTAAAATGGCTTCTGAGGATTTTTTAAATTCAATATTGTACTGCTGAAATGGGAGTAAAATGAGGACGGAAGTGCAAGATACAAAGGGCACAAAACTAGGAATATTAAACAACATAGAACTTATTTCATGTTATATTTGCCTGAAACGGTAATAGACAGTCTTTATGCTGGTTTTGCATATCAGGATGCAGATGAATATCAATGTAGTGAGTAAGAGAGATTTAATACACCAACAGCGCAATAGATTGAATTATAAATCAGAATATTTTAATTTAGGTAAAAATGTCTCCATTTGAGAGTTAAACTTGATTGAGGATTGCAAATACATAAATGTACTGTTTTAGATCTATAGTATGATAGTACCTTTAAAAGTATTTTTATGATTAATATAATACTGTGTTTTGTTTATTACACGCTCCTTTCATTTACTTAGATTACAGAATATACTTTAACAAGAATTACTATCATTCTGTGCTATCAAAACCCCCTAAATACAACAAACACATTAATGATGGTTTTTGGTACATTTCTTGGGGTCCCACTGTAGAAGTGTCCATATTAAACAGCATGTTCTTAGCTGTGTTTAAAATAAAGAAAAATTGTACAAGTGTGCATATGGAATAATACATGTATTGCATTTCTGAAAAAATAAGAAAATAAAAAAGTGCACAGACTTATCGTTAGGTAAGTTTGAAATGGCATAGCATTTGCAGAGAGAGAAAACTTGACAAAGATAAGAAATGTAATGGGATGATGTTATAAATTAATCTGACGTTGCTGACAATATTTCCCATGCTAGAAGCAAAGAAAACTAGTCATCTTTGAGAAAAGGGGACTGTATTCTCATCTTGGGTGACTGATTGAATAGAATTTAATTACTTTTATTAGGATAATGATGAACATGATTTTTAAGGACACCTCTGCATAGCAGAATGAAAGTGTAATCAAGAGTTAGCATAATTTTCCTGACTTCTAAGTCATTCAATATCAGCAATAAAGATGTTAATATTTATGAATATACTGTGAGAAAGCAAATACTTCAGGATTAAAGATTTTTCTTCAGATTTTCATTTGATGACTGTTTTATTGTATGACAGTGGTGATAACCACTTATTCTGACAAGACTGTGACTATGTGATATCCAAAATACGTGGATAACAGCAGACATACTTCACTATTTCTCCACTGATTTAGTTGTTTCTGGAGCAGTCACCACCCCTCACAATTTTTTTCAATTAGATTTTACATGTTCCTTTTCTCTCTTACAGAACAATAGTCAATAAACTTCCCATCACCTAGGTATCATCTATTTTATGCAGTATATACATTTCTACACATTGAATATATTTAAGGTTCTGTAAGGCTCCTCATATATTTTATGGTAGGGGTGCACTTTATATATTGATGCATCATGGCCATTGCATTGACAAAAGAACAAGTTATTTGGATCTTGTGTGTTCCATAACTTATTTCCATAGGTATATTCTACACAGTAATATAGATCCAGTTTATTACATAAACCATATATAGTTTATATATAGTCTCTCTCTCTCATATATACATATGCAGTTTATATACTCACATGAGAATTAACAAGCAAGGTATATTGTAGCCTGTACGTTCCTCTTTTCTTTCTATGAAAATGAATTACAATTCAGAAGTCCAAGCATAAAATAAAGATTGACATCATGGACCTTAAAAATTAATTTAACATGCCAGTCAGGTAAACCTTTAAAAATCCTGCTGATAAGACAAATGATCAGATAGGTAATATAAAAATTTATAAATTGCTAACTGGAGGGTTGAAATCCATCTCACTGCACTTGTCTTCCTTCTTCCCCAACTTGCTTCTCAAAACTGTAATGCCACTAAGTGGCTTGAATAAATTTAGAATGCATTGTATTTTATTATTCCATATTTTTCATTAAAAAGATTAAAAAAAATGAATTGAACCCCAAATATCTTAACATTGTTTGGTTAGAGAGGATGAGGTGATTTTCTTTTTTTGCAAACCCAGATGTGCTTCAAGCTATTCAACACTAGGTGTTAGTGGGTTTACATGGCAAGGTTTTGGATAGCAGATCTACAGGCCATAGGCATGGCACATGTAAGTAGAGGCCAGAAGCTGTTCTCATGCCCGAAAGAGACAGTTCCAGCCAGCTTCAAGACAGACCTCAGCAAAATGAAACAATCAGCTATTTTGGTGGCACCTCTATGATAACATATTTAAGAAAGGGTAAAAACTTCAGTAAAACAGCAGATGGGAGAGAGGAATGAGAAAAATTTAGAGAAATAACCCTGCAGATGCCAGGATAATTGAGGAAGGAAGGTGAGAAGGTGCTCCAGGTGCCAGAGCAGAGATTCCCCTGCAGCCCATGGAGAAGATCATGCTTATGCAGGTTGCTCCCCTGCACACCATGGAGTTCCACAGTGAAGCAGAGAAATTGGCAGTGAGGTTGAGCCTAGGAACATGGAAAGAGTCAGGGGAAGATGTTTTAAGATTTTTTATCATTTTTCATTATTCTATTCTGATTTAGTTGGAATAAACTAAATAAAGCTGAGTTTGGTTTTGTCTGTGATGGCAGTTGGTGATCTCCCTGTCCTTATCCCGACTTATGAATTTTTCATTGTAATTTCTCTTCCCTGTCCAGTTAGGGAAGGGGAGTGAGAGAGCAGCTTGTTGTGCAGGTGACTGTCAGCCAAGGTCAACCAGCATTATCTATTTCCCTTTTGTGTAGTGCAAAATGGATATGGAGGTGCATGCTTTCAAGGAAAATTCAAATTTAATTAGCAAAATCAAATATATTAATGCCATAAAGGAGCCTTTTGTATTGCTATATTCTTTAACCTGTGTTTTAAATGGGAAATAATTGTAAGTGAATTCCAAATATATTCTTTCAGTGTTCAAGAGAAAAACGTTATATGCTACTAGTGAATCATGAAACTTTTAAGGAATTTTACTCAAGAATCATTTTATTGTTGCCACAATAAAAATTTAATACCACAGTAAAAATTCGATACCCACTCTGGCTATGTACATTTTATTTGCATTTGAAAATAACATAATTCGTCTGCCATCTTATCAGATCTTTGGAAGAAAGATCAAGTTTTCTTTTAATCAATGTATTTTTGTTTAATATTTATTACTTTAATTAAGGTCATTATTTCTAAATATTTTTAGCAAAATTCAATTATATTGACTTAGTATTCAACATGACATATATAGTAAATGCCTGTACAATAGAATGGAGTCAGAGTTTTCAGAAATATTTTGTTGCTTGTCTTCTGTTGATGGTTAGAAGAATTAACTGCTGATATGTGAAGTGTTTCATCTACAACCTCAAAGGAATAAATGGAATTTCTCTGCTCAGATGATTTGCACCAAAGAACACAAAGCCACTGTTAGTATGCTAATATAAAAGGCTCCACACCAGCAAATCGAATAAGGACCCTATTCAGGCACAGGAGGATACTTTTCCATAGTGTTTGGCTCTTACTAGCCCTTTTCTAGACCAGGCTTGGGAGTACTTAAATACACTCTATCAAATAGACAGCATGAATAGGGCCATCCTGCTCTTGAGGGAATAAATTCAATCACAAAGCTGTAAACCATGGTCTGCTTCCTGCCTTTAGGGTCAGAGAAAGAGCTTGACTGGGATTTATTTATATCATAGTTTTATTCAAGATGATGCAATTTCCAGTACATGAATTACTATTGACTCTGTGTAATGCTTAGCAATTAATTTGAAACTAGATTCCTGGGAGAATCAGCCAGTCAAAGGAGTCTAGAGACCTCTTTAGCTGACAGACATGACTTGTTCAAATTGAGGCAACATGAAAAATTCTCTAGACTCCATTGAATATATTGATTATATTTTCTTATACTATTACAATTCCTCACTGTAGAAAGTGTTTACATGCTCCTATTTGCCCATACTGAGGAATCTGCATCAGCAGCTGAATCCCACCCAAAGGTCTGAAGTGGAAAAGCATCTTACAGGATATATTTCAGTCTGTAGTACTGAGATTAGTGTTTAAGATTATTCATCCCACTACAGTTTACTCAAACTCATTTCCACTTCTAATCTCCACAGATATAATGATGGAGTCTGTTATAGACCATAAAACCAGGAAGAACAGAAAGATAAAATATTCTATAATTAGAATTCCTCAAACATTGTGGAGTTATTCAGGAAAATTCTGGAGCGAAGTACATGGAAAACTATTTGCGTCCTAATTTATGTATAAAATTATTCAAATACTAACATATGTTATTTCCTAGAGTATTCTGACCTGGAAAAGCAAAGAAGTGCATATGGCAGGAAGAAGCATGTAGGTAACCAAAAAAGTCTATAAGAACTGTTGCCTGACTGACAGAAAGGCATTTTGAACTCGAAAGAAAGGTATAGCTAATGAATGACACCTTGTAAAATGTTCAGTAAAATGACACCTAAATGCAAATGTAAATGTTCCTTGTAAAATGCCTATGAGATATAACTGAAATATACTGCATCCTGGTTGTTCAGTGAACAAGCAGGAAAGTACCACATAAAACCACAAAACTGACTGCACACTTAGAGATAAAGGGTGGCTAAAAGGATTTGCATTGCATGTATAAATGGATTTAATCCATTCTGCTTATGAAACACTTAAGATTTTTCAGTCATGTAGCTCTGTATGTTTGAATTCTATAGATTCTGAAAACTTCTGCGTTTCACCTACCTCTTTTTTTCATATAGGAGTAAAAACCTTGCCTAATGAATTAATAAATTACCTGTTGTAAGAATTGCAAAACCAGTAAAAACCTGCTATCCCAAAATACAAGGTCTTAACAAAAAAAATATATATGAGAGCCAATACCTTAATAGGCATCACTATCTCTGGCAATATAACTTATGGATGAATTTTGATTTCACAGGGATATCAGCTGTAATTTTTTTTTTTTTTAAACTAATTTGTGGCATGAGAGAATGATCTGACCAACAAAATAAATAATCCTTCCAGTATTTCAGACATCATCTGGACTTGGCAACAATGTAGTAATATTACTTTGCTATCTGTAATTACTAATATATTTGCAAAGGTAGGAAATAAGACTTATCTCTCTAAAGATTAAATGTTTGCACTGGAAGGAAAACAACTATAACAGTAATAAAATATTGCTTGAGGAAAATGAAAAATAAAAAAGGAAACAGAAGAACTTCTTGAGAGACTTCTCAATTATTTCTTAATTTCATGGCATGAAATATGAGGAGTCTTACAAAAAACCCAAGAACTTTGTGAAAGACATACAGATAATTCAATTTTAAAAAAGTGCTATAATTTTTTTGACACACTACCTTCCATATTTCAAAGTTGTGACAAGAAGTAGCAGCTCTACTTTTTATGAAAATAGCTTGTTAGAAAGAGTTTTAAGACATTGATATTCTGCTGCATAAAGCAATTTTATAAGTTTTGTCTAAACCAGAAGGCACAATTGTTTTAAAATACTTAATTAAATTTAAACCATTAGTATAAAATAAAATGTAATTTCTGCACTTCTGTGTATACTTCTGTTTCTTCATCAAAACTTTTAACCAATTACTTTTTGAATACTGACAGACTTCTATCTTCTCTGTTCTGCCATGAAACCCTATAATATTCAAAGAGAAAAGTCTTTAGCTGTGTCTTTATTCAAGACATTGTGTTTTCTGGAGATGAGATACCAAGGAAATTATCTCAGTTTAAAAAGTCAAAACAGTATCACATAATAGCTATATAAGCGAACTCTCTACATCCAATAGGAAGTACTTCTGGTTGTCAAGTGCTAATTCCTTCTGCCTCAGCATTTGTCCTCCTACCAATATTTGTTCTTAGTTTCAATGTGTTTGTGTTATTACAGGCTGGCTGGTTCTCAGGACACTGTCTGCATTATATTTATCTGTTGTATTGTGTTATGTTATTGTTATTAGATGTTTTGTTCTATTGTTTGTACCCCCCCCCCCGTTATAATTCAGTTGCCCTAATTCCCGCCTTCCCTTGATCAATCAACCCAAGCCCCAACCCACCTTCCAGTACCTTCCCTGTCCCTCACTCTAGTCCCTGCCCCGGAGACTGTCAATCCCTCCTAGCCCCCCATCCTTCTAGTATCTTCTGTATCAGTCATCCCCTTCTTAGCATATGATTTGATGTTACATGTATTTCCCCGCCTATGTTTCCCCCTATTCGTTGTATGTATAATCAGCCCTGCCTTATGTTACACCCCAAACTGTAGCCATTGGTGCTGTATTGTACCCTCCCTTGGGGGAGGGCCCCTATTTAAGTTGCTGTACACCTGTGTTCCCTGCCTTCTGCGGTTCCCTTCACCACGTCCCGCTTGTTCTCTCTCCCGCAATAAATCCCGCTTCCCCGGAACCTCAGAAGGACTCTGTCTCGATCCTTTGCTCCTCCCCGGACGCGTGTACGGCCGTGAGGGTTCAGAGCCCTACCCACATTCCGGGTTCCCCTGAATCCTGGAAGTGGGCCACTCTCGGCGCTGGTCTCGCCTTCAGGAGCTAGCTGGGCGAGTCGGAGCGGGGTGGAGAAGGCGGGTCGTGTCATTTATCTTCAGAGTTACTTATATGAAGATCAATGCATATAAATCATCATTCAATTCACTATTTTATTATAAATAACAACAATGTTATCTCAGCAGACTAGGTTGTTAGATCAAAAAAATATATAGATTTTTACTTGTTAAAGATGAGGAACTGTAGGGTTTAGGTACTGAGGTCAAATTCTGCCTCCACATAGAAAGGTCTAATAAGATTCAAGGTTGTGGTGTAAAACCTGTGCACTGCCTCTGTGAGATAACAGTGACTTGAAGTAAAATCAGGTTGTTCGTGTTCTCTGAGCATTTAAACCCTGGCCTATCTTCTGAAAATTAACAAAAGTATAAATTAACACCAGTAATGGTGGAAACTTGGTCTACTAGAAAGTTGTTTGAAATGTTCTGAATAAGTACTGGAGTCTATGAGTAAACCATGACAACAGAGGTTCACTGATTTTAACCACATGAAGTGAGCTTCGTGTTGGGAAAAAAATATTACAGAAATCTCAGGAGCAGGATTTTGACATGTTTTTCCCTCTCTAGTAGATGATAGCTTTTTTATCTGATTGTTACTTTTATGCAGATAAAATATTAATAATATTTTACACAATCAAGTAATAGACTTGTTTTTACTATTTACCAATCATTATCTGAAAATTAAAATTTATATATCAATAGTAAAAGTCATATTACAATTTATCTATTGGAAAAAAACCCAAAACTTTTTGCATGTCAATAAAGTAAGACTCTATGATTTCAAGAACTGGAAGAGACCCTAACACGAAAGATGACGTGTTCATTAACAATTTTTCAGGAATCATTTTGGAGTATGAAAATTTGGACTTTTGAATAGGATGAGGTTAGAGCCAAACATTTGATTTTAGGGACAATATTGTGAAGACAATCCATATAATGTCTGTAAAACCTGGAACAATTCTGAACTCTTTCCATACTCATTAAAATGTCTTGCATTCACCTCTAAACTGAAGTGGAAGGAACAAACCAGAGCTATAGCCGCGAGTTAGAAAACTCTTTAAAAGATTTAGGTGTTTGAACCAGTGCTCAACTATGAAATTATGGGAAAACAGGGTAGAAGATCTCACTGGTACAAATAATAAATGTTGGCATTACTGTAGAAAGTGGTTTAAATTACTATGCTTCACCTTTCCCAGAATTCTGTTACAGCTGTAACATCATTTAAGTAGGTGTCAGGTGTCAGTGAAGAAAGAGAAAATTGAACCTGCTTAGTCTGATTCATAACAGTCAGGTAAGGTTACTTTAAGCAATGCCAGTGATGTTTCCAATTGATCTAGCACTGCATGGAAGTACATTCTCAGTACGTGTACAATCAGTTACAGCTGACACACAGCTGTTTTTATAGTCTGCTTCCTATCTTGTCTCTTTTACAGCATGCTTACACATCAAATATTGCTGTATGTTTTCCGTAATAATAATAATAGCATGAAAAATTTCCAAACTCTAAAGGATCCCGCTTTCATTAGATTTTCTCTTTGTCATCTACAATGTGTGATACTTCAGTGAGATACTTAATTCAGAAATAACATGTTCTAGTGTGAAATAGTAAATTGAAGTAAATTAAATAATTTATTGTCATTATCAAGAATTCAATAGCTGTTCTTTGATGTGAGTTAGAAAAAAAATGCACAAAAATCCAAGCTCTTAGTCACCATAGTAATTTTAATCAACTAAACTAATCTTCTTACTAAAACTGTTTTCTCTACTTGCGTGATCCAACACTTATTTTAAACAAAGTTCATGGTGTCCTTAATGATGAAATGTTATATCCTTTCCTGGGTCACATCTATTTAAAATGGCAGTACGTAAAGGAAACTATGTGAAGAAACTGTCATTCTTACTCTGGTGCTCATTGAAAGATTCATGTAATATTGGCAGAGTAATAATTGGGAGATGAAGCCATACTAATATATCAGCTTAAAATATACCTGAGTACAGAGGGCTGTACACTCAGTGTTAACAAAATTATGAAACAGTCATAAGAGTGGTCACTTTTAAGGGAAGCTGACTTCTGTAAACTTAATGTTCAAGGGATTTCTTCTCTTCCACTTCCTTGCTGCTGTTCCTGTTTGCAGGTCCATGTAGTAGCAAGGTAGAACAAGTATGCCAGATATCTAGTTCTACACACACAATACACACAGAGCACTTGTATAGATTCTGTATGTGCAATACCTCCAGTCTCTTCCTTCCAAGTGAGCAGGATGCAAGCTCATGAGTGGACTTAAATGTATTCTTTGATTTGCAGTCACTCCCATATTTTTGGAACACTCAAAATCTGATACCAGATCATAGTAGTCCAAGCCTAGACCCTGTTTATGCAGGCTCCAGATTGAACCTCAAGTCTTTCCAGACTGTATCTTTCTCCTACTTTACCAGCTGGTGTACATTGAGGATAACTAGCAAATCCAAACACACAGAATGGAGAGCAATATCATACCCCAAGTAGGAATATAACTTAATAATAAAACATAACGGACTGCACTGATGAGGAACACTGCTTAGCCAAACAAGCAAATTCATCAGCAGCGTATTTACATATGTTTGCCCCCTTTTATCCTCTCCATTTTCACACACTCATTCCCCTCCACCATCCGCCTTCATCCCTTCTTTTGACTTTTTATCTGAACATGTCGTTTATGTAGCCTTCAACCAATAGATAAATTTCCTATATTGAATTTTATGTAATCACACAAATACTCACAGACTTCCTTAATAATCCTGTGAGATATGTGATAATTTTTTCCCTGTCTTTCTTACCAGCTACAAAATTCTGGCTCAGCAAGTATAAGGTTACACTTGAGGGGTTGACTCAATGACACTTCAGTCAGTAAGCTGAGAGCTCTGATCTTTGAAAATACTTACATTAAAAAAATTTCTCCCTGGATTTCACTTTTTAGGGATTCATTTGAAAAACTCAATCAGGTGATTAATTGCCTACTTACTTCTGAATACAGGTGAATTGATTTTCCAAGTTAGAAGACAAATTGTCCAGTTAAGCTGTTTTAAAAGCTTGGAGTCCCTCTTCAATATTAGCCTTTCAATCACATCTATTGAAATTTCTCACAAACAGAGGAATTTTCATAATGATACCCAAATATAAACTAAAAGTAGTTTTCTCTGTAGTGCTTCAAAAACATGGAGCTATGTCCTCCAAAGGAGGACATAGTCAGGATTTTCCTTAATAACTTAATAACAAATAACTTGAATAATAAAGAACTTGAATGGCAAGATTCACTTTGAACTTCTAAGTGCCTATATCTAGGTATCTAAAGGAGCACATCTACAAATATAATTAGAATTAAATATGTTTAAATTAAATATTATATGACATCAGTGGAATCCTTGAGCTCCCCTTAGACACCTGCAGTTTGTCCAATAAAAATCTTTGCAGACTCCATTGACTGTATTCATGTGGTATTAGCCTCACTTGCCAAAAGAGGCATTCAGGGAGTCTCTGAGGCATCCCTCCTGGCTTCCAGGTATGGAGACAGAAAGAAAAGGATCTCTGCTATGTCCTAAGGCTTGTCAAATATCCCTGTATATCAAGCTTGGGCATCCCGTGTCAATTCAGAGACCACCAGGTGCCTAACTGTGGCAACTGCATTAACTTTTGCAGGGACTAGATTAAGCAGCCTGAATCACATACTGTAGTCTGGAATTATTATTGCTCATCATTTATTGAGAATGAAGTACAAGATAATACCATTTAGAACTTAATTTGTGTTGCCCAAAGCACTGACATCACAGAAATCATTGCTATGATTCAGGATGAATTATTTACATACAGGCTGGGGAAAAATTCCAGAAACAATTACATTTTTTAAAAGTAATAAAATCTAAAAGAGAAACAAGTAATAAAAAAGAAGAATGGGAAATTAGCTGTCTATTGAAATAAACAATTGAAAATTGGCATATATTTCCCAAATGTGCTATTTTGTGTGTTTATACAGTCACATTTTTTTGTGTATGTGAGAGAGAAAAATTAAGAACATTTATAATGGAAAAGAATATTTTTATTTTAAAATATTATTATTTTATTTACTTCTTTATCTTTTAATTTTTTTTTTTAAGTATCTGCTTATATGCAAAGATGGATAGTGGTGAAAGAGTAAAGAGTAGACTTTAATTAAATAATTATTCCCTTAAGAATTTGTCTAAACTAAATTGAATTTTTTATACACTTGAGTACAAAATTCGAAATGGTTGTCCAAACAATGCATTATTTTAACTGGAAGTATTTTCTGTCTTCCTAGCTACTATTTGCTACTGTATCTGATGTCCACACTTCATGATCTGCTTATGAATCAGTATTCTAGGAATAAATACAATCATTTATAGAGAAAAACCTAACACACAAGAGAAAAAAGAAAAAAAACCAAATATTAAGGTAATAATAATACAAATTTTGTTCTGGTGTTTGAAAATTTATTCAGCAATATTTACCTCTATTGTTTCCCCCTGCTGTTCTACACATCTGTTGCATCATGATCATAATGTCTGCTTTTAACTTCATCTGTCCTTCACAGACTGCAGTGTAGCTATCTATATCTGGTCTTGTAATTTCGATGGCACTTACAGTCAATGGCAAAAAAATGGTTCTTGTCAGGAATGATTCACCAAAGTTATTTTAGTTGTTTATGCAAATATGAAATCAAAGTCATTCTAGAAGTTCCCATTTCTGCCCTTCAACCACACAGGGAGTTCATACAGTGAACTGAAATGATGACATCTGTTTTTTAAGGTTTCTGAAATCACACAGAATTAAGTACTTTATAAGGAAGTATTTGGCTCTGTACTGCTCTAAGGTAGGAATATACTGCTCTTCTATGGTGGGGAAAGAGTCTTTTGTTTTCTATCAGTGAATGGCTACAAATGAACATGCTGCACTCCATTCCACAATATAGGTCTCAGGTCTGCATCCAAGGCTTTAACATAGGGCAAGAAAGAGAAAAGAGCCTGGATTGGTAAAGGAATGATATTTTAAAAAGAAGAATATAGTTGAGTTGTAAACTCAAAGAAAGGAGTCAATGCTAAACTGATTTGATCCATTCTGCTCATGAAATTATTTGCACATGACTATAATGTGGTTGCTATTATTCAGAGATGGTTAATAGCTGTAAGTGAAAATAAGGTGATAGGTTTTTTAAAAAATATTAAGAACGTTATTATTCTTGCATAAATCGGATACATATCTAACCTTTTTTTCCTCTCTTCTACAGCACTTGTTTGTCTCCTTATGTCATTTGATGTAAATTATGGTTCTTCTGCATCTACATAAAGACTCTTTTCCATGTAGGTTTTCTTCAGTTAATGAGTTCTTTGAGTTACTTTCTACCTTTTCATAAATACAGCTGCATGCACATGTGCACAAAGGTGCACATGCATACAAAAAAACCCTAATCCATATGTACTCTCTGTTATTTAAATATAGTGATTCCCATATGGGTCTGTCCAAGTATTGTGTATTTTCTAGATGTTTTCAACTCTACTGTTTGAAATTACTTAGTGTTATTCCATATGATATTAATTTACTTCTGGAAAATTATTCAATAAGCAAGCATACCTCAATTAGCTTCAATATTCACATTCACTTAGTTGCTGAAACAAATTTTATATATATTTTCTATAAAATGGAATTTAATTACATGACATCAAGTTATCAGACTTCATAATAGTAATAAAATCATATCTCTAAACAATCAGAATTTTAGAAAAATGCAACATTGGCAGAAAATACAACTTTTTTTACAAAAAATATGATTTAAAATAAAAAGACCCACAAAAAAAATAATTGAGAGGAAGAAATTGTCCTCAAGAAATTTTCTGTCCTCAGGGTTATTCATTACAATGGACCGAAGGTGTATGTGGTTAGGCTTCTTTGTATTCTTTGGGTAAATATAGAGGTAATTTGGCTAAAGAGTTAAACCAAATGCTGGGAAAGGCTTCCTAGAAAGGTAGTCGATGCCAGTGTTCAAGAGGCATTTGGACAATGCCCTTAGAACCATGCCCTGACGTGGTCAGGCTGTTGAATGATCATGGCAGATCCCACCCTGCTGAAATGGTTCTATTCTATATTATTCTAAAGGGTTATTTTGTGTTGAATTATTCAGAATATAGAAACATTATCACTACGGACACCACAAATGCTATGTATTTTAATTGGAAAAGTTTTCTTGCCTTCAAAAAACAACATAAATACCCAAAAGAAAAAAAAACTGAGCAGTCTTACACATTGTTTTTACTGAAGAACTTGAAAGAAAACTGAGATCCAAATAGATTCAAATTTTCATACCAAGCCTGTCTTTATTTTCTATCAGAAATCTCATTAACTTTGACAATGTAGCATGCTGCTGCATACTGAAAAACCTGTTATATTTGACTACCACAGATGTCTCTGTAGGTGTCTGCGAAGAGCACCCATCAAATTTTCTTTGAGTATTGAACAACATTTAAGTTAAGTAACACTTTTTTAAATTAAAAAAAAATAATGTGTTTATTAGTATCAACACTGGATGATTATAAATTGTTGTTTTAGCATAAAGAACCATTCTTCACACCACTTATCTGAGGAAATAAATGTCATAAACTTTTTTCTGATAATGGGCTGTAAAACCATAGTTAGAAGGGCTGTGAACTCAACTCAAACTACATCACTTATGAATATTTAAATTCAGAGGAATTCCTGGCTGTAACACATCCTCTGTTGTTGTGGGAATTGAAAGTAAGATATTCTCAGGTGACGAAAACTCACATCAATCAAAACTTATAGCTCAGTGCAAGTACTTTGAATATGCCACATGGCCAAATAGAATTCTTATTTTTTCACTAACTAATAAATATATATGCATATTCAAATTATACCAGACCTGAAGAAAAATCACTCCCTCCTAATCATTCAGTAGTTGTTATGATCTAGAACAAAATTCAATAACTTTTTTTCTTTTTTATCCTGCTGAGAACCTTCATCAGTGTGGTCTCTCTGTGGGCTGCAGTCTCCTTCAAGACAGACCCACCTGCTCCAGCACGGGTTGTAGGGTGGATATCTGCTCCACCATGGCTCTCCATGGGCTATGGGGGGACCGAGAGCTTTACCATGGTGTTGTCCAAGAGATGGAGGGAAACCTCTGCTCTGGTGGTTGGAGCACACTTGCTTTCCCTCCTTCTTTTCTCACCTTGATGTCTGCTGGGACGTTTCTCTCACATTTTTCTTAGTCCTCTCTCTCACATGCACCACTCAAAATTTTATTTTACCCTTTTTAAGACGTGGTCTCACAAAGTGCCACCAGCAAGCACTGCTGATGGGCTCAGCTTTTGACAGCAACAGGTTTATTTCAGAAACTGCTTAAACTGATTCTGTCAGACTTGGAGGCAGCTCCTGGTGTTTCCGAACAGAGCCACTTCTGGAGCCACTGCCCACTACAAAAACCTTACTGCAAAAACTGAATGCAATATTATTTATTTTTATATTTATATTCAACATTTTGGCAAAAAACCAAAAAATTACACCTGCACTTCTAAATATTCCATTATGTGATTTCAAACAATTTCTTTATAAAATTTTAATTTCTTATTATCTCTGTGTGAGTGTTGTAGATTGTGATGATGTAGTGTGTTGATGCTGGCTGAATGCCAGGCATCCACCAATGCTGCTCTATCATTCCCCTCCACAAGTGGAAGAAGGAGAGAAAATATAATGAAAGATCCATGAGTTGAGATAAGAACAGGGAATAATCACTCACTGATTACCATCATGGGCAATAGACTTGGTTTGGGGATATTAATTGAATTCATTACTTAAAAAAATCAGAGTAGGTTAATGAGAAATAAATCTTAAGAACACTTTCCCACCACCACTCCGTCTTTCTTAGGCACTATCTTCTTCTCTGCAGCAGCTCAGGGAGACAGGGAATGGAGGTTAGGGTCAGTTCATCACACACTGTTCTTGCTACTGCCCAGGGGGAAGAGTCCTTCCGCTGCTCCACTGCAGGGTCCTTCCCATGGGAGACATTCTTCACTAACTACTCCAACATGAGTCCATTCCACAGGCAGCAGCTGTCCATGAACTGCTCCAGTGTGGATCACTTCCACAGGGTGCAGTCCTACAGGCAGGCACATCCTGCTCCACTGTGGGTCCCCCATGAATTCACAAGCCCTATCAGGAAACCTGCTCCAGCGTGGGCTCCTCTCTCCATGGGCCTGCAGGTCCCTGCCAGGACCCTGCTCCAGCACAGGTTTCTCATGGGTTCACAGCCTCCTCTCAGACACTCACCAGCTCCAGCATGGGCCTCTTCCATGGGCTGCAGGCGGATCTCTGAATCTCTGTGATCCTCCATGGGCTGCAGGGATGCAGATGCCCCACCGTGGGCTGCAGGGAATCTCAGCTCTGGCACCTGGAGCACCTCCTGCCCCCCCCCTTTTGCACTGACCTTGGTGTCTGCAGGGCTGTTCCTCTCACATTTTCACTCTTCTCTGGTGGCAATTACAACTGCACAATACCTTTTTTTTCCCTTCTTAAATATGTTATCCCAGAGGTGTTCCCACCATTCCCGATTGGCCAGGAGTGGGTCCATCCTGGAGCCGGCTGGCATTGGCTCTGCCAGACATGGAGGGAGCTTTGGGCAGCTTCCCACAGAAGCCACCCCTGTAGCTTCCCCTCTACCCAAACCTGGCCGCATAAACCCAACACAAATGATAATATTTAAAACTAATCTTCTTAAAGTCTTTTCCAGAGGTCTTATACAATTGGGCTACTGAAAGTGTGAAAGATACGGTTCCTGCAGAAGTAGATGAAATGGCTTCCTCAATAGTTGAATGATTGTGGAATACTATCCCTTCAATATCCATGAGAAACTGGTACTGTTATAAAATTACTTTCCTTGCTTCAGCTTGGATTGATATCTAATGCATGTGGTCTGTGTAAGCCAAATATTTCTGTATATATAACAAAAAGAAAAAAAAACAGTTTCCATGATTTACCTCAGGATTCTACAATAGGGAAATCAGCCAGAAAGTGTTACCAGTGTAAAACATTGGATGCTAGAGATAAAAATTAGTAAGTAAAATATACAAAATTGCTCATACATGCATGCATAGAGATAATAAAGGAAGTACCTAAGGTAGAAATGATGCAATTACACATTGTATTTCTTTTCTACAAATAATAAGACTGAGTAATCTGAATGGTTAAATCACCTATAATTTCAAGACTTACTGGATTCTTCAGTAGTGAGCCACAGATCTTGGGTTGGGTGGTTTGGGTATATTATCTGCTGTAAAATCTTGGATTACTTTTATTTTGGTTGTTCAACTGTTAAAAATCCACTAGAGTTCTGAAGTTATCTCGACAATTATAGATTAAGAGCTGTAGTGTAAGAGCTTCCGTTTTAGAAAAATCCTCATACTTAACGGAATTGATTCATGTTAGAGCATTAAAACACATTTTTCTCCATATTTAGAATGGAAAAGAAAAAAAAAGTGCGCTATTATTTCCAGCATTGCTGAAACTGTGGACAGAGCAGCAAAAAGAAATTAAGCTGCTTGGACAATTTCAGTGTATGCCTCATTGACTATTTTCTGGAAAAAGTGATACTTTTGCAAACAAAATACTAGTGTAAGAATCTAATATGAAAATTGTTTTTCAGTGTCAAAATCCTAATCTTAATGAGCAGTTGCTGTTTTGAAACAAAAGTAAAACTCATTCAGACAACAGAGTTTCATAAAGCTCTCTCCATGATATTTTTTTTTTTCAACATTTTAGTCTCAGAACCCTAACAAAGTTAGCTTTTATTATGTTGGTTCTTAAAAATCACCGTAGTTCTTCTGTTGCAAAGGCATATACACACTGCTATTATGAACTCCTCTCCCAGAGCTCAACTTAATTCTTCATAATTGCAAAAGCCGCGACTTTGTAACAGCTTATGAAGTCCATGCAAAGCTTTCCACATGTTTCTGAAAGTTTTCCATTTTAAGCTAGGTCCACTGCCTTGTTAGCACCACTGAACCATTCATTTAAGTTAAATTTAAGTGATTTAAAGGCATTTATCATTTGAAGTTTCACTACACATATATCTAAACATGAAACAAGATGTTCTATCACAGCTTCTATTGGGAAATAGAATGAGAAAATGAAAAGTGGTAAATTAATTTATCAGCATTTAAATTATTATTATAATACAATACCAAATAAGAGATGTTCATTTAAACTGGAAAAGGCTCTGATAGTACATGAAATGTAAAGTATAGACAGCACTATGTAAGGAGAAAATAGTTCTTTGATTAGAGAGGAAGCAGCCACCTGGAGGTTTTCAGAGTTCTGTGTTGGGAACTGACTTGATGTACATTCTAGTTTATGACCTTAGTATAGGAAGTAGAAAGGTATGAAGGCAATTTTCTAAGTTAAAGAGTTAAGACACAATCTTGACATGAAGAAATAATCAAATACACAAAGAACTGGATAACCTAAAGTAAGAAGAAAAAGGGGTTTGAAACCTAAAGGATCTTAAACAGCCCTGCACTTGTAGAGATGATTGAAAAGAATCCAAATCAAGGATTCTTGAACTATAAATAATTGTAAAGGAAAACGTTAAATTATCACTACATGAACAGAAACCATCAAAATGCCTAGCTAAAAATAAGATATGACATTTAGAAAAAGATTAATTAGACATATACTCTCCCACATCTATAAAATACTGCAGATGCTTCATCTGGAATATTTTATCCCACAGTTAGAAGAGGTTAACTTCAAGCCACAGAATAAGAGAAGACTCCTCTGGCCAATCAAGGAAATATACAACTTGTCATATAATAGAAAATAAGGCACATTTTAAACTCAGTATAATGAAGATGGAATGAACTGGGTTGTTCATTTGGGTTTTGGATATGTGGGTATTTTGCACTTTTTTTTTCTTTCCTATAAAAGCTGAAAAGGTGACTATTAAAATAATTTCTATAAAGAATTTTCATTTAGAACTCTGATCTTAATACAGTCTTGATTTGTTTATGAAGGTTTGCACTCTGACACTTTCATGGGAATGCAGTTTATGAATTTAACAGGTTAGATAGCTCTTTTCATATATTTTTTTCCTCATTAGCACAGCAGACCCCAAACAACCCATTTGTTCCCCTTTTCTTTTTACTTGCAGTTTATATGCAAGTATTATCTAATTAAGCCTGGTCTAAATTGTCCTATTTACTTCTGAGTGTTTATAGTTTAGTAATAGTCAAGGTTGTTCTCAAATATGTCATTCTGCCTACTTAATTGTTTGAGACAGTCTTTCCTCATTATCTTCTTGGCCTGAAGATCCAAAAGCAGTGACTGGAAAGTGTTCAAAATTCCATTCCATTTATCCTGCAAAGATAGTGGAACCATAAGTTATAGCTGAAAGGCAAAATCTTGTTCAGCAAAAAGACAAATTAGGGTGAAAACAAGTATCAGCAGTGAAGGAAACTCCAGTTAAACTTATATAAGTTTATACAAATCCCTGAGGATGTTTTTGTTCCCAAGGAAATGTGGGAATCTTATGTTCACTTGTTTGCTCTTTGTTATTTTGCATATCCCTACATCACTGGTTATTTTCTTCACATATCAAGTTGTTTAACAAGTTTACGTGTCACTTTTTTTTTTTTCATTTGCAATAAAAACTGCTTTTTTTTTTGACTCAGGTCTTAATTGAAAGAAGATTATAGATGTGCACATGAGGAATAAAAAATGAGATTTGTTTTTTGAGTTTGTTCAATTTTGTTTGTTGCGGAATTTTTTAATCTTATTTAATTTTAGTTGTAAATTGTATGGGTGAAAATACCCAGGATTTGGAAATAAGCTTTTTTTTTTTTAATTTTTTTTTTTTTAATATTTGTTTTATCATTCTTAATTATGTTTGTTAATATCAATCTAGTCAACGATTATTTTAGCAGGTCACTTAGTAACATGAAAAATTACAACGTCACTTTCCTAAAATTTTTTAGGACCCCTAAGCAAAAAGCTTTCTGTACAAAATATTGTCTAAGCTAATTTTTTTAAAAAAGGTAGAAGCTGCACTTTTTGAAAGGCAGTACATTTTTAATGGAAGGAATCTCTCACAACATTCCTAAATTGACTATTGCTGACTATATAGTGTCCCAGCTTTAAGAGAATGCATGGGGATCATGGAGGCATTCAAGTGCACCCTCAAGCAGTGTACTTCGTTCTTCACATCCTCTTGCCCCCACTGCCTCCTGTCTCTTCCTCTTCTGTGATTGCACTAGAGCACTATGAGAAATGAGGTTTTCTTTAGGTCTTTGAATGAGCATGTCTATTGGAATCTATACTGAATTAAACCCAGGCTCCATGTAACTGATACCAGCATTATATCTCCTAGAACAATTAGGCCTGGATGCTGCTGACTCAAAAGTACCTACAACATCAAGTCACTCCCATAATATTCAAAGGACAATGCTAATCAATAACTAGTTCTCTCAAAACAAAACCTGGGCCACTGGGAAATGCATTTCTTTCTGGTATGATAAAATAGATAAATCTAATTAGATAAATCTAATCTTGGCTCACATGGTGCAGTTCCTGAGGCTGTTCTGTGCTGGGCCAGAAGTTGGACACTGATTCTAGTGGGTCCCTTCCAAAATAGTATAATTTAACATTCTATGAAACTTGACTTTGCTCCTCTAGAATGATTTCAGGATACCTTATACTTCTGAACAATGTTAGATACCCTCATGCCATACTTATGTCATATAACACATATTCTTGACCTCATCCTATGAAATCATGGTGTATTGCAAAATACCTGTAGCTCTTTTTCAGGGAGATACAGCATCAGCAGGATGCTGATAATAGATTACCTCTGAGCAATGGGATCATGAGACATACATGTTTGCCTGTGAACAAGCAAGTAGCACTGGAGATTCAGCCTGGATGATGAAGTGCTATTTGTATATTGGTTCTATTTCTATGCCAAACAACCTCCCAGAGCAATACACATCATCTCCAAGTCTTTGCAAAGGCCAAGTACCTTCTGCATCGAAGTATCTCCTAAAGCTTCTGGATTAAGATCACTGAGTCATGTGTGCTTAAAACTGTCCAGGGGAGATACTGGAGTATATGGAGATACTGGGAGTAGCTTCACCACAACAACTTAGATTACATCCTATGTCTCATGGAAAAAAAAAATTAAAAAGAAGAGGTAGATAAGAATGAAAGAAAAAATACCGTAGTACAGAATAAATCTTATGGATGGCTTTTTTCTTCCACATAGCCCCAAAAGAAATGTCTAGATTTTTACTGATATTGTGGATTTGTGGTAGGGCTTTGCAACTTTTCTGTGGACGATGGAGGAAAATGGAAATTTCCAGAAAAACAAGTGAATGCAGGAATAATCAATCTTGCCTAATTTTGTCATTTGTCTATTTTAGTTCTTCTACATTCCATTTATAATCAAAAGAAAGAAATATGTAGTTGCATGGAATACTCAGTTCGATCTAAAAAAACTTTTTGAGACAGAAAGGATGAATTAAATGAAAGAAGCAATATATTTTCATTAAATGTGGTGAGAGTTTTGATGACTGCTTATAAGACATGACTGATTTCTGAAATAAAATCTCGGAAACTATGGAAAATGAATCCCGTTAAACATTTGTTTTATCTCTCTCAGTAATTAAGGGAGATAAATTTACTTGGATTGATTCTATCCAAGATACTGAACATTTATGTCTTTTGAGTATGTATGTACTTATACAACTTATTTGCATTAGTATAACTTGTTTGCATGCTTAAGGACAAGACAATCACTTCTACCTAATCTGCCTTGCTTTTTATACTAAAGTCGGTGACCAAAATCACACTTCAGGCAAAAGAAAAACACACCACAGTTTATAGCACAAGCTATACACAGACTGAGAATGTAGCTTTCCATTTAATCATTGAAACTTTTTCACATTTTACTGTTCAGAAATTTTTCTTTCATAGACAATTTATTTATTTAAACACTGCCCTTAATTCAGACATTTTGGTTCTTGTCACATGGGGAAAAATGTGTAAATAAGGATTCCAGGGAAATATTTCCTAAGTAAACACCACTGTTTATGTATTTTTGCGTAAATGTGTAGCAATCATCCCTTTTAAAACGGAAAAATAGCCTGTGACCAAAGAGAATGGAATGAATAACAGTAAAAATCATACATACATATAAGACGTCACTCAATGCAGTAAATTTCTTTCAAATAGTAAAAGGAAAATGCATTTATTTTTAAAATTTCTTGCAAAGAAGATTAATGCAACAGATTTGAAACTTCCTTGCATTCTAGCTATAGTTAAAAATAAGTTTAAATTCAACTTTACAAATGTGGTATATTCATTCAATATTCATTGGTTATATATAAAGGCAAATATAGACTCCTTATATTTTTAATGGATTGTATTTTAATATAGGTATGAATTCTCTACTCTTCTGTATTTTGTGTGGTAATTTAGTATTATGCAGTTAAACCAAAAATTTTTCCAAATGAACTTTTCACTTTTCCCAACATCCATGGCAATATATTATATCTGCAATTCTTTTTATAATTTGTTGCATAACTATTTATCTTAGTGGGACTGAAAAGAACTACTTATTAGCATTTCAAAATGCTTTATTCTGTGTTACAACATGAAAATATGTGTATTACATACAAGGAGGGATAAAAAGAAGCCATATGCTTCAGACTTTTTAGAGCTGGTGCTGATATTTTTTACAGGCACCAACAACTTCTCCAGTATGCTAATGTAACAAGTATTCTTTAAAAATAAAACAAAATCAACAAACAAACAAACAAAATTTAAACAATAACCGCACTCTGAAAAAAAACCATCAAAAATATACGATCCTATTCTTATTTATGATATGAGGACAAAATCTCTGTCTAAACTTAAGCAATACTTTATTTCCCTTTTAACACAAAATATGTGAAGCTGAAGTTTGTGAATGTGATTAATCTTGCAAAAGCCACAATATTCCAACCTACAATTCAAAAAAACCTTCTTTATACACTTATAGCTACAGATTTAGAGTTCAAAATTATTTGTCCATTGTAAATGCCCATGAAACATTATGAGCTTATCATATGATAGCATTTTTTTCTGAGGCATGAGAATAGCCATTGATATAGCTAGTTTATGAGTAATTTATACTGAAATATGCCTTTTTTTTACCTAAATGGGTTATGATAAGAAAAGGAAATTTTTACCTCTATCTCTTTCCATGAATCTTCTCATGCTCCTTGTACTTACCATCAGAAATTTCAAGAGATTATTAGTATTAAGATTTAACAATTTTTGTCTGCTAAGAAATGATTTTATAAAAATTAACTTTAATAGCAGAGTCAGATAGAAGAGACTGATCTTGCAGACATTTATTTCTGTAAAGTGTAAATTATAATTAAAGATACCACTTGCCACAAGCTTTTCAGTATCTACCTTAATAACATTTATCTAGTAGTATTAGCATTGGTGTTGATGTTTAATAAGGATGTTTCAGAGTTAAACAATATGTTTAGGAGCCCTGCGTTTTCAGGATAGGATTTACTGATTCATTATCCTTGCTGATCTCAATCAAAACAATAGCACAAACAAAAAATTATAGAAAAAGGAATCTGAAAGCTGAAACAAATCACAGAGGTTTTTCTATAAGACAATATCCACGTATGATCCATATGAAAAAGGAATAATGGTACAAATTGCATTAAAGTTTCTTTTTATGACACAGAAAGTTATTTTTTTAAATTTAACTTTACCTCCCTAATTATCTTATGATGCTAAACTGAAAAGCAATGTGTAATATCAATGCTACTACATTACATCAATGTTCAAAGAAAATGCCATGAGATAGCAGTTTTAAGCATGAGTCTTTTATCTTTTGATCAACACAAGTAGGAAGTTTCAAAATGACTGAAATTAGGGATTTTCCATTCACTATACTTTATGCCCATTACGCTTTTTATAAAGTCAAAGGAGTATGGTGCATAAAAAAGAAGGGAGACAAAAATTAATATCTACAAACTGCACAAAACTTGGGACTGTTTATAGAGGAGTGAGGTTTTTGCATTTGACAAAGACCAACTTGAACCATATTAATCAACACTTACAAGGATGTCTTCAGTAATACATTAGTGCTAAAATATTTCTAAGAGTTGTTATATTTAAAATAATTTTAGTCTAATTAAACCAGTTACGTAAATCTTTTTCTTCCTTCTGTATGTTTGAGACATGTTTGCTTATGTGCTGTCATGTAGAACTGTTTCAGTGTGCTTAAAAGCTCTGTGTGACTCAGTAATGAAGCACTGTATAACCTCTGCACTCGCCCTTTGTATAGGGACAAAATTTACCACATATATTTAAAGAATTATTAAATGCTGATGGCACAATTAATTTCTCATCAGGGCTTTTGGTGAAGACTGATATCAGATGAAGAAAGAATTTTATTTTGTGAAAATGACCTTTTGAGCTGCAATATTATCTGCACTAGTTTATTATCAGAAATAAACGAAGCTGCCTCAGGCAACAGTGCAATCAATTTCTGCTTTCTTATTCCAGACTGAGCTGTGTTCTTCAATTTATTCTTCGCTTCTTGTTGTTGTATTCGAAGAGGGAATTATATTCTCCAGGCTGATGTAGGATGTGCTTTGCTTCTTTCAAAGATGTAAAATTTATCAACTCAGAAGACTTCACCTATAAACTATGCACATACATACTCACGCATTTTCTATGTGCTGCATGTGTGAAGACATTTTTTTAAATGTATCATTATAAAATAGGAATAGTATATACAAACAAACTTGCTTAGCTTTTTAAATTTGATATTAAACCCAGATGCTTCTTCATAATTTACTTTGTTGTAGAGGAAGACTTTTTTTTCCTTTGAGGCATAAATTAATTTTTTACCTTTCCACATAGACAAAACTTACTTCAAATCTAACATAGAGATAATTTTAACACTTTTTTCCCCATTCTTTTTCATTACTATGTTTATACTAAGTTCAGAAGTAGTAACTTACGTAAAAAGTAGATTTATGTAAATATATTTGTATACAAATTAACTTAATATGCTTGTGCAGAAATTAAAATTAAAATTTGCATTGCATGGTTTCTATGTCCAAGACAGCCTCCAAGCATCATATCACTGCAGAAACCTTCTCAACTCTTTCCTCTTTGTGTTGTACTTTCAGTAAGTTGAAATCCTGAACAAGAACGAAGTCTAGCCATTGTGAGACTTCTCCCAGTTATTTGTAGAATATTTCATTTGTCTCTTCTTCTTGATTGAGTGGTCTATTAACAGACTGCTACCATGACATTTGCCTTATTGACTTTCCTCCTGACTAGGGAGAAATAATTATTTATTATTTTCATTATTTATTTTTATTATAATTATTCCCCCTTAATTAGGCACTCGAATGTTAGTAGTTGTATTTGCCATTATATCGTCAATTATATGTAATCACAGTCTAGGGTGTATGTATCTCATTAATTTCCATAAGCTAATAGGGAAATTAAAAAATTATTCTTGCTGTCAATGCAAAAATGGACACATGTAAACCTCCACCTATTAGTTTCAGAACTGGCGCAAACTAGAGCAAAATAAATTTTGTCAGTGAACATAGATGAAAACAGCAAATGAAGATCTAGTTCAAGTTCTTTTTTCTCGTCCTCTGAAACTTGCAGGGCATTACAGGCTAGCTCTGGTTTTGACAAAGTTTAAACCAATGTCTTCTCGTTAAAGATGAGCTTTTCTAAAGATCTATAGCAAAGCAAACATTCATAGCTGCTCCAGGCATGTTTTTCTGTGAGTATGTCAAATACTGTAAACAAGATATAGAATGCATTCCAGATGCTTGTGAAGAGTGATGACATTGACCAACTCCTAACCACTCATTCTTTAAAACAGCTTATGAACATCAAATAGGATTTCCAAAATCATTCAGCAGTAAAATATTTTTCTCAATGTTTATAAAAATCCAAAATAATTGCTTCATTTCCTCAAAAAAAAAAAAAAAAGTGGTATAATATTCTGAGATTCTAAGTGGAATGGAGCATATTTGGGGACAATATATAAAACTGAAGATCAGGAAGTGCCATGCACACAAGTTTGAATTTTATCTCATGGTAACAGATCCAAAGAAATAAAACATGACCAATATTAATTTCTTAAATTAAAATCATATATTTGTGCTAGCTGACCAAAAAGGTTTAATTTCATATTTAAAAGACAATGATAAAGAGTTGGGAAGACAGCTTTTTTAAAAAAAATATTACATAATAGACTTACTATTAGCATATTTAGATTAATGCTGACAAAAACTATTCTTTGTAGCAGAAAAATAAGTAGTCATAACTTTATAAATTTTGGTAAGAGTGTTTAGAATGCTTTGTAATATTTGTAACATTGAGATTTTGTTTTCACATAATTCTATACCTCTTTCTAGGGCTTTTTTTTTCTTTTCAAAAATCTAAAGGGACTAGATCAAGATTCAGTTTTAAATGTTATGCATCATACACATTTTTCTCTCTATAAGACAACTAATTTCTACTATGTCTAACATTCTGTTATGCTTTATTTAGGTGGTATTTCTTAGTAATGTGTAAAACTGTGGTTCATAAAATTACAGAATTATGATCATTCAACTTTTTTAAAAAAAACCAAAATTATTTGTATAGAGTATTGAAAAACTCAATATAATTTAAAAATAAAGAATGCCTTAAATCAAAATCAGATTCTTGTTGATAGAATCATTGTTCAGCTTGAGCTGTTTAAATACCCAAAGTTGTCATCTGCTCATGATGTTTGCTGTACAAACACACTATAATGGATTATTCCTATCTCTAAAATAATAGTAAGTATTGCCAAATGCATATGAATATATCCCTTTTTCAAAAAAAATAACAATAGAGGCTGACATGAAATATCACTTTTTAGATGTTGAGAATCTGATTACTTTATCCACAACACACTGCACAGTGCCTCCCTTATTAACAAAGCAATCTGGGAACAATTGAGAAATCTCTTAAAGCAAGGCTGATTAATTGAAATATGTGGCAATAAATGTCCCTGTTGCATTGCAATCATGCTGTTCTATATAACATAAAAGATTACTTCCAAAATAATCTCTGTGTTACAGGCACACATTTAGTATTCAATATCCATTATGAACTTTTGTTATTCATTGGAGAGTTCTACAGAGTGCTGAAATTTTAGGGGAAAAATATAATACTATCTTTTTTCCCTAAGAGAAATCATTTACTAGTTGCAAGATGTTCAGTGGTAAAATAGTCTGATCTGAAAGATAAACTGAGATGGGTACCTAGAGATGAAAATACCCAGAAGTGAGAGTAGCAGTGGGTCACTTAAAATGCAAGAATGCAGACATTGCTTCAGCTATGTGTCATATGGGGGAATATGCTTCTTTATGAAACTCAGTTGTTGCAGGACTCGAGTGATATCTATGAAGGATGCCTAAAATCGCCATTTGAGTCGTGTTTTTTTTAAACTGCGCAAAACAAATGAATTCCAGTATACAGTGTCACTGTGGCCAGTAACAGATCATAGACTTTGCACTAGTTTTTCAGCCTCTCAGGGCTGAAATTGGTTTGGTGGAATCTGTGTTAACTTTTTTTACCTGACCGTTGTTACGTTTTACTTAGTTTAACAGCTGCAACCTTTTTTTTTTTTCTTATCAGATGTTTGTGGCTAATTTGTTTTCCATACAATTGGATGCTAAAACCATGGTTTTGTACAGAAAGGAGAAAATGAGCCTGCACTTCACACTAGTGACTAAATTAAATGAGACTTGGGCCTCATGGATTGCATTTTAGGTTTGGATTTTATCAACGAAAATGTGAACCATCAGTAAAAATGCATAGGTTAAACTTCAGCTATGGGATATTCTATACAAAACAAAAATGATGCCCGAAGGCTGTGGAAGTAAATTAGAAGACCCCAGACTGTGCAGAGATGATTGGATAAGTAGCAGTGCCAGCAGGAAATCAGGTGACCTATAGAGAATACAAAATCCAGTAACAATCAACAGCCAGGGTCCCTCTTCATAGGCACCCATCCTGACCTCTCATCACTACTGCATATTAATTCACCCTCCCAGTCTCCTCTTCTCCAGGCTGAACAAGGCAAGTGACCTCAGCTGCTCCTCATATGGGTTCCCTTCTAGACCCCTCAAAATCTTCATTTGGATGGTTTCTAAAAGCTTTGTCTTTCTTACACTGTAGCACCTAAAACTGCACCCTGGACTCAAGGTGAGGCTGCAGCAGTGAGCAAAGAGCAGGACAATCACCCCCCTCAGCTGGCAGTGTTAAGAGTAAGCGCTTGCTTTACATATAAGGAATGTTTGCTGCTTATCCATTAAGACGATACTGAGAGTAAAATAAATAAATCTAAAAAGTTCTGACACGCACATATGTCACCTGCACAAGCACACACCCTCCTTCCCAGCCTTGGCAGTTTGATCCCGCAGAAGAGGTGGCTGCTCCAGCTTTGTGTCCCTCCTGCTGCTTCTGACCCGGTGCCAGCACACCCACCACTGAGGAGGTGTCCCAGGAGGTGCCTCCCCACTCCATGTGTGTGGAGGGGTCCCTGCACGGTGTCCCTGCACTGCCAGACTCCTGTCAGGGGCAGGCTGCTCCTGGTGCCCCATGGGGCAGCTGCACTGCCTGGCTGCAGAGTGTCCTGGCTTTCTCTATGAAAGCAGCATTTTTCCTGATCACACAAGTTTTAACTGATATTTCGTCCAGCACTAAAGGGGCATTTCTAGTCAAAACCACAAAAAATTGAAACAGTTCTATATAAAATGACTCCCCCCAAAAAAGCTTCAGCTTTTTGATTGCTAAAACAAGAACTGAAAAGAAATTGCTTGAAGTATGCTCTTGACTTCAATTCAGACCTTAAGAAAAATTTCCTGTTGCCAGCTTCAGTTCATTAATCATCAGGAAATTTTCTCTATAAGTAGCAGGCAATAGCAGGCAGATGAAGTTTAACTTGCTTCATTAAAAATAAAAAATATAACTTGGGTGAAAATAAAAGTACCTTTTTCTTTATTGGTAGCTACTGTGACATTAACGATTTAAACCTAGAAGTCATGTTCATTTAAATTACCAGACACTTCAGCTGAAAAAAAAAATTGAAATGACCCTTATTAAATTAATTTAGTTTTTATTTTTTGCATATTGTCTACAAATGTAAATTATGTCTTGAAATGTGGGAGGCTGGATTGCAGTTAGAAAGGTTAATGCTCAAGGGCATGAAATAGTTCTTAGAATTTGAAATCTATTTGCAGTTATTCAAGAACTAATTTGGGAAAAAAATGTCTAGTCTGTGACTAGTCACTGGATGTGTTTAATGTTAATGGGTTGCTGTTGGGACTATTTAAATGGTCACCTTTCACATAATATTGTCTTTGTTCTCTGATGGAAGTCTTTAATCTTTATTAATGAAAAGAAAAAATGACTCAAAGAACTCTCGGGACTTGAAGGCGTTAGACTAGGGAGTGATACCTATGTAAAAAACACAGATTGCAAGAGATTATGGTCTAAGAGGCAGTTTAGATTTCTCAGAGACTCATCCAACCTGGTTTTAAACACTTTGAGAAATGGAGTATCCACAGTTTCTCTGGGTAACCAGTTCCAGTGTCTCACCATTATCACAATAAAGAATTTTTTTCCGAATATGTAATCTAAACCGACTCTCTCTCACTTAAAAGCCATTCCATTCCTTATCCTGCTACATGCTCTCATAAATAGTCTCTCTCCATCATTCTTGTAGGCTTCTCCACGAACTCGATGGTAAAACGTTAATATAACCCCTACAAGATTAGGATTTCACCCTTTTATATGTCTAATGGGCAGGAATAACACAGGAGCACCAATGCCTTTTCACTTTTCACATCTTCACATAAGCAGCATGTTTTTTAAAAATGTAGAGTTACAGTCAGACATACACAGAACAATAAAATAATGCAAGGGAAATATCTATGACTAACATTCCAGATTGAGCTTTAGAAAACTGGGTTGTTGCTTCTAATTTTGGCATAGGTTTCATACCAAATGTTGTTCAGTCCTCAAAGGCTCTTCTCACAAAAGGTCATACAGTTGTAATGTAATTGTTACCATTCTTCTTCTGAAAAGTACAACCTCGAGTTAAGTGCCTGATCTGTTCAGGTGCTTAAGAATAGACTCCTAAAAATCAGAAAAGCTGTGGAAAATTTTGAGAAAAGCATCTTTATTCCAAGACATCTTTTTCTCCAGGAAAGGACTTACATATCTCACTGGTGACGACTGTGGCAGTTGCTGCACTTTATCGGTAATGGAGGTATTTCATCTTAGAATTGATGGTAATGGAGAATTATGACTGGGTACCTTGGCATTACAGAAATACAAAAAATAATTGGTTAAGTATTAAAATTTAGTTAAAAGCTATTTTGAAGCCCTGATTGAAAGCATTTTAGATGCATTAAATTAAGTTTTAATAAATAAAGAATTGGAGTACACTCAGAGCTTCAGAATTTTTGGAATAGGAAAGAATTCTTCACCCAAAGAATTAAAAAGAAGAGGATGTCTTTAAACCTGTTTTACTTTCTTGTCATTGGAGTTGTGTATCATGAAAAATCACTGCTGTCTAGATATTCATTTAGGAATCAGCATGAAATCCACATATGATGCAAAACAGAGGTTTTCCAAATACTGGTGGCAGAAGTCTGCACAAGTCTTTGCAAGCAGACAGAGCTGTTGGAATTACTAATCAATGCACAATCTAAAAAATAATCAGCATCTAAAAACATATTTAAATCAAATATAAATGCTTTCATAAATGTCCTAACTAAACATATGTAATTAGTTTCCATGAAAAAACCCGCCACTAAATTAATTTTAATGAAGGGATTGCAGTAGCTAAAATGACATGACTGCATTGGCTGCTTTAGCTAATCTGACATTGAGTCCAAGGTTTATAAAGTCAACATAACTTTTAGGACATGTGCTTACTTAACAACATTGTTTGAATGACCTGCTTCAGGAGCAGCTAAGTAAGTCAAGATTTATTTGACAATTTCAACAAAGTATACAGAAATATCTCAAAGTATTGTTTGCAAGCTTAAATGTGAAGAGAAGAAGCAAACACTTCTGCAGACACTACCTTCACCTGAGGAAATTTTTAAATAATAGCTTCATGGCATTTTGGTATAAATTATGCCCTTGTGTACTGTCAAACAATATTGATGATGTCTTTTTTTTAACTATGCTAAACTATTTTTGCTTTCTATATATCTGAACTTCTTTTCAGTCTGACTAAATGACTAGTGCATTTTATGTATTTTTTTTGTATATGACTTATCATACTTGATATTGAAACAGTGTGTCATTAATAAAGTATAAAGAGACTGGTTTGTCCTTGATTTTCTTGTTGCATCGGTGGTTTATAGCTAAAGGAGAAAAGCTGTTTCTAAACTCTCTTCCCCTTCAAAATGAAAGAAATATCATTACATACAAATATTCTCTATTGTATTGTTTTAACATTTATTATTTCTATCTTTTGAATTAAAATAGTCATTAAAGACTTTAAGAGAAATATATGTAATATATATTAATATAAAAGACCTAAAGCAGTATACTAAGAATTTTCATTACTGTTCTTGCTTGATATTCAGGCTCCTTGAAAAGCATGAAGAACAAAAAGGAAGGAGCAACCACTCAGTGGCCTTGTACAGTAAATGTATGATACCATAATAGAATCACCTTGAATCAAGAATAAAAACTGCCTCAAAGCATTAAGGAAATCTCTCCAAAATTTAATCTCAAGATCTTGGTCAAGTTAAACATTTCAGCAGGTGGAGATAGACTGTTGGTGGAAATGCAAAAACTGACATTAATGCTACAACTACTGCCGTTACTACTGCTGCTGTTGTTGAGTGATATAGATGTTTTAGATGCTTTAATACAGGTAATATGGTGTTCTGGGAAAATGGTGAAATTATCCAATCTGGGCCACCTGCACCCTATTTACTACGTAAATTTTGGACTTCTACTCCAAAGAAAGCACTTAATCTTCCACTTTCATTTGAAATAATTAGGTGTGTGTTCATCACCCACAGGAGATTTCTTTTGCTAGCACAATATACCACATTACAAAACATTGTTTTGTGTTGCCTCCCCAGTCATCCATGCAACCACTGGTATGGCAACAGCAGCTGTTTATGCAGAAAAATAAACTGCACAGCAACTTCAGTGATATTCTTGATTGCATCTATATTCAATGAAGAAATCCTCACCCCTGGACCAGACAGGTTTTCCCAGAGTAATAACAAATATACCAGGAACCAGCCATGATCTGATAAATGCTCCACAAAAAAATCAGTTATTGGAACAAAATTTAGAAGGTCAGAATTGAGCAAGTCTAATCATCACAGTAACTGATTTGTTTACATCTCGCCACAACACTTTATGACATGGGCTCTATTGACAGTCTGACACTGTTGACCAGTATCTTTTAATGCCAAGTGTAAATTAACCCAGAATTAAGAGATATACACTCAGATTCAGTGATGTATGTCTCTCTTCTCTGTCCCCATCTGTGCCATTGCTATTTAACTAGATAGAACCTAAGAAAAGAACATAAAGGGATCGAAAGGATCAATTTTAAAGTAGTTATAAATAATTCTCTAGATATCAGGAAGAATTTTTATTCCAAATCCATGTCTCTGTCCAAAATGTGGTGCTATTTATTATCGTGCACTATAATCTAGACCCAAGTGATAATATGATTGCATGGCAGGAGTAATCTACTAAACACTTTTGACTATAATCCTTTAGAATTAAGTCTATGTGGCCAAAATGCAAAGCCCATCTGTTTAATAACTTTCTCACAACTAAATAAAAAACTTGGAAACAAAAGAAAAAAGAAAATTCCAAGCACCTGCTTGGAAAAGGAGAAAATTCAGCCCTACAGTAGGCCATCTCTAAGAATTTATGTAAGACATATGAGACAGTCTTGGAAATCACTACAAGGCTCACAGAACAAACAGAGCAGGCAAAGTAACCAAAACCAAAATTACACTTCTTCCAGCATTATGTCCTTTTCTCCCTTTGATTTCCAATACTGGCAGTGCATTTTTTTCCTGCTTGCATAAAGGGCAAGAATATCTACAGTTCTCTTTTGCATCATTAATCTGCAGACTAGGATATATTGTTTATAGTCCTTTCATCTCCTCAAATCCATTCTGATTAATAAAATTTCACAGTTTATTTCACACATTTTGGAGTATCATATATGAGCAACACTCAAGCTATTCTTAGGATAAAGGAAAATGTAATAACATTAACATAGCAGGACCAAAATGAAGGGAAATGAAGGGCATTAAGTCATAGTTACACATAAGAGAACTTCTCTCTGGTTACAGGCAAGCCAAGCTTCTGACCATTATTTGGTCAGAATTTGCTATTCAGGTAGCAGATATTTTCCAGAATTTTACTGCTTGTATTAAAATACTTACATGAGTAATGACTTATTAGTGTCTAGCATCATGTTCATAAGGAAGATACAACCTCAGAAATGCCATTGTATTACTTCTGGCCAGATTTTTATATGCAGTTCTTAGTTTGAAAAATGTTGGTGTCTGGTTCTAGATCACATTAATTTATAAATATTACCTCTTGGGAATGTGAAGGTTCTTTCAATATCCAAGCCCATTTTAGTCTTGACTTACTTTGAGTAATGATTTCTAGATTTATCTGCATTTATGTCACAATTGTAAACATTGTTGTCTTGGAGGCACTCGCATGAATACCATCAAGTAACAAAAGAATTTCTGAATCAACATACTAAGTGTATGTTCATAGGAAGTGACTATATAGTCCTAGTCACAATTACTTTGCAAAAAAACCCCAAACCAAACCAAACTAAACCAAAACAAAATAAAAAACAAAACCAAAAACCCAAAGCCCAACAAACAAACAAAAGTGATTGAACCAATAGCATCATGACCCTTTCTTTTCCACAATCTCACTAAAAATTCCTATCTTTTGCTTAATTAGCTTTTTCTCTTACAACTAAGACTAATTTATGAGAGGTTATCACTCAACATCTGCAATTATAGGTGCAAATGCAAACATCTCCTCTCTTTTTACACCTTACTTCCTACTTCTCCAATCTGTTTAAACTTCATAGCCAAATTTCCTTCTCCTCTCCCTCCTTTTTATCTCAATCAACTGATTTTCATCCCTAATTCTTCTCCCTTTTTGGCAGCAAATGCAGATTTCCTTTTACCACATGACAACATCTCTATCATTCTAGATCTACTACACTTCGCTTTTGACCCTTAACATATTTTCATGTCTTGTCCTATTTTTTTCTAACAAAAGTAGCCATAATTTTTTAAAAATAGCCCTAATCTACTTCTCATTTTCCTACCTACCATGAAAATTTTTTCATTTTTTTTTTTTACTTCCTACACAGTTTTAAACAAAAACAATGCAACCTTTTTTCTTTCCGTTATTTGTGTTTTTTTTTTTTTACTTCAGCATTTTTGTCTCTTGTTTAAATTTCTATCTTCTTGCTGGTTTTTGTAGATAAAGAATAATATAACTTAAGTCAGCATTGATAATTAATAAAACTTCATAGTCTCCAATTTACATATGTGTCCCAAATATATGGTTTCTCAGTAGTGCTGCTCCATAATGCATTTTTTCTATCATTACACTCTGTAGAAATCAGGTTGCCGATTTTCTCACTAAGTTTTGTCTTTCTCTTCTATTTATTTCTGTGTTTCTATTGGCCACATTAGAATGTCTAAGTACCTCCTAAACAATTAGTACCCAAGGCAGATAATTTGATCACTAGTGATTTAGAAGAGCTGTGGGGAAGCTGGCTAGCACAGTCAGAAGTGCTTACCAGGAAAGGTTTTTCTGATCCTCATTTTCACTGGAAATAAAAAGTTAATGTAGCATCAGCCAGTTATAATGTTAACAGCTGTACACTTGACTGCATGCAGGCTGGCATACTGGGAAGGGCAGAAAATATACACAACACATGGAACATCTCTAATTCCTTAGTAAGTTCTCCCAATTGTCCACCACTACCTCCACTACCTCCCCTTGCCTTCCATTACCCGGGTGTCTTCAAAGGTTTTGTTTTAGCAGTGCTCACAAAACTAAGATGTGGCTTGTTTGGGTGGTTTTTTTTAGTTTGGTCTGCGTGAAGTTTAAGAGATTTTTAATTGATAGCTTGAACTACATGAGAAAAAATGACTACCTTTGATAATGCTTAGAATTGTTCTCAGTTGAAATACCTGCAAGAATGAGATACTTGTATTAATGTATCACATTCAATCATTTCAGCAGAAAGGATAAAAATTTTACATAACTCATGAAATTTGGATAGTTGCTATTTTCTTATAATTTAGCAATCAGACTTTGAAATGCAGTAGGAATATTTACTTGTTTTTTTCTTTCTTCCTTAGAAGCTGACAAACCCATAATGCACAAAGAAGGTTTTTATAAGTAGCATTATGAGAAGTATGTGCAAAATATACTGTGAATGGCAAACTTGGTTTATAAGACAGGGTGGCATTTTTATATTCACTAAGTCTCGGTTTTACTAGACATGCAATCTTTCTAACATATAAAAGTCTGCAGGGGTATCTGAGAATATATATCAAGACTAAGTAGCTCTTACACTTTATGATACCATAAATGTAAAAGCAGTACTATTACACTTGAGAGTTACTTGCTTTTGCACAGCACTGACTACACGGGAACTAAATAACATTGAGCAAATAAACAAAGTGATTGTACAAAAAAAATACAATAAACTTGATTTATTCTGTGAAGGTGAAAAATTAATGCCTAAGGGCTTTCTTTCTTCTTCACTTTGCTTATATTAGGCAGGTCCACATTACTGAGCTTCAATAACACCTTGGCCTTGTCTTCTGTTGCATATGGTCATGTGACCATATCAGGTTCCCTGTGTTGAGAGAATACAGAGTGAGTAAAGGTGATAATAAGATCTTGACTAAGTTTTTTGAGGGTATTTGTTTGACACTACTAAGAGGAACTAACATTACTATGTGTAATATTGTGACTCCAAGTGTACAGTGTACAACCCTTCCACCATCAACCTTTCTGTGATTTTGTGGATGGATAGAGGAAGGAGACATGTATGTAAGGGAAATTATTAAAGTATAGAAATAGGTGGCACAGCCTCTTGGCACAATCAAATATGTTACAAATTTCTTAGTTTTTGATTTCTGAAGCCATTTGGAGGATTCCCCTGACACATGTGAGATATATGTGCCTTGGGCTTATTTCCTTTTACTAACTATAGGAGAGCAAGAGTAGATAAAATACCTGAAGTTTAGATAGTTGAATTCAAATCAGAGAAATCAAACCTGATGTGTTTAAATTAGCTGTATTTACTCACTTTGCCATGTCAGAAGACATGCAACTCTGGACCAGAGGAAAAGTATGCACAAAGCCCTGCTGCCCTCCTATAGCCTTGATAAATACAACTGTTCTACTTCCAGTACCATGAAGGAAGTGTTTATAGGATAACATCATTGCCTACTAATGTAAAACCAATTGACAATTATGTCCCTGTTGATTCATTGGGAAGTCAGAGGCTTCCAACACTTACTTCACTTTAGAAAAAATCTGCATTATGTGAAAATAATTGACACTTCTTAAAAAAGGAAAAGAAAAATGACATTATTATTATCATCTGAATAAGTAAGACATAAAATAATCCAGATAAGGTGATCAACTGGTTTAAAAGCAAAGGGAATGCAGAATGCACAAATTTTTTTTTTTTTTAATTTTCACTGCTTTAATCTGTCATTCATTTCAAATTAAAAAATAATTTGAGGCATTAGAGTGTGTGTATAAGTTTGTTTTTCATTAGGTCACTAATTTCAGATGAAATCTAAAGAAAATGTAGTCAATTTAATGTGATTCAGTGTGATTTCAACTGGCAATAGTTTAATAATCAATAATTTACACCACGTACTAATGTACAATATGAAATGTCATTGTAATAGCAGGCCAAATTTCATTTACTTTTCCTATATGACCTGTACTATGGGTGCAGTTGAGGTTACCTTCAGTTATTTGCCAGTCAGAGTTACTTATATTTTCCATTTTTATTCCTGCCCTTTCTTTTTCCATGAAGTCTTTTTTCTTGTCCTAACATCTTTTATTACCTTATAAATTAATCACATCCACAATGCATTAAAACTCTAAAAAAAGAAAACCTAGTCCAACGACTGTGCAAGTCTTCCAAATAAGATGAAATCATTGTCTGATTTAGAAATAGTTGGACTTGGGTACACACAGGGCCATAATTTTGTGACTAGACAGATGTTATCATAAAAATGTATAAAAATAACAAACTTGACAAAGGAGGAATCTTCAATATGAGATAAATTTAAAATCTGATAGCTGTCTAATCAAAGTAAGGTATAAGAAATGGCTGTAGGTTTTAACCAGAGGGATGATCTACATTAACACATAATTCTTTTTAAAGAAGAAACTACCTGTGATTTCCCGAACTTTGCAAAGTGCACTTTTATTATTTGGTCAGAAAGTCAAACAAATTAAACCACAGAATCATGGATATTGCAAGGGACATCCAGAGGTCATGTTGTCCCATCTCCTGCTCAGTACGGCCAACTCAATCTGGATGATCAGGTCCATGCCCAGTCAGATCAGAATATCTCTAAGGATGCCAACTCCAAAATCTCCACGGGAAATTGTGTTTGAGATTGACTACGAGTGTGACCATTGGAAAATAAATATCTAATTCATAGTTTGTCCTTAGAGCTATATATATATATTGATGAATTACAGAGTCCTTGTTTAGACAGAAAAGAAATTTTGTTAGCATATGCCAGCCAACAGATATTTTTCAAAATACAGTGTGAATGCTAATATTTGCAATATTGGTCAAATAGAAGCCAAGGTTAAAAAGAGAAACTTTATTTTCAAGAAAGACACTGCTTGTTTTAATGACTTAAATATCTATCTTAGATTCCAATGGGGATATAATTCACTATTTTGAGGTGACTGTGAAATATCCCGAGACCATCACTGCAGAAAGAAAGGTGCTTCTGAATATCCACATGTCCAATAATTGAATAATGCACTTCTAATTTCTCTGTCCTCTTTCTGCCTCCCTGCACCATAGAGAATCCAAACGAAACTATGGAGAATGGTGTTATGTATGGGTTAATGCACAGTTTAAGTCAAGGAGTCTGCTACCTGTGTCGCTTGTTCCTCAGGGAAATGTAATTGCTGATTTCCTGTGCAATGGACTCTTCAAATTATTTCACTCTTTATTAAAGCTGGGAAACACCATTAGTATCTCAGAATTTCTTAGGGCAACCTAAATTCATCCTAATGCTTATCACAATGAAGCTGTAGACAGCAGGTAGCTGATCATCATAATCTCAGAACAAGGATTTCTGAACACTTGCGAACCTCAGTTTGTATGCCCACAGAATCTGAGAGTTGGAAGTGGTGTTCCTAATAGGTTAAGGAATCTGTAATGGCTGTTCAGCAATAAAGACATAAAAGGGTTTTTGCAATCAAGCTGATGGCACATTTTTGTTTCCTAGTCCTTAGTTTTGGAAAGATCTACATGGTCTGAATGTATTTTAATTAATTTAATAATGCTTAAAAGTTCAGTCTTGTTAAGATTTAAATTGTTAAATTCCACTGATCTCAGGTTAGGTTAAAACACTGAATCTATTTTTCTTTGCACCCTAAATTCTACTCTAGTATGTATATTTACTGTTAGTGTATTTTAGCTCCTGAGCCTTATTGCTCTGTTGTAGTATGCATTACCTCTCACTTTCATGTACTCTCACCCCTGTAACTTCTTTCAGGGTCACTCAAATCTCCGTGTTGTTAAGAAGAGGAGAAAGGAGGAAATGTGAAAGAAAAGAAAGGGGAAAAAAAAGAAAAGAAAAAAAAAAAGAAAAATAGAAAAATAGAAAAATAAAATATAGATGATGATGATGATTATGATTTCAGTCTTTGATATCACTCCATATCTTGAAAAATGGTGAATGTTTTAAGTTAAAAATAAAATGCACTCCAGCTATTTTTTAACTGAAAAGAGACCAAACTTCTCAATCCTCACTTTACATATAAACTTTGCAAGTGTTAATATGTGGGAGTATGTGTAATTATGTACACATATGTATCAATTTATATGTATGCATGAGAAATGCCAAGTTGAATTTCTTGGTGAACAAAATCTGGTTCTGCTAATGAGTAGAGGAACAGAAGGAATATATACAGAAGGTAGAGAACATGGGAAGATTGCTATTGAGATCTGAAAACCATAACATTAAAGGGGTTAATTTTTCACTAGAAGAGCAGATGGGAACATACTAGTAAACTTTAACAGCATACAGGCTGCTAGCTTAGCTTCTAAAGCAAATTTTTTTCAGAAAATATAGGAGGCCCTATGCAAAAGTACATCAGCATTTTTTTTGTATACTGCAGTAAAAATAATAATGGCATTAAAAGTTAGACTCTTTCAGTGCATCAAGCTTTAAATCTCACAAGGGCAGAGATATCAAACTGTCAGTGTAACTGGGGAAAAAAAGAAATTAAAGAATGGAAGTTCACAAAATGTGTTGTATATCTAAGAGACAAAAATACATGTCTGATTTCATAATGCTGTTGCACAGAGATTTCCATCTTAGAATTTATTCCCCCTTTCAGTATTGTCTTGGAATGGTATTTTATTTATAAACCACTCATCTGCATATGCATTATTTTTTGTTGGTAAGTCTGCATCTCTCAGTCCTACTTTTTTCCTGTATCTGATTTCACACATAGAAGTAGCAGAGCACCTGGGACACTGGGAGAGAAACACTGAGCATCTTGGACAAGGGGATACCTATCTTTAAGAAATATGACATTTAATATGTGACTGTGTGACTGATATAGTAACATGTAACTCAGTGAATATTTGTCACATACAAAATTGCTACTCTCTAACACAGATTTGCATGTTTTATTCTGATGAGATACTTCACAGTAAAGGCAACAATTTTTAATGAAGCAATTCACAGACTTCTGAAGATTCATAATAGTCTTCAGATGAAGGCATCTATTTGTCATTTGGCTCTACTAGGCTTTTTTATATGGCTCATGTTTGCAACCAGCTCCCAGATTTAATTGGTTTTTTTAAGTATTGGCATGTTGTTTTGGAGAAATACATCAATTTCAGCAGAAAATGTAAAAGATCACTGAAAGTGTTTTTGCTTACCGTTGGTTCATGTTCCTTAGGATGAGGTCAGAGTTTTGCCACACAGGCTTGTCAGTGTCAATATCATCTCATTTTACACTCAAAACATCAAAATATTGTGTTAACTCAATCCATCTATTGTGTTAAGCAATCCATCTACCAGCTTTATGTTAGCTGCAACACACAACATCTCCCAGAAATTACAATTTGTATTAAAAAACGTTAAGATGGCAAGTTGTAATCATAATATCTATCAACAATTTTTATGAAAGAGAATTTTCAGGAAAGAAATTAACCTATTCTCAGCTTTAATCCCATGAATTATATTTTAGCATATCTGAAGCACATTTCTGTGTATTTTTTCCTTGTTGACATATTTATGTTTATTATTAGAACTAATATTTAAAAAATATTAAATATTTAATATTTTAACAATGACTTTTCATGTTTCATACATTTTTGTGTTAAAAATTCAAAAGTGTGCTATTGCTAAGGCCAATCTTCACATAATTATCAAAGTACATCCTAATAGGACATTACTTGAGCTGAAAGGGTGGTTGTTTTTGCATGCTATGTAGTTTCTCCACCATTTGATCTTTCTGCAACAAAAGTAGATAATATTTTAAGTACTATTTTAAATTACATTTCATTCAGCTCTTGCCTTTTTAGGGTTTTTATTTTATCAATAAACTTAAGTACTTATGAAAATGAAAAATGCTGAGTTCTGGAGACCAGTGAGCAACGGACATGATTTCCACTTTTCATTCATAGAAATGAGAAGACTGCAACACATGCCCATGTTACTCAATCAATTTAGAAAAAAAAACCCAAAAAACAAAAAACAAACTTAATAAAAAAATACCTTTGTTGACCCTTCACTCATTAGAGCAATTTGCTTACTTCAGTCCTATATTCAGATTTAAAGAAACAATTTCTGAATGCTTGCTTTATACTATTGATGAAAAAGGTAAGATAATTGGGGTGGTGACATGCAAGGCTATAAGCCCCAAGAATCTTAACTAGGAGTACTCTCCATTTCATTCTTTCAGGTTCTGGTATAAATTTATAGTAATCTGGGGATGATAAAAGCAATTTCAAATGATGTTTGTAAGCCTATTTAAGTAGTCCTAAAGTCATACCACTGTTTGCCAAGAAGTATTTAAAATATTTTAAAATCTTTTAAGCTCATAGAGATTTTAGTCTCCTAGAAGAGTATTTATTTAGTCATATATCATCTATTCCAGTTTAATGTTGTCTTCAAGGTAAAAATGCAAGAAACTCATATTAATAACTTGAAAATATGTCATTGAAATGATGCAATATTTAATATTGTAACTGTATTATTAATGATTTATATTTAACAGATCCTTGCATCACATGTAGAACTTAAATATTTAAACAAATGAAAAAAACCAGCAAACCTACAAAGACATTTTCCCAGAGGTACAAAAATGTTTTATTTACATGTACATAAAGTTAAATTAAAGGTACATGAGCCACTTTGTGACTATTATGAATAGTTCTATGAACTATTAACAGAATAAAATGGAATCTGTATACTATTAGAAAAAAAACAAAATTCTTAGTATTGAAAAGAAAACTTTGCTTATCTTGTTGAAAGTTTTGTTTCGCTTCTCTTTATTTATGTTGCCTCTGGCATAGCTCCAATATATTAGGTGGAATTTAGGCACTTAAATACAGATTTAGATTCCAGAGAATCTCTGTGAAAATAAGCAGCACTTGTTTGACTTTGAAATCCTCTGGGATCAAGACTAGTGCTTCTGTGCCTGTGCAAAACTTCTGTGTTTCAAATATTTTTATTTTGCCCTTTAAGTTATACTTCGCTTCAGCAATCCAGCACTGAGTTGATCTCCCAGTATACACACACACCAAGAAGAATTATGACTAACCATAGTTACAGACTCTTGCTTTTGAAAAAGATGCTGATGACTCCTGCTCTTTTTATGCAATATCTTCATGGATGAAACATCCACTTAAGAGAATGAGAGACCTGTAAGAGTCCAAATTTGCATGACATTATTCTATTATCATCAGCCTGTAAACTTCTCTGTCATTATGTCACTCTACATTTCTATTGAAGCTATGAAACATTGAAGAAGAAATTCAAAATACCTCATGGCAAAAGAGAGGGTAGAGAAAAGGACTCATCTCTGTAATTCAAGAATGAAGCCTAAGAGCAGCAAAGAGCAGGTCCTGACTTTCAGTCACTGCTTCCAGGACACTTAATAGATACTGATTTATTTTCTATGCCTATAATTGTTATAGTGCAGATATAATTTATTTCTTTATATATTTCTGCAGATTCCAATGTGTCAACCTTTCCAGCTTCACAGCTAGTAGGTATCTTCAGCATATTGCTTGGAATTTTTTGTGCCTATTAAAGAGACCTGTAGCATTGTCCAGCAGAAATATATTTCTTGACTTTACCAGATACATTCAGAAAAGGTCATTGGATACAAATGATGCCTTAGTTTATGTGGAAAAGGACTAGCTCACACTCTGAGGAATAATTTTAGCAAAGATATGCAGCTGATACTTTGGTACTGTACAGAAATATGCACTTACTAGCAGCAATGCATAGTTTCTTAACCATAAACAGGGCTGGTTGTGAAACAAAATCCAACTGTCCATCTCTGTCAAAACTAAACCTTTCTGGATTTGTGTATAACTACATTTTCACACTCCTAGGCCTTCAATTCATGCTGAAAATTTAAAATGAATTTGTTATCCTGGCAAATTAAAAAAAAAAAACAACACTTTCACTGCTTCATCTGTAGTTAGCATGAAAAGACAAACATTTCACAGAGTAGTTGAACTCATATTATTTTCTCCTAGATAAAGAATATGAAAATCAAATTGAAGTACTTAGTTTAGATGGCTATTCCGGTTCACAATTTTAAATAAACAAAGTAATTTTCATGGGTAATTGTGGTTTTCTCCTGCTGATAATGCATTTAACTAAATTTTTGAGTTCTATATTCTCTGCGTTTTAGATAGTTCCACTTGGCAGATCAGACAGCAATTTTTTTTTTAATATATTATGTTATAGGTTATATTATTTTAGTTTTTAGATGCCTGACTTCAAAACTTAGGTTTTGATTTTCAGAAGTGAAATACTTGTCATACTTATATTGAAACCTTGCCTTTAGAATCAAATTTTAGGATAGTTCCTATTATGATCTTAAATCAATAATTATTAAGATATTATATCTGTAATTACAGATTGCTTGTTTACATATCAGCATAGCTGTTCCCCCTGATGGTGAAGTTTAAAGTCCAGGCTAGATGTTCCTGACTGGATGACTGTGGTTAAAAACTGCATGATTTTGAGGCTCAGAGTGCTGATAGCACCTTTCACAACTAGGATGATTTAATTAAGGCAAATAAGTACAGGATTAAGTCCAAGATTTTCAAAGGTTTTGGCTGATTATACAGTTGCCTATGCTATGAGGTTTCGACTGTATCTGGAGGGAGTTGTTTGCTTTCATTAAAGAAACAAATATTGTAAAGCTGTAAATATCACTAATGTGATAAAAATCCTGATCGTAGAAATTCAGTTATTCTACTAATATAGGTTATTTTAATAGCACTAAGCTCCAAAGTCCAGGGAATAATTATGTTGGTCATTTTTCAAATCCAATACATTTTTTCTAATCCAAGAAAAGACGCAAAGATCTTGTGTACACCTACATTGTTAAATCTGTTGGATCAACAGAGAACCTGAAAGCGTTTAAGTATTTATTAACCATACAAAGATTAGACATAAAGTTTGACTCGATTGCAAGTGAGCTGATTGCAAACAAGTTGATTGCGAACTAACTTTTTACCTTTATTCTGATGTCTTGTTTTTTAGGTGAAAAGAGATGCAAAGAGTTGTGGAAAATTTTTGGTTTGAAAAGTTCTCAGAGTTCTAGACTTTTACACACTGTTTTAATAAGTGTTACTGAAAAAAAAAAAAAATATTGAAATAATTAGTTCTTCCATGGAAAAAAATCCCATTAGAACTGTATTTCGTTATTTCATTAAACACTGTCTGAAGAGAAAAACCCAACCAACCAAAGAAAGCAATCTCTGACCTAACAGCCAAATTTTCGAGATGCTTGTGGAAAGTTTCATCCTATGTCCAAAGAGATTGGATTTCTTTTTCATAATTTAATACTGACTTCCCATTTAATTAAAATTCAGTTTTAAGTCGCTGCATTTTTCAGAGAATTTGGCAATTGGCTGTAGATGACCTGACAGCATAAGCAATGAATACTCTTTATATAAGGAAACTGAAACCTCCATAGTGTGTGTTTTTGTATATTGAAATGGGATTCTTTGAAATAATCAGACTGTGGGGAAGCTGAACCATTTGGCTCATTTCATATCTGCTTCAGCATGATTCTGTGCTTTCTGCTCAAATTCTTACTGTGAGCCAAATTGTTGCTGTGTCAGGTCCAAGCAAAAACATTTTCTCTTCAGGACACTTCAGCTGCAGATCCAGCACAGAGGAGTTGTTCCATTCTCCTCCCTTGTGGGTACACTGATGCCAGAAGAGAGCTGAGAGACGAGCTGGTCCGTGTTAATGGTCCATTGAGCACGTGTACCCAGCACAAATGAAAACAGCCACCAGTCCATGCTCCTTCTGCAGCACAGCCATGGCCCTTCCTATAGCAGCCTCCTGTGGTGGGACATTCTGGCAATGTGAGCAGCGATGAAGCCAAAGGAGAGGCCCTCACTACTTATCAATCATAAATTTATAAATTAAAAATAAAAAGGCAGGGAAGGAAGAAAAAATAAATGCAACTGAAGGGGAAAGCTTGTGTAGTTTTAAGTATTCCTTGATACTTACATTTTTTCTGATTATTTGATCATGGACTCATAAAACGGTTTGGGTCGAAAGGGACCTTTAAAGTCCATCTACTCCAACCTCACCTGTTGTGATCAGGGACATCTTCAACTAGATTAGGTCGTTCAGAGCCCATTCCATCCTAACCTTGAATGTTTCTTGGGACAGGGTATTTGTGTTTGGGCTATCTCAGCTCCTGATTGAAACTTAAGCTGCCTTATTAAAAACCAGGATTAATAAAAACATTTTCATTTAAAGCTGCCATATATGTATATTCTCACCTTTGATACACTTGAAAGTTCTTATTGTATACATTTCATTGACACTGATAAAGCAAAATGTTATTTCATTTTACCAACAAATATCAGGAAACAGGACTGTCTGTGTTTTAAATTCCTACAAACACTAGGGGCTGCAACCAATTAATTTGACTGGTGTTTCCTTTGCATCCTTTAGTTGCTTGGTAGTTAGAAGTTTTCTCATATTTTCCACGATTTATTCATTTTCTTGTCAGATATTTGTGCTGCAACAATTCTGATTAATGTAGATTCCAAAAAGAATGTTTGATAAGTAATCATTAGTCTTCCCTACTGTGATGTCCAATCCCTATGGTATAAGAGATTCGTATTAATATTAGGAATTTATATTAATTTTCAAAACACAGTCCAGTATTCATCACTACTCACAAAAATCCAAAATTAAAGGTGCTACAAAGATATCTTGGGTTCCAAGAAAAGGTAAGAACATTTGTGCTTATGTTGTCTTTTTGCCTGAAAAGTGAAAGAGTGAATTTATCTAAAGCTATGCCTTGGCCAAGCACAGAGATGTAATTGAGAAGGAGTATTTACAGAATATAATCTGCCACTTTCTTTCTGGTGGCTGTAAAGGTAGAGCAAGGTGCTAACCATAAATAACCTGTTAACATCTAACAGCCTTTTTACAGAATCCCATGTGAGTTTGTGAAGGATCTGACCTGACATTTTCCCTGACAATTACCATTCAGCTATAAAAATAATTTTAGGTGGCAGCCCTCTGACTGCCACAGGCTCTCAGAGAAGCATGAACTGGATTCAGATTTCCATGCCAGTTCAGAATTATCTCACCATTGGTGCCTAGCTGTAAACATCTAGTGGAACTGGCTGCTTGCCTGCTTGCAGTCCCAATGAGGAGTTTGTGTTCATAAATTCAAAATGCTAGCTCTCCCAACTTGCTGGAATTACCACAGTCACCCTGTTTTCAGTGTAGAAAATTCATACTCATGCTGAGTCCTTCTGAAAATAAAATTCAGTATTTCTGAATTCCTATGTACTTACTTGGACAATTAAGTATGTTGTCTGGTAATGTGTCCAATTGTGAAGATCTGGCCATTTCCCAAGTGCTACCTCCAAATTGTCAGGATTGCCAGAAATGGCATGGTTGAGGAATGCCTGGATTTTAAAATTAATAGGTATGCAATTTCTGAAGATGCTATATAGATTTGAAATGAGAGGACTATGAAACCAGACCTTTGAGCTATCTATATTAACCTCTACTTAAAAAGAATAGGGAGAGATAGACATCTTTAGGTCACAACTCACCTTGGCCTAAGGTAGATGTCCAAAACAGCTTTGCTAATTTGCATCCTTAAATTTCTTATTTATTTTGACTGACTTTAAACATATGTGGACACAGTCTTCTACACTGCATGTGCAGTGATTCCCACCAGTGTGCAGCTACAAGTCTTTCCTAGGATTCTGCTAAGTGGCCACCTGATTTTTCCGACAGCAGATTTTAGCCAGGCTCTGAAAGCTGAGTACTGGAGATTGCTGTAAGGCCATCATAATCCCATAGTCCATTTATGAAAAGCAACCAATGGGAATGTTAGAGTTTGATGTACTCTAGTATAATTTATATACTCATTTATATATTATATATATGGTTTATATACATTTAGTCATATCTTCATTTGCACATTTTGTGGTCATTAGTTTTATTTAATTTGATTCATTGTGAAAAAACGCAAACCGATGCCTAGTGAACAGTGTTATTGGGGCAACTTTTTACACTTTATTAAGTGCTGTCAGAAACCATTCTGCCAATAAACTTCTTGTATGGCTTGGTATTGTAAAATGTTCAAGTACCTAAATAAAAATAGTTCTGTGCCTTCATTTTATTTAATGTTCTATTCTAACATTTTAATTCAAATATTACATGTTCAGTATTTTCTGGATAATTGTTCATATTTGGGGCAGAGACATCAAATTTTTCCTTTTTTTTTTTTAAAGATGTGATTACCTGCAAAAAGGCAACCTTGGCTAGGTATTTCATATAGTCAGTTAATCCTTAAAACAAAATAATGTTATAAAACTTCCCAGTTATCTTTTTTAAAAATGCAAAATAAATATCATTCCACAATATTGACTAGCCTCAGAAAAATACATGCAAGGGCATACTGTTATTCTCTCTCCCCTTAAATCTTCAGAGCAGCTACAGAAGAAACTTATTTTTAACAGTTAAATGGATGTAAAGTGAATTTTGATTCACTGACTTACTGTATATCTGTAGGACTCAACATTATTTTTGAAGCCAAAGAGGTAATTTTGAAATGCAATTTATTTAAATATATTGAGTATTTTAATAGATAAAAGATTACTTTATCTATCTGACACTGCAATAATTATTTACACAGAAAACAGGGATAATAGAAGTAGAACCGACAATGGTACTTTTTGGATATTAACGTGAGGTGAGGAAAAGATATTATAAGTAATAAATTAAAACAAATATCAGCAGTGTCTGCCAAAATATTATTTATAAGAATAGTCACCTCTGTCTCACTTTTTTCTTTGGCTTCCAGCTGCCTTCCTGCAACAGCTGTGAGTGATAGCAGTACCAAGATTTCTACTTTGCTTTTTTTTCTTTTTGGTATTTGCTATGCAATCTGCAGGGATTTATTGATGTGTGGAATGCAGTGTCAGATCACCTCACAGTGAGAATATAAAAAATGCAGATAGATTTAAGCAACTGTTGTGTATAATTCTGCATTCATATTGTGAAGTTCTTTGTCCATCTCTTAGACTGAGGTCTCAAAAAAACCCGTTTTCTGCTTAGCAGCCCAAGGAATCATTACTATAAAAGAGCTTTCCTTCTATTTCTCTCAGGCTTTTTTCTTACAGGGTGCTCATTTGTTCTTATCCCTTTTTTGGCTTGCTGAAGTCCCAGGCTATCCAAGAAATGACCACTTCTCCTTAACCCTGTCAGTAAAGTTAGTAAGCTTTGCTAAATCTGTCAGAAAAGCACATCCTCATCCTGACAGAGAACCTTTCTCTCAAAGGAGTCGTCTTCAGCTTTAGTCTGTGGTGCACTTGTAGAAAATGGAATCTAAAAATGCCTGTGAAGATAAGCTAGTGTCACAAAATTTATTCTTAGTTTCTTCAAAAACTTCAGCCTTGGAATATAACGATACAATTCTTATTTTCTGAACCTAATATTTTTACATGCATTCCTATGTCTGCAAATACAGTTTATATGGGCTATATTTCTCAGGGTTTTTTTCACTACTGTCTGATACATTGTTTGAATTACTGTCTCTGCAGTGAGGAAGAATATTTCCTTATGATTTTGATAGAGACAGAAGAGAAAAAGAGGATGCCAAGTCTCACAGTTAATATTATTGGCATTCAATAATTAATAAAGGGAAAAGAAAAAAAGGACTATATTTAATTTCACTCTCTAACAAAAACTTCCTGAATTGTGACAAGTTCTATGTTTGTTTTCCTTCCGACCTTAAAATATTTGTCAATTCATGTGTTCTGATTTTCTCCAATCATCTCACTTTGGATGGCATCACTGAATACTCTGTATTATCTTTTTACTCTTTCAGAAAGGCAGAAGTAGTCATCTTTAGCATTCTGATATATATACCTAAGTAGTCTGTATATACATATGTCCTAATGCAAGAGTTTAACACTAAGATTTATCTTTCCTGAAGTTAATCATTGTCCTAGTTTTGCCTGGGGTAGAGTGAATTTTCTTCATCTAAACTGTTAAGGGGCTGTATTTTGGATTTATGCTGCAGAGTTGACAACACAGGGATGTTTCAGCTATTGCTGAGCAGGGCTTGCAAAGAGCCAAGGCCTTTTTTGCCTCTCAACCACTTTACCAGTGTGAAGATGAGGGGTGCACACGGAGCTGGGACAGCTGACCCCCACTAACCAAAGGAATATCCTGGAACATATGGCATCATGTTCAGCATATAATCCTTGGGGAAGGAGAGTGAAGGTGTGGGGGGATGGTGGGGATGGACATTCAGAGTGGACAGGTGGCCACGGTATGGGGATGAGAATAGCAAAATTGAGGAATGCTTTGGTTTTTTAATGGCTGCAGAGTGAGTTATACAGAGAACTGTAAAGGCTCAAACCCTAATATAAAACATTGCCTTGGATATAACCAAACATGGCAAAATTATATTTGCAAACATTGGAAAATTATATTTACTATCAGATTATACTTCTTCCTTTGCATCCAGAATAGACTCCTGCTAAATTTAATATGAGAAATAGTCCTGGACAGTGTCAGTTTCCTCCCTATCATGTCTGGAAAATGATTTGAAGAAGACTGAATATCCCAATGAAGTTCCACGCCAGAAAAAGATAAAATATTCCTGTTCCATAAATAAGCAGTATAAACCAGTATATGCTAGTATCCAGGAGTAACTCCATTACTAGTAATAGAAACACAAGGAAAGATGTTGAAAATAATGAAAAATACTAGCATAGGCATTCAGAAAAATGTCTGCTTGCTAACCACTGCTGCTGTGTTGAACCAGATAATCCCACTATTTTTAATAGCAGCTGACTAAAGACAGCCTATATTTCCAAAACTTTAAAAGTCCAATTTAATCAAAACATTCCCAAGGCTTAGAACTTATTTCAGTCTCTGTGAAAAATTCTGAGGCTTGGTTGGAGTGATTAGGAACAGTATTTTTGTTTATTTTTAAGATTATTTTCCCCCAGAAAAATTTCCAACACAATCAGAAATGATCCTTTACATTGTTTTGTCTTGATTCAGTTGCCAAGAATAAAGTGACTACCTGAATCCTCTTGATCATTTTCTGCTTAGGACCCAGAAAGACCTTTATATACTCCCCAACCACACTTGAGAATTAGCCTGCTAAAAAGTGAGTCTGCTAAAAGCAGTAATTGAAAGCAAAGGTTTGATGGTTACAGTTTTATCATATCATTTGGTAGATATTTAGTAAGAACAGCAAATTATTCATTTGTACCCAGAAAACTAAGCCTTAGCTAGATTGTCTTTGACCTCTTGTGGCACAGTTCCCATCTCCTGCGGTGTCCTGGCAACAAAGTCCTCCTGAAATTTCTTTGTAGATTGTGAGCTGATCATGCAGGAATTGAAATGGTGATGCCAGGCATATACTTTGCATGTTCTAATGAGTTTTGCTCTATTCCTCAGGCCAGCTGGCTGTGCAAGCTTTAGATAATGTACAGAAGCCAAAGCCAAAAAACTCAGATTAATAAAAATATAGCTCAAACTCAAACCAGATGTATCTTAAGGGTTTTTAAGGCTTCAAAATGCTGTAAAGATAATTTTCACCTAGTGAATATGAATAGCAAAACCAACACTAGAGAATTTATATAAATACTGCATAGTTTTCCATTTTTTTGGTAGCATTTCATGCAAATAAAATTAAAAGTCTTTCTCAATTGGCCTGGCAGAGGTCTGCCTAGCTGTGAAGCAGAGCTTCAGTTTTTTCTCAATCCCCTCATCCTGGGGCAGGAGTAGTGGGTTGCAGTATGATAATGAGTAAACTGAATGAAAGGATTGGATTTGATTACATTTAGTAGCAATAGGTGTGGGAAGGACATAAAAAGGAGCTATAGATTTCTTTCCCAAGAGCATTAGAGGCTGAAATGGGCTATACCTTACACTTTTAAATGTAAAGCTTTTTTCTTCTGTTGAATATAAAGAAATTTCATTAGCCTGACATGTAAAAATTGCTGTCAAAGGTAATGTTAGAAAGTCAGCCAATGTTTGACAGCTCTTGGAAACTATCTGACCCACCAAAAGGCTAAAACCATGCAAGTTTATGCACCACACGAGAGTGAAATGTAGTACTGGAGGTTTCATCCTGAGACTATTTTCACATAACTCTAGCTAGACACAAGTCTAACAGCATGAAGACGTCACTTTTTTTATTGTAGCAAGCACAGACATATTTTGTCTGGTCCTTGAAGGTGTGTATCTAAGAAATAAAAAAATATCTTAGACCATTAGTGTATGTCTGTAGAAATATAATTAACAATAGTAAAACTAACATTTTAGATGCTTTAAAATTCTCCACCCCAGTCTGTGGACTCCCTGCCTTCCACACCCATCACTGAAAGTAAACCCTTTTTAGAGCAAGGAAAGCATGTAGATATTAAATTTTATTCTTATATACTTATGGAAAAAGATAAAATCATGAAAAATGTGAGCTTCTCATACTCAAGCAATCAGTGTGATTGCCTTGTTGGATTTCATATCATTTTTTGCCTGTTCTAACACTGTCATGTGAATGTCATTTGGCTTCCCAGGACAAACAATGATAAGTCTTTGAGTCAGTCTAAATGGACTTGCTTCAAGGTACACATACCAGGAATATACAAAGGTGATAGGTAATTCAGCCTGTATGGAACTCTGATTGCTCAGAAGATGTTAGGGGAAAATGCAACTGTTCTGAAACAGCTACCTCCAAAAACTATACATAGCAGTCGAGCATCACATTTACCTTTTCTTTTAGGATGTCTGCTGCATCAGTATCTTTGTCAGAATGGAAAATTCAGTTCGTGGGTTAAATACATTTTTTATAAGTACTCAATGATATGCAAACATACAGTTCTATATAGTGTAGGCTGGCTGATCCTTGGGGGACAGGTGCTGCCTGCAGTGGATGCTTGGTTCAGCAGGGAAGGTGCTCCTGCCAACGTGGCAGGGCAGGCACAGGGGGGAAGCCAGGAGGATCTCCAAGCCCAGAATATGGGGCACATTTGTAGTGAGAAGCCAAGCACACCTGTCAGGAGTGCATGAAGTGCATGGATAGACACATACATGATTGCAACACAGCTGAATTGTAGCTCAGGCATGGGATAAGGGTACGTTACTTAGAAAGAGTTCCTAAAGAAAATAAGGATAAGACCTTGCTGAGGCTCCTAATTTTCATTACAATGCTGAAATACCTGCTCTGCTGAAATACCCCTTAGCAAGGAAGGAAGGAAGAGTGGCTATTTCAGTCATTGGAGCAGGTATTTCCCTGCAGCCTGTGAAGAGTATTTCCTCAAGGAAGTACTTTCCTCAAAGAAAGGCTATACTGAATCAAATTGTCTTGACTGGAACTGTGGCCCACAGCAGATACATGTTTGAGCAGACTTTTTTTCTCAAGAGTTTCAGCTAGTGGTGAGAACCTACACTGGAGTAGATGAAAAATATAAGGAGGAAGGAGCACCAGAGAGGAACTTTTAGGGACTAACCTTAAACCATACTCTCCATTTATCCTGCCCCTCTCAGGAGATGGTAGGTAAAAGAGTCTAGAGTGAAGGAGTAAAGCTGAGCACAGGAAGAATGGGGTAGGTAGAGATGTTCTCCTAATTTAGTCTTCACTATCCAAATATATTTCAACGGAAAAAAATAAATTAAGTTCCCCATGTTGAGTGTCTTTTGCCTGTGACACTAATTAGTAAGTGATCTCCTATTCTAAATCTTGACCTAAAAACTTTCTCCCTCAGTCATTCTATTGAGAGAGAGGACTGAGAAAGTGACTTGGTCGACATCTGGCAGCCAGTAAAGATCATGGTGTCATCAAATCCTAAATTTATAGAATCAGAATCGTTTGGGTTGGAAGAGACCTTTAAAAATCACCTATTCCAATGACACTGTCATGGGCAGGAACACCTTCCAGTAGCTCAGGTTGTCCAGTGTGACTCTGAATACTTTTAAATTATGAGTCATCCACAACTACTGTAGACACTCTTGCTGTAAAAAGAAAATCCCTGTGTTCAAACAAAACTTACTCTCTTTTAGTTTAAAAGCACTATTCTGTCTTTTTGTTACAGACATATAAAAAGTCTCTGCATTTCTTAGACACTTCCTTTAAGTACTGAAAGTCTGAAAGAAAGTCTTTGAGGTCCTTCCCTTCCCCAGGATGAACTACCACAACTATCTCAGCTTTTCTCTGTAAGATGTTGCAGACCTCTTGTCATTTTCATGGTTCTCCTCTGGATCTCCTTTTACAGGTCCGTGTCTCTCTTGAACTGGGTGCCCCAAAGCTGGATGCAGTACTTCCAGTGGTGTTTCTCAAGAGCAGAGTAGAGGGAGAGTACCTCCCTCATGGCTTCTCCTTCTCAGGAAGCTGCAGAGAGCAATGAGGTCATCCCTCATCTTCCTTCTATCCAAGATGGACTAACTCAAAGTGCTTAGCTGCTCCTCATAGGACATTCCTTCTACTTGGTCTTGTTCAACTTCATGATGTTTGCATGAACCTGCTTCTCTGGCCAGTCAGGGGCCCTCTGCATGGCATCTCTTCCCTCAAACATACTAATGGTACTACTTAGTTTGTTGCTGTCCACAGACTTTTTGGGCATGTACTTGGCCCCGCTGCCTACATCACTGATGAAAATATTGAATAGCCTTGGTCTCAGTATGGAGCCTTGAGAGACACCACTCACTGCAAGAGTTCAATCTGGACATTGAGCAATTAACTGCAGGTCTTCTGAAATGGCCATCCAGGAAATTTTTCATTGATCTGGAATCAGATTTAGACAGATAGAATGCCAAGACCATTTTGAAATTCACGTTTCTTGACATTTGTTTTGTGCATAAAATGTTCTTGACCTTTTCATCTATGTTTGAAAATCTAGGCCTAAAGATTTTATAATGCTTTCTGTCACAGCTAGAGTCACTATTGAAATTGAAACATCCATGCTTTGAAGGAAAACAAAATTACAGTTCTGTGTTTCTTATTTCTTCAAATATAGAAATGTAACACATTGGGGTTTATTGTAATACTAACAAGAGATTTGTGATAGGTTGATGTCTGGTCTATCAGGACCCTTCTCAGCAGGGTGCAGGGAAGAAAATAAGGTGGAAAAAACCTTGTGGTTAAAGATGAAGGCACTTCAATAAAGCAAAAGCAAACACCAATCACAGAAGCAAAGGAAAACAAAACATTTATTCTCTAGATTAATTCTCTACTTCCCATAAGCAGGTGATGTCCATCTTCTTCTCAGGAAATAGCACTTCAGTACATGTAGCAGTTGCTCTGGAAGATAAGCAACACAATAACTAATGCTGCCATTCCACACAGCAGCACTCACCACCACTCATCTTTTTTTTGGTGAGACACCATATGCTATGGGACATCTCTTTGATCAGTTTGGGTCAGCTTTCCTGCCTGTGTCTTCTCCCAAGAACTTGCTCACTCCCAGGGAATTGGTGAGAGGGGAATGTTGGAGAGATGGCTTCATGCTGTGGGGGCACTGCTCAGCAATAGGCAAAACACTGGTATGTTACCTGCACCTTTCTAACTACTAATTCAAAGCACAGAGCTATAAGGGATGCTATGGGGAAAATTAACTCCCCATAATCAAATCCTCTCAGCCAGATCCAACACAAGGTTTCAGCCAGGCATTGTAGCATTTGCCATTTCCTGATCTTTTGCAGAAAATGAAGATGTAAAATGGAATAATAACATTATCAGATTGTATATGTTTTTTTTTCTCTTCATAAGCAACTTTTAAAAATGCCAAAAAAGCTTTACTTCAAGGTTTTCCATAACTCCCACTGTTTTCCCGAGCACCCCTCAAACATATATTTTATCTATTTACTTTTTATCAGGCACTCACAACTCATCTACCTGCTGAAGAATTGGAGATGACCTGTTTCTTTTCACTTTGATCCATAGACTGCTGTATTTCAACTGTAGCAATATTCGGTATTGTGGTTTAACAATGTAGCTCAAGAGCAGATATTACTTTCGACTTAAATCAGATGCACAAGATTTGGGCAAGATACCTAAATTTAAAGTAAAATTTAACCCTGTCCATCATTTCTTCTTCAGCAGTAAGCTGATGATTCATTCATTCACCTCTATTATATATTGGATAAGGAACTGGAATATCTTTGGTTGTCATAATGCAATTTGCTTGTGCAATTGAGAAATTACAATCAGGGAGAGAAAGAAAAAGTAATTGACATGATTACATCTCATTATTCTGCTGAGAACTTGTTTTGACATATCAGTCAATGTAAATCATCAGTGTTACAATATCATTGATTACAATTTGCTTCTCTTTGATCATATCAGAAATTCCTTGTCAAGATAACATATAACATGTATTTTCCAGAAGATCTTAACTGTTTTAATAGTGTGTCTCACCTCCTCCTACTAAAAACCATACAGATCACCTACTTGTAATTCAGGTTACTAACTGAAATATACCGCAAGAAAAAGCAAGTTTAGCTGTCATCTTGAAAGCTTTTTGCTAACTTAATCTGAAATCTGGAAATAAATGAAAACCCAGAATAATCCAATATGCCTTTGGGCTATCTAAGTGCTAATAACCTGGAAGACCAGGCAATTCTGCAGATGACACACACCTGAAGGATGGACTGCCATCCAAAGGGACCTGGACAAGCTCAAGAAGTGGGGTCTTTTCAACACTTCAAGGGTTCAAGGCAAGGTTGGATGGCTCTTTGCAGATGTCCCTGCTCATTGCAGGATGTTTGGACTAGATGACTTTTAAAGGCTCCTTCCTACCCAAACTATTCTGATTGTATTACTCTATGAAGATGACAAGTGTAGGTGCAGTGTCCCACACTCAAGGTCTTGGCCATGAAATACCTGCTAGGTTAGAGTGGGATACAATGAATTCCAGAGTTCTGCATGGGCAAGAGTGAATCAACATTTAAGACAAACAATCATGTAAAAATTACATTTCTGCCTTGCTCACAGATTTCCAGAGAAGTGCTCATTCTGCATCAGCTTGAAATTATGGAATGCATTAACTTTCTGGACTAAAGGAAAAATATTTTTTCATTCTTAATTATTTTTAGATTTGTTCTAAGAGACAGAACACTTAAGTAAGCATTAGTAGATCTATAGCAAGAACCAGAGAGTCAGGCAATGTCCATGACCTATCATTTGTGTTCTTTGCCTTGCCATGAACCAGATACCATGGAAGTAGGATGCACGATCCCTCACAGTATATGTGTTGATGATTTAGAAATCTATATGGGAGTAGGATAATTAGAACTGTGGATTTGAAAGTCACAAGACTAAAATGGAATTTGATCCTTCTCATACTCCTGCAGCAATGGATCTTACAACTGAGATACTAGATTTGAAGGAAAATAGTCTATATTTAAAATGAAGAAGAAAAGAAAGAAAATACATAATTTTGGGAACAATAATAGGCATTCACTCTATGTTTTGAACAACAGGTCCTACATTCTTCAAAAAATTTCTAGCAGTTTAGAAATAGATCAGAAATGCACCCAAACTTGTTTTTTCTTATGGGTCAACTTTAGACAGCCAACAGGATTTTCCTTGAGATTTCCCTCATGCTATGTATTGCAGTTTCCATTAAGAGCTCTCTGCAGGCATGACTTAAAATTGAAGGATGTATCTTGGAGAATACATTCAAAAGGTCTTGAACTGTTTTTGTGTTTATTATCTGTTAAAAGAGAAAAGAGAAAATAATAGTTTACTACTATACTCACAACTGTAAAGTTGGAGGAAGAGTTTTAAAATATTAAGCTTGAGCTATATTTTTCCATCAAACCCATTCTTTGGAATCTGGAGATGGGGAATTCAGTAAAATTTGTTATGTTTTATAGTTCAGGCCATTATATTTTGAGGTTCTAAATAAAATGAGATTCATGGGAATAGGTATCAGAAGTGAAAGATTATTCTTCTACCTCAAATAAAATTAAAATCAATAAAATAATTGTATTTAGTTTTATTATGACAAATTATATGATATCATCCTCTCCCAAATGGTAACCCACATCAAGTCAAAGCTAACCACAGCCAGCGGCAAGGCAGAGTGTTTTTCCAAACTTAGCTAAGTTTTTAAATAAAAAATAATACTTTTTTAAAATCCTGAGGTTTTTTATGAGTCAAGCACATTGGTGGGTCTAGGGTGGGTTTGGGTTGTTTTTCGGATTTTTTTTTGAGATTTCTTACATTTAAAAAGAGAAACAAATTAAAAATGATCAAAAATGCAATTATTATGTCATTCATTTAAAATCTGAAATGCTATCCTAGGACATTTTATGTAACACTCTTGATCACTTATCTAATTTAATTTGTGTTTTTTTCTTTTGAGCATATTCTGGTATAAGAAACAACTGTTTTGTAGTCTTGCTCTTATTCAATCTTATACCAGTTGAATTTTCCACTGCACCACTCCATGTTTTCAGTTATGTTACACCCAGATTATTGTTTTGGGATAAAGGAAACACATCCTATACACAGAGTTAGAAATTAGACTAATTAATGATTTACTGAACTATATGGTCTAATTACTGCAAATATGCCTCATTAATAGATCAATTCTCATTTTAATATATAACTCTCAATGATTTTTGGACGTTATGCTCAATCTTCCACTGGTACTTTAATAAGCTGAAGGGAGAATGTATATTCTTAAGACGCCAGCACCATCCTGAGGGCTTGTCTAGGATGATGCACATAATGTTGGGGTTGCCTTCTCCTCAGTCCCAGGTTTGTTTGGGGTTATCTGAATGTTTTCTAAGGTAACCTGTTTCCCTTCTCTTGCTTTTCTGATAGTTCTTGAAATATGTACAATATACTTCTCCATCCCACTACTTCCCCAATCAATCATGCTAGAGGAAGAATAAATCCAGTGAACTGGAATGTTTTGAAGGGGAGGTAGGACATGAAGAGACCATTCAGATAGAAAAGCTGCAATGCTCTTCAATCTGGTTTATGACTCCTTAGATATTAGAATTTCAAGAATCTTTAAATACCTAGTAATGAAAATTAAGTGGATTTATTTCTTTCAATAAGCAACATGACCAGTTCCTTAAAAGAAAAGTAATAATTTTTAATGCAGTAGCATTAGTGGAAAATTGGAAGTAAGTCTTTAATTTAACTTCTGAAAAACATATTTAAGTTTGTAGAAGATTATGTTATCTGCTGGTTTACTGACTTAATTAAACGGTGCAGTTTTAATGGATGAACAGAAAACCTCTTGGCATTTCCTCGAATGTTATTTTTCTGATTTACTAAGAAGCAATTTGTGAATAACTATTAGCATTTTATTAAATGAATGACTGTCTTACAGAATTCCTATCTTCCCTTCTACCATTTTTCTTTTTTTTTCTTTTTATTTTTTTTTTCCACTAGGAATAAAACCATGCTTTGAAAAATGAGAGGTGGAAGGGGTGGGAAACAAAAAACCCACTAAGGGTTTTTTGGGGTCACCTAAATAATCTCCTAACATTGAAGATTAATTCCAAGAAATATCCTAGGGCAACAAGAAAAGGTTTAGGACTTTGGGATGCCATTCTATTGATCAAGTCTTGCGAACACACTGAGTCTTGTACATCGCAATCTCCATAAACCAAAATGCACAGGTGAGCAGTGCACAGCTATTATCTTTTGGTCACTGTTCACATGAAAGAAAGGTTTGTTTCCCCTGCATCTTCTTTTTTAAATCTCTGCAGTAGCTATCTTTTCTCAAAACAAAAATTGCTCCAATATTTGAAACAGAGATGACAGGTTTTTATTCCTGTTTTGTATATATACACAGACCAAACAGATCTATGCAAAGAGGAAATGGATGGACTGCTAACAACTGAAGAATTACTATAACATATAAAAAGTGTAATGCCTTTAATTCCTATTTTGTGAATCTTATGAAAGCTTACAGACTATTTTCTTCCCAAGTACCTCTACAATGATGCATTGCTTTGCTGTACCTAAAACACTGGTAACCCAGTCAACCAGGACAAGGGACAGCAGAGACCATCATAAAATCATGGAAATATGGGGAGAAAAATAAGGGTAATGTGTCTTGTATGGAGCCCAAACTCCTTTTTATTTAAAATATGCTGTCCTATGTACCTGTGAAGTAATTTTAATCCTTTTCCGCCCTGTAATACTTATGCCCCAGTTAAGCATACTGTTGTTTTACACTTGAACTGAGACAGAAGAAGAGCCCATTTAATTTCTCCAGCTTTCTTCTAAGCCCTGTTTAGGTACTGGAAAGGTGCTAGAAGGTAATTTTTAAGCTTTCTCAAGGATAAACAGCTCCAGTTCTCTTAGCCTGCCTTCCCAGGAGAAGTATTCCAATCCTCTGAACATCTTTGTGGCCCTACTCAGTCCAATCGGTCCATGGCCTCCTTTTTTCAGGAGCCCCAGAGCTGGATCCAGTATTTCAGGTGGAGTCTCATTACAGTGGAGCAGATTTATAGTCTCATTCTGTATATTGGTGCAGAAGAGTCATTAGCTGGTTTTGTTTCTTTTATATTTGCCAGTATGTGCCACAGAAGTGAGGTTGGTTGGTAAAAAGGAGCCTACTAAGACCTGTCTAAAATCGGTACTAATATTAGCAACATTAGTAAATAGGTTTTTTTAAGCTGTAGTTATTTGGGAATTTTTCTCTGTCTTTACAGTTAAAATTTCAATAATTAATATTATTAAATATGTAGATTATTTTCATTCCTACCTTAGTCAAATTATTTCTTCTAAAAATAAGATAAATGAGGCCATTGAAATCTGGTGTTACATTTAAATTTTGTCGTGAGATATTATTCAGTGAATCAAAAGCTTGATGATTAGAACTAAACCCTCAAAATTAAAAATTATCTGTTCGATTAGACTTTATTTAATGGGACCAACCCTCCGTTCTATCAGAATTGCTTCTGGCAACTGTAAAACACCTGACATTTAAGGACTTAAAATTATATCAGACTGCTTTGTCACACAATAAGAAAAGTAATCCAATTATCTTTAAAATGTTTTTGTTCCTCTCTGCAGAATTATCTTTTACATTATTGTGGTATTCCATTCCATATGAAATCCCCCTGTCATGTATTAGATGTATTTCTCTTCTTTCTGGTAATTTTCTGTCTTGAAACTTTAATGGATTAGAGAATTTTTTTTTTCTGTGAGATCTGATCAAATACACAATAATGAAGCTTAAGATCCAAAAATTATAGAGATGGAAAAGAGATTAAGGTCTTTAACTAATTTCTCCACCAGTTCACTACTAAGTTGTTCTTTGCCCTTGCAGAGCCTCAGAGTGCTCTTTCAAACCTAAATTTGAGAGTCTTCTACCTGGCTTCTTCCTGCTTTTGTGAACAAAAGCTATGGGATAATTTTGCACTCCCTTTAAAAACTCAATTGCTTGCTAAATTGCTTTCTAGGCATCAAGTCAAAATTCTTTTAGACTTGAGTTATGTGTAGGAAAAAAACTTTCCTGAAAGTCATATGAGTGATGCTAGAAACTTCATGCAAACAAAGCAAATACCAGAGAATGATGTATCCCTGAGGATTTAGTAGTTTCATTTAGTCTCATTTCTCCCAGTCAGGAGCAAATCTTTCTGCTTCTACAATAATAAATCACCACATTTATGGGTGCTCACTAACTCAGCAAGGGAAATTAATCCTTTTTGCTCTCCTAACAAAAATATTACCTGCTTATGAGTTTGTATATGATGACTCATATTTACCAAAAAGACTATTCCAGATGTGAACCTCATTTACATAATGAATTAATACCTTATTTGAGCATCTTGACCAAAGAATTACTAACCCTTGTTTTCTCATGCTTGCATAATGCAATAGTTTCATCCTAGCATTACTTTAAAAAGCATACATACTTTATTCTGTGCATGGAAACTGCAGGAAAAATGTGTAGAACATGATCAGAAACTTTTAATTATATATTGGATTCTTTGCATTCCAGATCCTTAAATTTTTTACTCTAGAGATAGATTTAAAGGTGCTGGAAAGAATGAGATGAGAAATGTGAACATAATTTTCAAATCAGGCAGGAGTACCAGCCAGAGATAACTGGCTAGTAAGTATTATGACTGATATAACTTTAAATCAAAATCCCATGTCAAATGATTTGTGGACAAATCTGAAAGAGCCATATAAAAGTGTGGAAAACTCCTCAGTTTATAATCCTACATAGTATATCAATGGTAAGTTCTGGTCAGTCAGTGCAAAGTGACCACAAGCACACAAATCTTTGAAAATACCTCAGCATAATTATGCAGAAACAGTGGGAACAACACCACATGGAAACAATGTTAACAAGCCAATCTTAATAGATGTTATTACTTTATCCTAATTTTGATTGTGTAAAAGTTGCATCAATTTCTAAATAATCATCTGGGCTCTTCTAGTAAAGAAGACAGGAGGTTTCAAAAGATAATTAATTCTTACAATTTTAGATAACTATTTTATTATTATATTAGCCATCCTCTAGAGATGCCATTTTCTTTCTGTTAACTACTGAGATAGCATAAAATATTAGATTAGACTCTGTAAGGCATTTCAGAGGGCCAAATTTGTGGGAAATTAATTCTGCCTCTTGAGTATAAAATAAACACCACAAAATATCTAGAACAAAGGCTATAATGAAAATGGGCTGGACAACACAAAGAGTCTATTGAAGAGCAATTATTTAGAAAGGAAAGGGGAAAAAAAGAAAAAAAAAATCCTGCCCAAAAAGAAACAACCAAACCACAACTTTAGGCACTGTCTCATCACCAACAGTAAATCATGAAATATTTGCTGACATTTTTAGAATTTTTTTCCTTAGTTGTGCTGCTTAAAAAATGGAGGCATCTAAGCTTCAAAACACATAAGCATAGAATAGTTCAGACGTGAAATGAGTTGTGAATGTCTAATTTCTGCTTAAATTAAAGTCAGCTCAGAGATCAGACCATGCTGCACTGATTTTTTAGGTCTTGAAAACATTGAAGGACAGATCTTTCTGGGAACCTGTGATATCTGCCTGGCTCTCTGAAGAGTTACGGGAGTAAAAATATAAAGATATCATTTCTGAGTTGTGGTAGTATGCAGTGCTAAAGTATGGCAAATAGTAAGTTTGTAGTTAATTTATGTCATATTCAAAAGTGAAACATTTGTATAGCTTGAGTAACTTAAGAAACAATATATTTCCTAAGATTTGCAGTAAATCAGCATAATTACAAATCAAGGACTGCTCTTTTCCAAGAGGAAAGTGTTAAGAAAAAAAAAAGTAAGTTGTAGAAAATATAATTTTGGAACAGAAAAAAATATAATGTAGACATATAAAAAGCTGCTTCCGGTGCATGTAAGGAATTGACTGCTTTTATTCCAATGAAGATAGAAGTTGTTAAGCAAAAATGTGATTCAGTGAGAGAATATAGGAAAAAACAAGAAAAAGCTTTTTTTTTCCTATTCAGGATATGTTTATATTTTTCCCTATGTATTGCTTACTCAGTTCTTAATTTATTCAAAAGGAGTAACTAATAGAGGCACATCACATATATATCTAAATAGGTGATAGCCTAAAATAGTTTAATTATGAGGAAATATGAATGGAGATTCATTTTGCATACTTAAATAGTAATCATATAATAAAACCAGCATATAGAATATAGAAGTTTAAAATTCACCTGAATGTCAACAATCACATATTTTAATGCATATGGTATTTCTCTGAGAAATTCTTATCATGATTAATGTGATATTTCAAAGTTAAAAAAAGTTAAAACACATCACAGCCGAAGTTTAATAAAGCCCACAATTATCATAAATTGAACATATTTCACTGTTAAGGATTTAAACCTTATTTCTTCCACCACATTTTAAAGATTTCTTTTGAATAGACTTCCTTCTCTTTCAGGTATTGAATTTCCCACTGTTCCTGTTGCCTACAAATAAGCAATTGTCTTTCTCTGAACACACACATTATGGCTATTTAATGCCTAGTGTTTAAATAATTCCCTCAATTCTCAATTTGTAGTGAAAACTATGAGGACATAAAAATTAATAAAAAACTCACCATAAATCTGCTAGTGCTCATTTTTCCTATTAATTAAACATAACTAATGATGGCATAACTAATGTTTGGTGTAGAATAAAGTTTACTATTTTAAAGTCATTATAATTCTTACAGCTTTAATTGAAAATTGTACATATGTGGAAATGAAGTGGAAAATGTATGCAGAATGATTAAAGAAAACAGTATATTTGTTAGATATATATTATGTGGAATATTTAACTGCTTTGCACTCATCTCCTTCACAGTATGTCATTGCCAGTTTGGGAGATAAGCAGAGGAATAGTCGATATTAACGGCATTCATCATATATATCATGCTGTAATTTTATTTCGTCATTAAAAAAGTGTAGAATTTCCAAAAAGTGCTGTTTGATCAGGACCAATTTGGAATTGTGCCGTTTTAAGATTATTCATCTGCAACGGGTTCTTGTCATAGTACCAATGATTATGAGAATAATTATGACTTTTGAGTTCATAATAATGCCAAGAGTAAGGTACCAGGCAGCAGTAGAATGATAGCTCTATTTAGCTTCCATGACCAAGGCTGGAAAAAAAACATCTTAAGTTATGAATAGAAATCCCTATGTAACATATTTTTAATTATATGTATTGATTCTGAAAAACAGATTTTGCATGGGGATACATTAGCTATTTAGTTTCAGTAGCACTAATAATAATAGCAAAACTGCAACATCAGTCCTAGCAAATGTCTGAAGACTTTTAGCTGTAAGGATAAACAAATATGTGAGAAAATGGATCAACATTATTGAAATCACAGAGAACTGCAAGAGACTAGTGCCCGTATAGAGTTTCATTACTATTTGGTCAATATTTTATCTCTATAAAAACAAAATAAATTCATTAACTTTCTCCAGTAATTTGTCAAATAGATTAACTCAATGTCCTTCCCTTGAGCCACAAGCATTTTCACTTTGTTTTGTGACTTCTGGGGCAAGGTGGGAAGTGAGAGAATGGCTTGTTGACCACCAGGCAAGATCAACACACAATATTATCTCTTTTAACCTGCCTATGAATTTGTTAACACAGTGAGGACTCAGTCCTTCACTCTGGGTTGCAGGAGTAATGTTCTGAAGACTTTGACTGGGGCTATAATTTAAGCAGTTGCCAACTCATGCTCTATCTGTGTTTCTGAATTCTGTGCTGATAGTCAGTTAATCTTGGTTTGAAAAGACCTAATACACAATGTCCTCTGGGAGATTTAAAAATGTGAGTACCTAATTTCCAGGTCTGAAATAACTTCAGGGTAGATATAGATACTCAAGTAGGTATCTCTTCAAAGGTAATTGCTCTTATGAGTTCGAGTGATATAATTTTAAGCAATGAAGGAAATCAAAGTCTTAATCACCTAAGAAGTTTAGAAAAGGGTTTTCTAAATTATTTTATTGAAGTATGTCTATATTCACCTATGCCAGACTATACTTGCTTAAATGTTTGATTTAGCCTGGTGTATTTGATTTGGCTGGGATGGAGTTTCTTTTCCCGTAGCAACTCTCACAGTGCTATGCTTTGCACTGGTGTCTGGAAAAGTGTTGATAAACACTTAGCAGGAGCTTTGGCTACTGGTGAGCAGCGCTGACACAGCATTGGGGCTCTCTACAGCATTTCCCCCACAGCAGTAGGGTGGAGATGGACAAAACCTTGGGTGGGGACACAGCTGGGACAGGCTGATCCAAATTAACCAAATGGATATTCCATACCATAGGGACACTGCTCAGAAGTAAAAGCTAAGAGAAAGGAGTAAGGAAACATCATTATGATGTTTGTCTTCCAGAGCAACCACTGTGCGTTCTGAAGTCCTGCTTCCAGGAAGTGGCCACACATCACCTGCTAACAAGAATTAGGGTTTTTCTTTGCTTCCATGTGCAGCCTTTTCCTTTGCTTTTTCAAACTGTCATTATCTTGACCCACACGTTTTTTACCATCATTTTTTCTTCTCTCCCATCTTACTGTGGAAGTGAATGAGGGAGAGGCTTGGTGGTCAGCAAGCATTCAACCAAGGTCAACCCACCGCATCTGGCTTTTACACACTAGTCATTTCAACTTCGTTTTTATTTTAGTTTGTTGTAGGGATGGGGTGTTTTTCATTTATATAGTTAAATTTTTAAAAGTCTTTAATATCAGATAAATCTGTCACTGGAATAGTGTTTTGGATGCTAGAAGACCTTGGTATCATCACCCTAATAATTTTCAAAACCTATCTAATTTCAAAACTTATATCATTACTACTCACTATTTTTTCCCATAAATATTCCAGTTCAATACTGAAAATGAAACGAATCTCAAGGTATCATATACCTGATATATATGACAACAGCTGTTTGTAAACTCGGACTATGATATTTTTGTTATTTGATTAGTCACTTGTTACTGTAGTGTTACTACTTCTTCTAGCTATGATAGATTAATATGCAATGACCCTTTTGGAAACAGTTTGAAAGAGAAGATAGCATTTAACTATATTTTGGTTAATAAAATGACAAACTGACCCAGTGAAAATGTCAATTTGAAAAGGAGAACATCTACATGAAAGGCTTTTGTAGCAGTCACAGTATTAGCTGAGACTGAGATAGATAGATAGATAGATAGATAGATAGATAGATAGATAGATAGATAGAAAACATGGAATTAATTTCTTTGTGAATTTGTGTTGAATATCTGTGTTACTTCCCCAGGAAGCTTATCCAGTTATTATTATAAAACAAAATCCACCAACCTTCCTCTTCCCAGCAAAAACTGTGTATGCATTAAGCTTTAATTAAGTTGCTAAGATTTTATGAAACCATTTTTTCTTTCTTTTTAATTCTCCTTACACACTCCACAAACCCCAGTGGAAAACAAGTGTTTATAAAGATGAATCCCCTGTGGAGTGTGTCAGCTGTTACACTTACATGCTTCCCTTCCTTTAATGAGACCATAAACTCCTTTCTGCTGCAGAAAGCCTTGCTTACATAAACTGTAATCTTTTTTCTGAATGGGAATTTTGTAAAGATTGTTGATTCGTCAGATCGATATTAAAGTTTCTTACAGGGGCTTAATGGGGGATTAGGTATGATCCCTACATTAGATTTCAAATTTATTTGCCTTGCTAGCACAAAATATTATTTGTCATTAAAAAAAAAATTATTTTGCTTTATTTATTTAGGGACTCATCTTAGAAGGTTTGAAATGCCCACTGTACAATTCAAAATGTCATAATTTTAAGAATTTTCATAGTCCAACTGTTTTCTGGATTGCAGTTAGAAATATACAGAAAATAGTATTTATCTTTAAAATATTACCAGTAACTACTCACCAACTAATCCTGTTTCATGTCTTAAACTTACACTGTCTTATGTTCCTCCTTGACAATTATATGTATGAATTAAAAACCCAACCAAGGAAAAAGAAACAACCACCATTATAGTAGTAAGGACCAAGAATGTGGTTTGTTTGTGAATGAGGCTGGATTTATTCCAGAACACTTTATATGTCATAAAACAGATTAAGTAATTTTTCAGAGTGGATGGATATCCTATTAAAAAGCATGATAAGCAAAGACTTGGTATATTTCTGATGAATTCTTTCCATCGTAGGTGTCTTAAAAAGCCCTTGGACAAGAGATGAAGTTCAGTTCATCTAACTCTGCCTACAATATCTATGGCTACATCTGACACAGTCATCTAGAATGCTATTATGTTCTGTGGAGAGCGATAAGTGCTTCCACTGCACAATTCATTTTTCCTTGCAGGAAAAGAAAACAAGGGAATCATTCATCTCAAGATTCCTGTTTGTCTCCATCTCCTGTGAATAGACACTACAGCACACATGCTTCTGCTATAGGTGCTGAAAGCTCAGTGGATGATTTTTGCATGCAGTTGTTCTATATTGTATAGGAATTCAGTTGTTTTTCATTGTATAGAATTTAACAGTTTATAAATTTTAATGTGGAACATTTAAGCTAATGCTCATGGTGACAATATTTTGAGGTCCTTAACAAGAATGATTACAAATTATGCTTTAGTTCTCAATAAAAATATATCAAAGATATTTCATTGAAAAGTAGAGAGCAATTCTCAGCTATATGAAAATTTAAAAAATAATTAAAAAAACACCAGAACTGAATAAATCACTACAAAAATTCATGACACCATGGTAACTTTTTCCAGTTCTGATATGCAGTATGTATAGATCATATTAGAATTTCAAAAAATTAAACCCCACCAACAACTGATAATGATTTCAGGAGTTATCATAAATACTGAAAGTTCTTAATGTGAGAAAAAGACTGAATACATTTCTTTGCCTCTCACTCTGACAAAAAGTGATGCTGAGAGTGAACTGGATTGCTATCAGTGACAGCATAAGGAAGGCAAATTGGGAATAGTCATTTAATTTGTGTTTGCTTTCTTTTTGCTTTTTTTTTTTTTTTTTTTTAATGGCAGAGCTATTGTCTACTATGAAATAACTCATGATGGATACATCAGCTGTTGGAATGATCTGAATGCAGACTTCTCTCTAATTTCTGGTAGAGATTTCCATGAAACTAAGAAGATATAATAGATAATAGGCAAGAACTACTGTGTAACTTGTATTACAATTTTCTTAATGTTTCCACTACTGGCAGCTGTCATAAAAAGAAGACTAAAATATAAGGGCAGTTTTTTCTGATTTATTATTGTACTCATTATCTTATGAAAAACAAGCAAACAAAAAATTGTAAGTGAACTCTTACTATGAAGTGTAGAGGTGCAAGTCAGTGAAGGACCAATTTTTCTGTTTAGAGTTACTCATGCTTTTTAATATTCTGAAGAAAAACCACAAATGTTCTTTGGAATCTTTCCCTTAGAATCTAGTAAACTCACAACCTCAAAATATATCTTCTGTGTTATATGTGTGAAAACTCTTCTTTGTTATATAAGGACAGAATTTGATATGGACCTAGAGTTACAATTGTGATGTAGCTGGACATAGGGATGTGTGCATTTTTTATAGTCAGGGTATTTTGTCACCAATTCCCTGAGATCCAAAAACTCCCCAGCTAGTTTCTGCCTAGATGAGAAAACAGGTAGGCTTAAGAACTGATTATTGACCAAAATCCTAGCGGACTTCACAATAAACTCTTTGGCTAGTTGCATGAGCTCTCCAGGTGGATCTTTGGACAATCCCCATGTTCCTTCCTTCCTGCTGTGCATGGATCAACAGATAATTATTACTGCTTAACTGTGTTCTTTAATATCTCAGAAAATCTGCAGAAAACCTGGTCGTCCAGGAGACTTCCAAGGTAGTTTCTGCCATACAATGATACAAATTGTACAAATGTACAAATTATACAAATGTAATTTTAAATATTCAGTAGAAGGTATTCCTGAAGATATAGCACTGTCATGTAAGTCAGGATTTTTTTTAATGCAGTAAAGAGACAACATATTTTGTACATATCCTAAGACAACAATAAGTCGTGCATGCTATCATAATTGGACAGCTTTTGTGGGTTTTTTTTCCAACATCTACTCATCTTCTGACTGCATGAAACATATGATGCTGATTCATGTTTGAAATATTGTTCTTAGGAGATTTTTTCTTCTGTATGTTACTGTTGGCTGCTAAAGTCAAAGCATGGACTTGTCTCTGTCCTAGGAAATATCTGGTTCTGGTTTGAATTTTTTTGTGTGTGTTCCTTGTGATCCCATTATCCAGTTCTATCCTTGCAGTGAAGATTCTTTGCTTCTGCTTCTGTTTCATATTCTTCTTTGCCTTTCCCTCCTGTTTCATGATCTTCTTTGCTTCCCTCTGTTCTTCTAATCATTGATTGTAACTGAAGATTTTATAATAATTTTTTTTTAGGAAAGAAGGAATTGCAGTTGCTGTCTTCAGGAAAAGTATTAACCTTCTCCTGGCTTTAACTTATTTTGGGTTCATTTTCAATTGTACTGCACAAACACATTCAGCCATTTGTTACAGAATAAGACTTTGCTACTTAATAGACAAGACTGCCTTAGTTATGTCAATTCTTTTTTCTGTTTATCAAGGTTTTAAAAAGTCTATCAACAACAGAATCTAGGATCAGTATATTCAGTCTTAAATGAATATTTTCCCTGCCTGGAATTTTGGTTTAGTTTAGGAAGGAAAAATCCACTGTTTATTTTAACATCTGAATTATGTGTTCTATTTCTTTTGAATTAAAATCTCTCTCTCTCTGAAAATTTCTTTTTTTTTTTTTCTCTTTTCTTCTCAAAAAAATTCTTTTTCTTCTCAAAGAATGCTGGAATTGCAGTTTTCACCCAAATAACCCTTTCCTTATACTTTCGGGGCCATAGACATTTAAGTAGAGGAGCTATTGAGGGTTTCATAGTTAACAGAACACTTTTTCCTCATTAAGATTATCAATTTCAATTTCCAGAGAATAAGGGAATTGATCACCTGCTTAACAGATGAAGGAAATAAAAAGAAATATAAAGTCAGTTGGGTATTTCTGAAAAGGTACATTTTCACTCGTTCTCTTTCTCTGAGAAGGCAAAAAGGAAAAACTGATGAGTAATCTAAGCATGCATCATAAAATTGTGTAGAGATTGACCCAAATATCTTTAAAGAATGTAAACTTGCTTGTTCAGATGACAACCAGAGCCTAGGTTATGTTATGGCCACAGAGCTTGAAGAGGAAGTATATGAAATACACTTTTACCATTTGAAAACTGTATCCTTTTACCCCATTTGCTTATGATTATGCTCAGCTCTAAGCTTCATTGCTCTATTGTGGCATGAAGTCATATATAAGAACGAGCATAAAATTATGCTGTAGTTTTCTTTTTAATGGAGTGAACAGCTAATAAATGCTTAAGGACACTACAGAGGAGTAAAGCTCTCAAGGTTATGCTTAGGTGCTTGAAAACATACGTTAGCTTCATTAGAGTAACTGTATGTAAGAAGAGAACCTTAGACTTAATTTCACTATTTCTTGGAAGTGACAAGCTTGGTCATTGCAATTTTATTATTATTCATACCACCTTATTCTTTACATTGTTAATGATGAGATAACCACAGTGTATTGAATATTGCTTGAGCATTAGCTAATCAAAGTTCATGACCTGCGATGTAATAATTTAAATTGTAAGTGCAATAGATTTCTCTCTATTCTAAATAAAGATTGCACCTTCCTATTTTGGCTAAACAGAAAAAAGGAAAAAAAAAAGAAAAAAAGAAAACAAACAAACAAAAAAAATCTTAAAGCAGTAAGAAACTGAAAAAAAGTTCCAGTAAACAAAACAAAAATCAAAACATACAACATTAAATCCTTTCAATCTTTCTTTCCAGAAGTTTCACAAGAACAGAATAAAGCTCATGTAATGTCCTTTTTATTAATTATCTAAGTCATCCCTTTATATAAACTCTTATAATCTATAATAAAAAAGTAATATCAGTTCACAGTGGAGGAAGTTAACTGAACCATATTTGACCTCTTCTCTATGGAAACGCATTCATTTACATTACTTCAATATCTCAGCTACCACAGCTTCTCTTAGATTTCTTTTTTTCCCCCCTAAACCGATAAACCTTACTGCTTACTGTTACTGTGCTTCCCAGCACAAATATTCCTGTGGAACTCTGATTTATTCCTGTGAATTCCCCACTTGCTAACAGCACAGTCCTCAAGGGATGGATGTTTTTCTCCTCTGCACAAGTTTATTATTCTACACAAACATGAAAAACCATGCTGTCCTTTGCTACTCTGATGGGGGTTATCTGCCTATCTGACTACAACAGGTCAGATGTGTCCTTATTCAGTAAGTTAACAGCACAAGGTAATCCCCTGGCAACTAATGACCCAAAATATATATTCCCTGAAATTTGTAGCCTCATTTAGGTAAATCTGTTACATGTGTTAGTCACTGCAGGACCTGTTTTGTAGTTCATTTTCTCCTCTGCCAAGTCACATGAGAATAAGGAGATAAGGATGATGTGGGAAATATATCTTCAGATTAGCATCAAAACCCAGGCTGTCAAGATAGCTGTAACTGTAAATGCAGTCTACCTTAAAGATAATTTAGTACCTGAATAGCAGCAAATGCCTTGAAAATAACAACTAGCAGACAATGGCACATGAGCTAGGAAAGTATCCAGTCAAACTGTGGGGAAATGATGAAGAAATTTAGGTAGAATTCAGAGCCCAAGAGAGCTAAATTCATTCTTCCACAAACAGAGGAAGATCGAACAATAACTTATGCAGTAGGACCTCAGCTCCACCCTGGTAAGAATGAAAAGAAAAAACTCATTCTGTGTGCCCAGAAACTGTCAGCAAATGTACCAGGAGCTATGTCATTGCCAAGGGTTGGAGAGAACTCATACATTTTGTGCTGCTCATCCAAAACGCAACAGGCAGCACCAGCATTTGACCTACAGCATTAACTTGATTCAGGACTGCAGTGATAGCCCAGGTAAAAATGTTGCTGAGGTTTATAGCTGGCTCTGAGGTCCCTAAAACTATTCAAGGTCAGGTTGGATGGGGCTCTGAGCAACCTGATCTAATAGAAAATGTCCCTGCTCTAGGCACAGGGGTTCTACTAGATATCTGAATATAAGAAAAATTTATTCTGGTGATTACTTTAAGGAACATGCATAAGATAAGTATTATTTTTAAAAATAAGTCTCAGAAAGGAACTAAGTTCTTAAAATGTATTTATTTTTACATTGAAATTAACATGTAAATTAAAACCACTTTTTCCCTGACAAAATAAAAAAAAAAAAAAACCAAAACAGAAAAACCAAAAAACCCATTCTAAAGCATCATATAATGTTCATTGTTAATTAATTTGATGCAAGTTATTTACATTATTTATGAGACTGTTAGACTGTTATACAATGAAACCATCAAGGATCAATCTGACCCTGAAAATACAATGAACTCTCAATAGTTTAAAACCTTCCTCACAAAGCTGTGCTTTTCTGTGTCCACTGAAAACTCAGCTTTTCTTGTGCTAATTAGAGGGTTGGTGGGTTAAGAAGACTGTGTTTTTCTCATAGTGCACCAACATGCTCAGAAGACTTGGAAGACAATTTAAATCCAGGATTTTTTTCCCCTCAGATTTCTTCTAACAGCTCCAATTATTTTTAGGTGTTATACCGAAGACTGTTATTTCTGACAACTTTTCAGCCTTTTAGTAACATATATACAACTATGGTCTACACTGGTTACAGATACACAATATGAAGCACGAAGCATTGATGAAAGGAAATAAAAATGGCTGTGCCATCTTGTTGGCTCCTTAACCTTTTTAGCCTTGGCAGATGATGAGTGTTCCTTATGACTGCATGTTACAATAGAAAATAAAACCAAAAGAAAAATCTAGCTTCTGAAAAAATCCTGTAGAAATAGGAAAATTAATTAAAAAAAAATATATATATATAACTTGTATATTTTAGGAACACCATATAGAATTTTCTAGAGAGGCTAGAATTTTAGTGAGAGACTCATAAAACCTAGAAAAAGACCTTTCAGAATGTATACTATGTGACTGGAATAATTGTTTGGTGAAGTCATCTTTTCACAGAGCTGATTTTAGTGTTCCCTTGAAACTCGACCAGTAGGTATTTCCACAGCTTCAAAATATATATCAAAGGGTACTGAAAAAAGTATAATTTCATCTTCATTTGGGACTTGGTGAGACATGACGTAGGTGATGGGTGAGAATGAAAAAAATCTACTAGGGTGTCTTCACTTTCATCAAGAGCTTTTAAAGCTCTATTGGAGCAGTTACTACCTATTGGATCTTCTTGTTAGATATGATAGGTGAAGATTCAGAAATACTTTGGTTCCTAGTAAATTCTGTGCTGTTGACCACAGCAGGTGTTCTGCAACTATTTTTAGCTACACATAAGGGCATAGTTTAAACACATCACAGTTATTTCTGCACTGTCTTCACGTGGACAGTATCATATTAATAATGACAGTGATGCAATACAAAGGAATTTTATATGACCAAACGGTGAGATGTCAGTGATGTTTCAGTGAAGAATTCTCTTGAGTTTCTGGAATTGAAAGACTTCATTCTATGCACTCACTAAAACTGCCTATGCCTCAGCAGACCATTACTGACTGAATATATGACAAAGTTGCTTCCTGAGGTTTTGGAGATGGAATGGCACTAGACACAAGGAAAAAAAGCTAATTTCTACTTCATTCATGCTGTTGAAGCAAAGACTGTGGTCTTGGTAAATGAAAGGATATGAACACAGAAAAAGCATAGTTGGGGAAAGACTGAAAGAATTCAGTATGGCATGTTGTTATTCTGATAGTGATGACACTAATTTTAATATTGTTTTTATTTTGCAGTACTGAATCATGGGTCTGATATGGTAGCATATTCATCAAGACTTTTTCATCTACAGAAAGAGTAATGTCTAAAGGCATCTAGGTGTCTTTCTAAACCAAGTGGAATTATTGATGTGCCAAAGATGCTGTTCTTTCTTCATTGACTGTAGAAGTACTGTATGTGATTAGTTTAGACTAAATGTACAAATTCATGTAAATTTAGGTAAAGTATTTTAAATATATTTAAATTTAAAGACATTAATGAAATGAAAGTAAAGTGACAGCTATCTACAAAAGAATGTATACATGTAACTTATCACTGTGGAGGCATTAGAATTATTTTCTCTAAGAATATTTCTTTCTGTGCAAATTTATTTTAGAGTAATCGAATCCTTTAGCATGAAAAACAATAAAATTAATCCGTTTTCTTGTATTATTTTCTGGAAAATCTGTTTTTTTGTTGGTTTGTTTTTTTGTTTTTTTCATTTTCATAGCTTAGTAGTGTTTTTGGCTCATCAGCTAGGAAGGCTTTTTCATGTATTTCAAAAGCCTAACAGTGAAAACCTTGCCAAACATTCTCTTAGCTCTGGCCACTGCTGTTGATGTGCCAAGGCACCCAGCCAGTACAAGTTCCAATTATTTTTCTTCCCCAGGCAATAAACATTTTCACTACACTCCCTACTCTCTTCCAATTCATACAGTGAGCCATGCAGACGAATCAAAAGTGAAGTGAAGGAAATGCTCCCCAATTGCAGGCATTTGTCCAGGCAGTTGATATCAGAGGCAGAGCCTGGACACAGCCAAGTAACCTACACCAAATCAAGCCCATATTTAACTCACTGCCTTCCTCTCATAAAACACAAAATTTGAGTCTCTTGGCGTTGTAGCTAAAGACTTGGGTAGAGGATGGTAAAAGACAAAAAAATCCAACAAAATAGAAAATGAATGAGCAGAGGATCAAGAGAAATGGAAGGAGGGAGGGAAGGAGGGAAGGAGGGAAGGAGGGAAGGAGGGAAGGAGGGAAGGAAGGAAGGAAGGAAGGAAGGAAGGAAGGAAGGAAGGAAGGAAGGAAGGAAGGAAGGAAGGAAGGAAGGAAGGAAGGAAGGAAGGAAGGAAGGAAGGAAGGAAGGAAGGAAGGAAGGAAGGAAGGAAGGAAGGAAGGAAGGAAGGAAGGAAGGAAGGAAGGAAGGAAGGAAGGAAGGAAGGAAGGAAGGAAGGAAGGAAGGAAGGAAGGAAGGAAGGAAGGAAGGAAGGAAGGAAGGAAGGAAGGAAGGAAGGAAGGAAGGAAGGAAGGAAGGAAGGAAGGAAGGAAGGAAGGAAGGAAATAAATACAGGTTTTGGCTAAAAGAAAACCTTATTTATCTAATTTCATGTCAGTATCTGCTAACAGATTTCTCAGTTTAGATGAATAAACAACTGAATCTTAAAGCTTACTAATGATGATTAGAGGGATCAAGCATCTCTTCTATGAGAAAATAGGTATTATTAAACTTTTCTTTTTTCTTGTTTCCCTCCATTCAGTTCTCCCATCCCTTTCTCCTATCCTTGCTCTGCATTGAGGGAAATCTCAAAGAAAGTTGAAGTTGTGAGAGCAGCATATTTGGCAGTTTGGTCTGTTTCTCTGTGGTTTTGATTCTTCCAAATAATAACTTTTTCCAAAATTACTAGTAATTCAAAATTTATTTTAATTGATTAAATATAATATATTAACTTCTTTGATCCTTTTATTTATAAATAAAGTCTATTATAGGAAATAAAATGTCTGTATTAATTGACTTATTTACTATTCTACAGGGAAAAAACCCCAGACATTCCTCTCTGCAAATACTCCTGTTACTCACAGTTCAACATATTTTTGGTAAAAAATTTTCTTTTCCTTTTTCTTTAGTCCCTTGGAAAGACCTTGTTCGGTGTTATATTTCTTTTATTATTATGTTCCTTCTTATCTATAGAATTTTTCCCATAAGTTGCTAAGAAACACTAACTATTGGGCACTTATTTGTACTTAAGAAAACAAAGAAGTGGCCAAACTCAGGGGGAAGTAGGGCATCTGGTTGCATTTTTCTCTCGTCTGGGACATTTCTACAAAGGACAGAGATACGGCAGGATCTTGGGCAGGAAAAGGAGGGCTGGGGCAGCTGCTAGCTCTCTCACTCTGAGGCTTCAGACGAGCTACTGTTGCTTGGGGAAAGGAGTTCCAGCTACTGCCATGGAGCTTCTGATAAATCTCATCCACCAGCCAGGGATTTTTACTCATTCCTGCCATTCCAGCTTAGTGCTCCTCAGAGTCCTGAAGGGGCACCGGGAATGACTGCCCCAGGGCTCTGTGAAGCAAAGCCTCTCCTCCATCCTTTCCCATCTTGTCCAAGAAGGCTGCCATGGGTTCCCTGGTTCTATTTTTTATTAATGCCATAGTTGGGTTTTTTTGTTTGCCTTGTTATACGTACTAGTAAAGAACTGTTATTCCTATCCTTATTAAGGACCTGAGAGCCTCTTAATTTCAAAATTATAATAATTCAGAAGGCTGGAGTTTACATTCTCCATTCCAAGGGAGATTTCTGCCTTCCCTAGAAGACACCTGTCTTTCAATATTCAATATGCTAGAAATTGGTTTTATTATGGCCAGGATGCAGGACCAAAAATTTTGTTTTGTTTATGGTTTAAATAGGAAATAATACGGGCAATTCAACTTAATGTTTTCTTATAGTAAAAAAAAAAAAAAAAGGAGTCTTTGGTTAGGGGCAAAATATTTGGTTTAGAATTTTAAAACTACAGTTTTTCTTTGTATAAAAAGAAATCTTTATTAAAAGTTTTCATGCCTTCCCTTTAAGAAAGACAGCTGGACTCTGTCCTTATATGAAAGTGAAATATTAAATTTCACTTGATCAAAAAGACCAAACATTTAGACTATTTTTGCTAATATTTTCTTCAAAAACATTATTTTTAATTTTAGCATTTTTTTTCCTAACATCCTTATAAATTCCTGTGTCATGCTAAATAAAAATCATGCCAAGGGGAATAAATTCTGCCACATCATGGATACCTCCACATTTTTCTGCTTGGCACTTGTGTCAACTCCATTTTAATGGTCTGCCCAGAGTCAGGGTTCAGAAAACCACAAGGATCAGAGTTTCAGACACTCTGCAGCCATAAAAGCCATGCAAGGGGAACATAGGACTGGCACAACATGACTCCCTCCAAGTCCTTCTTCTTGGCAACAGCCTGAGCTCAAGGTTACTTTTACTGCCGCAACTAAGGTAAGGTTAGGTCTAGGGTTAGTGTTCAGAAAACGACAAAGTTCAGAGTCTCAAGCACTTGGCTTTTTCAAAAGTTATGCCAAGGGGAGCACAAGACTGCCACATGGCTCCCTCCACATCATTCTGCTTAGCACCGGCCTCATCCTCATGAGGATTTACTGCTCCGCCTAGGGTAGGGTTATGCCTAGGGTTAGAGTTCTGCCCAGGATTGGGGTTCAGAAAACCACAAAGCCCAGAGCTCCAGGTACTGTATAGGTACAAAAGCATGCCAAGGGAAACACAGGACTGCCACAAAATGGCTCCATCCACATCTTTCTTCTTGGCACCAGCCCCACCCCCATGAGGATTTTACTCCCTGTACTAGGGTTACAGTTATGCCTAGAGTTAGGGCTCAGAAAACCACAAAGCCTAGAGCTCTGAGCCCACTTCAGCTTCAAGGATTAGGAAACGGAATGTTAAGAAAAGGTTGATTCTAACAGCTTGAAACTGTTCTGTTAATTAACGATTACAAGGACAGTGAGTGCAAATTGAAATCGGTCCCAGGCTTCTTACCTGGGAAAAGTACCATGATTTGCAGATGTAATGGGAACACATCTATTAGGGTTTCAGGTAGACAAAATTGTCATGCCTGATACAACTGTCCAGAATATATATTAGTTCTGTTCACTTCATTCTGCTCATAAAATGCTTTGCTATGTTGACATTTGGAACCCTGGAGGATAGCCACACTTCAGTGAACTGATGTTGGATATTGGTTCAGCTGTATCAGTTCTGCCGGAACCTATTTACTAGCTAACAAAATCTAAATTACATTTGGAAGCTTATTTGAAGAAAGCAATCCTTGTGCTTCATTGCCCTCGTTTAATGCACTGCTGATTCACTACACTTGTCTACCCATGTAATTTTTCAGAGAAACCTATTTTTAGCAACCACCAACAAAAATATACAAAAGAAAGTCAGGAATATTTTTTTTGTTTCTATTATAAGTGTTACTCACATAATAGAAATTAAAATATTAACACTACTTTCATTGTATGAACCAGTTAAAATTTCACTTGAAAATCTAGTAGGTACCCTGCCTGCCCGACAGCTGCTGCTTTTGAAGAGCACAGGTGTCCCAGAAGTCAAGGAAATGGGTCAAGTCTTTGCTCAGAGTAAAGATTTAGGAGGTTTAGTTAGCTGACACTTCAGTTGGTAAGCTGAATAGCTCTGCTGTCTTCACTGACCATATTTGCATTAGCTATCCATTAGCTTATTTGCATAGGTTTACATTTACATTATTAGGTTATATGATAAAAGTTTGTTTGCACACATGAATCCAGAGACAATGGCAGATGGGGAAGACTAAACAATACCTTTCCCTGGCTAGGATAGGCCTAGCACAGGAGAACCATCAGCCTCACAAGCCCAGAGGAGGACAGAGGTGCAATATCAGGGAGAACTTCAAAATTTCAATGGCAGGAACATCATATACTAACTGAACACCATATACTAGGTCTTCTCAGGGCTGTCTCAGACAATTCAGTCCAAGTGTGAAACTCATCAAGATAAGTTAACACTAAAGCTCCTGTAAAACTGACTGTGGGTGATGGGGGGGGGGGGTAGGGAGAGACAGGGAGGGTGCTGTCTGTGAATACAGGATGCAAAGGAGGACCAAATAAGGACTGAAAGGCCAGGGATTTCTTGTGGGATTCTTATGGAAGGAAACAAAAGTGGGAAAAGGAAATAATTTAGGTGATTTGGAAAGAAACAAAGATGGGAAAACGGAGGAATAATATAATAAGAGGAGCTTGTCACAAGCAAAAAAAAAAAAAGTACATTTGTCTTCCCTGTTCTTCTTCATCAGTGTCTGTACAGTTCTGCGTTTCTGCTTTTCTGACTCCTAACCTGGATGAGGGAAAACTCCATTCTGTGTGCGGGGTGTGTGTGTGTATGTATGGATGTCTGAGTGCAGCAACTGGTGGGCACCTTGGGTCACAAGGTGGTCATGATGCTGCATCTAGAACTAGAGTGAGTGTCTGGGTGCCATGGGCCCTGGATCAGTGACTGGACAGACCAGGATAAGTTAAACCAAGTGCCTGGCACTGGGGTTGGACAGTCATGCTATTATTTGGAAGAATAGGAGTCTCAGTTAACATGCCTCTATCTGAAATTTCTGTTTAATTAATCAGATACATAGGAAAATGAGCAATAAGTCACAAGGACAAGCTTAAAAAGCAGGCTAAATCATTATCAAAGAAGAAAAGCTTTTCTTTTTCATCTTTTCAAGCATCAGGTACACAGAGTTCATAAAAGTGTTTGAGCACCAACACATGATTTATGGTATTCCATCCATGGATGGAGAGCATACTCTCAGCCATTACACTGACAATATGAAACATTTTTTTGCAGTAGTTAAGAGGTAAACTTGAAAAACTATTTATGAACTTACAGAATTCATTGGATAAAAGAAAAAACAAAATATCCCTTTAACAACCATGTCATAATTCTGTAAATTTCAGAAAAAAATTCAAGTAATTCTAATTAAGAAATGACTACCCAAATTAGTGTCTTGTAGTGCATATCCTAATAACAGGAACCAGATGCTACTAAGTCTTGATGAGTGTTGTTGTCAATGCCTGGAGCTACCACAGATAGACAGTGTATATTACTACCACATTCACTTAAATTGGATACTAGCACTGTCTGCCACAGGGACCACCTAAGGCAAAAATCTTACTTACATATCCCTATTTCTATAAATATTTATATAGTCATACTGGCTCTGTGTTATTTAGTAGCTCACACAAGGAGGGAGATATTTCGCTTTATTAATGTCCTGGTTTCATCTGGGACAGAATTAATTTTCTTCTTAGTAGCTGGTACAATGCTGTATTTCTCGGCTTTATTATGAGAAGAATGTTGATAACATCCTGATGTTTTGGTTGTTGCTAAGCAGTCCTTACCCTCAGTCAAGGATTTTTCAGTGTCTCTGCTAGCAAGGACCTACACAAAAAGCTGGGAGGGAGCATGGCAAGGACAGGTGACACAAACTGGCAAAATGTGTATTCCATAATATGGAATATCATTCCCAGTGTAGAAACTGTGGGAGTTACCTGGAAGGAGGTCCATCACTTTTTGGAAATGAGCTGGGTATTGGTCAGTGGGTTGTGAGTAGTGGTATCATTCATCACCCGTTTGTTCTGGGTTCTGTTACTCTCTCTCCATATCCTTATCATTACTATTATTATTCATAAAATATTTAGTATTAATGATATTTTATTAGTAATGATATAATTGTTATAGTTATTATTCTATTTTTTGTTTCAGCTATTAGGCTGCTCTTATCTCAACCCACGAAGTTTATCTTTTTGTTCAAATTCTCTTCCTTACCTTGTTGTGTGTTACTTAGTTGTCATTTGGGGTTAAGCATGGCAATTAAATAAACCAATAACATATTTCTTGGCTAGAAATAGACTCACAGAATCAGAAAATTGTTTGTGTTGAAAGTGGTGTTTAACAACCACCTAGTGCAACCTCCTGACCACGGGCAGGGACCTCCTACTAGACCAGATTGTTCATAGTCTTATCCAAACTGGCCTTGAACACTTCCAGTGATGGGGCACTCACAACTTCCCTGGGCAACCTGTTCCAGTGTCTCACCACCCTCAGAGTAACAGAACTTCCTTATGTCCAGTCTGAACCTACTCTCTTTCAATTTAAAACCATTGCCCTTGTTCTATTATTATTGGCCTTCATAAACACACAAGCTATATCTCCAACAGAAAAGTTTCAGTTAGTCCCAAAACTAAAAGAGGATTTTTAATAGTGTAAACTACCCAGTACCTCAGAGGTGCTATTTTCTCTAGAGTCCAATCAGAATCCACACTCTTAAATATGTCAACATAATTTCAAAAAGACTTAAGTAATGTAAATACTTCTTGCCATGAATTTCATTCCACCTGCTGAGAGAAAACATGCATTTTAGAAAGGAAGATTTTCATTCACAGAAGTCCACTTGAACACATTGTTAACTCAGACTTTTGTATGTTCATTAAATCCCCACCAGTTCATAGGGAAATTCAAAATTTTTGACCCATGTACAGAACTGAAATGTCATTTCAGGAAATTGTATTAAATATGGATTTAAGTGAGGACAGGGGTTATATGCTTTCCTTTTTTCAAAAAAAGAGAAGCTCAAACTATAAGATAAGTCTTTCTGCAGATGCATTTGTGATAAACTGCTTATAACCTTGGATATGTTATGTAAAAAGAGAATACTGATTTTTTTTTTCAAAAGCTGTGTTGGGAAAGTTAATTAGGAAATGTCCCTGCACTGCTACTGAAATGCAAAGCAGCATGTAAATTCAGAGCATTATATTTATTAGTATTATTATATCACTCTTTTATCAGGTGCCTTTTCAGCAAAAATTTGCCAACCTTTTGTTTAGACACATGCCCAAGGAATCTTTGAAACAAGCTGTTATATGTTTGAAGTACATAATTAAGATTAAACATTACAGATGACAAAACAGGGTGGCAAAATCCAGACTTCTCACATAGATTTCAGAGTTTTCTTATAAATGCCATATATAATTTTCTGTATGCTGTTATGACACATTAAGTGAAGGCCAAAATCACACAGAGAGCTTTGGGGATTTGTTGATCAAAGCAATTGCTTCCAGTTTGAAATGCATAATGAGACAGCCCTTTTTGCAACTAGCTATAACTCACCACATGTTTGAAAAAGGAAGTGTAATGAGGAGCAAAGATCCACTGCATGTTTCTTTAGATTGGAGAGGGAAGCTTCTATTGGACCCAGTGCTTCTACAATGGCAGGCAACAGAACCATCCACTTCCTAAGGATTAGCCTTGGAAATACTATCCAAAATCAGATTGACTGAATCACCTAGAAGTTCATGTTACCAGAGGGCAAAAGTACTGTAAAATAAGTGATGCATACTAAGTAAATATACTGTGTGAACTGCAGGCATATTGAAGTTGTGAACACTTAGAAGCCTCTTATGAGAGGCATCTCACATGTCATATATCAGAGTGAAAAGCCCCTCAACGCATACAGACAGAAGAAAATAAAATATTATGTTCTATTGCATGTTTTGAATTCTCTACTCAGAGTATGAAAGATTAATTTGTGTAGTTAAATTTTGCGTACATTAACCATTTAACTACAAAATCTCATTTGAAATAACAATAATTTTATTAATTTTAGTAAGTGCAATCATGATTGCCATATACTTCACTGTCTGAAGACTTGTTTATCATGCATTCAATAATAAAATTATGCTATTGTGAAAATGTTTAACACTTTACAGATAATGAAATATTTATTGCTCAACATGTTTTATATGAAATCCAGAAATCTGTAAATGCAAATTTAGTTAATAAAAGTATGTGGGGAGTTGTGTTTTAAATTTCAAACTACAGCCTGAAATAACTTCACCTCTCTGTAAGAAAACCGAATTTTGAGTTTGTTTTGTTTAATGAGAATGATGGCTGTGTTATGGATCTTGTAATGCAGCAATAATTCAAGATAATAAATAATTTTAATTTTTCTTCTGCACCATCACAGAAGACAGTTATGACTTTGAATGTATGCAAAGAAATAGACAAGTATTAATATTTTTAGAACACTATTGAATAGTTCAATGTATTAAATGTTTTAATTGTCTATAAATCCATAAGCCTTAATAATTAATCATTACATTCACAAAGTAATTAATGTCATTAGTCTGATAATAAATCTAAACAGTCTAGGCGCAGTGTATATTAACAAGGTGACTGTCTCAGTTCACAATTAAGATCAATTTACAGAGTAATTTCGGAGAAAATAATTACATGGCACACAGTACAGACATATTACCACATGAAATTAATCCCATTGTGGTAGTTAACCTTGGCTGGCATTCAAACCCTCCCCTCTCCCCCCGTTATTCTCTTCGTCCTCATCTTTAAAAAGGCAAGGAGAAAATGAGAGGGAAAAGCTCATGGGTGATGATAACGACATGGAAATGCTGGCCTATTTCTCATCATCACAAACAGAGCAAATTCAGGGAAGATGAATTAATTAATTGCTAGTTAAAAATAAGGTAAGATATAGGGTAGGATAAAATTGTGGTTATTTTGTTAACACTTTTTCTCTGCCTCTCCTTTCTTCTCACAGTCTTGCCATGCTCCAGCATAGAGTTCTTGGCAGAGAATGCAGTCCTTCAGGAGCAGTCTTCTCCAGTGTGGGAGCCTCACAGTGTGGGGTCACAGTTCTGGCCAGAAAAATGACTCCAGCAGGTGCTCCTCAACATAAGCTGCAGGTCCTGCTGGGATCCTGCTCTGGTATGTGATCCTCGGGGGGCTGCAGGATGGATTGGTGCTCCACTGTGGTTCTCCAGATGCGGCAGGGGCACAACCTGCTTTGCCATTGTCTTCTCCACAGGCTTCAGAGAATCTCTGCTTCCACGCCCAGAGCATCTCCTCCCCTTCCTTCACCGATCTTGATGTCTCCAGAGTTGTTCTCTCACATCTCTCTCCTCTCTCACAGATGCACAGCGTTTTTCAGGCTTTCTTAAATATGTTCTGACAGAAGAACTACAACATTGTTGATTTTCTCTGGCCAGAAGCGGATCCCTCTTGAAGCCAGTTCAAACTGTCTCGGTGTAATATGGTGACAGCTCCTGTTCTCACAGAAGCCACCCCTGCAATCTGCCCCACTTCACAGAAAAGCAGCACAGTTCATTCTATCCATTACAAGGTGCTGAATTCAGGTCATGTTTGTTTTTGGCTACTAAAATGAAATAATGATTTTCTTGTCTTTGGGAAGAAGAGGGTCAGTAAGCCAGCTTATCTTGCCATGGCACAAAATGTAAATACATAGTGTTGATCCATTGGTAACTTAGGAAGCAAATTTATTCAATATATAACATATGTAATGCATTTAACCATGTTGGAAGGAGCATTTTTAAATCATTATTTTTCAATAAATTTAGAGAATTTTTTTGTTTTAGTCAGAAATACTGTAACTAAGGGTCTAATAGTGTTGGCAATTTTCAACTGTGAGGTTCACGATGACTATTGAAAGCATTCTCCCATTTCTATGAAACTATAAAACAAAAACTGTCCAAACACAGGGGAAGAAAAGTTGGCATTTGGTTTTGTGGGGTTTTTTTTTTTTGGTTTTGTTTTTTTTTTTAATAACCCTCCTTGAGATATCTAAAGTACAGGATTTCTAATGAGCTCAATTTTGTTTTGAATTTCTGGCAATAGGTTACATGTCTGTGATTCTCAAAATTCAGTCTGCATTAAATTCATTAAAACACTATAAAGTCTCAGTTAATCAGAATGAACTTAATCTAACAAAATTGTAATTTAAAAAGTAAGATTGATTGACATATATTTTTTAAAATTAATTATCTATGGATAATGAATTTTGTGATTCAAATGCTTGATGGAAAACTTAGAAATATTTTATTTCTGTTCTTAAATTTTTAATATATAAACTTTTCATTGGTCCTTGCTTTTTTCTTGGATACTCTTCTGTTCCCTGTTAAAAATATATTTCTACGGGCAACTTATTACAGTAATGCATAAAAGCCATCACTGATAAACTCTTGTTTATGAAACCATCCCATTCAGAAATGCACAGAAATGAAAAAAATTGTTTCATGTACATGTTACTTCTGGCCTGCATATAGGAGAAAAGAGATTCTTATAATATCCTTATTTTTTTTTGTTTGTAAGTATTTGCATTTAAGAGGAACACTTCAAATAATAAAAAAGGTCCAACAACACTCACAAAAAACCCCAAACCAAATAAAATATCACCACCAACACACACACAAAAAAATCTATTCTTTACTAATGATTACTAAAATTAATTAATTTTCAGGAAACAACAGCACAATAGGAAAAAAATATAATTTTATCCCATTGCAACTGTGGCTTTTCATCTTTTGTTTATCATGCCATTGTGAAATTTTTTATTATTAGTATTTACTATCATATCACAATAAGAAATGTCTACACTTCAAGGAATGAAAGGCATCTATTAATAATACATTAACTCAAATGAAGCTTCTGTGATTAGCTTTGGTTGTATAATGTTCAATGTATAATTGATTCTAACTCACTGGCTGTATTAAAAATAAAATGGAACAGAAAAAAAATTAATTACTAATGAATGATTACTGAAAATCACCAAGTAACCTGTCTGAAATTGCAATATAATTACATTTTACTTTTAATATTCTTCATTAAGTATATGATTTTATAGAGAAAAAAATCCAAGTACAGGGCGTATTACACAAATATATCAAGAAGCTTCTAAAAACACTGAAAATTCTGTCCTTGTGAAACATTCAGGATGGAACTTCATCTCTATCACTCCCCCTTCCCAGTTGGACAAGTGAGAAAAAATAAGATGGAAAATGATTTGTAGGTTTTGATAAAGCAGCCTACTAAAGGAAAAGCGGAAGTTTGTGCCTGCACAAATAGGAAATTCCAATCAGCAAGCAACAGCCAGCCACTTCCCAGGAAGAAGGGTTTCAGCACATGTAGTGTTTGCTCAGGAAGACAAACACTGTGAAAAACGAGTTCTACTCTCTCATTTTTCCCTTAGCTTTTATATCTGAGCTGACATCATATGGTATGGAAACCCATTTGGCTAATTTGGGTCTGCTGGCCTGGTTGTGTCCCCTCCCAGGATCCTGCCCACCCCCAGCCCCTTGGTGGGGAGGAGTGCTGGGGAGAGAGCACTGATGCTGGGGCAGCCCTGCTCAGCAGCACCCAAAGCACTGGGGTGGTACCGATGCAAAGCACAGGCAAAATGAGGGCTGCTAAGGCAAAAGGAGCTCCCTGCCAGCCAAACCCAATACAGGGAGGCACACAACTTTTGGGGAGGAGAATCTCATGTAGTCCCATTGGTGATATGGTGGAAGACTGAAATAGCCTTGGTAACGGTATTGGAAACACCAAATCTGGATATGGATATAGGAAATAAACACGGGAAAAGTGAGACTAGTGAAAAAACAACTAGGTTTTGACACATTGTTTATTGAGAGGTAGCAATGGTAGGAAAGGGGAAGGATCAAGGCATATGGGCAAAGAACAAGCATGGGAAAAGAGAGAAGAGGGAGTAAAAATAGCTGGTGAACTGCAAGCAAGCACATTTTTCTGTTTGAACCCTGTCCCTGATCACTGAAATCTGTCCTATCTTCTTATTAAATCATGTGGCATCTTGGGCATTTTTTGTGTTCTCAGTTATAATATGCCTGCATGAAGAGAGGTCTAGAAGCTGGCAAGTGGAAATATCGACTGATACATTTAGCTGCTGTATGTTTGTGTAATTTACTAACAAATGACCAGACAATGAACAGGAGACCCACATCTATGAAAAAAACAGCCCTTGATCCAATGACTTTATAAATTGTCTGAGATCTGGGCATGGACATTAAGCAGACTTAAATAATGTCATCCATGTCATTAAATATCTATTTAATGGATCTTTGTCTGTTGTTGGCTGTTAAATTTAGATAGTTTAGGGCGACAGGACCTGTGCATCCACCAGTGATCCTTAGTCCTAATTCGCTGGAAAGAAAAATAGCCCTGTGCTTCTGTGTTCATACTTATGTGAGAGCAATCGGTGTTTATTTGCGTGCTGTTAACCCAGGGCTCTGTGATGAGCCAAGCTGGTGTTCCGTGTGTGTGTGCATGCACATGTGTTTGAGTATCTGCCCCTGCAGTGTGGGCTCCAATCTGCTGCTTGTCAGACTGGGGAAAGGACTCATCAACAGCCACTTCCTCCTCGGTGCTAGAGTGGACTGGATTTGATGTAAATAGACTAGGAAGAAAACCCCTGGGTTCTGAATTTCACTGGGAATTGGCAGCTCCTTAACATAAATTCTCTGTCTTCTGTGGAGTTATCCTATTTTGAATCACTAGTTCAGTAATTAAAAACAAAATACATTCAGTTCTAATCTTGACTTTGATACAGTTACATGCATTGCGTCTGTGTATGTGAAAAGAGATAGAGGTAAATTAAGTTAAAATTCTAAAAACTATATTTATTATTTGATGAAAGATTCCTGAGCAGTTTCCTTAAATTTTTTATCACAACTATCACAAATTCTCAAATATATGAGATCCCATAAAATACCATTGCTTTTATATTTTCATTTGTACTTGTCATATTAATATTTTGTCATATTATAGTGTAAGTTGCCAAAGAAAGACCATCAAGTTGCATTCTACTGTGAATTACAAAAGAGAATCTGAACCTCTATTATTAAAATGGTCATTCATTTTTATCCAATTTCCTCACTATCTTTTAGCTACAACTTGCTGCTTTATTCATTCCTGGAACATGATCAGAAGATACCGCTAAATGGATATTATTCCAGACTTCACATATGAAAAAAAAAAAAAAAAAAAGAAATTAAATTGACGGGCTGAAAGTGGAGTAAAGGGAGTGGAAAGTGATGACCTCTTTACAGAAGTTACTTTCATCATAGATAATGAAAGGAGAGACTATAAAACTGAAGTCCCACTATAAAGAATATTGCACTTCCCACTTAAATGTTTGCAAAATCATATTGAAATATTATGAGAGTCTGAAGAAAGAACTAGCTCATTCACTGATTCTGATTTGAATTTAATCTTGAAAAAGTATCTATCATACTTCCAAATTGTCAATACTTTTTTCTTAATTTCTATAATATAACTTCTAAAATTCATATAATAAAACAAATAATTTCAGGAAATTTTAATTCTATTGCTATGAATATCCAAATGCTCATTAAAAATTAACACTTTAATTAATTCCTGTTATATGCACATACTCTGTATCCTGACATGGGTTAGAATGTGGTGGTATAACCCTGGCTGATGCCACATGTCCAGCAAAGCCACGTTATCACTCTCCCTCCTCAATCAGACAGAGATAATATTAAAAAAAGCTGATGGATCAGGATAAAGACAGGAAGAGGTCACACATCATCCCTTATACTCTCACAGGGATAACAGGCTGGGAAAAATTAATTGAATTGATTAGAAATCGAATCAGAGCATTACAATGAGAAATGAAATCAAATCTTTAAAACACCTTACTCCCACAACTCCCTTCTTCCTGACCTTAACTTCATTCCCACTTCTCTATGTCCTCACTCCCACCAGAGCGGGGGGGATGGGAAGTGAGGGTTGCAGTCATCTCATCACCCATTGTCTGTTCTGCACTGCTGCTGCTTCCTCCTCGGTGTGAGGACTACATTCTCTGCTCCAGCGTGGGCTCACTCCCACAGGAGACAGTCCCCCACGAACTTTTTCAGTGTGAGTCCCTCCCACACTATAATTTACAAAGAGCTTCTCAGGCGGCCACCCCTTCACACTGACACAGCCTTGCCACACGCACCCAGTACATATTTATTAAAGTGCATTTGATACCATATATGCAGTGATGAAAATTTATTTATAGTTAATTATTTTATTTTCTCCCTTTTACAGCAGCACTTTGAATTTCCATCTACTAATGAGGTAGAGAATTGTTAAAAATAGGTATCTGCTTGATGCTGATACAAGAAAAAGCTTTAAAGTAAGAAGCAAATTCATGCATTTTTTCCTCCTATTTTATGTATTTATGTTGGTAATTTTCTAAATAATTTAGCAACAAGACATATTCTATAAGCAGCTGGGCGTAGTCTCACAATCACTAGCCCTTTTTCTTATAGGTGACTTCAAATTACTAGAAATCTTCTGGAAATACCATACTGCAGACAGAAAACAGTCTAGGAGGCTAAGCATCGTCCAAAAATATTGGAAAATTATCTTCTTGCTTACAATCGCTGTAATTCTCAGTTTAACTTGCAAAACCAAATCACTTTTTATGCAAAGTTCTCTTTACAAGTATTTATAGAATGTAGATATTGTGTTAGTGACACAGGGAGGAAAAAGTCTATATTAAATCCAGCACCCAACACAAACTCCAAAGGGATTTCAAAAGATTGATATGAAGCCTAAATTTTAAAGAATAAGCAGGAGAACCAGTTTTGTTCACCATTCATTGCCTTATGTTATTGTTTGTGATAAATTTGTGCAGATCAGTTAGAATTAAACTACTTAATGTTGTCATTAAGTGGAAATGGACAACAATGTTTAAAACTGAAGACAGAAAAGCATTTTTTAAACAACACTGAGTTAAGTCTGACTTTAATGACATTCAAGTTTGAGGAGAATTTAGGATTAATACTGATTTCCAAAAAAATTTCACTAGGTTGCAATAATTAAAGTAAAATTGCAACTGCCTAAACTCTTAGTTACAACTCATATAAAATATAAATGCATCAGATAAAAATTAGCAAATCATTGTTTGAACAGAAGATTTCCATTGAAAAAAGGTTTTATATCTTTTGCACACCAAAGAATCCTGCCCCATGCCAATCAGGTTAGCTGATTAAGGAAATATTTTTATCCACTCTACAGCTGATCCTAAAATGGATCCCAATTGTGAAGTTGAATGAATATCCTAGTTTACCAGTACCACTTTAGAGAACTGTTAGAATAACACTCTCTCACATATTTTGATTTCTGTATTGGTAAATGCAAAATATGTCAATTTAAATTATAGTGCATTTAGTGAAAATAAACTAGACAAGTGTTCATAAACTTTTCCATGCCACTGCAGCCCAGTGCTGTTCTGGGAGTTATTCTGTCTCTTGCTCTTGTTCCTTGATAACGTTATGTTGGGAACCTTATTTTCTAGTTTCTTTTACCTCATTAGTATATCTTTATAAACTATTGGATTCTATAACTTCCTTATAGAATGTAAGAACCTGCTTCATGTATACTACATCAAATTTAACATGAGTGGTAAACTTCCACTTGACATTCTTTCCAACTTAATGTGGTGTCAGAAATGTCTCAGTCCACTTTGCAATGAATAAGTTAGGCTCAATATAAATAATATACTCTTTGATGTAGGGTCATCTATTTAGAAGTCCATCCTTTGTCAATTTATCTGTCCATATATTTATTTTCTTATTTCATTTTTTAAGTGATGAACATATTCCATGTTATCTGATGTTTCCCACTGACTCTGTCAATAATGTTTGAAATCTGTAAAGTGATGTTAATACTTTAAAGAATATCTGCTTTAATTTATGCCATCTCTGGTCAATGATGCTTTTGGTGCTTAGTTTTCTTTGGGAACTGTTAACATCCCTCAATAACTGAAGGTAAGCATATATCTTTACCTTGCTACTAGATGGGCCTTTACTTGTGTGGTAAGATAATACTAAGAGGAGAGGACTATTTAATTACACAATATAAAATTTAAAAAAAGCTTTATCCTTTAGAGGACCTTGATGCTTTCTCATACAGCATGTTTTCTGCCCTCATCCCCAGGTGCCACACACCCTCCTCTGAGAGCTTGGGAATATCATTCCTCACTGAAGGTCACCATGACAATAATGAATTCTATTTCAGTTTGCACTTTCTTTTCTGTTTGGTTTATGTTTGTAGGTAGGATTTTTGTTTGTTTGTTTGTTTGTTTTTTAAATACCAGCACCATTTGCACGCTTCCGTTGTATATGAATGTGTTTAAAGCTCTTTATGTCTAAAACAGTAGAAATAAAATAAAGGAAAACATTGTGAGCAAAAAAACAAGTTGTTTATCCTACTTATTTATTAGCTTTCTCTCTGACCCTGTTTTGGAATATATGAAATGGCTTATTTCCAAAAAATCTTAAAACTGATCTGGCCCTAAGCAATGTGGTAGAAAGCTGCTTGATTAAGAAACAGGGATCAATTCACGACCTTTTATTTAGCAGACTTGTCTAACAGGACCCTTTACCCTTATGCCACTACTAAAACTGTTGACGTTGCTTTACTGCCAACTCAATTCTCACAATCTCTGTTTCTCATTCCAAGGTGATCTGGGAAGTGATAGCTCGGCAGAAGACGTGCACTGGTTCCAAACACACTTCCTCAGTGGAAGATAAGCGTTCACCTTATTCTGAAAACAATGATTGAATACAGGAATAAAAATTGTCCACACTGCCATTGTTTAGGATACAGTCTGCATAACTAGATAGGACTGTCATGCAACACAGGGAAAATAATTTCATTCCCAATGAACAAATTAATAGCTTACAAGTACATTTTGGTAAGCAGATACAAATTACTCTAATCTCTTCTGTGCTATAAACTCAGACACTTAGAAATGTGAAATCTTACAAAACTAATTCCCTCCCATAAGACAGCCTAGATGGGAATATTCCCAAAGGATTTAATAATGACTCCTGATCCATGTCCAATCTACTACAAGATACATTATATAAAATTTTTAAAAGAAATGGAGGGGGGTTGACATTCTTTTTCTTCTTGCTTCTTAATGTTTATTATATTTTTAGTTACAGTGGTCCAGACACAACAAATAGTTATCTCTATTTTCTTAGATTTTCATTGAATTATTAATTGGATTTGGGTCAAATATCTTAATAAGCTCCTCCTAAACAATGTTTTAATTTTACCTTAATATTTTTAAATATTTTTATGTCTTTAGGTATATAAATATATCTAATAATACAAAGCTAAGAGAAATAGTATTCTGCTGAAAATTAAATATATTCATATAAATGCAATAATTAAAAAAACCTTGATAATTGTAACTTTTTAATTAAATATAAATAATCTATATGATATCCAATATGGCTATCCTTCAAAATGTATATACATAATTTCTAGACATTGGGTAAGATAATTTTGAAGTTTCAAATACCTCTTGTTTCTGTATAATTTTGAAAGAAATAGAACTATTGAATATTGAGAGGAAATAAATATAATATTTTTAATCGCTAAAAATATCATATTTATTTCTTTCACTTTCTGCATACAATTATTTAATCTAGAATGTGAACATGTATTTCATAAAGGCGGCTTGCAGTCCTTCAGTGAAACAATGGCTGTTATAAGACTTCCATGTAAGAAAAAAAGGTAAAATGTATTTAAATTATGCAGCTGAGCATCTTTCTATATTTAGTTCAGGATGTTGATACACTGATAGACAAATACATTTTCAGAAGATGTGGTCTATTATATTACCTGCTCCTAAGATCATAATCTCTTAGCAGTGGGTTGTGTTTCTGTGCATTTGCAGATGTATAGACATATGCTTCAAACAATTTATGAAACTATGGTCTTTTTGAATTCCTGAAATAATTGGCAAGAAAGAAAATATTCATTCCTTTTCCCCCCATAAGTCAACCAAATTATACCTAGTGCTGGAGACACACACACAAAAAAAGGCTATCTAGGTAGGCTAGTGACCAGATGAGATAGAAAAATGAGAAAGAGATATGACTAGGGAAGAACTTACAGAAAGTTATAGAAAACAAAATATATTATAGAATAGCATCTTATGTACTAGAAGATGAAAAAATCCTGACAAGTTCTTCAATTCAGCATATTTTATGTGGCAAAATTTGATGGGGTAAGCTCCATAAATTTATCAAATATTCAAATCACTTAGCACACAAATAATTTAATAGATGAAAATCAACAGAAAAAAAATGTAAGAAAATATGTCAATATTTTCAAACTTGCATGTTTACATTTGTGTCCCTGTATCCTTATTACATACTTAACTAAGAATCCAGGCCAGGAAAAAAAAAAAATTAACCCCATAAAAGTATTCAGTTAAACTAAAAGGGCATCCAATCTTAATCAGATATAACTTTCACTGAATCCAAAAGGAGTGTCCTAATTACTCTAAAAGTCAAGCTATTTAACTAATGAATTGCAATTGGTTGGTTGGTTGCTTTGCTGGTTGCTTTCCTGTTTGATTTTGTTTTGGTCTGCTTTTTCTTTTTGACTTTCAATCACTAATAAGACATTCAGAATAAATTATAATTTGACTTCATGTATTTCTCTTTCTCTCCCTGTTTTTGTCTATTCACATGCTCTACATACTTGTTTATTTTCTTCACAGATATGCTTATAATAGTGCAGTCAGCCACCCTACCACTATAATTTAATTTTATTATACCAAAAGTTTCAGTATCTAAATGAAAGTAAAATTTATAGGAATTGGAATATTAATAACCCAGTAACATCTTCTTTTATTATATGAAAAACTGTAGAATCTGACTAGTTAACTAATATTATCTGCACAAAGAGGTTATATAAAGTTGAGTGCTTTACCCCACATCTTAATTGTTTGGTATTTTGAAACTATTTAAATGAACTCATTAATTATAAGGGAAAATCTTTAGTAGAAGTATATTGTCTTAATGAGCATAAATGCTGCAATTGAAAAAGTAATTCCAGTAATATTTAACACTTCTTTGTAAAAGAGACTTCCATTAGAATTGCATGTTTATTTTCTCATTAATTTTTTTAAACTTTTGTCGTTTTCCAGTCTTTTTCATGTAACTACATTTCAGGTTTTTCTGCATAAGGCCAAACACTTTAGTGTTCAGTCTACTGCATTGACAGAGTCAAATGGAGAGGTAGATACATTAAAATAAAGTGATGGGTTGCATACACTGAAATATCACTTCCCTTCAATGACATTTTGATTTTCTTGAATCAGTATACCATGAAAGTTCATTTTGACACATCCTAGCTCAAAATAAAATCTCCTCCAGCACTGCAATCTCTTTTTTTTTTCTTTCTTTTTCTCAGCATTTAGGCTACTAAAAAGAAAGAGCTCATGCTCTCATCCTATTTTGAAGACAAAAAACCAATTTTGTGCTGAACCACAGGAGGCATAGTGGGACCCAGGCGTCAAAGACTATTGGACATAAGTGATTTGAATTCTTAGATGGGAAGGTGCATGTGCAATACAAAAATAGGTCCAAAAAAATTGAAAATGGAAGAAAACTGCTTGAGCTTGAGTACATTACCAGAAATCCACTGAAGTTTGTGATATTCAATGTCAGCAGGGGGAAAAATAATTTGTTTTTCCAGCTTCAGGATGGTTGGTGGGAAGGAACAGTTGTTGCTCCAAAAAAATGCAAAGATAGTGAGTGGAAGAGCTAAGTTTCTTAATTTAAGGTTGTCAAAGAGGACACCTTATCAGTGGTGTATGAAGGAATTGAGAGAAATAAAGCCAATGAATATTTGGAATATTTTTATTTATATTTATTTAATTAAAATAAAATACAAATAATACTTTGCTTTCTACAGTTATTTTCTTGCAGTAAAGCTTGTAATGAAAAGTTGTAATGAAAAGAGCAACTCAAGCGAAAACACACGAAGAAAGAAACTGCCTCAGTTATCAGCAAGAAATATTAATCTTTTCAAGTCTAAAAGAAACCAAACGTGTTTCAGTTAAATGGTACTGATGAATCAGGATTTAATTATTCATGTTGAAATTTGTAATGAGCTTTGTCCTCAGCAAGGAATTCAAAGGAAATTTTGAACAGCTTAGACTCCAGGATTTAGCCTTCAATAATCCAGGCTTCCATTTACTAGCCAAAATGAGCCTGGCACAAATCCAACAGTTCACAGAACTTCATGAGCAGAATGGGGGCCTAACAATTAGGGAATACCCTAACATTCCATCTCGTAAAAGAAATTCATACCATTGTAACAAAAGTTTGTGTTCCAGGTATAGAGGTGAAAAAAATGGTAAATTCAAGGCTTTTCATCAGATTTCTGTAGTTATTCCCTAAGGGTATTTTAATAACTCAATTTTTTCTCATTTCAGAACCTGGAGACCAAAATTACTAAATGAAGACTACAGAAAGAATTTTTAGGACTCATTTTCTTAAGCAGATGCCCAGTTTTTAAATAGTTAAAAACTGTCTAAAAACTAGGGGAAAATATACCAAATTCTTGTTTAGTTCTATGTTTAAAACAGTTTTACCATTCTGAGATTATTGACTGGGTTTTTTTGCAAGAACAGTATTGTGAATCTGCAGCTTCCACATCTTTTAATACCATGAAGCACAAAAGTAATGATTTACCTTTATTATGTGTGGGCAACTTAAGGCTTTATAGCTTGTTTCCAAAGTCTCTTCAGAATGCCAACATGAGTACAAGGATATCACATTTCATGAATCCTGTTGTCCAATTTTGCTTCTTATCAAAGAGCAGAAAAGCAAAAAGGAAGATGTAAAAAGAATAACTGGTAAAATTAGAAAAGCATCCGAAGCTACCTGTAGCATCTAGGTTCTTGTGCTGGTTCTGCCAGCATGGTTATTTGCTTGATGAGCATGTATTAGGTGCGTTTGGTTGCTATTTCTTTTTCTCCAAATATCCATAATAGAATGCCATTTTAAAGATTTGACGCAAAACAATCACCTGGTACCATGTAATTCAGTTAAAGAGAAGTCAACTGTGGGAGAGAAAGAACAAGATGAAGATACTGGGGCACAGTTTGGGAGAACTGAGAACACAATCTCACATCTCAGAGACATCTCCAGTCCATTGCAGTTTCATTGAACAAATATCATCACTAATGAAGGTGCTCCAGGTTTATCCAGGTTGATCCAACACGAAGCAAAGTGTCAGTTTTCCAGTCCTTAGTGGTGTTTGGTTTGTATTAGAATATAGACTTTTGGAGATGTCTAGATGTTTGCATTCACAATTGATAAATGCCCCCTAGATCAAAATAACTTTAAAATCATAAATGGCTACATTATTTTAGAAGAATAAACACATACATGCATATATTTATTCAAATTAAAGAAGTGGTTCCACTAATTTTTGCATTGTGGTATCATTCTTAAGTTGTCACCTCAAATATATACAAAACCATAACTCATCCCTTAGAACACAACATCACTTTAAAATGTCCATCTTTTTTTGTACACACTGGGGAGGACGACTATCATAAAATTTGTGATACAATGCAGCAGTTAAATTACACCAAGCTTCATACTGTTTCTCCTTGGCACTGTCTCATCTTATAGAAGAATGAGTGCTTTAAAATTCCAAAGAGATATCAAGTAGCAAGAGTATCAGAACAAAAAAATATTACTGAAAATATGTACTTTCTGCTTATGTCGTTTATGATTCATTAAGGTAAATGCTATAAAGTGCCACAGACAAGCAACAGAGAGCATCCTTTCCTAATCCTGTATTCTCATTCCAGATCTTTTACAGTTCTGGTATTTTTCAGACTACTGCAATTTATATCCTAAAGATAAACCTATTATTTTGCTGAGCTAATAGCCAAAGAACAAAAATAATGGGGATATTCAGATTTATATATTGAGAGGGAAGTGGTTTTGATACTGCAAATGAGAGTCTTCTTATCTAGTTTGAACCACCAAAACCACAGGAATTAAACCTGATCTTGTCATATAAATGACTGTGGAAGAATATGAAGAGCTTATTTAGGACAGCTCATCTTAATTCTTTCAGGACAAACAGAATCATCAGCTTAAAATGCAGCCCTAAGGACTAATTTAGCATGGACATTTCATTGCATCCAAATTTCAACAAAGCCTCAAAGGCAAGGCACAAGACAAAATATCACGTTCATTTTATGTGTGCTAAAGAAATGTGCTTTATATGTGCAGCCAAGAATTAACTGATAATCTTGCAAAGTTGCAGCAATTCAGTCAGAATAGGTTAAATTAAGTCCAAATTATGCAACAAATAGAGCTTTTTCCAAAGTAATAGTATTGATATGCACACCTTTTCTTCTATGTTTCTTTCTTTCTTCACCCTTTCTTACTCTCACTCTTCTGCTCTTTCCAATCTCTTATGTATTCTAAGGTCAGTGGCACTAGACTTCTTTGATAAGAATGGGGTTGAGACTGGCAGGAGTGAACTTGGTGTCATCAGTGAACTTGCTGAAGAGACCTCTGCTCCTTTACCCAAGTCATTGATACATAGGTTAAAGAATACTGGGCCCAATATTCAGCCCTGGGGGACACCACTAGTGACTGGCCCTCAACTGGACCCTGTGTCACTGATTACAACTTCCTGGAACAGCAATCCGTTAGAAGATGCATGCATCTGTAAAGACTGATTAAATCCTTTAGTAAATGCTTGTTTGAGGTAGTCTGCCTCATTCATTGTCAAAATTGTTTTACAATTCAGGCAGTGATTACATTAGCAAACAGTGGGGCTCACTGGGAGAGCTACAGAGAAGAACATTAGAAACCTAACCTATACATTATATGCATTCACAACCATTTTCTTAGGAGTGCTTGCAGTATATTCACAGTAATGGTAAAGTTCACAGATGCCCTACAAAGGTGCATTTCTCATAATAGTAAAATTTTGAAGGAATCTGAAGTAGATTATGTAAACCACAGTACAAGACACATAGCTGGTGCCAACTGGGAAATTTGCTTCAGAAGTGCATTATTGATAAAATTAAAACTGCAATATTTACTTACTCTGAAGTCTTGGGCAGATAAAATTTTCAAAGATAGCATTGCTTGTATTTACATCTGGCTCCTTTTCTTTTTCTGACACATTCCCCCCCGCAGTTCCCTGGTTTTCATAAGTTATTTCCTATTTTGAGAGATCACTCCTTTACAACCAACCATATTTTTCTCTATTGTCAAATACAAATCAACATGTTTCAGAAATAATCATGTAAGTTTCGAAAGCAATCTCTTAGATAATTTTTCATATTCATCAATCATTTTCTATTCATTTAATTTTAATCATAACAGTAAATTTTATATGCCTATTTCTGTCTTAATTTCTAGTCATTAGAGATTCCATACTTTAAACTAAAGAAATTAAATAAATAAAAAGTTCATTATAGGATAAAGAAAAATTATCGAGATTTCTAACAAGAAGCTCATTTAGACACTATAGCAATTTATCTGAAATAATTTATATCAAATTACTATCATTTTAAAATCCATTTATGTACTATAATTATGTTATGCCACCAGGATATTTTACTGTCAAACAATTTAAACTAATCTTACAAAATATAAAATGACTAAATGAAGTAATATGATTCTGAAGTAATTATTAGCACATTTGCTATTGCTACAATAATGAACATCCTTGTGGCTTTGTCTCTTTGTACAAGTAATCCTAGCAATTTCATTCTATCCAAAGAAATTCATTTTATTAACATCATTGTTCTACATCATATATGTAAGGTAAATATTTGATCTTTGTGGTTTACCCCTTTGTGCTTTACCCCTAGATTCATAGAACCATAGAATGGCAAAATCATTCTGGCTGAAAAAGTCACCTAAGATCATCAAGTACAACAATTAACATAACAATCAAGAACAATCAACATAACACTGACATGTCCCATGGACGTGGATCCAACCACTTTCCCAGGCAGCCTCTTCTAATCTTGACAGTTCTTTCTGCTAATAACCTGTTTGAATATTCAATAGAAACCTTCCTTGCAACAGCATGAGACCATTTCCTTTCATGCTGCTTGTTTGTTACTTGTGACAAAAGACTGACCCTCACTCTACCTCCTTTCAGATAGTTTTAAAGAGCGATAAATTCCCCTCGAGTCTCTTTTTCTCCAGCCTAAACAACTTTAGCTTCCTCAGGCACTCCTTCCAGGACTTGTGCTCCAGACCCTTCACCAGCTCCATTGCCCTTGTATTGACATAGTCCAACAATTTAATGTCTTTCTTGTAGTGAGGGGCCCAAAACTGAACATAAGGTACAGCCTCACCAGTGCAGAGTACAAGGGGACGATCCCTGCTCTAGTTCTAGTTCTACTGGCCGTAATATTTCTGATAGAAGTAAGAATGCCACTGGCCTTCTTGGCCACATGGGCACATTGCTGACTCTTAGCTGGTTGTCAACAAGCACCCCCAGGTCCCTTTCCACTGGGCAGCTTTCAAGCTACTTTTTCCACAAACCTAGAGTGCTGCATGAGGTTATTTGACCCATGTGCAGGATCTGGCACTAGTTCATCTGGTCTGCATATCGGACCTTGTGTTCCCCTCAGAAGAGAATCTCCTATAACAATACCATGTCTTTTTTTTCCCTTTTTTGGAAGTGGTTTTGGCTCTCAGGACATAGGGTGACTTAACCTTGGTAGCACATCTAAGTTGGTTCCACTTGCAGAACTTCATGCATATGCCAGCCTGCACAACATCCTTGTCTCTAAATTGGAGAGGCATGGATGTGACATATGGAACTTTCAGTGGATAAGGCATTGGCTGTATGGTCACACGCTAAAAGCTACAGTCAAAGGCTCAGTTTCCAAGTGGAGACTAATGATGGGTGGTTTTCCTTAGGGGTCAGTATTGGGAATAGCTCTATTTGATATCTTTGTTGGTGATATGGACAATGGAACTGACACCACCCTTAGCACGTTTGCTGATGGCACCAAGATGTGTGGTGCAGTCAACACACTGGATGGAAAGCATGTCTTCCAGAGGGATTTTGACAAGCTTGAGAGGTAGACCTGTGCAAACCTCATGAAGTACAAGGCACTACATGTGGATCATGTTGTCTGGAGCTGTGGATGACCCATCCCTAGAAGTGCTCAAGGCCAGTTGAATGGTGCTTTGAGAAACTTGCTGTAATACACCTAGAGGTGTCCCTTCCTAGAGCAAGGTGGGTGTTAATTAATTGATAATTAAGGACTCTTTTAACCCAAACCAATCTATGAGTCTATAATTAGTAAAGAACACTTTGGAAAGTGAGGAAGCCACAGTGGAGATATGCCTGATGTTCCAGGCTGGAATTTGTTGCCTTATCCCTTAGGTCACTATATTAGGGCAAGTGGAGGGAGGATAAGAGATCCTCCACAACCTTTATTCTGTCTTCACTTTTCCTGTATTCACAATTTCTGACCTTATACATGATAATATGTTAGTTCTCTGGCTTGATGAATCAAGACTTTGGAAATCAAATACATCTGGTATTCTGTAACACTTCAGTTTTATTTTTTTTTTCCTATTTAGTTCCTGTGTTTGCAGGAAGCCAGGAGCTGATTTTGTTAGCAATGGAAAACTCCCACTATTTTTTCTGCTACTTATTGCCAATCTGAGATAAAGTAATCAAAATAAGTTTGTTTTTAAAAGTTTCTGTAAATGAAACAAATTGAGCTACAGTTTCTGGAGGAAAAAAAAGAAAAGCATATCTATAGGATGTGGAAGCTAGCAGCTGAATTTTGAGGAATAATTTAATTCTGGCTACAGACTTTCATTTGTATATTTAATTTTGTATTATGGTCCTAATAAGTACTCATTTATAGGTATTCTTTCTTATGGAACTACAGTACTGCAATACTATATCTTAGGGGTTTTGGGGTTTTTTTATATCTCAGTTAAAAACATCTCAGTTTTTAACAGTAGAGATCATGACTCATTAAAGCATAACATCCCTGGACTAAAAGAGTGATTTTTCACACAAAAAAATTAACAGATTGGGTGCTTAAAATATTGAAGTTATCTTTTAATGTAAGTTTAGCAGTTGGATATTTCCAAATAACCCCACTCAAATCAGCATAATGTGACTTTGCAGCTCTTCTCTGGAACATGCTTATTTGGCTATATATACAGAAATCCTCCTGTAAAATATTAAGGAAGAAACCCAGAAACATTTATTGCACTTATTTGTTATTTTCTTGGAAGAGGAAATATCTCCTGCATTAAAATAATACATGTATAATTTAATTATTAAAATAATACATGTGGTAATTTAATTATTTCAAACTATATGCAAACTCACTCCTGCATAAGTGGAGGACAGGTAGAGAGCAAGGAGTGCAGGGTTGAAAGAAAAAGGATGACTTCACAAATGGAAAAATAGGGCAAAATAAGGACTTCTTCAAGTGAACATTTATATTGGGCTTGTGTGGCAAGCTTTTGGTATCAGGAAGATCACAAGGGTATCTGTTGCTGGCCAAAGTTGAGCCTCATCAGCAATGGGAACAATGCCTTTGTGATAACATATTTAAGAAGTGGGGAAAGTTGCTGCAAAACAGCAGTTGGGAGAAAAGTGAAAATCTGCAAACCCCAAGGTCAGAGAAAAAGGAGGGGCTGGAGGTGCTCCAGCTTCAGGAGCAGAGGTTACTCTGATGCCCAGGGTGAAGGCCATGCTGAGGTAAGCTGTCCTGCAGAACCTGGAGGTCCATGGTGGAACAGATATTCACATCCAGCCCACAGAAGACTCCACAACACAGCAGGTGGATGTGCCTGAAGGAGACAGAGAGTCCATGGAAAGGCTATGCTGAAGCAGGCCCCAGTCAGGACCCCTTTGGAGAGGAGCCCATGTTGAACAGGCTCCTGGAAGGACCTGGGACCCTGTGGAGGACCCATACAGGAGCAGTCCATTAACGCTGGATTACAGCCCATGGAAGGGACTCACAATGGAGACTGTCATTTGTGTGGAAGACTCTGTGCTGAAGCATGAAAGACTTTGAAGAAGGAGCAGCAGAGACAATGTATAATCAACTGACTGTAACCCCCATTCCATCTTCCCATGCTCTGCTTAGATGGAGGAGATAATCAGGACAGAATGGGAGACCGGGAAGGAGGAAGATATTCTAATATTTGTGGCTCATGACTATATTCTGATTTGATTTACAATAAATTAAATTAATTTCCTCAAGCTGAATCTGTTTTACCCATGACAGTATCTGGTGAATAATCTCTTCCAGTGCTTATCTTGATGCAGAAGTCTTTTCAGCATTATTCTCTCCCCTATCTAGCCAAAGAGGTAAGTGATAGAACAACTTTGGTGGGAACCTTGTGTCCAGCCAGTGTCAAATCATCACAGAAATGCTTGCAGACTAGAAAAAAAGCCCAGGAGAACCCTATGTGTGGTCAAGAGAATAAAATAATTTAAGTAGAATAGCTTACATCACTTAAGTTCTGTGATGGAAGGATCAAGGCCCTTCAAGATAAATATTAAGGAAGATGATGATGAAATTTCCCTCTCCGTGAAGGAGAGGCTCAGATCTAGGTAGCTCCACTGTGGGATGTATGACCTGCAGGTTGAGAGCTTGTGGGTCATGGTCAGAGGAGGGGCAGTATGAGTGATGTTGCAGTTGGAGTTTGTTCCAGACTACTCAATCAGCATGAGAAAGCGGAAAAATGTTCATCAATAACTCAAGGAAGTCTCTGTATCACACACCTAGGATCTTATTTGGAACATTAAACTCCCTGACAGCTGCTGAACATATGAAGGTAGTATGGGAGGATGGAAGCAGCGAGATTTGTTTCAGTTGCCAAATGGAACAAGTGAGAGGATATACAGATGGATCTGCTATTTACTATCAAGGAAGAACTAGTTGGGGATCTGACAGTCAATGGCAGCTTTTTCTGCAATTGTCATGAAATAGTGGAGTTTGATCTTCTCACAGGAGCAAGGAAGAAGCATAGCAAAAACCACGGACTCTAGATGAAGTGATTTTAGTTTATTCAGGAAAATTTACAGGTGTGTTCCTAGAGGCTTGCTCGGAAGGGCAAGGAAGTTCAAGAGGAGCATCAGGTCTTTAAGGGCAGAATCTTTCAAGTGCAAGAAATAGCCATCACAATACTTGGCAAACAATACATCAGGAGATCAGCAGAGACTAAGCAGGAAGTTCATGACAGCTTTGAAGTAAAAGGGCAGTACAGAGATGGAAGGAGTTCAAAGGAGGTTCAAAGGCAGAATTTTGAAATATACTCCCCAGACAAGCTGACTACAGTTGAAAATTATAGCATGATGCTAGAAAAAATATCTCAGCTGGAGATGAGATTTGTAAGTAATATGAAGGGCAAGATGAAGAGCTGAGTAAAAGGTAGTAAAAAAGAAACAAGGAAAATGTGGACCCTTTGCTGAATGAGATGAGTGATTTTGACAGTAGACACAGTGAGGGCTGAAATGTTTTGTATCTTTGTCTTCATCTTCACCAACAAAATCTGCCAGTCCTACACAAACAAAGGAGGTTTTGAAGGAAGAGTACAAGTACCAGCAGTGGATGATGATTGACACAGGAACTGCTTGAGTTCCTTGAGAGAATTGGGCAGCTACCTGTCATTGAGAAGTGACAGGCTTCCACTTACATGTGCTGAGAGAGGTGGATAATGTCTTTGTGAGGCCATTCTCTATCATTTCAGAAAAGTCATGAAGGCTGGGGAAGTCCTGCATGAATGGAGAAAGGAAAGTGTTGCACCCACTTTCAAAAAAGGCCAGAAGGGAATCTGGGAAACTATTCACTCATCAGTCACGGTTCAGGGCCAGGGAAAATCATGGAACAAGCTCTTTTGGGAAACTCTTCTGGACACACAAAGAAGATTAAGACAATTCTGACAGCATGAAATTACTGAATATGAATCAAAACACTGCCACAGCGAGGTGGATTGAATAGCTGTCTCAGAGGTCTGTGATCAGAGCAAAAAGTCCAACTGGAGGCCAGTTACTAGTGGCGTACAAGGGCCATTAATATTTAACATCTTTGTTAATAAGCTGGATGATGAGGTAGAGGGCACCCTCATGAACATTGCAGTGATAAAATGCTGGAAGGATTGATCAGTACAGCAAATTCAATACACTGCAATTCAGAAGGCCTTTGACAGCCTAGAGAAATGGACCGATGGAAATCTCAGGAAATTCACCATGGGGAATGTAGGGTTCCTTCCTACCCCTGGTCAGGAATAACCCTATGCAGCAATTTATGTTGAAGGCCAACTGGATTTAAAGATACGCAGCCAGGACAAGTGACTCAAAGTCGACAAAAGGATATTCTGTATCATATGGCAGAGTGCTCAGTATATAAAGCTGGGGGAAAGATGTAAAAGGAGGGGACATTTGGAATGACAGTTTTTGTTGTATAAATTCACCATTACACATGATGGTGCGCATTCCTGAATACCTGTCTGCCCATGGGAAGCAAAACTGCTTGTTTTGCTTTACTTGCATGCATATTTTGCTTTCCCTATTGGATTGCGTTTATCTCAATCCATGGGTTTTTAGCTTTTACCATTCTGATTCTCTCCCCAATCTCAAGGGGATTGGTTGCTGGCTGGGTTTAAGCCATGACAATAGTGCAGGAGGAAGGGTGAAAAACAATAGGCATAAACTGAGATGAAAGAGGTTCATTCGTGCTCGAGATAAGGAAAAAATCTTTTGTCATGTGTACACTGCATCCTTGCAGGTTTTCAAGGACTTTATCAAGCCCTGAACAACGTGATCTCACTGAAAAGCTGACCCTAATTTGAGTCGGAGTTTAGAGACATTTTAAATTCTTTCTAGACTGAATTATTTATATTCCCACGAATCTGTGAAAGCAGAATTCGACAACTGCAAGCATTTAGAGACTTGTATCAATCTGGAACTAGAAAGTCTTGAACACGTTGTGAGCAACTAGCTCACAAGAGAATAATGCAAGAAGGAGTGAGAAGGATGTAGGATGAAAGGCTGTAACACTCTTAATGGTTTTGATTTTTTATTCTATTTAAAAGGCTTGGAGAGGGTGTATGGTGACAGCAGAATTGTCAGGTAGGTAAGGATTTAAAAAATTAGGGTGAATTTCCACTTCAGTCTTGCAGCCATGAAACGAAATAATTTTTTACAGGAAGTACTATGTGGCTAGTCTCAGCATCCTTAGAAATTCTGGAATGTCTTTTCCTCAGGGCCTGGAGAATAGGGATGGGGAGTAAAATAATGACGTAGGGGAAGGAAAAACTATCTCATCAAACACTGATTTATCTTCTCCAAAAACATCTGTAGTCTACATTAAGCTGCAGAACAGTTTGTCCCAGCACTATGATGTTTGATGGTGGAACACTTTTGCAAGCAGACATTTAAGAGTCTGGGCTCCTAATGGAGTTCATGGGACTGGTTAACAATCTCTTTCCTAGAAATAGAAGTGTTCTTTAAAATTATACAGCACTCCTAAGCAAATACAAAAGTGGATGTCAAATAAATATTAAAGAACACAGAATTAGGAATTGCTCTTTTTAGTATGCTATATCTTCAACTAACTCCTAACTTTAAAGGTCAATTATTTTTCCTTAAATGCATCAGCTTTGAGACCTTACATGTTTTACTTTCCCTTTGTGAATGTTGTGCATAATTTGATCCAGGAAAATAGCTGTGTCCATAGTATTGTTGACTCTCCAATCTTCATAGGTTGTCTCCTGGCCTTCATGGTTTTAAGGGTGTCATTCCTGGGGAAGCTTCAAAATGTTGATACTTCTTTCCCAGCTAAATGTTCAATGTCGTACAAAAATGTCATCATAAACATGAGCAATCCAGAGAGCAAGACTATTTACACAGTTTTTTATAAATTTATCAAAATTAAATAGGTTATTTGCTCTGAAACAACTCAGTATGAGACTGTATTCCCTCGATAAGCAATTTACTGTGAATCATCCAGTGACCTACATAATAAGTTCGTCTTCATACACAGCAGCTGATTTTCCTTTTCAGAATACATGTGTCAGTTTTCATGATTAACTACAAGAATTAGGATCTGGTTAAAACTAAAGAAGACATTACAGGGTAGTCTTCTGTAGAATTGGCTAAAAAAGTGTTCTTCAAAATGCTTTCTATTGCAAAATACATTTTCTTCTAAATGAAATAAATATTCAATTATTTAATCTTTTAGCTGTATTTTAATAAACTGCCTGATATCTTCTTAAATCTTATTTCTGAAACTCTATTGTTTAATACTTTTCACTGCTTTTCCTGAGATACATGCAATAATATGAAAATACCACATTTAATTTTAAAATAAACCAAGAGCAGGTTTCAAAATGGTTTGGGTTTATTTAGATATTAAATATGTTTATAAATTATTATTCTGAATCTACATTGGTAAAATTAAGTTGATTTTTTGAGAAGAAAAAAATTACATTTTCAAGTTTGGAATAAAAACATAATTAGCACTTGAAATTCCCTTTGAAACTATAATTTCAAAATCTTTTCAGATCTAGTCTAATGGCTGTTAAGTGGGAGTCAAGAATTGCCAAGTGATTCATTTACATTTAGGCTCCTTTGTAATCAATTGAAAGAGTGCTATTTATTTATCTATTTTATACATCTAATATAAATAGAAATTCACTGCTTATAGGAAACATCTCTTTTTCTCTATTGACCATAACGGAAATGTAGAGTGATTAAGTTAGAGACAGAGGTTTTCACCTGGTCAAAATGAACTGTTGCTGCTTACTCACCATATAATCTTGACAGAATTACTTCATGTTTCCTTCAGCTAAGGTACAATTTCATCACTGCTTCATTATTATGTTCTTATTAAAAGCTTTATTATATTTGGATGGAAAGGCAGTTAAACTACATCATTCGCTTAATGGAAAAGTTTCCAATCTTTTCAGAAATTTGAGGGGAGATAGAAAACACATCACACATCTAAAAGGTCACCAGGATCCTCAGCCATTAAAATGCAAACCTTGACACTAGGTAATGTGAGAGAATTCTGAACAAGATCTCAGTGTGTTCATAGGTGTTTTAAGTCTGTGAAATGAAGTTCTTGGCATTTAACAACATTTAACTATGGATATAATTGCCTTTATGCATAGTGTTTTTTCATTCATCTGGAATTCTTAGACCTCTGTCCTGCTAGGCCATCTCAGGAATGGATTATTCACAGTTTCTAAGAATAACAGGTTAATTATCTTTACTGGGAACATGATTTTACTTGAACTGGTCTTATTTCAATTTTTGAAAATTTCTCTTACTTCTTTGAATGGTACTCCTTTAAGATTATCATAAAATTTTTATTTTTAAAACCATGTAAGTTGTGTATTCTTTAATGTTGTGTAATTTTTTAATTTTAGAAATCAATTTTTCATATTTCAGGGCAGCTATTGTAGGTTTTCTGTGCAATCAGTGGAGAGATCTCTAGAGAAAACCACTTCTCTCTCACCTCATTATTTTAAGAGGAAATTATCACCTAAAAATACCATTTGTTCATTTGAAAATGACAAAAATGCATTAAAGGAACTCTTCTAAATGAATGTATATTGCTTTATATCGGGGAAAATATTTCATAATACAATTTAACAATCAGACAGCAGATGGAGGCCTCAATTTAGTAGCAGTGAATTGCCTAGGAGTCTTATTGATTATTTGTCATAAATCAGAAGCTGGCTTTGTACAATGAGTGCCAACTTTTTTTTTTTTTATGATGCCTATCAGTCAATTCTCTTTTTTAAAATAGAGAGATGGGGTATTTTATAGGTTATTACATCAGTCATCTGGTTTTTGTGAATAATATAAGTAGGGAACTTTGTCTACTTTATATTGTGCAGTTTGTTATAAAATCATAGAATCACAGAATGGTTTGAGTTGGAAAGGACCTTAAAGATCATCTAGTTCTATCCTCTCTGCCATGGACCGGGATATCCTTCACTAGACCAAGTTGCTCACAACCCCATCCAACCTGGTCTTGAGCACTTTACTGATTAGGCAAGAAATTAATTGTTATTTTCTTTGGAGAAAATTAAAATTAATCTTTAAGGAAAAAAAAAAAAAAGGAGAATAAAAGAATAGCTATACATAAATATAAGTATTTTTTAAAAAAGTTAACCAGCAAAACTTCCACCCAAATACAGCAGCTTTTTCTTAAAAGTTCCACTACCCAGTAGGGGAAACATATTCCTCCTTAAGAGAGGAATAAGGGAGGAAACACTTGTGAGAATCAGTCATACAGACATGGGTTAGTTAAGGAGGGGGAAGAGGTGCCCCAGGGGCTGGAGCAGGGATTCCCCTCCAGCCTGTGGATGAGGCCTCACTGGGGCAGGTCCTTCCCTATAGGCTGTGGAGATGTATTTCCTGCAGCACCTGGACATGGTCTCAGGAACCATGCATGACAAGGCCAGGCTGGAGGAGGCTCCTGACAAGAGCTGCAGCTCGTGGAGAGGGCCCATGGTAAATCAGAGGAAAGGCATGAAGAGGAAGGAGTGAAAGAGAGGAACTGTCATGAACTTAAAGTAATCCCCGTTCCCCATTTCCTGATGCCACTTAGAAGTTAGAGGAAGAGGTAGGGAAGTGAGAAATGAAGCAGTGATGTTCATACTGAGGAGCTGGGGTGAAAGACTCTGTTAAATTTTTTTTAGAGTTTATTTCTCACCATCCTAATCCTCTTCAAATTAAATTACTCTTCTCCTAGTTGAGTCTGTTTTGTCTAGGGGGGTAACTGCGAACTGACCTTTCCATCTTTTGTCTTGAACAATGAGCTTTTCTGCCTGATTTTTGTTCACTGCATCCCATCAGCATTTGTCTGTAATTCTCATTCCAGACTCTGAGATGAGAATTTCAGCTAAATTTCAAAAGTAATAATATAAAACCAGCTCCCAGAGAAAGCATTTGCTGCAAGGTGAATACAGACAATGGGTAGAAAAAGAAAATTATATTAATAAGCATATTTAAGGCACTAACTGGGCTGTTATTGCCATCACTAATGCAAAAACATACACAATATTATTAAGCAAGGCATTTAGAATTCTCAAGTGTGTTTAGGTGTATTTTTGAAATCTACGTTAAGGAGAACAGCCTAAGAAATCACTTTCTAACATTCCTGAGATTTCAGAATCAAACCGTTCCTAGTACTAAAGGCATATATAATATATAATATAATATAAACATATAATTTATATGTTATTTATATAATATAAATATAAACATATAATTTATGCATACAACAGAAGAAAAAAATCTTGTTATTGATAATTTCTCAGCCAGAGAAAATTTGTTTCCAGTCCTACTTCACCCAGGAAACTCAGTGAGGAATCCTCACCTTAGAATATAGCCTGGGAGAAAGAAGAATCTTGTTGTTCCCTGAGGTTTTGGTGTCTGTGTTGTAGTTAATCTAAACTAATTGTAACTACAGAAAAAAAATTATGGAGCAAGTTCAAATGCGTTGCAGTAGCTACTGAAGAGAGGCATCTTGAGAGGACAGTATAAAACATGTATATTGGCTTAGCATAAATTGTCTGAATGAGATACTTATCTGTCTTGCCCTTCATTATGGAATGACTGACATACATTTGCTATCTGCTTTTAAGATGTACAGAGGTAGCACAGCTGAAATATTAGCCTGCAGTTCTATAGACATGACACATTTCTTAACTCACTCAGAGGTTAAGTGCAATAGAGTTGGTAATGAAAAAAGTTTCTGCAGTTTGTTGTAACAGCTATATCCCATCTCTTGAGTTGGAAGAATTACTGTTTTCCTTGCCCATTCAGTCTTTTTCCTCTCCCATTCAGTCATCTTCCTTGCCCATTCAGTATGTTTCCTCATTTTTCTGATGTGACTAGAGTATGAGTGCATGGCAGTTTTATGGTAATCATTTCCAGAAGAACTGCTATTGTTCTAAACATTTTCTTACTCAAAATATCTTTCCTTTGTTTATCATGCAGCTCCAGCTGTCAGCATGTCAGAATGAGCACTTCCTATTATTATACCAAGCTCCTTTGTCTGCAAAACATAGCTTTTAAAAACCAAGTAACTAATACTGCATAGGTGATTATGGGAGCCATTATGATCACATATGAACAGAGTAGGAACAGCTGGTCAAATAATGTAGATCATAATATAGAAATATCCTCACTAATACACAGCAGGGATTTAATTGTGCTGTGTGAACCATTATTGTCCATTGTTCCTGATTACACAGATTGCAACTAGTGATCCAAAAAATCTGTGAATTCTGGATATTTTTTGAAGTTAGTATGAATAATTATTTGCCTAAAATTTGTTCATAGGACGTCAGTCATAATTCACCATTATCTCTTATTCTTCATTATCTTATTTAGTATAGTGCAGTGTGAGCCAATCTGAGAACAAAAACAATACATATATGATGAACAATCATACACTAAAAATAACAAATAGTGACTAATAAATGTAAGCAGCTGTGAATGGGCCATAGGCAAATACATATGAACAACAAATACATTCACAGACTCAGCAATAGTTTGCAAGCAATTCATAGATAGAAAATAAAAGGGCAAAATTGTAATTAATAGGATTTATAATAAATAATTTAGTTTGCTATAAATTTGACAATTGCCATGGCAGTTCCTAACTTTTCTTTTTCATTGAGATGTGCATATTTTGCTTTCATCTTTCATGTATTAGTCCTCTAATCCTAAAACTCTGTTGAAAGTCCTTCAATTTCTGAAGTCATATAAAAAATCTCATTCCACTTGAAATCTACATTCCCTCTTGAAGCATTAGTTTATTATAATTGTGATTATCTACATTTCTAAAGGATTACCTTTTATATAATTTAAATATATGAAATACAGCAACTTGTTAATTTTCCTTTTCAGTGGCAGGTTTGCAGACCAGTGGAGCAATATCTATGCAAAGTGTTGTGGGTTTTGGGCATAATTTTATTTTCTGGCATTTACTTTCTGCTGTAAAGTGGTAAAACTAATAGAATAAGATTAACATATACTCACAGTCTTCATTTACCTTCACTTTCCTGAGAAAAGCTCCTGATCTTACTTAGAAATGTCATTTTGTGCTTTGCTAGAAAAATCTCTAATAATAACTTTTTATTTGTTTTACAGATATTCAATTTAGGAATTAAAATAAGTGTTCGATTGCCATAATTTCAAGAACACACTTAATATGTTTTGTCTTCTGAAAAACTAAGGTAGAAATTCCCTAAGCATTAAAAACTGCATAATATAGAACTGTTGGACTAAAACTGAAAGTACTTGCCTAGTCTCAAACTAATCATTATACAGAACATATTTTAGAGTAGAAACCAAAAAATTACGTCTACAGAAAGCTGTGTAAGATTTTCATATTCAAAAGAAAAGAAATGGTGTTGTCTTTAAAAACATATTTTTGTAAATACAAATCCATTTTATTTTAAAATCTGAACCTGGCGGCTTGATATGTAGAGTCTTTGTCAAAAAATCTGGGGAGTCAGTTCATGAAGACCAGGGTGGGAATCATCTCAAAATATTTGATACATTCTACAGATAGACATCTATCTCTGACTTGGTCACCACACTCCTTGTTTCAAAGCAACTGAAAAGATAAAACAGTAAGCATCCAGTGATTTAGCTGGCCAACTTCAGGATGAGAGTAATTATCCTCTAAAGCTACACTATTTCCACTATTGACTATAGAGGGAATTAGCTGATTAACTAATTTTGAACTAGATGTCTAGAGCAAGGACAACAAGGACAACTTTAGATAAGGCTATGGAACAAACTGATAATCCAAGAATTATAATAAAATTCACCCATCCTCCTGCAAAGTTTTGTACTTACTTTTGTTCAAATACTCTTTGAAAGGGTCCTTGAAAATAAATAGCACACAGTACTAAACAACTGTATACAACAATATGTGTAACTACTTCATTTAACAATGACAATAGAAATAACATTTGACAATAACAACACAAATAAAAATACACTGTTCTCCCTAGAGGAAGAATTAAGGAAGGAATTGACTTCAGATAGCAAATCTGTCATCAAGACAATTCTGTACTGCTGAGTGGAATATGGTCTAGAAGGCATGTTAAAGTTTACATGAACCTGGTGAGCTCTTGGCTTATTGTATCTTGGCATTCTATGGAATAGTCTATATAGAGAAGTTTGTCATGGCAAGTCATACAGTTCTGATTCCCTAGATACCCAGTTCAGGGAATCTTTGGCAATCACATTCTCTTCAGTCAGATTTAAGCTCAATGTAAACAAAAACAGAATCATTATTTCAGGTTATCTTAGAAAGAGTAATAGAAAAGATAAATTAATAAAAAGCTGTGAAGAAGTGGCTGATAACCTTACTTTAATCACTTTTTGCATATGCACGTATATATTTGCAAAATTTGTCTTCCTTTTTTTTTTTTTTTCCTGTCTGTAATCCTTACCTTATATATTATGAAATAGACCCTTTTTTAAAACAAAAGACAGGTCATTTCAAAACAAAAGACTGAGTTGCTTTATTCCTTGCTCTTCCTCTTTCACTGCACAGAATAGATGGATCTCACTTAATGCACAGCCACTCAATATTTTTGTTTGATTCTCATTGCTCAAGGTATGGCCTCAAGCCAAATTATTGCATACTTTTTAAGTGCTACTCTGAGGGCAGAGTTATTGATTTTGTTACAGACCTTCTTATGGCGATCCCCACTAATGTATGTCAGCACTTCACAAACAATTTATCTTCACAACTATCCAGTCAGGAGATTGGAAGAGAAGGGCAGATGGTGGAAACAAATTGTGTTCTCACCTTGGTACAAAACTCAAGCACATTGTGTTTATCGTTATTTTGCAGTAACCAATGTGAAGAACTCGAAGACATGTTTTTAGAAAACAAAAAAATTCTTCAATATAATACTTCATATGTTCAAGCACAGTATCACCTGAGATTAGATGCTATAATTTTAAAAGCAATGCCATTTTTCAATTCAATTAAAATGTCTGGTACAACAAAGTATTTGGACGGTAAAAAGTGTGTTGTGTGTGTTGTGGCAGTTGCAAAATATAATTCCAAATTAAAAGAAGCCTAAGGGAGAGCTAAAGACAAGAGAGGGTTGAGTAAAAAAAATTAAAGTGAGTAAAAAATCCCTACCTACGCAAAATGGAGAAGCATTCACTAAAGCAACTTCGAAGTTTACTGTAGTGATGCAAAAGGAGGTGTAAGTTTATTCTTGGTGTTCTAAGGTGACTTTCCTAAATGGATGACTGTACTAATAATTTGACTAAAACAAGATCTGAATTATATTTCCCGTGAAGTCTGTTCTGTCTCATGCTCTCTACATTACCTAATTCTCAGTAGGTCTTATTTGTGTTTAAGTAATATAGGGACTATTAGAAAAACAAAAACAAAACCAAAACAAAACCAGAAATTAAAATTAATTTTACATGTTTTATTTAAAGATAATTTGTTTTCCTTGAAAACATACATTGTCATAGATAACATTTTGGACAACATTTTGGACAAAAAATTCCTCCACATTAAAATATGCTTACAGAATATTCTTTAAAACAAGAAGTGTTGCACAGCACCCTCAAATGACAGAAAAAGACTTAATGTCCCAAGTCATTATTTTAGCTGAGAAGTATTTTTTCTTCCATGGGGAGATGTCGATCAAGCTCAGGTTTACTTTGTGTATATGAGTTAAATTAAGCTCAGGTTCACTTTTGAGTACTGAGGTAGATTATGGAGTGTAGTATAGTCTTGCCATTGGTGGGATCTAAGATAAAAATTTTTCTTTTTTTAGCATGTTGCACCTATGACTTCCTTTAATGTGTACACTGGTATTGCACTTGAATCCACACCAGATTAGTTTCTCACTGATCAGCTCTCATCTGTCAATTTAGCTATGCACTTAGTAAGAGCTAGTCACCTCACTGGACTATCCCCGTGACTTTGCACTTCAGATTTGTGGTTGTACGTCTTGATTGTGTGATCACTCTGCCAAAAATTGACAGCTAACACCAGCATCATCTAGGTCCAGTTTTAAAACACTGGCTCGATTTTACGTCCAAAACACATGAGAAAAATCACAAAAATTTCTTCACTCATAACTATGACCTATCATTAAGAATTTTGTTCTAATTTTTACAGAGATTTGGAGTTTCACTCAAGTGAAGTGTTTTAAAGAAAGAAAACATGAGTAAGGTAATTGAACAAGTCAGAGTACAATATCGGAAATAACTATAGCTAGCTTCTTTGTCTGAAAACGGGGCACCTTCAAGGTTTGGTGGGACTTTTTCAGTTTGTCTTCTTGCAATAAACAAAAAAACAAAAGTAAGCATACTACTACTACTACTACTACCAACAATAACAACAATAATAATTATAAACCATTCAAAGGCTTATCTAGCAAAAAAAAAATGATCAACAAGTTCTGTCGAATGGTGCACTGTATTGTTTGTTTCTGCTTATTTTGCTGGTCATCCTTTTAAGTTTTGCCATGCTCCTTGATACTTTTTGTTCTGCCTCCTGCTGTTCCTGGTATAAAATGGTTATCTCTAGTACAGACAATTTACTCCAGTCTACTGTAGATGGGGGATTCTCAAACAGCTTCTCCCCTCTCCTACATGGTAAAAAAAAGTATTCAACAGCTGCTTCTATCTGTTCTTTACACAAAGTCTAAATCCCTCTTCCTGTACTTTCTAGACTGTACTTTGTGCTAACCATGGAAGTTTGAGCCTTACTTTAGAATGAACATTTACCCCAGGGACAATTACTCATAGTTTGGTAAACCAAAAAACATGTTAAAATAAAAACTTTTTCATCTTCAAGTTTATTTCATTACTATCTTACAAGAATTTTTTCTCATACATAACAGACCATGATATTGTTATTTTTTATTTAGTTCCCCTTCTTTCTACTTTACGTTAACAGTATACTCTCATTTCTTGGAGGTCTTTCTCCTTTGGATTTCCTTGGAGAGGTGAAATGTCAGAGTTTTACTTGCATTTTATTGATTATATACCATGTGTATGGCTCCTTAATGGATCTTATTCAGCAGGGTCCTTCATTTACAATGTTGCTTAGAGAAAAATTGCTCACAGTACTTTGCCTTCTGTAAGATGGCTGTTTGCCTAAGCAGCTCGTACATAAGTCTCTTGTGTGTGTGTGTGTGTGTGTGTGAATGCAAATATGAGAATATGTATTTATAAGATTTATAAGTTTTATAAGATTTTGGTCTTTTTAGTACAGCAAAAAAAACCCCAAAGACCTTTATTAAGTTTTGTTTCTCAGATGAAATCTGGCATCACAGCACTAGGGTAAGATATGAGGCTGTTTAATATGACAATAATATTTTTTATTAAATTATCTTATTATTTTAATTACAAATATATTTTTAAAACTTTCTTATCTGTTTTCAGCAAAATATAACTAGACCCACAGTGCCAGACCACTCTAGTGTGAAACCTAGTATTTCTTAATTTCTAAGTAGAATGGCAAATACCACTTTTTTTTTCTTACTTTGTACTTACTTTTATTGCTACCCAGAAAAAAAAAAAGTGAAAGTGATTGTAAAACTGTGGAACAAACAGATACCACATAAGTATACAAGGAGAGATTTGTAATAGGTAATGATAAAGGACTTGTAAAAAGCTACTTTAGAAGCTACTTTACCTATGATAATTGAAAAGACAATTTTTAAACAATATTTCAAATAGTCATTTTACAACGAAAATGTCAAACATGAATTTTCCATATTTTCTTCAAACCTAATGTCCTGGGGTACAATGCAAAAATGTGTATTCTATCACCATCTGTTCAAATGTGGGAGGGGTGGTGATCCTTATCTCTGTGGGAGATATCCTCTGCTGATGTGCCATCTGATAAAATCAGGGGGATGATCATCGTTATTTTTTCACAACCCATCCTTCCTCCAGAAGATATATTCTGTTAATGGGCCATTAAATCCTATTGTGTGACTGATAAGATTACATCATCCCATTGGGAGATGCCCCAGCCAGGGACCTTTGGAGGAAAACTGCACCTTCTACAGGAGCACTGCTTCAACTGAACCACATCTGTCATCCAGGAGGACTGCAGCCACCATTTATATGGACTGCTACCAACACCCTGACTGACAGGGTGTCAGGTTGTATTCTGACTCTGTTGGTGGTTTTTCTTTTGTATTATTGCATGTATTTTATTTTTTTCTCTTTTTTTCCCCTATTTAATTGTATTACTGACTTGGAGTCTCTCACTGGTTTTGCTTTCAAACCAATACACCTAAAAACCCCCTTGTCCTTTGCATTTAAATTATAGATGGCTTTTACCAAGACAAAGCAATTTTCAAGGGTGAAGTCTTAACAACACTAAAATAAAGCTTTATCAGGAAACATGGTGCTCCTACTTAATCACAGAGATCACCAATCTCCATAATAATTATACTACAGTGTAGGAACAATCTGTTGTCTCATTACAAAATGTACATTGCTGCAATCTTTTTCTCTCAAGAAAGTACAAATCATTGCACTATTAGCATTATTTTTTTGAAACGCTTCAAATACAAACAGGTTATAAGCCACTTCTAATTGAACGAGATTTCCTTAATTTTTGTACTTGTCAGAAATATATGTCGAAGATAACTCTTAGTATTTTCACATAAGATTATGTTCTCTAATCACTGTAATTCACTCTGAGCAGCATGAGTGAAAACATTCACTTTTTGTGTGTATGTTGTTTGAAGATAAGCATTTGCAGACTGTGTGATATGATATAATGATATTTTTGTTGCAATAGCTCAGTAAAGATGAATCCTCAATTCTGGTATTTTTCTATTTTCTCTTCATGTCTATCTCTTCAATATGATATTTTCATTTTACCACACTTTTATATAGTAATCATTCTCTCTTCTACTAATACTATTAAAAAGCTTTTCTTATGTTTTCTCCCTCTAAGAGCAATAGTATCTCTTTTTCCATGTATCCTTTAGTGTCTACAGATGGTTTTTTTAAAATCCTGATAGAAAAAAAATTCTTAATCTAGAGGAACTCTCATTTCATGCCTTGACAAGTTGGTGATTTATCTTTCTTTTAGTCACTAAGGTGATGAACACAGTACAGAAGCTTATTTTCAGACATTTGGTCCCCAAAGGTGTTGGAATGCCATCTCACCCACTAAAAAATTCTGTTCAAGTTTCCCATGGAGTATATTGCTTTCTGAAATTTCTCTATTGCTCCATCATTCTCACTTCAGTATTTCTTTCTCAGTGGTGCTCCCTCCTCTTCTCTGCTTACTGTGTTTACATATAATCTCCTGTCAGCAGCTGTCTCATGAGGGGGCCAGGGTGTAGGGTGCCATTAAGCCCCTGAAACTTCTGGCATGGGACCTAGTCAGGTTCTAACAGATTAGGAGCAGCCAGACACAGGGCCAGAAATAGGCATGGAGATGGGGTCAGAGGCTGCAGACAAAGCTATGGCTCATGCTTGAAGTTTATCCACGTGTTAGGTTTAGTCCATTCAGTAGGCTAACAGCAGATATTAGGAAGAAATTTTTTACTGTGAGGATGGTGCAGCACCACAACAGGTTTCCCAGAAAAACTGTGGATACCTAGTCCCTGGAAGTGGTCAACAGGAGGTTGAATAGGCCTTTGAGAAACCTGGCCTGGTGAAAAGTGCTCCTGCCCATGGTAAGCAGTTTGGAACTAGGTGATCTAAAGTTCCTTTCCAAAGCAAACAATTCTATGATTCTATGACTCCATCCTATTGCAATGGGCCCTGCTAAAAGTCTGTCCTCGTGTTCCATAGAAGACCCCTTTTAGTAGTGAAGGGTCACAATGAGGTGTCCTTGGAGCTTTCTGTTCTCATAAACAACCCCAGCTCTCTCAAACCTTCTTCATATGAGGGTGTTCCAATTCTCTGATAATTTTTGTGGTCCTCCTCTAGAACTGCTCTAGAACATGAACAGGTCCATGTCTTTTCTGTGCTGAGCTGTATTTCAGAGCTGGACATGGTACTTCAGGTAGGGTTTCACCAGAGGGGAACAGTGGGGCAGAATCACCTCCCTTGGCTTGCTGGCCATGTATCTTGCGATGCAGACCAGGATACAATTGGCCTTCTGGGCTCTAAGCACATATTACCTGTTCATGCCCAATTTTTCATTCACTTGAACCCACATGTCCTTCTTTGCAGGGGCTCCATTCCTTCATTATCCTTTTTATATTGTCACTGGAGATTGCCCTCGTCCAGGTGAAGTACCTTGCACTTGACCTTGTTGAACTTCATGAGGTTCACATGAACTCAATTCTTGAGCTTGTCCAGTTCCTCTGGATTATAATAATAATGATAACAATAATAACATTTTATGTATGTTATAATTATAATATAGTTGTGACTGTTTGGATCCTCATAGCTTCTGTCCAATTTGGCAAATATCAGCCAAATAATTCAAATTCTTACGAGAAAACCACAAAGATTCATGTACGTTATTTTAATGCAGATATTTAGACAACAGTAGTGACTCTAAGGTGCTGTGTAGCTGTTCTAGTTAGTGAGGGCAAATACATTGAAAAAACCTGTAGAGTGTACCCCCCTATTACAGGTATCTTCAGTATGTTCAATAATTCAGTGAAATCCACTGCAGGATTTGCCATAGACTTATTGCAACAACATTTTGCCCAGTGTGAACATTCCAGTGATCTATCACCTGAATAAACTTCTCAAGTAATTATTTCCATTCTTCCAGTTTGTTCTTTAAGATATTATTCAGCCTATTTGCTATGATGCAATTTTACAATGTAAAAATAGCTTTTGCAAAGACAAAAACCTATCTACTTCAGTTGAGTAATGATTCTTCTGTGCATCCATCTGTGTCTGTCTAGTAGCTAACAGGCAACATCTTATAGTCTAATTCAAATGTGCATTTGTATATCCATTTAGGGTAAAACTGAAAAAAGAAAGGGTTTATGTCAGAAATGTAGATGTCTTGCTTAAGCAGGTTTGTCCTGTGTAATTATTTATGAAGTATTTGCAATATGTTGGAGACATTACTTTCCTTTGTATTTATAAAATACATGTCATTAGTAGATGAACTTCCAGATTTTCTGCCTGGCTCCAATTACTTCACTTTGATAACATAATTAATGATACATATGTCAGCAGATGTGGCAAATTAGCACAGTATACAGCAATAATAAATCTGAATTATCTTAAATAGGAGGCTTGCTTTTTTCCTGTTATTTCTTATATTGCCTGATTCCATCCCAACCAGAATGATATACTTTATTCAATTTTATATCATTCCTATACTTTTATACAATTTTTATATACTTTTATACCAGTTTTATGCACTTTGTTAAATTTTTAACCAAATGTGTAAATTAATAAATGCAACATTTCCAATGCAATGCACTGGAAGCGTTACTATTTTGACAACTGCATGCATTTAATGAATAAACATTACTTTGAATACTAGTGAGGCGCTACATGCTGTTGGCCATCTGGAATGGCATGACATGGAACTTTTAAGAACACCAGTTAGGTTTCTAGACATTACAGTCAACCAACAGAAGTAGACAGACATTCACCTCACTCGCAGAAATGCCCATCTCACAATGAAAAGGAAGTATGTCATAAAGAATATTTTTCTAATGATTCATACATATTATTTTAGTATACACAAATGAAAGCTCTGTCTAGAAACTGTTACCAGTTCTTTCCATAATCAAAAAACTGTGTTTTGAGCTCAAAGACAGTTATCAATCACATTTCATATCTAGCAGTATAGTGAGAGTCCACAGTAGTTGTAATAGCCATTTCATTGTGTGATGACTTATAAGAATAAAAAAGTGATACTACAATAAAATTTTTCAAAATCTTTTTTCCCTTAAGCTACAAAATCATTTATGAAAATGTAAATTGGAGACTTAAATGAGTCAACCTGAGCTATTTGAAAAGTTAAGAGTACAAATCAAAATCCTATCAGCTCCACCATTAAGAGAGCTACCAGGAAAATAGAGGGTTACACTTCATGAAATAGAGAGTTACTTGGCTGTATAGAAAGGATGTTGACTTTTATACCATCTTACAAATGGTCATACAGACTAGCCCCAAACAGACTAAATTACAGGGACATGATTGTAGTGAAAAAGGCTGGAATAGATGAAGTGAGGTCTGTTTATGAATTAAAAGTTTACACTCTCTTTAACAAGCGGAAGTTAAAACAATCATTATTTAACACATTCACTAGAATACCCCTAGGCAAAAAGAGGTTTACAAATAACAGTTTCAAGAAAAATAACCTTATTATCAAGGGTGACCTCATTTGGCATACTTAAATTTTTCTCAACTATTGGATTAATTTGTAATTAGAATGTGTATTATGGAGGGTGTCTTTTCCCTGTTGAAAGATACAAGACTTGTGCTAATTACATGCAGAGAGGGAATATGTGTTTGTTTTTCTTCAGTATAATTTTAGAATTAACTATTGATTGCAAAATATCTTATTCCAATAGCAAGTCATCACAGCATCAGCACATCAAGAAAAAATTCTCCTTTCTAATTGCTTGGTTTGTAAAATATGCTGTGCACAACAAGGAGACTAACAAAAACAGATGTACTCTGTCAGCCAAAGGGGAAATATCTGCATAACAAGTTAGCCCAGGAGAGGCTTACTTTAGCATAGAAATGCAATCACTAATGTACATTATCATTCTTTATCACTCTGTTCTCTGCTTAGTGTTTTTAGCTTTCATCTTCCAAAATCCTGTGTGCTGCTAGAATTGGTATGTAGCATTTATAGAACACATGACACTTCAAATACTTAATGAATCACCCAAATGAGAGATGAGGGAGTTGATATATGCTTTTTGAAGCATATCCTTACACCTGGGATTTGCCCGTCAAAATGTGGAAGCATGTCTGGAGCAGCATAAGCAGATGTAAAAGTCAGCTTTCATCTCTCCAGATGAATTACAAGCAAGGACAGGGTAGATATTCAATAAAGTGCCACAGAGGCTCTTACAACCTCCCCGTGAAGGCAACAGTAACCCAAGTTCTTGTTAATAGATCCCTTGGGGTGGACTGGAGTGAAACAACACTGAATGATCAGTGTATGTAAGTATAAACATGGGTATGAATATGGATATAAATATTGTCCTGTTTTGAAAAAGAATATATATATATATATAAACAAGGTAATCAAAACAATAAAACAATAACAGCTATGCAATTAACAACAAGCAGAACAGGAGCCCAGTAACAGTTCTTTTGGCTGTGAGCACCTTTCCCCTGTGGTGCAGTTGCCATCCCAGCTGGCAGTGAGTGCTGGCAGATTCCCGGTGGGCAGGGGCAGATGCAGCGATCCCGTGTGGCTGCAGGAGTGCTGGGGGTGATGGTGGCTGTGCCCCAGATGGGAAGGGTGGAGGAGAGGCTCTGCTCATGAATCCTGGGGCAGTGCCATTCCTGGTGCTCCAACAGGATGCTTGGAGATGGCAGGCTGAAGCAGAAGAGCGTCCTAGCAGGGATGCGGGGTCCAACACCAGAAGAGGCAGCTCCAGGTGTTGGGATGGTGGGGCGAGGTTTTCCAGCCGCCTTCCTCCTCCGAGACCCAAAAATGAGCGAGTGCCAGCAACTGCCCCCTCCCTCCCCGTCCTTTACCTGCTTTGAATCTCGCAGTGTCCCCCCCCTTACCCCCCCTCCCTGCGAGAGAAACTCCGATAAAAGAAACAGTCTCCCCCTCCCCCTGTCACTAGCCATCAGTGCTAGGGCCTAGCCATCAGTGCTTCTTAGCATGTCAATGGGGAAATATTCCACAGATAGAGAGAAAAGGAAAAACCAACCCCCAATAAATATAAATATAAATACAAATAACTATAACTGTAACTATAACTATAACTATAACTATAACTATAACTATAACTATAACTATAACTATAACTAATATAAATATATACAGATACAAATATAAATATATATATTTAGGGGGCTTTTTTGGATAATTTGGTTGCAATCGAAAGGAGGTGTGTAGCTATTTTTGTTATTATCTATAGAAAGATAGCAATATAAAGCATATAAAGGACATTTCCAAAAATTTATAATGGAAGGAAGGAAGGAAGGAAGGAAGGAAGGAAGGAAGGAAGGAAGGAAGGAAGGAAGGAAGGAAGGAAGGAAGGAAGGAAGGAAGGAAGGAAGGAAGGAAGGAAAGAAGGAAGGAAGGAAGGAAGGAAGGAAAAGAGTAGAAAAATGTCATCGTTCATGGATCCAAGGGCAAGACTTGACTGTTGCAATTTCAATGTCCATTAGTTGAAGTGATCGTCGCAGTCTTGATATGTTGCATATGTATATATATGTAAGGAACATGAAGAAAATTTAAAGGAAAGAAAAAAGTAACTGCAAAGCACTTGCAGAATACTTTAATTAAGATAATGAAGTTCTATTGGTTTCTTTGCTCTCCTTTGCTCCCATTTCTTCTCTCCCTCTACTCTCTACTTCTCATCCCCCTTCCTCACATCACTCTTCACTTCTCCTTTTTCCCTTCTCTCTCTCCTCCTCGAATTATAAAAGTAAAAATGCATCCACACAAGTACAAAACTGAGGCCAAGGTCCTCTAGATAAAATACTTTTTGAATATTTATTTTTCATGTTTCCTAAGTCTGAAGATGACAGCTGGAGCAAAATGCAATACTTGAAATTTGTTGAGATTATTAATATATTTTTACATTGTTCATATATTTTAGCATACATGAGAAAGGGAAGGGAGAGTGAGACAGAATAGGGGTAAAGAAAATTAAAAGAAAGCAGCATTATTGAATTAATGCATGTTTGCATTTCCATAAATAGTTGGTATGGCACAATTTTTCTCAGAAAGGAAGAATTCTTGCTTATGAGGAGCAGCTAAGGGTTATTTCATCTTGAGAAGGAAGGGCTCGTGGAGACCTTACTGCTCTCTATACCTTAAAGAGGTGGTAGAGAAGTGGAGATCAGTCTCCTCTCCCAGGAGACAATTGATAGCACAAAAGAAAACATCTTCAAGTTTTGCCACGAGAGGTTTAAATTGGATATCAGGGAAAATTTATTCACTGAAAGAGTCATCATGAAGAGGAACAAGTTGTCCAGCAAAATCATTAAACCACCATCCCTGGAGGCATTTAAAAAATAGATGTGGTGCTTAGGGATGTGGTTTAGTAGTGAACTTGGCAATGTTAGGTTAATGGATGGAGTCGATGATATTGAGGCATCTCCAACCGACATGAATCCACAAGTTCTGAAACAATATGAAATTTTCATTAAAGTTGTTAAATGATTGCAGCCTGTTAGGGAGTGATGGGATCCACTTGTACAAAAAGGTCAAGAGAATATCTGGCAGTAGGCTGGCCAGTTTGCTGAGATGAGCTCTAGAGTGAAGGACTCAGAGGATGGAGTCCAAACAGGAATTTTTAAAAGTATGCAAGGACCATAATGAATTTCTGATTTTTTCTAGTGCAATAAATAGCAAAATTTACCGAAGTTAGCCATCTTAGTTAGTGAATATTCCTTCACAATAGGATCTAGTGATATTAACTGCATTTAATCTACTAATTAGTTCTAATTGACTACATAATAGTTCTAATTAACTGCATTTCATTATTAGCTGCATATTCAGCTGTTTTTTTCTTTCAAAACTTTTTGAAAAGATATTAGAAGAGTCGTGAAGCAGATAATGCACAGATCTTCCTCACTTCCCATTGACTCTTAATTGTTAATTTTGCATAACATTTGTTAACATAAGGGTATTGGTGGGAGACTAAACATTCATATAATCTCCCTCTTTAAATTTCTGCCGATATTTTCATGGCTGTTTTTTCTGTTGCTCTTTCCAGGGGTCTTATTTACTCCCTATAACATGTTCCACATGTCTTCATCTCTGGATGCTGTACCATGTCAATATTTCCTGATAATTTCCATATACCCTTTCTCAATTCTTTCTCGTTGTTAACAAATGTTTCAGCCTAAACTAGTTTCAGGAATCTATAATAATTTTGAAATTTTTGTGCATTTCATCCCCCAAAGCTTCATTTAGGCCATGTAAATTAATCCCTTATTTGGGGACTATAAGTCAGAAGTTTAGGAGTCTTGGGATTTCTCTTTAATGAAAAGGAAAAATACATGTCTAGTCTACATGAAAGGAGAATCAATTTCTGTTGTTCTGATGCCTCTGCAGTGTGGGAAATGTGGCAATATTTTTATCTCAAAGAAGAGAGATTAATGTTTTGATTTGCATGGGAAGATCAAGGTGCTTTGTATATTTTATCCAGATATTTGATTTAGTAAATTAATAGAATTGAAATTAGGGTATTAAAGATTGATTCTTAATTTGCTTTATACAAATCACCTTTGAAATCTGAAAGAAATGAAGAAAGAATACACCAGTGATAAACATGGAATTAAAATAATTACTTGCTGTAATACTAGGGAATTATTTCAATGGCAGAATTATCATTATGCAGTAAAAAACACTCAATGCCAGTGTATATGTCTTTGTACTATTCTACTGTGATTTTTCCTCACAGAAACTCTAATCCAACGACAAGTTTAATAGAAGTGCTCCTGTGACTTCAAAGGACTGGCTCAAAGGGAGAGCAAAAAGCCAGCTGAAAATTATGTGAATAAAAGTGCATTATCTTCTCAACATGACCAGCATGAATGTGTCACAGAGAAAGATCATGAATAACTTATGATTCACTGGAAGCAAGAAGAGCAGACTTTGAACTCTAGTAATTGTATTTTGTAAAAGTTTGCACTTAGCAGCTATTAAACTTGCAATTGCTGATTTACCTTTCAGGTGTTATTAGATGTGTGAAGATTTACCATTCTTCAAATAACAAAAAAAAAGCATCAGACTATAAGACTTAAGGCATGTACATTTCTATAATGCATTATAGTTAGGTTTATGTGTAGAAAAGCAGTAATGTGGAATAACTTGTTGCAAATGAATGGAGGGGGAAAGAAACATATCTATGTGTAAAAGTTACATATATTTTTCAGAATGTCTTCAAAAGAAGAGAGGCCTATAAAAACATTTTGCCTGTTGTACACTTCTTTTCAATTTTCTAATAAGTTGAAATAAAATGAAAATAACCTTCTGCCTTTGAAGAGAAATATACCAGGAAATTAAAGCATGGAAAATCATGTGCAGATATCAGATGTATCTGCTTTGAATGTTAAGCCTTTCTGTTAGAAGATCAAGGTTGATGTTTAGATTTGCTCCATGTTTTTATCTCAACACTATTAAAATAAATTCTTAAAGTTCTTTCCTCAGTTCTATAAATATGTTTAGCAAAATAACATCATAACAATGTTCACATAGAATTAAATCGCTCTGGATTGTGAGACTGATAAAACACATCTATAGATACTTCTATATAATGAAAATATTTTTCCTAAAACTGTACATATTTGAATGTTTTTTTAAAAAAAACATTTTAAAATCCTTTGGGAAAAAAAAAAAAAGTATCATCCTCCACACAAATTCTTTTCCCTTCTGTACAAGCTTCTTACCCATATTCATTTAAAAAAAACACTTCAACCAAGGAAACTTATTTTCTCAGGAGGCAAAAGAGGGTGAGAGGAGAGAAGGGAGATAAGAAAAAGGAAAGTAAGTGGAATGGTAGGGGAAAGGAAAATAAAAATATTAAATTGTCAGGCTTCCCTCAGGCACATGAGACAAGTATGTCTGTAGTTCAAAGACGTTCTTACTGAAAATTTTTGTCACCAAACCACCTTCATCATAGATGTGACTGTTTAGTTACCCCCTAAGTTTGCATCCCATCAGGACCATAAGGAAATAACTGTCAGCCTGGCAAAGAATCTCTTTGGATCTCGGCATACAAATAAGCATATTAGCTTTTTGTGTGCAAGCCCTTGACACCTCCGTTTTGGTTTTTTTTCTGCTATGTGCAATCGACATTTTATGCACAATGTGAATCGCTATATCATGCAGAGCTTTATGCTGTCTGTAAAGGTATCACTGCTAAGAGCTCTATATTAAAGGAATGAAGAATATACAGCTGAGCACATGAAAATTAAATAGTAATAGTTAAATTCACTGATAACCTCTTGACACAGAGTTATTGTAAACCCTCTCTTGAGATAGTTATCAAAATCCATATAAAAGATTTTCATTCAATGTGAGTGCATGTATATTTATCTTTTCTTTCCCCCACCTTATTTCAAGCTTACTTAATAAACTCTCCCTCCTTTTTGGTGCAACATTTTAAAATTTGAAACTTTATTGAAATGAATGGATGAAAAAACCAAATCAACAGCATGTATTATTAGTATATTCACAGTTGGACTGAAAATATCCACTACTGCAATGGTCATTTGAAGCTTTAGGTAAATATAACTTTGGTGCAACAATGCACCAATGGGCGTCTGACTTTCAACAAAACCCAAAAATGAAGAATGCATTACCTAATTAACATTCCTCTCATAACAATTCTTATGTTAAGCAGGACACAACCTAGAACAAGCTACTAGAAACTCTGCAAGAAAACAATTAAGTTTCATGTAAAATCTGTCTTGTCAGGAGAGAATCCAGCCTCATTCAAATCCTCCTGTCTCCACCTGCTGTAAAAATTGATGCTGAGGGAAAAGAATAAACTTCAATAACAAGACCTGAGTTTTGTTTTCTTAAGTGTATTTTGGACCCCTCAGTGTAATTCTCTTCTATTGTTTGTCACAATTTTGCCCCAACTAAACCTCAGCAGAAGCAACATGACAAACTACTCCATAGATGACCTTTACTTGTTATTTCATAGAATCATTTCATTTTTCTTGCTTCAACCTGCTCCCTATTTCTTTCAGGTAGTGTTCAACAATTCTTTTTATATTTGAAAAGATAGTAGCCTCCTCACCCTCAAAAAAAAAAAATTATTGTAATTATTTTTATATATCACAATTATTTTTCCCTTATTCTGCCTCCTTACTAGACCAGCTTATTTATTCACTCCTTGTTTGGAATCACTTATTTAATTTTCCTCAGACTTCTAAAGTTTTAATAGATCTTTTTTGAGTCAAAAGTATGGTATCAGCACTTGTTATTTGATTTCAAGGCTAATTTAGATGATGAAGAAATGATGACTGTATTGGTGGACTCATGGTGGTTTTCAGTTCTGAGGTCTACAAGGACATTAAAACCAGCTTCTGAATAAATTGACATTAACCTTAACCTTAGGCAAAGTAAAGTAAGGGTTAAAGGGATCCATGAGAAAATATGCCACTAGATTAATCTGTTGGAGTGTTTTGATCTGCTTAGGGTAAAATTTGTAAGGTCCTATATCTGTTCCTTCCAAGTGAGTACTGCATATAGACTTATAGCCTGTGAAATATGGTGCTGCTATTGCTTGTAAGAGACTGCATTCTTGAGACAACCACAGAGGCATCAAGATTTATAGGATTTATCTGAGGTTGACCTGCCTGGAACTTTATTGGGCTTCTTTAACTGTAACAACAGTTACCTAACAATCAGATCCCTAATAGTTAGTTAGAGTGACTAAAAAGTCACTAATAGTGATGAAAACCTATTTGTTTTAGCTTTTGTTTAGCTGTGTACAAGAGAATATTTATTAAAATATTACACCAGTAATATAAGCAGCCACCATTGCTGAAAGCTTTAAAGGGTTTTTTAAATTTTCCTTGGTTACCTAACTTACCACTTGGGCTGAAATAGATGTTTAAATGCTTTTATTGTATTTAATATCAATAAACAGCTTTATGGTTTAGAACATGTTTATATATACTCTTTCTAGGAATAAATCACCTTTCTGTCTTGTATTTTTACAGTGTCATCTAAAATATATTAATTTGCAGGAGAAGAAAATCTGTAAATAAAACTGAAAAAAAAGGAAGACAGAGACTTGGAGAAATATAATCAGCTTCCAGCTGCTTTTCAAACTAAATTATACAAAATTCAATATATAACTACTTCAAATATCCTCTTTTTTATTAAATTGCCCTCAAAGATACATAATTGGGGCTCTTCTCAGCATAACTCAAATGAAAGATTCCTAGAAAACAAGGCAGATTTCCACTGTTTTCGTGCTTTATTGCTCAATAAAGCATGAGGATACTTGTTTAAGTGGAAGTCAATAGATTGGAGTGATTGATCTTGTTCCTGAACAAGATAAATCTGTTGATGAAAAGCAGTGAATTTAACTTTACAGACTCTGCTTCTAGACCAATACCTTTGCTTCACATGTTGAAAAGCTCCAGTTTGTTTCTTTCCTAGCTGATGGTGTGGTATATAAATTAGCATCTAATTAATCTGCAAATTATTTTCACCAAACTAAGAAACTTTATTTCGATTAAGTACGAAAGGTCTATCAAAAGTAAACTGAGAGAACTGTGCACAGGCAGCCATCCCTTTCACAAGGATATGAAGGTCCACTTAACTGTTTTTTTGTTAAAATCTGTGAAAGAATCCTGTAATAAACATTTAAGAAAAGCAGATGAATTAAATCTTGATGAACTGCTGAGAAATAAATGCTAGAATTAGTATGTGAAAAAGCAAGATATTTTGCTTTCTGATGCTTTTAAATAATCCTAGAGACAAAAAAGGTTTTTGCTATGTTGTTATGATCATTAAACTGTGATGTAAAATTAATGAGGTTAATTTTGTCAGGATTTAAAATTTTTACTAAAAACGTTTTAATTAGACGGCTTCTGTGAAACCATAAAAAGCACTTAAATATTCTGTCCCAAATCTACGTAATTGTATGAATTGTGTTGATACACTCGCTCAAAGAAAAAAAAAAATCTAAAACTTGGGTAATTATGTACCTGGCTATTACATAACATATTGGCATATCATGTGCTTCGGTAATGAATAATTACAACAAGTCATCATACTTTAACTAATCAAAATCAGGATGGAAATAGTTTAATTTAAATATGATTGAATGCCAGTGGTGTAGCACGTTTTCCTATCCATCTGAGACTTAACAGCAAAATTTATCATGCTTATCCTGTGGAGGTTGGCAATGCAGACAAAGTGGTAAGTTTTACTTTAAAAAGGAAGATGTCTGAAATGCTTTATAGAATTTCAGACAAGTAATTTAATTAGTTACTATACCCAATTCTTTTTCACTTTCTATTCACCTGTTCTCCATGGAAGACATAATTTACTGAGGCAGAAGTCAAGAGGAAAAAAAGGGTAAATGAAGCAAAAAAAAGAATTAATTGGTATGTAGATAATGAACCAAGGCCCAATAATGCATTTTTTAGATAAGGGCAATAAGACAAACTGTGGCTGAAAGAAGAAACTCATAATGAAAATACCGAATAGAAGTCTTACTCATTTATAAAGATTTATTTTAACCTTACAAAAAATATGCATATTTAATTCAGCTCTGTTAAGTCGTAATTCAAATTTACTTTGAATATCTTTCTGCTTTATCAGCATGAAATTTGGCATGTATGTCTCAATAATTCTTCTGAAGCTATTTTGAGATTCATATAGATCCAAAATAAAAGGTTAAAGTTTAAGATTTTCTTTGACATATTCTCTTTCTTGAGTTTTGCTTATTTCTCACTGTGCTTGTCATCAACCATAGAGTTTTCTTTCCAGCTATCTTGATGCTAAATAAAGAAGAATAGGCATTTTAAAGTGTGATTCAGCCAACCAGTTTTAAACACCTGCATCAAGAAGAAACTAATCATTGCTTATAGGTCTTTTTCTTCATCTTACAATTACAAATTTCTTTGTACTTAAAAACAGGTAAATATAACTAAAATTCAGAGTATATACTGTATGAAACATAAATTTAATTAATTCTTATTTATTGTATTCTTTGTGTAATTATTTTTAAAATAATTGCATTTTATCTTAGAACCATCTTTAAATTTCAAGAAAATACTGCTCAAAAATAAGGAAAAAAAAGACTAAGCTATATGAATGGAAGAAGTAGTGAGAGAGTGGTGTATGCAGACTGTGCTGGGATGGAAAAAAACTGTTTAAATCAAAGAGTCTACCTAAGAGGTTATTCAAAGGAGCATTGACTTTCAAAAGACAATAAAATTAATCCAGAAAGGACTTTACTACCTGAATTTATATGTCCACCTCTTTATGCTCTTAATTTCTAAAGTCCTTGTTCAGTTGTTGCTGAAGAAAAGAACCTTAATTATCTACTTTTCTTGTCAAAGAATTTTATTCCCAGTTGGGAGAGACTGGGCTGCTAATGATTAATGACTCAAACTATTTGCTCATTCCCTAGGTGCCAAGTTTGCATGCACTCCACGACCACACACACACACACACACACACACACACACACACACGGGATGAGGTGAGTTTTGGGATGTGTAATGGCTAGTTTGCATAAGACAGAGGGCATGAACTGTCACTGCCTGAAGGCTACAAGACTAGATGGTGCTTCTTGTCATGCCAATTGCCCTCCTTTACACAACCGCTCAGTTATAAAAATCCCCCTTCTCTGTCTCAGGGAATGGTGTGATGAGGCAGTCCTGGCTCAACTGTGCTGACATCATGTCTTAGAAGGTCTCATAAACCATAAAAGTCTCCCAAAGTGCCCCCAGACTCATTCCTAAGGCTTTCCATCAGTGGACTGAAAGTTTCACCCCCATCCAGGGGAGGTACCTGAGCATTCCTGCCAAGCCTCAATGTATTTTAATTCATCCAACTTTGTGTTTTGTAGGCTACTTCTCTCACCTCCAATGGACCATGGCTTTGAACAAGGAGTATCTAAGCTTCAACAATCAAGTCTAATCTCTGTAGATGGTGATTATGAATCTTTCTACTCTTAACCTTTCTCTCTCTTTTTTTCTTTTCTTTATAGGTTTTCTTAAGTGTTATTTTAATGCTTTCACATTGCTATATTACTATAGATAATAGTAACCCCAATGGCTTTTCATTGCAAACAAATTGTTCTAAAATAAACCCTATAAATAAATAAATATGTATATATATATATATATATATATATATATGTGTATATGTTTACAAACATTGATCATTCACTCTAATCTGCTCCAAGAGATCTATGAAGAAGTGTCTTGCTTTCTGGGGTTTATCATAACACCAGTTCACACAGCTTACCAATTTCACTTTTGCCTTATAGCTGAGTCCATGGTGTTACACTTCTTTATAAATGATAGAAAGAATGAGTAATGCCAGAATTTAAATACTTTATCCTAAAGTTATCAAGTAAAATAGTTCAGTGGAATCTGGAATATGACTATAAACTAATTAGGAAATTTACAGTAAATGGAATATTTACAAATAAATGAACATTTATTTGTATCATTTAAATTGGCTTTATAAGGGATGAGCATGAATAGTTCCAACCTAAATATTAAAATAGTTAACCCTTAAAGAACACATTAAAACACCCAGCTAAAGTTTGTCTAATCTAACTTTAAGAGATGGCCATAGGCATCCAAGTTTTTATAGTACTGGAATTTACTTCATAGGTAAGCTGTTGTCATTTTCCTGTCTGTTCCAAGATCTAACACAGAACTGCCCTTTCCCATCTGACAAGATCTGTACAACATACTGCCAGAGAAGGAAAAAATCAACCAAAAAAGAGTATTATGCTGTATGACTGAATTTGTAAGCACTCTACAAATAGTGAAGAAATAGAAAAATGCAGTTTCTGTTATTCTCTATTAGGCTGCCTTTGATGAGTCATTGAAAAAATATTTGAGAGATTCTTTAGGTCAAATGATCAAATAATGAAAAATATGACCAGTACTTTTACTGATAGTACATTTAAATACGATTAGTTATTTCTAATTTATATAGCACATATCAGTCCATAAATAACACTGCATGAACACTTGAGAATCTTGAAGCACTATCTCTTCTCTTTATGCATTCACCACAAAATTTGAACATGTTTTTCAAACATTTAGGCACGTATGATCCTGTTTTCTGGGATCAATACAGGTCAAAAAGGATGAAGTCTTAGGCACGCTAAATATAGGCAGAGTGTTCTCAGACATTCAGTTTTCCCTTAATTGAAGGAGCCTTCATTGACAGAAACCTCATAGACACTGATGCTTTCTTTGTTGAATATTAAACTCTATCTTTTCTTGATTTGTCATACTTATTTGTATTCAGACTTTAAAAGAGAATGTCCATTTTCTGTTTGTGAAGAGGAATATGCTAAATTACAGAAGTTAGCATTTGCAATAGAGGAAAAAATATAGTAAAAGATCCATGTCATAAACATTTTAAATATGTACTTATTCCAGTTTTTCATTCCTCCATTCTCTTAAAGTCCTGGTCGTTATTTCTTTCCTAGGTTTAGAGCAAGTGCAATTTTTATTGTTACCAGTTCTATTAAAAAAGTCATATCCATGTTTCTAAAAGGTTCTTCTTCACTTGCTTAGTTTTCATGTGATAAATGCTCTTTGAATGAGGTCTGAGATAACTTCAAGTGTTAAATATGTCTTTGTACATTTGCCTGCTTTTATAATTAGTTTTATTTAGGTGACATGTTTTATTCACAACAAAGGTACTATTTTACAAAACTATTCTCTGAGAATACAGTAGAACGGAATGGAATGGAATGGAATGAATAGAATAGACTAGAATAGAATAGAATACCCTAGTAACTCTATAGAGACATTTGCATTTACCAATCAGTTAATTTAATTCTACTGTGAAGTTTTTCATCTATTTGTTTTTTGCCAAAGAAAATGTAGTACTTCCTTCAACATCATAAATCCACCTCTTTTATACATACATACAACATACAGATTTAGCCCATTTTTTGTTTGTAATTTACATGGTTTCATTAGCAAGACTTTGATGTACTTTAATACATTATTGTTTCCACTTTTATTTCATACTTCCTTTTGAAGGAGAAATTCTGAGCATATAATAAGCATTTCACTACATATTGCATGTATCCCACTACTTATATTTTATGATATACTTATGTACAGACTAAAATAATTGTACGCCACAATGATTTGAATGCTTTTCAGAGCCATCCATTAAGAATACAGGTTTCTAGTAGGCCCAGTTGAGAGTGAACCAGGTGAAGTCTAGATATTGTCTATTTTATAAAGTCTGTTACTCTCAAAGCCAGCATATAGAATGCTCAGAGTCAGATACTAAAGTAATTTCAGAGCTGCATAAACACTCTTTTTTTACCTAAATATTACATTAATTATAAAAATCAAAACAGAAATACTGTTTAGGGAGCAACCATCTTTAGCAAATTATTAATTGATATATTCTTTGAAAAAACCTCTATTTCTGGGAAAAAAACAGTAAGTGAGCAGAATAATCTATCATGGCTGTAAAAATCAATACTACTGCTATTAATGATTAACATTCCTCCATGATTAGTTACATGTCATTTTAATCAAAACTCAAGTATTAAATACAACTAGCCTGATCTTTGCCAGCTTTAAAAGTTAAATGAACTCAGAGAAAATATCTGAAGGTAGATTTGCAGAAATTTCTGGGCCTTGGAAATACAGTGAGTTGGCTGTCTTAACTGTCCAGTGCACCGCAACCAACTCATGAGTAGGCCAAATCAGTGGCATTTAATGAGCACAAAATATATTTAGTGTTATTGCTTCTATATGCTATCTAGATATAGTTGGTTTCAATTCTAAGTTATTGTTTACTACTTCAGTTTAGTTTTTTCCTCTTTCAAGCTATCATGTAAATAAACAACAGAATTCTATTTTAAACACACTCTTAAAAGAGTTTCACAACATATGCATAACAAATTCCTTTTATTTTCTTCAGAAAAATCTACCTTTTGTCCTTCAAATTGCTCAGGTCAAGAAAGATGTCACAGGAAATGCAGTCTTTGAAGTCAGACTAGATAGATCAGAAGTAGATTGATCTGCAAGAGAAATTGCACTGAATCTCAGAAAAAAATAAAAAGCAAGAAGAAAGCTGAGAAAGTTGCAAGGCTAAGGAAGATCAAATGTGTCTTTATTTGAAAGAATTAAGTGGCAAGTACTCTTTAAAGTCATTCGTAGTAAGGTTACACTGTATAGAACAAGTTCTAAAGAAATTTGAGATTCAGTTTTAAAATGAGATCTTGTTTCATTTGATCAGGTAAAAATGTCTGTCACAATTACAGAAAGAAAGTGTCACCTTCCTTTAACAAAAAGATCTATATTCAATAATAGCATTTGTCATGTCAAGTTTTTAAATTAATTTTATATCCTTAAGAAGAAGCAATTATAAGCCAAATAAGAATTCTTGTACAATTCTAATGGCATCTCATTAGAATTCTTGTGATCAAGAAGACTACGTAAAAATTCATGTCAATGAATTTTGCATCAACACTCAAGGCAGATTCAGAAATGAGATGTGAACAAAGAAATGAGCCATACTTCCAAAAATATATCTTGAGTCTAAACATAACTTGCTTTAGGCTTCATTCTATACCGCATTTACTACAGCTTTTAGCAGAGAACAATTTGTTTGAATTTAAGAACTTCTAAGGGACTACATGTGTTACATAGCAAAAAAAAATTACAATTGTGAAGATAAGATCATACATCTATGTGCTGTACCCTTCTAAAGTTAAGGAGAAACTAAAACTTAATGGTATGTCTAATTTTGTTATAATATTTTACGTTTTAGTTTGGTTTAGATTTGTTGGATTTGGGGTCAGTTGATCTTTTGTCTGCTTGTTTCGGTCTTGAGGGCTTTAATCAGAAAAACCTGCCATTCCACTAAAAAATATCATACAGTAGTGAACTATATTATATTCTTTCATACCACTTCAAACAATAGAATACGTAAACTGCAGCATTATATAAATCAAACAATGAAATACCAGAAGTATCAAGGAAAGCTACTCTTATTTACAATATATTGGAATAAAATATTTTTCCTTTCCCTCATACATCGAGTGATAGACTCTGGTTCCCTTAATTTCTCCTTACAGCTGAGATACTCAATGGATATAGTAGACTTCTTTTTAAACTACCCAGATTTTTTGGTCAATCCTTGATTCATATTAAAGGCTACAGTTGAGAGACTGGAAGTTGAGATAGTTATCATGAATTTCCTTTGTGATGTAGGTAATTACAATTATCCGAACAATTCATACATGGATTATCCAGCTGACAGAGTCAAATTTATTTTGATGTAGATCATCCAGACTCCTATTATTATAGGCAAGGTATAAGTTTTCCTTGTTGATTCACCACTCCTAAAACTATGAATAATTAAACCAGGAAACTGACCAACAAATATAGCTCATAGTATCAAAGTATAATTAAGGCTGGAAGGGACATCTACACATAAATGGACAATGGAAAAGAAGAAATATGTTACACTATGTGAGGACAGATTGTAAGAGAACAAGATAGTGCTGAAGGCAACCTCACCCCTATAAATTGCAGCTGTGCTAATTACCAAAGACTGGGAACAGCCTTGCCCTTAATAGTTCACGGCTATGCCCAAGGAGGATAGGTGTTATAAAAGAGTGGGTTAGCTGGTTATGCAAGGGACTAAAAGGATAAGATGTTGCACAAGTGACAGACAGGGGGTCCTGCAGAAGGAAGAGAGAAAAGTCCGTGTTGTGTGGAGCTACCCATGGAAAGAGTACAGAGAAAAGGTATGAGAGTTGATAAGATACTGAGGGGCTGATGCTTGGAGCCTTCTTCAGTGTCAATCTGCCATCATCAGAGGGAAGCATTCTAGGGCACCTAATCCAATTATCAGCTCAACATAGGCACAATATCAAAGTCAGATACAGCTTCCAAGATTGTTAGAATAATTAATCACACACAATGAGAATGACAGTATTTCCAGTGATGGGTATTCCACAGCCTATGTAGGAAACTTGTTTCAGTGTTTAGCTGCTTTCATTATGGTATTTTTTTCTCCTAGTATCTAATTAGAAGTTTGCTCTTGAAACAGGAAACTAAAAAATAAAGCAGAAAAACCCCCAGACCCCACAAACAAAACAGAAAAAAAACCATCAGAGCATGATGGAAAAAAAACCCCTGCAATCCTTAGGGTTGTGCAAAATTGATTGTGACTCATCTTATAGTAAAATTTCATCATCTCTGTCACTTTCATAGTGTGTTCAGCATCTATGGAAATTTTTCTATGGCTCAGATTTGCAATAATTTCAAAACTGAGTGAAATTCTTTCCAGAGGTTTGTAAGAGTATGGGATCAATTATGTTCATACTTTAAATTCCCAAATGCACCAGGAATAAAATATGTTCTTTTTTTTAAAATCAAAAGTACTTGTGGCTAAATTTAGAAGACTTACCTGGCATGCCCTTTTCAGCTAATATATTTAGTTGTCAGTGTTTGATGTGTATTATACAAGTGAAAACATGACATCCTTTTTAATTGGAAAAAACAATGTAAACATTTGTGAAAGATTTAGTTGTTTCCTGACAAGATCATTGCATAGATTTAGAAGAAACAGTTATCTTTAGTTATTCTGTATATTGTGGAAAATACATAACATTTCACTGGCCCCAATTAAGTTCTTGATACACAAGAGGTTGTGAACTGGTTATAATTTTTCTCCACCATGAATGTTTAGGTGGCCATTATTAAATCCATATGCCTGATGTCTCACCACATACCCTAGTTAATTAAAGGGAATGTGGTGTTAGAAAAGGTGCTCTAGGTCATTAAATTGACTGGTGTTGCAAGAAGCCTGATTTTATTTTTTTTTTTAATAACAAGATTAAGCTGTTTTGCAGGGTGGTAAGAGTCATGGTTTTTCAAATGTTTTTAAAACATTCAGCAACTTTCTTCTGCTAGTCTGATTGCAAGTCTGCTCCTGTACCTCCCTGCCCAGATGGTTAAAATCTTTTGCTAATTTATAGCTGTAATATGCTTAATTCTATTCTATATTCATTAGGTTTTGAGCCCAAATTGTCTTTATTAGCTAGCTGTTATCTTTCTGTGCCATTTTCCACTGTATGGTTTAGAGGTCATCTTCTCAATATTCATTTTGACAGGGTAAACCATCCAAGCTCTTTCATTCTACATAAGACAAAGTCTCTTCAGACTCCTAATTGTCCAAGGATCCTTCCTCTGTTTTTTCCTTTGTTTGAATTGATCCTTTTTGACCTTTTATACTCAGAATGGTAAAATGGTATAAAGTCGCTTTAATATTTCCTTGATATCCCCTTGCCTCTATTAGGCAGGTAAATTTTCCTTCATGTTACTTTGTCATCTTAATGTTTAATGATTATTTAGTATATATATTCTTATTAAAAATTCACCCTGGATTATTCTTAGTCTATGTATAGAATTTTTTTGGGTTTTTCCTTCTTAATCATACGTTGTTTTGCATTTGTAGGGGTTTGTTGGTTTGAGTGGAGGTTTTTGGCTTAATTTTTGTTTGTCTGTTTGTGTTGAGTTTCAGAAATTATTGTTTTTAAGAGCTTCAGTTGTTTATATATTACTTGTCAAGACTGCAATCTTTCAAAGAAGTGTGTCTTAAATTATTTTAGTAGGCAGATGATCAAATATTCCTTAAACTGTAGCCTTATACACGTGCTCTGTTTGAAGCCTTCTGAAGGAAAACTTCTATTTTAACATGTTTTCTGTAAATTCTATTATTTCTAGAAAAATAAAACTATGCCCCAGATTGCAATATTATAACTGGCAATCAGAGTAATAAAGATGCGTTCCAATACTTACAAAAAGTATACAAAATAACACCAATATTTCAAATTAAAGTACTTCAAGTATTACATCTCAAGTAGGTAGTCTTGAATTGGAAAAGAATTTTCCCAAAAACCTGTAGGAAGAATATTATCTTTCAGAAGAGTGATTCAGAAAACAATAATACATGGTGCTTGTTCGAATAAAGTATTTCCACATCATGGTTTTCAGCCCTAGCAAAGACTACTTGACATTTTATTTAATAAGAGTGGGGAAGTCCAGTTATTTTAAAAGCTTGGGATGAAAAAACGTCAAATAATTGATGAGGTTTTGATCAGAAAAAAGGATACACACTAAAGTCCAACAGATGACATAAGGGTATCGCAACTGAAAATTTAGGCACCAGATATACAACATCATAGGAAATGGGGAGTTGGTGTAAATGACAAATAAGAAATGATGGATGGTAATCATCTGTGAAAGGTGATGATGACAAGCAATTTGTGTTTGATATACAAAGAGGAACTTAACTGAGTGTTCCTCAAACCTTTTGGCTGAGATTGTCACAGAGTTGGATGCCTTAAGGCCTTTTCATAGATTTCACAACCAATTTATCTTAGTACATGGCAACACTTGATATGTTGCATTAATTTCTCTTTTGTTGAGTGAGTTTATTCTGGTGTTGTTGCATGTGCCGCTTGCATTGCTTGTATGAAATAAAGCTAATTAAACAGTGCGTTAAACATTTTAAGTCATGTTTCCTTTATTGCTGGGGATTTTTAATTTTTTTGGTTACGGAGTATTTAGTGGAATGTAATAATCAATTCCTTGTTTGTGTTTGCTTTTAGGCTTTGAGAATTGGTTCTAAGAATCATGTTTATAAAATAATCACTTCTGAAATTTCCGTTATAATTTTTTCAGCTTCTTAAGTTCACTTGTCTTCAAGTACCAATTTTCTCTAGTCCCTGGGTTTCTGCCTTAAGTAGTTTTGACCACATTTAGTCACTTTTAGCTTTTTAAAGACACTGTTAAGAGAATCTTTTTTGTGGAATAAAGAACGCCATTAAAGATCTATGACTTCAGAAAAAATGGAAATCACAAGGTAGCATTTATTACCCGACTGCCTCAGTAATGTCAGCATTAATATAGCATGCATTATGAATGTCTGAAGAAAACACAGCAGCTTCATGATCATATGAGGAAGAAAAACATTTAAAATAGGTGCTTGGAAGAGGTGGAACTATTAATACAATGAATCATGATATAATTGCTAAAAGCTCTAATCTTTTGTACTTTGCTACTTCAAATGAAAAATACCTTGGAGACAAAATATGTTTGGCATTGATATTTTGCTCCTTTCAGGAATAAAAAAAATCACAAACTCCCTGGCTTTTTCAGGGAGTTTCTGACAAAAATAATTATGATGCCATAAGGATCTTTTTGTTTCAGATACATTCAGCTGCTCAAAAACTTTCCATTTCAGAAATGAATGAACTGTATCAAGAGTTAGGGATATTGTAAATATAGATTTCTATTTGTTTCAGATAATAATGCATCTAAGTGAAAATTCTCAGTCTATCTGAATTTTGTAAACATGAACTGTGATATAACATGGATATTTAATATGAAATAATATTCTCAGTATTCATTAGGATGATATGGAGTTCTTTTTACAAGTACATGGACAGTAATAAGATTGCTAAAATCTTTAAAAGAAAATGACATCATTATCTGGTATTGTGTGTGTGTAAATATATATTGCTTTTCTTGGCAATGGTGCTTTTTTTTTTTAATCTTAATGTTAGGATATGCCTAAGGCTTTATCTTTGTCCATCTCTTGCCCTCATCTTTCTTCCTCTAAGATGTTTTTCTAAAAATTTGGGAACCCATCATCACATATATGGATGTCATCCTCCTTCAAATGGCATCTCACAGTTTTCTCTGCCTTTTGATTTGTGTTAACACCTTTGCACACAATTAGCTTCTTATTTGTTGCTAAAACAAATTAAGTTCACCTTTGCTAGCTGAAATGTCATCATTAACTTCTCTGTGTATTTACTAAATATTTTTTTAAAAGTGTAAAACATCATTGGCATTTTACTTGAGTAACTCTGCGACTCTTTTACAGCCTGTTCTATTTCCCAATAAATATTCATTCATTAATTGTAACATATTTAAAAATGTTTAGAATGTGTTTTTCATGCAATTGAGGGTGTTTTATTATTAGTTTTGAAAAACCTGGTAAATATTTTTTGGCAATACACCTGTTAGGATTAATGTTTATATTCAAACATCTAAACTTAGGTATCAGTGACAGAGGCCTTTTACCTCTGTTGCAGTTTACATCCTAGTTTTTGAGTCTGTTTGAATCTAATTACTTCAGGTAAGTATTGTCTAGGGAACTACACTACTGACCACTACACTGCTGTACAAAAATAAGTCTGCTTTGTAATAAAATTAGTAGTTGTCTGTGTTGACTACAAGGCTGTAATCAGCTTGCCTGCAGAGAGCCTATTTCCATTTTAGGTGACCAAGTGCCAGTGAAGGCAGCTGGAAGGTGAGACAAATTTCCTGTGGTGACTTTTGCCTTCTAGATTAAAGATCACATTTCCAAAAAAATATTTACAACACCAAAGAAGATAATAAATATTTGTGAGAGAGTGAATAAACTGAGATCTAGACCACTGCTGCTTGTTTTGGATACATGTATATGCATGTGTGAGACAGAGAATGGCAGAAAGAATATCTCTGTAATTAAATACATTATCCAGGCTTAAAAGGAAGATGTTGGGGCTAACACTCAAGATCTTATTTTTTCTCCTTCTTTTAAACCTTGTTCTTTTTCTGATGTTCTTGAAATCAAATTTACTTCAAAATGTGGAAAATTATTGTTTTTCTCACTATGTTTCAAAGCAGCTTTGTGTGTGTTTCCCTCTTTTGATAATAACATTCCTGTAAATGTTTTTCTGCATATACATTATGTGATTTTTTTTTTATTTGAGAAGGAGACCTAGATATATGTCAGTATATGTGCAGAATATATTTAAATTCAACTTCCTAATCCATTATACATTTGTATTTGACATATAATTTCTGAGTAAAAATTGCTGTCTATAAAATGTCTCTAATCATCTCCAAATATAAGTACACAATTATATGAGATTTGACTGCAGAACAAAAATTCAGACATTGCAAATAAAATGTAGCTATTATTTCAGAAGATATTATTTTTTGAGAACTATAGATTTAGATTAAGAAATAATAATGGGGTGGGAAATATTTTTGTAGAAAACAAAGTGTAAGAGGTATAGACATTTAAGATACATTTTCAACATAAAAAATCCTTTGATAAAGCAGAATACAGTTTTGTAACTTCTTTCAAGGGGAGAAGGAGTCAACTAAAAATTCCTATTGTTAGGAATTTAGTTAAACCTACTGTTGTGGGACATAAAAAGAAATCAAAATAGATTTGGACTGGGGAGAGGGGAGTTTTTGCTGTTTGTCTTTCTTTGTGCTTTTTTTTTCCAGAGTGGATGAATTCAAATAATACCATGGTGCAGAACAAATCCTTTGATAATAGGTTTTTATAATTTTATATTTGATAATAGGTTGCCTGATCTTCTTCTATCAAGGTGACCTTCCTAGTGGATAAGATAAAAGCTGTGAATCCAGATTTCTGTCTAGCACATATAGCTGTCTATCTAGACTTTGGTGGAGCATCTGACATCATCTCTTGCAGCATGGTCCTGGAGAAACCGGCTGCTTGTGGCTTTGGTGGGTGTACTGCTCACTGGGTAAAAAACTGTGTGGATGGCCAGGCCTAGAGAGTGGTGCTGAACAGAACTGAATCCAATTCGTGTCTTGTCACCAGTGGTGTTCCCCAGGGCTCAGCATTGGACCCAGTCTTGTTTAAGTTCCTTTTTGATGATTTGAATGAGGGGATTGAGTCCAGCCTCAGTTCACAGATGACACCAAGTTAGCTGGGTGTGTTGATCTGTTGGAGAGTAGGAAGGCTCTGCAAGGGCTGGATTGATGGGCTGAGGCTGACTGCACACGGTGCAGTAAGGTGAAGTTCTGGGTCCTGCACTTGGGTCACAACAACACCATTCAATGCTACAAGGCTTTGGAGAAAGTGGCTTGAGAGCTGCTGGGCAGAAAGGGACTTGGGGGTGCTGGTTGATCACAGCTGAACATGAGCCAGTGTGTGCCCAGGTGATGAAGAAGTCCAATGGCATTCTGGACTGTACCAAGGTTAGTGTGGCCAGCAGGACCAGGGCAGTGACTGCTCCTGTGTACTCGGCACTGGTGAGGCTGTATTTCAAATACTGTGTCCACTTTTGAGCCACTCACTTAATAAAAGACATTGGGGTGCTGCAGTGTGTCTGGAAAGGGCAAGAAAACTGGTGAAGGGTCTGAAAAACATGTCGTATGAGGAGCAGCTGAGGAAAACTGGATTGTTTAGTCTGAACATGAGGGGGCTCCAGTAGGACCTAATTACTCTTTACAGCTGCCTGAGAGGAGGTTGTAGCGATATGGACATCATTCTTTTCTGCATGTCTTAAGCAAAAGGACTGGAGGAAATGGCCTTAAGTTCTTCTAAGGGAGGGTCAGATTAGATACTAGAAGAATTTCTCACTGAAAGGGCCTTTGTACACTGGAATAAGTGGCCCAGGGATGTGGTGGTGTCAACGTCTCTCTAGAAGTGTTCAAGAAATTTCTGGATGTGGCACCTGGGGTTTAGAGATGATTATGGTTGCTGGGTTGATGACCTTGATGGTCTCTTTCTGATTCTGTGTGATCCTGTGATATTTGTTTTACATTTGTTCATTGATTGCTTCTGTCTTTATTTCTCTTTTTGTTATAACATGGGTTATATGAAAGAAGTCATAAGAGCTTTTATAGCACCCTCAACATTGCTGTGAGGCTCAGCCATGCCCTGAGTTGGTTCTGTTGGAGCCAAATGGAAGTGGCTACGCCCAGCACTGGGAAGTTCCAGTCACTCCTCACAGAGGTTGCCCTCCACTGCCAAATCCCTTCTGTGTAAAAACAAATTCAAATACAAATATGCATAAAAAATACTTGCTGATTTGTTTGACAAAGGACAAGGTATACAACTCCAGACCTTCCTTCATTTTTGTGTGCATGAAAATTCAAGTATCCCACATGTATAGTGGACCTGACTGTATAGTGGACCTGACTGTATAGTGAGGGATTTTTTTGGTGCTTACAATATTGAATCAAGTACATGTACCCTAATAATCAATACCACATCCAGTGTGAAGTAGTAAGAAGTGCAAGGCCAGTGCTTTATAATGACTCTATAATACTTCAAGGACATAACATTGAGGGAACATTCATTAAATTTTGCATAAAAGTCATCCTTTCCTCTTACTTCTACTTGCATCTGTTAGATTAAAACTGCAAGACTTAAAGGCCACTAGTGATGCATGTCGCACTATCATAAGCCCATTTTGAGTTGGGAAGACTTCCAGGGAAGGTCATTATCACATGTTTTATCTACTAGTGTAAAAAGAACTGAGAAACAGATACTGCTTTTAGTCAAAAGTCTCCCTGCTGCTCCTGCCCGAATGGCACAGAAGGGCTTACATCCCCACACCAGACAGGTACATCTAAAAGGCGTAATATTGACCCTCATTTTTCTCTGGGCTCCATGTGAGATGCCTCAAATAAGTACATGGTTTTATTCAAAACCAAAACTTCGGCAGTATTTTGATGGGTACACTAAAGTGTTTTTGTTTTGTTTTGTTTTGTTTTTTCAAGTGTGAAAACACTGTTATGTGCTTTATTCTCCAATGCATTGCCTGAGGGCTTGTTGCAGTTTTTGAGATTGCAAGGGCTACTGAGACAGAGATGAGGACTTATATAGAATGAAAAGAGACAAAACTGTTACACTTCTGTCTGTGTTTGAGGTCTTGGCAACTAGATTCTCTTGAAGGGAGCTGTGTAGAAATGGCTAAAAATAGAGTTAAAGGAGAGAGCTAACAGTTAAGGATAAGGGATGATATAGCATCCTATACTCAAAATCACTGCAGCTTTATATACAATGTAGATCTATTCAGGTATTTCTGTTCATAATACTTTGTGATCAAACAGATTTTAAATTTTGATATTACGATAAGATACTAAGAAAAAAACCCGAGTTTTAAAGACAAAGAAAACTCTAGAGACTACTATATAAATTACCAACAGCACTCTGTAAGGATGTAGTGCTTGAAGTAAGAATTACTTCAAAGAGTAGAGAGCTTGGTAACTTCATCAATTTATGTAAGGAAGGCTCCAAGAACAGACTCCTCCACGAGCACTGTATGACTAAAAGCATGAACACAGACTGAACGAGCAATGTGCCTTCTCAGGACTTTCAGGAGCCTTTCTCAGAGATACACATGATATGAAATACAAGAATTCTATACTGAAAAACTAACCTAATATTTACAGACTTAAAATATTCAGTTCAGGTTTTAAGGCGTGCAGTAGAATCTTAAATATTATTGTAATTTTCATAGCTATTTTATCTGTCAGTGTAATAGCAGCCTTTCTTAACCATGCTGGATATCATTCTCTGTAAGTGCTGCTAGCAGGCCCTATGGATGTTTTGGGACTAAGGCAAATGGAATAATTAACTTCATACCAATGCCCAGTACTCTCACAGAGTAAAACTGGGGAAGGTATATCTTCTAAAAAGACATTCTTATGTTGACAAAAAATATTCTTTACCACAATTTAGTGAATAGTGAACTACAAAATATGTCCTTGAAATCTATTTTCTGTTCTTATAGCATAGAAATCTACTGAAATCTTACTTTACACTGCCTGATACAATAGACACTATCCACTGCCTATGAAGATTTAACTTAAAAAATTGGAGGAGAATGTAACTGAGCAAGGAAAGAAAAAGCAGAATATCTGTGTCAATGTTTTCATTTTGAGATTAGTAACCTGAAAGAAATTTATTTTACATGGAAAGAGGAGGGAAAAAAGGTTGATTTAAAGAAAACTAAAGTGTAGGGAAATTAATTTTTTTTTTTATTTTGTAGATGAAAAAGTTGTCTCTTTTCCAGGAAATACTCATTATTTACATTAGAAATATTTTTTAAATCTTCTAGATACAGAAGAACTAGTCCTCAGAAAGAAGCAGTGACTGTATTAATTAGTTGAGGCTATAAAATCTTCCAAATGTAGTGCTTTGCTGTAGATGCTGAAGTTTCCCAGCGGTTTTGAAAAAAATAAGACATGGTTACAGGACATTCTCACTGACTTTCAGAAGTCAGAAGGAGAGATTAGTCTATTTTTAGGTTATATTGCTACAGGTTTTCAGAATAGCTCTAAATTAGTCCAGTGAATGATCCATCCTGCCTGTCTCGTTTATTGTTGCATGAGGTCGATTGTCCTCTGCAGTGCCTATTTCTGTTGACAACTCTATTAGGTTAAAGAGGTTGTCTCCTTTTCAGTATGTTGCAAATATTCAAACATTCAGTATTCAATTCTGATGAATCATAGAATATCCTGAATTGGAAGAGATCCACAAGATCATTGTGTCCAATGAGACAAGCCCAGTATTTTTTATACATGCAGTAAAAAAACCCATTAGACTATGGAATTTAATGGGAAGAATTATATTGCTAACTGTAGGGATGTAATGCCAGTTCAGATATTGTGGATTATGGATATCAGCTGCTGGGATTTTCTTCAGGGGAAGGTTGGTTTCTTTAGTTTGGGGTTTTCCCATGAAAATTCAGGTCTTCAAAAATTCTCATAGTACACCTGCCAAATTCACCCAGAGCTACTGCACAGCCTAAGATTTATTAAGAGCTTTGTATTCAGCAGTGAAATCATATATTTTACTAAAATTTCCTTAAGTATAGTTTTCTAGATGATAAACTCCAGTGCTAATTTAGGTATTAAGCTATCTTAGATACTTTAATGCAGTCACATATGACATGACATGAAGATTTCCATTGATCATGATGAGAATTTGAAGACCTAGTTCATACATATGTACCTATTTTTAAAATATTGAGTATGAGATCTGGTGCTGAATCCCCCCCAAAAATTAACAAACGCACGAAAAAATACCCAAAAGAAACCCAAAATATTCAAGTCATTAAGAAACAACAAACACACTTAAATTTATGATACGTTTAAATTATTTTCTATTAATACAGCTAAAATTGCTGATTTCCTTTGCTATATCTTTTTTTTGTGAGTACAATTAAGTGCCTGAACAAAATATTATCACATGATAACTGCAAAAGGAGCCCCAGAGCTTCCTGAAATCAATGTAATTTCTCTTTGATAATGTAACTAATTTTCTCAAGAGGGTATTGCAATTTGTTAACACACTGATTTATTTTCGATTTATTTTCCTTAAGGGAAAGCTCCAGTTTTCAGTTCTGGTAATTTTTCACCTAGCCACTACAAGAATAACACCTATAAATTTTCTCTGAGACCTTCTCAGTCTAAGCACAGAAAAGTCATTTAGCAACCATAATTTACACTCAGAGGAGCTACTATGTCAAAAAAATACCACAGATACTTCTCTAAAATACCCTGCTAACAACTCTCCTTAATGGTTGTACAGCATGTCAACAAAAGTGCTCCTACATACCACATGTTTGTAACAATATAATGCTGCTGAATGTCACTTGCAATGCTTTTTCATTTCTTTGATTCTTTTTTTTATTTTTTTTTCCCAGAAATCCAGGCTTGCCTCATTTCAAAGCAGAAATAAAGGAAAAAATGAGAAATTCTATCTATGGAAATAGCCTTTTTTAACAGTTTGTGGTAAGAGATGCTAAAATAAAACACATCTTTTTTATGTTGTTGTTTATATCTTTCTCCATAAATTATCATCCTTTCAAATTAAAGGTAAATCCCCAGAAATCATTATACTGAGGGTCGAGGGTCATTTATTTCTTTGTGAATCCACACTCTGAGCTAGCTTTTGTTTTAGTGTCTTGCTACTTTAAAGAAGCAGACAAATGACTATTCTAATAGGAATGTAAACCAACAAAAGCCAAATTAATAAAAATTAAAGATGTATTCTTTTTGGCACTAATTGTTTCCTGATAAAATTTAAGAAATTACAAATGTGATGATTCCAATTCTTTTGGGATTTTATTGGAAAGCAAGGAAATTGGTGGGAAAGAACTGAAGTGTTTCTGCTTATGGTGGTTTGACCCCAGCCAGCAGTCAAACACCAATACAGGCACTCTCTCTGTGTCCCTTCCTCTCTGACACGCTCCAAGAATCTATGGGGAAAAAATAGGATCTATGGGGGGAAAAAAAAACAAAAAACCAAAGAAAACCCATGGGTTGAGATAAAGACAGTTCAAGAGAGAGAAGGCAAACCAGCAAAGCAAAAGTAATCACTCATTCCTTCCCATAAACAGACCAATACTCAGTCTTTGTCTAAACAATTTCCAACCTGGAAGACACCTCCCTTTCCCTTCTTCTTTCTTTACTACTATTGATGAGGGTTGCCTTGTGTGGTGTGAAATATCCCTTTGGTCAGTTTGGGTCATTTGTTCATGCTGTGCATGCAAACCACCTGAATCAGTGTCTTGATGTCAGTAAGTATGTGGGTATATAAGGGACTGTGTGTGAGTGTTCTGAAATAAAATGATCTTCCTCTTACATTGTGCTTTGCTGAACTGCTGCAAAATAATATCTTACACAAAGATTGAAATTATTTTAGTCAAAATTATGGTGCTTGATAACAAGTGATGCTGCACTTCCAAATCGCAAGCAAAGAACTAAACAGGATCAGAAATCTTCTATTAAAAAGGTTTTCCAAAGAAGATGCCCCTTTTATGAAATTGATAACTTGTGTAGGTCACTCAATTAAAAAAAAAATAGAAGAGATACCATTGTATATTATGAGATTAAAAAGCAATTAAGATATTTATCATAATTCCCCATATTCTCCTATGAGTGTCAAAGTGATGCTTCTCCATTGCCTTCACCTCCATAGCAATTATCAGGTCGATACTTCTCCCTCGGGCAGAAGGTGAAATTGCATTTACAAATTTCGTATTCAAGAAACTGAAGAGCTATTTCACATGTTGTTTTTCTTTTCTTCTTTCAAAATATTAATCCTGTTTTCAATAAAAACATTTTTAATTAAGTAATTTTAATTTTTATTAAAAATGATAGGCATGATGTTATCAGCAGGGCTGAATTCAAATGGTTTTAAAGTCAGATATGTCTTTAACTGCTTGAAGAAATACAACCACAACAACTGTAACCAGAACAGTTTATTCGTGTTCAGTTCTGAGATTGCTCAGGAAACAAATGTTCATCCACACTTAGTGGGAGACAATATATTCACATTTTGAAAATCTACATGCAAAGTAAGACTTATCTAATCAAAGCGGGAAAAGAAATCCTGAAGTAATAAAATTTCTTAGTTGATACAAATGCTCTACATCTTATAGATGTAGTTAAAGTAGACATAAATTATCGGTATCATGGTAACAACTCTCAAAATCTCCACAAAGTTAATATTGCAAACTGAATTTTGAAACTGAAAAAGAAAATTGCAACAGAGCTTGTAATTTATCCAAGATAACTCCTCACATATATGGTAAGCTTTTTGCTCAGAGTTCACTTGTATTATATCATAGATGTAGAGTTCACTCTTTATCAAATATGATGAATGTATTTCCACAAAAAAACTGATAGTCCTGCTGTCTCCATTTCTGATACTTGTCTTTCCCTGTCTTATCTCAGCCCAGAAGTCAGACTTGAAGAAAAATTCACCTGACCACGCAGGACAGTATTGTGATTACACACAAAATAAAGTCATAAGCAATTTCATATTTCATGGCAGTTATGAAACGCTACAAAAAAATAAGAGAAAATTTTCCTGTATGATCGACAGTCTTTCCTCGCATCTTATCTCAGGAGTATTGCCTTCTTTATATTCAAAATATTGCAATGGCTAAAGCAGAAAATACCACTTCTGTGAATGAAATCAAGGATTTGTTACTACCCTAAATAAAATAACCTAAGCAACCTATAATTTTTTATAAGTTATTAGTGTTCCAATCACACTAAACTGCTCTAACTTAATACAGAAAAGTCATTATAACTCATTTAAAATTCATACACAAGAAAATGTACTAGAATCTTCATTTTTACTTCAATCTTATTGTTACCTCAGTGTCCTCTGAGACGGATGTTGTCTTCCTTGTGCAGAGAGGAGATTATTTCTGTGTTATGAAGAGCCCAAAGTCTCCACCAGAAGTTTGGCATTGGAGAGGAGGATCATTTTGTCCTCATTTTTATAGTCTGACTGGGACTATTTTTACAAATTTTCTCACTCCAGCCTTCCTGTTGGTCATTGGTATCCAGGTAAAGTTCAAAGGTAGTCCAAAAGCAACCCCCAGCCTCAACAGACATTGAGGCCATCATTTGCTACAGTATGACCACTTTGCTTGGCCAGGCCTTTATTCTGTGTAGTATTTCTTGAACTGAATCAGGGTGGGAAACAGGTATTTCAGTGGTAGACAGTTGATAACAGCAAGGTAAAACACACCTTGTCCAAAGTGAGCTTTGACTAATCCTGAGACCCTTCATAGTAAAAACAATATGAAGTCTATCTTCTTGCAATGAAACATAAATAGTTAAGTAATATTTCACAAGTTATAAGCCCATGCACAATAGTTTACATAATTCTCCACTTCTAAACTCAAATCTGGAATGAGAATAGCAGTTCACTTGGTGAAGAAGCCTGATTTGGAGCAAAGGACAGCTTGAATCAGAAAGGCTGATGTGCTGACAAGGATGTTAATCAATCTGAATTGCTTGGTTTAGTGACAACTTGTCTTTGACTACAAGAACAATGTATACATTTTGTCTATGGCAGGAAAAGCATTTCAAAAGATACAATCTCAAAATATTTGAGGTTTACAGAAGAAGGAAAATATTTCTTTTTAATGCGAAAAACTGCTCCTTGTTAATTGTCAAGTCATTTTCTTCACAACATGTGGGGACTAAGGTAATTGTAACATGAAAAAAGGAAAGGGAAACACATCCCCTTTACTTTTTGTCAGAAAAGGGAAATAATAGTTTGGTAGAAAATTAAATATATCTTAGTGACAGTTAGATAGAATGATAGTTAAATTCTAACAAACTTGTGACTTAAACAATTGAGAAGAAAATCTGAAACTCAGATCAAGATTATTAAGAGTCAGAAACATATGTAATCTTTCCAGGTATTAAAAATAATGCTACAAAACCTTATACTTTCTTCATCACAGTATATCGAGCTTCTTTGATGCTTTTGTGGGCTGAGATTCCTAATATCCTTATTTGATAATCACTGTCACTTACAGTAGCAGATGTTTGATTTGAGGAGGCAATTTGTTAAATTCTGAGCAGCAAATTACAGTCATACAGTACAGCTTGTTAAATGATTAGTATAATCATGTTCTTAGATGTTTCACTTTTAGAAGAGTTTTGAAATGTTTTGAAAATCTATTTTTTAACACGGTCATGTAAAGCTGTAACAGCGTAATGAACAGGTCAAACTTATTTTCAAGTTATTAGTAATAAATTAATTTCCTGGTCAACATGATCATGCAAACATTTCTGAATTTACAGTAAAATGCTTCAAGAACATATATTTATTGCAGGAATGTTGGTAAAAATCCCAGGTAATTCTGGAAACAAGCTTTATGAAACATACAAGTAATTAAAAATAACTGAATAATTGTTTTCTTTAACAGAATAACTGAAGATACATATGTAAAAGTATTAAATATGTCTGCCCAAATACATATTTTTTTGCAAGTAAAAGACAAGAGGCCTAAGACATCAGTTTTGTAGGCACCAATTAATCACCTAAATATTTTCTTAAAAGAGTTTCATGAACACATTCATGTAGTTCTAGCAGCTAAATCCTAAAACTGCTGAGTGTATACTTCTTATACAGAAATGGCATTTCTTTCTTTCTAGAACCTGTAGGATTTCAGCCTTTCTTAGAACACTAGTGACATAGAAATAGAAAAAAAGAGTTTGAGTTCATTAGAAATCATTTGAATTTCCTGGTAAAACCAGCTGTGCTAATTGTATTATTTTTGAAAAGCACAGGGAAAAATAAGTGCAAATGCACTGAAAGAACTGCTGCTAATCTTCACTGAGTGAAGTAAATAAATATAACAGAATTATTGCCTTTGTCCTGGAATACCATTTTCTTTTAAAGCCATAACTTCATGTCCCTATGCATTTCCTTCGAATGTATGCATGTATTAGAAGGAGAGGAATAGAAAGAAGTAAGATTGTGAGAATAGATTTCTTAAAAGTAGTAACTTATAAATCCAATTTTAAAAACATAAAAAATAACTAAGATTTTATACTTGATTCTTCAACTGGTTAATGTCCTGATGATGTGTACAATCAATCACGCTGAATATGAGAGTAACTTCTCTCATGTGACTATTATTAAAATGATTGTACTCTAAAACGACTTACAAATAAAAAGTTTATTTCTAATTTAATTTAAACAAAACAAAGCAACAACAAAAAAAAAAGGCTAATGTTTCCCTCTTCACATATAATTCAACTCGCATATATGACTTCCAGAGAAGCAAAATTAAAATCTGATGATAATTTTGAAGCAGAGGGATAAATTCATCTACAAATTAATAAATCAGCCAGTCTTGTCAAGTCAAGGAAATTCAAACAGCATTGAAAATAGAACATGATGCATCTTGCAAAGAAATGAGGACAAATATTAAGAAAATATATTGATTACAAGGCAAAACAATTTAATTGTATGCATTTCATTCTATAAAGAAAAAAACAACATTTACTTAAGAAATAAATTGTACAGCTCTTGAGACAAATGTTTGTTGTGACTTAATCAGCTTTTAAGTTCTGTATTTCTAGTCAGAATTTCACCAGAACATTTAGAAACAGGAGATGCTGTGAGCATTCTGTATATCATAATCTTCAAAAACTTTTCTCTTTGTAATCTGTTCTAGAAGACTACAGAGAACTTGTGCACCTACACCATAGAAAAAACTCTACAAAACAGCATTTAGTTATTAGATATAGCATCAATTTTAAACAAAAAAAAAAAGAAGTTTGTTTCATCTTAAATTTACACTTCTCATAAGTGGATAAAGCATTCTCAGCTTTCACAGAAAAGTAAAGAAAATCATTCATGATCAAAGACTTAATCTCAATTCATCAGCTGCAGATATGAACACAAGTTGTCAAGAAGAGAAAAAAAATCTTCTTATAATCTCTCTTATCATCTGTTTTGCAAACTTCCAAATATGTTCAAACTATTCTGTTCTACTTTGGTTTGCTATTATGCATTATATAAGAAAAAAACCCAACAAAACAAACAGAAAAAAATGTTGCTATGTATGTATTGAAATTTCCTTTATGAATAATGGCAGAGAGAATCCATAAATCCTTGCTTGTTTTTTTCTCAAAAGAGATACACCCAGTTAAAGGGATTTTTCCTTTTACCACATCTTGGGGATATCACGGTTGCCAAACTCATGTAGGCTATTTATTTTTCATGTTATTATATAGCACGGTTAAGTCAGTAAAATATTAAAATCTAGACTGAAGATAAATTAGTAGACATGTTCTGTTCAGTTTAATTTTTATGTTACTGGTATTCTTGTGCTAGTGTTCTTGCAGGAGCTTATTTTTCTAAACTGTTTAGGCTTTGGGTTTTTTTGCTGTTTTTGTATGAATTTCTGTTTTCTGATATTTAAATCTTACCTTAAATCTTCACTTCCTTCCATTATGTTTTTTTTTTCCAAATGTAATATGGCATGAAAGTCATAATGGATACTTTAAAAAAGAGTTTATTCTTTTAAACATTTCATTTTCCTTAGGATAATATAGAAAACATTTTTGAAAGACAAATAAATGAACATAATAAGTATAATTATACATAAAGCTCTTAAATCAGTACTGGACGTGCTCCATCTATTAAAAGTTTTGCTGAACTATAGCTTTTAATTAAAAGTATTTAAAATAGCCCAGAATTACTCAACACTTTCTTTGACATTTGGGCACTCAGAGATGCTCACAGTGTGCATCACAAAGAAATGTATCTATTGGGTGATGGCACAATTACTTTATAGAGGACATCCATATACAAACTCCTGACTTCCTATACATGCATTATTCTATGCATGTAATATGCATTCATATGTGAATGTAAGTGAAGACAGATGGATGTTCACTAAACTCTGAATTAAAATGCATTTTATCTGTGTACTGATCGAGAAATATTTAACACATACATGTTTTAAGAAATGTACTTCTAAACAAAAAGATGCACTTCAAATCTCAGAGATTAGTAGCTCTCAAGACATTCATTAGTAAAGCAGGGTTGTCATGAGAAGAGTATTTGCAAATTAAGCAATACAGGTAAATTATCAGAATTTTCCTTCTTGCTTAACACAATATTGTTTCTTTTGTTATTACATGTTATCTTGGTATTATTTTCGATTTACTTCTCTACTATTATTCTTACTTCATCTATACACCTTTTCCTAAGTCAGATTTTTCCAATTCTATATTCTCAATCTGACTCTATCACTCAACTTTCTTGTTTTGCTTATTTATTTTTTTTTTGTTTTTTAACTCGTACAACACAGTCCAGTGAAAAAGAGCAGGGTGACATCTGGATGCTTGTCAAATACTCTATTTAGTGACAGCAGAGAAAGAAAAATGTATGTTTCTAAAGATACTGTAGATCCCCAAATTATTTCTAATGCACAGAGATGTCTATCTTCAAGTGAATGTCTTTCACTGAAGAGTAGAACTGCAGAAACTTGAAATCTAGATAAACTCAGTATGACTGCATTAATTAATGGGGAAAAAAGTCATATAGCATGATTGACCAAAAATTTGCAATAACTAGACAAAAAAACAAACAAACAAACAAACAAACAAAAAACCAAAAAAAACCCAAAAAAACCCAAAACAAAAAACAAAAAAAACAAAAACAAAAAAAAACCCAAAAAAACCACCCCCAAAATACAAAAAACAAAACAACAACAACAAAAAGCTTCTACCGGTATAGGACATCCAGAGAGAATTTAGGATATTTAGGTGGTTATACTTTGGGAGAATATTTTGTGCTCCTTTTTAATTTCCTTCACTTCATTTGTATTACTGATTGTTTTTCACAATATGTTGTCAGCCAACACAGATGCAGACCAGTCAATTGTATGTTCTTAAATTGTCAAAAAGATCAAGAAACTGTAACCAGTATTCAAAGCTGTTTTTGACAGAAACAAATTTTTCAGTGAAGATTAGTTATGTTATTATGATCTTTGATTAGTCACACTATTATGATCTTTAGGAAACTTTTTTCTTTGGTCTTAATATAAGACCCTTCCAATTACAGGGGAAATAAAAGAGATTTTGAAATGGCAAGCTGCTTTCATACTCCATGTATTCCTTGCAGTTTTTCAAAATTATTGCCAATGACTTTGATAAACTTAAAACTCAACAGATGTGATATTAATAATACTGGTCTGCTTTTCTATTAAAAACTGCAATTTAAAAATTTCCATGTTCAGAATACTAAAAATCTCAGTTTATTTCAAGAAAGAAATTTTGTGATTATATGCTCCTCTTCGGTTCCAAGAAATTAGACTCAGGGAGTTTGCACTAAATAAAATACGTCAAGAAAATTGGCAGATTATTGTAATAAAATGAAAATAATTTTATAACACAAATAAATAATTCTTTATATGCTTATAGAAGGTTATGGGGAGAGTTAAGATTTTTTTCTAGCCAAATCCCCCAGTATATGCTACTCTGAGTACACTCTTTCTCACCAGCCACATGGAAGTTCCCTATAACAATTTTAGGAGTAATGATTAAAGGTAAATTTTGCCCCTAGTTAATTTGATAGTTTATTACCAAGATAAAGAATATAGCAGAGGGATAGATATGATAGCATTTGTCATTTCTGTAGTTCAGTTAAATAACTAAATTCCCACAAAGAAAATTAGTATTCCACTAACTATAAATATTCAGGTATTTGTCTACTCAAGTAAAATCACAGATATCAGATCTTGAAAACTGGGAGAGATTCTCAGATTATCTGGTATGGGCCTACCACAGAGCCAACTACAACCCAAACATGGAATGGGCTACGGCCAAACATGGCAATGCAGGGAGAACCTGAGCAATGATCCTTGGCAGGGATGATGGATGAATCAACAGATGACTAAAGAACAATATCTGCAAATGCTTAAGGGGTGTAGCAGGTTATCAGCCTATTTGGTTGGCAGCCTTTGTTGATACATGTCTTTGAAGCCCACCCAATCATACAACACTGTCAAGCTGCTGTACAACAAGCAGAGTGAGGGAGAGAGGCCAGAGGCGTCAGATGCCTGCCCAGAGCTCTACATGGATGCATGGAGCACTGTGTCTCCTCCTCCACAAGGAGCCTGTCCTATTTTCATTAATTGGTGTGGTGACTGGGACAGGTCTCAGATAATCATATCTCTGTGTGTGTGTGCATATGTATGTGGTTGTAAAACTTCCACACCTTCTCTCTTGCTTGGTCCGCTTAATAAATTGAGTTTAGTAGCACTACATTATTTGGTGTTCCTTTTTGCCCCATGTCAGTATAAACTATCACTCATATTCCCCTGCCTTCAGCTTCTGAGAGTTGCTGTATACTATTGCAATAAATAAGACAGCACTTCAGTTAATTTAAGATGAAACTAGAACTCCTAATGAAATGTTGTCCTAATATCGATTTCATTCAGGCTTAGAGACAGTTTTATACCTGCCATATAAATAAGTTTTACAAATTCCTGGATTTCTCTGGGTGGTTTGAACCACGGTATACCTTCCATTTCTTCAATATCATTCCAGTCAAGCTAGGAATGCAGCTTCCCTTTGTGTCAGCATAGTTTTGCTCTGGCAGACAGAGAAGATTAAGAATTAACAAATAACTCCCACAGATGACCTCTATTTTTAATAACAAATGTAAACAAAGCAGAGTACTGGACTTGTTCATCCTCAGGTCACTTAAGTTAGGTCATCAAATATTAATGATTAAGATGAAAATGGGTTTACATGTGATAGCATCAACAGGGCACTTTCAGTTGGATACTCGGATCAACTGTCTGAATTAGGCCATGAGATTTCCCTGGATTGATACCAGTTTCACACTCAATAACTGTGAACGAACTATTTTCATGTCACTCATTGGAGTTACTGGTGATTTGAAAAGACATTTGACAATGAGAAAGGAAGACTTCATTATCATTTTCAAGAAGGAAAAGAAGGAGGATTTTGAAAACTAAGGTTGGTCAGTTTATTTAAATTTTAAAAATTAAGCTGGAAAATATATTCAGACATTTCAAGGACAAAAAAGTTTTTGGGAGAAGTCAACATGGATTGACCAAAGGCAAACTGTGCTAGGCCAAGCAGATTTCCTTCAATGGTGAAACAAGTGGTTTAGTGGAGAAGGAAAGAAAACTGGATATTGTCAACTTTGACTTTACCCAGACTTTTGATATGAACACCTATCCTTGCATCATCCCTGGAGACACACTGACAAAAGATGTCCTGGACAGATAGACTAATAACTTAAGTGTGGAACTGGCTAAATATTTTTTCTCATATCATTCTGATTATTGGAATAGAACCCTACTGATAAGAAGTTATTAACCACCCTCAGAGACTCATACTGCTTAACATTTTAATCCGTGTGCTGGGCAATGGGATGGAATGCACTCTCAGAACACCTTTGGATCCTACTACAAGGTGGGAGGATTGTTATCTGTCAAAGACGTGGTGTTGAGGAAGTTGAGTTTCTATTGATTTAAAGGAAAATCTTACCTATGTGATGGGAGGTAATTTTCCTGGAGGTGTACAGGGAACACACTAGAAGCAAGAAACTCAATTTGCATCAATCTAATTAGATAGAAGGGGAAAAAATATCACATATTTGAGCCAGATATTGCCCAGGGAGTCTGTGTATATTTTTTCCATGGAAATACTTTAAATTTTACCTTAATCAACTTTGTATAACATCTAAGCCACCCCTGCTTTGATCAGAATATCAGTGATGTGCCAAATGACCTGCATATGTTTCTATCTACCTAAATTATTTTATGATTCTGTGATGGTTTTATATAAAAGAGTCTGAAGGGGCAAGGAAAGTTGCTTCAGTTTTTCAACCATTTTGACCATTCCAAGTCTATCACAACCTATGGGAAATTATAACGGAATAAAGCTGTCTTTCTTCAGTACACATCTCAAATCTAAATATGTTATTTGGATTTCTCTTCTTGCTTTCACTGTTAACAGAAGCTAAACCATAGTTAAATGTCTGTTTTCCATATAGTACAAACTGTGCTGGGACTTTTATTTCAAAAGTTAAGTGAAGATACATTCTTGCATATGTCATTAATTTCTATTACCTTTCTTTTCTATGCCTTTTCTATTACCTTTATTATTCTAGTGGCTTTTTCTCCTGAATCCTTCTTAAAACTTTGTAGTGGAGGCACAAAAAACAGGGAAAACACTGGAATGAAAATTGTACTGTAGTCAAATAAAAGGATAATGCTTTCCTTTTGTTGCTGTTTTTTATTATCCATTAAAACACAGGACTATGATTACTTTTAGACAGGATGTTTTCCTGACAGGTGGAGATATATGAGTCACAATATCTGTCTCAAGAAGCTTTTTGGGTGCTTTAATTGAATTGTAATTAGATCCAGACTCACCAGGACTGTTCTGTACTGCCTCTTCCAGCAAATTATCGAATAACTAGCCAAGATTTCACAGCAGGATGGAATGTTTGGTCATTGAATTATTATTATTCCTAGAGCTGATGTCTTCTTCCAGAAGCAGCATCACTTGAAATGTGAGTAGTGAGTAATCTGCTTTTTAAAATAATTGTTAATATTTGCACATTAGAGAAGCTGCTTTCTGACAAATGAACATGTATCTAAGCTTTGACAGAGCGCTTTACACACTTGTGTGATTTCCATAGCGTGAAAGAACAAGAAGAAACAAAGGGAAAGAAATTACACTGTGCAGGTTGAGCAGGAATGAAGGGAAAACCTATGAGAAAAGCCCTAACCTCATGGTTTTCAGTCCCTAGTTGTATTTCTCCCTTTTCTCCCACACTGAGAGCCTCAGAGGTATAACACTAGATGAAGAGAGAAGACAGTTTTTGAAGTGATAATCAGTATTGCCAAGATGTAACACCACCCCGGGGATAAAAAGAAACAGAAATACTGTTTGGAAAAATACCCATCATATCCGTACTGGTCCTGCAGCTGAGCTAACTTTACACAGTATCAAAAAGCTATCAGGATTTTATCAGGCCACAAGTAGAGGCTTTTTACTGAAACTTCTCTAGCTCTTCAAGACTGCTTCTTATGCTTGTTTTCATGTCACTTTATAATTTTTCTGCCATCATCATGTGTGCCTTTCTTCAGTCAGCTAACCTCTTTTTCACCATTTATAGTGTTTGAAAACCATTATTTTATATCAAGACTTTATAGGAAGCAATAACTAAAAACAATACTATTTTTTAGAAGATTTTTTTTAAGACTTGCTGTGACTTGGCAAGACCATATGTTTTAGCATTTCTTGAAGTGATCCATGAAAGTGGATGTTGCAGACACCTTGATCTTTTCAAGGATCCTAGCTTCCCACTTGTCATGTGTTTTCACACCCAGAAACCTGTTTCCAAGATGTGTATGAGAGCCCACACATGCCTGTACACATTATCATCTCTTCTGAACTGTATTATTTAGTCTACATAAAGGAGTTGCATTCATTTATTTATGAAATTCTCCATGGTTGAGCTATTCCTTCAGACTTCTAAGGTGAATGATATGATTATATCTCATCACATATTTCCCCACTAGATACTTTGTTATAGGTGTGTTCTTTTACAGACAGTAGCAAGTTCTTCCACTTGTTTTGAGATGTAGTTCTATTTCTTTCATTTTTTTCCAAAATTTAAAACTATCAAGTACTGATTTAGAGGGTCTTATTTAATATCTGAAATTTCCCCCCTCTCCTTTCCACCTTATAAATTCAGATAATATGCCATAGTTTGTAGAACACTGATGCTTTAATTAGATTTTGGGATATGCCAGTTAACATAATATTATTTTTAATTAAACATATGTTATTTAGGTATTGTTTATCATCCTCCCATCTAACCTATGCTTTCTAGTATGAAATTTAGTATTTGTTCATCCTGAAATGTCTTATTTCCATTTTAATGTGCTTTAGCAAGTCTGACAACTATTTGATAAATTGTCGATGATTGATCCAGAAATGAACAACATCTATTGACTGCTCAACTTTGTGTTTTCCTACACCTTTTTTGCCTAAAAAATTGCTTAATATTTATAAAAAATGGAACTTCCTTTCCTGAGGACTTGCCATGCTGCATGCAGTATTCATTTTCCTAAACAAGCCTGTGTGAACTTTGGGAATTCCTGACTGACTCTCAAATCCATGACAGATCATCTTTGAAGCAAGACTCTGCTAGTTGTTTTATTGGTCCCTTTCTGGGCTCTCTTCTGGGTTCAGTCTCATTTGTCCTCCCACTGCTGGGATGGTTGTAGTCCCTTCTGGTATGGTTTCAGAAGCATATCTGCTGTTATATTATATAAAAAGTCTGTTTCACTCATAATAAATTTGCAATCTGTGATATATATTATGTATTATATATTATATATTATATATTGCTGGGGTTTTGAGTGTTGTTAATATAGATTGTTGCTATAATTGCTTGCTGCTATGCTATTGGTCAACTGCTATTGATTGCTGGTAAGAATTTGTAACAGCTTCATATATACATGCACTTTATTAATCATAGGTATCATTGCTAATTATTTTTGTGTCAACACGGTAGCGAAATTTATATAATAAAGCCTCCATGTCCTTGTGCATTTTAAAATCTTACTGACCCATTCTCTTGATCTCGTACACACCCAAAGGCCAGACAAACCTTTAGGTCATGACAGGCCAGGTTAACATCTACAAATCATGGTAATTAGTGACACAGCAGTGCTGGATGATTCACCTTGTTTCAAGACCACACAGGAAAAATTTAATATCCCTGGAAACATGCCCATCTCCCACTAGTTTAGATATCCTAGCCTATCATACACAGTGGCTTTAGTAGCAAGTAAGGGAGGGCAATGTCAAGTTGAATCTGATGCTGCTGAGTCAGATCAGGTCTGGAGAGCTTGGCTTTGTGAAAGGCAGATGCTGCTTGACCAGTCTGATCTCCTTCTATGAGAAGGTGACCTGCCAGCTCCTGATGAGGATTCTTGTATGAGTTTATACCATGTTTTCCTATGGAGCGGTATCTGTACTGTTCATTTAGAAGTTTTTGTTTGTTTGTTTGTTTAATTTTTTTTGTTTGTTTGGGTTTTTTTGTTTGGTTGTTTTTTTTATGGCTTTGAGAGCATTGGAAGAAGCACAATATTCTTCAACACAAAATTTCCAAACCTCTTGAGATTTTGTTTTGCTTGTCTCAGTATGTAGCCTTTTGATCTTTACTTTTTCATGCTGGTATATGTCCAAGTCTCATTCTAGTTAGTAATCCATGAGCAAAAAGGTAAACCACAGAACTTTTTCATGTAACACAAGATGGAATTATTCTGACCAAACATAAAATGCATGTTTGAACTTTTCACTCCAGCTTGCTTGGCACATAATACATGAAAAAAAGAACCACAGTCCCTCTTATCATGAGACAGACTTAAAAGTAGATCAGATTCATTTAACAAATTTATTTCTCTCTACTGAATATAAACAGAAGCTTGAAGTACATATCAACATTGTGTCGGTTAAATACATTTTAAAACACAATAAGAAATGCTGGTTTCTGGAAACAGAACTGAAAAATCACAGTAGTGAAAAAGGCAGTGCAAGGCACTTTTTCTGAGTTTCTTCTGTAAGGCATCTACATTACATATTTTATCATGTTGGCAAATTTAAAAATCAAAAAACAAAACAAACAGATCAAACCCCAAAACTCAAAAACCAAACCAAACGGTAGAAGCAAAGCCAAAAATCAGAAAACACAGAAAACAGAAAATATTACTTACCGTAGGCCATGTATGAACATTTTTTTTGGCATTTACACATGTAAATTTATAATTTGTTACATTATAGTAATTTTAATTTATTTTGAAAACTAAAGTACAATGTTGGAGTATACTGGGGTTGTTTTTTGTTTTTTCAGATTACCTTTTGTTTAGAAAGAATTCCTTTTCTGTTTTGTTGGGTTTTTTTCCCCCTAAGTTGCAATTAACAGATAAAGAACATTTTTAACTTATTACAGAAAACATAGTTAAATAAACTTACTTAGAGATAACAGTTTGGATAGGCACATTATGTGCCTCAGCTTTGCATAAAAAAATAAACAACTAGCATAATTTTCGGAGTCTTTAATATGTTTTTTGCATATTATCAAAGGATGATAGAATCCTAGAACAGTTATGGTAGGATATGACCTTTAAAGTTCATCTACTTCACTCCCCCTGCAATAAGCAGGGACTTCTTCCCCTAGATCAGGTTGTTCAGAGCCACATCAGATCTAACCCTTGCCCCCAGGGAGAGGGCATGGACTACCATTTTGTGTTTCATCACTCTCATTGCTAAAAAAGAAAATAATTCTTCCTTATGAACCTGTAAAGTTACCTTTAAATTAATTTGAACTTTGACCCCAGAATAAGTGAGCAATATGTAATGATAACTTATGTGGCAGTGTATGGCTTATTTTCTGTGGCAACATAACATGAAAAAGAATGTATTTTACATTACAAGAGTCAACATTAATTCACCTAGGGACTTTTTTCACAAGAAATTAATGGAAAACAGTAGTGAATTAAATATTTGTGAAAATTATAAGTATAAGACTTAGCAAATAACTCATCATTAGAAATTTTCCACATCTGTCACATATTGATTTGTTAATGAGGTTTTTTTCAGTTTTATGAAATACTCAAAACAAAATTAGATTAAAATGGAGAAAACACTATAGCAAAGCTGTTCAGGCTGTGAGAGCAGCAATTCTAAATAAAAATGTGTTGTTTTTCAGAAATAATGCATTTGAGAAATTTGTTAAAAGCAAAATTCAAGCCTGAAGAAACTAAGATTTCTCATTTTTGTAAAACTTATGGTTTTGAAATCAGAGATGAATCAATACAAAATGCTTTATGGAGTCTGTTTTTTAAATTATTTCGTTATTAGCAAAATCTGGATTTATATGTAAAAAATATTCTGAAAACATTAGGTCAAGTCCATGGTTCATTGTGTGTTATGATTCCACAGCAGCACTGGCACCCCCAAGTTGATATTGCTGCACATTATTTCCTTTGATATATTTTTGCCACTGTTATTACAGTTGTACATCCTAAAATGTCTTAGTGAATAGCAAGGGTTGTTAGATGACAGAAAGTACTTAATTATAGTAAAATTCTAATCTCATTTTGACATAATAAGGAGACTTTATGTAGTCTACAATTTAAAAAATATTGACATTATATATTTTTGTACAATGTTTTGTACAAAACATTGGTTAATGTTTTGTAAATATTAAAAATAAACAGCTGGTTAGTTTGTTTTTTTTTTCAATTAATTCCTTTTTTTAACATAATGTTCTTTTAAGTTTTGGTATTTCACCATGTAAACTGACTTCTTTTAAATATTAAATCAAACTAAAGCTTTTCAAAAGCCTTGCTGCAACAATGAGTTACTACTCATGACAAACTTTTAAGTTTTCTCATGGCTAAGAGGGTATTAGTTTCCTTGAGATTTAAATATTTCTCAGGTTTCAGATTTTCAGATTTAAAAGGCAATGGAAGAATTTGTAACTGTTGTGCAACTTTCCAGGTAATTTCCAAACCATTTCCTCTGTAAAGGGCAGAGAGGATCTTTATCTGTTACAAACATGAACTTCATATAGAGGGGATTTTTGGTTTCTGAGAAAGATGGCAGTTGTCATAATAATACACTGTATAAATCCATTGCCTGGATTGCTACAAAAAAAGATGTTCTCCACAACTTGTTCAGTATTTGTCATAGTAAGGAATAAATCCTCTCAATAGGTCTTATTAGGGAGATTGGTTAAGGATTTGTAAATCATATCTGTCATCTAGAAAGGTATTTGGACCGCTAATACATTAAAAATCCTCAAGAAAAAATAATAGAATAAGACTTCTATGCTAGACAATGTATTGATGATTTCTTTAAGCTGAAATTTAAATCTCATTAGGAGGTAGAAATTTGTTGTGTATTCCCACACTGGTGGAGTGTAGTGGAAGTTTCAAAAAGTTCAAAGCAGTCATAAGCAGTGAAAACAAAACTAGACCTTCAGAGAGGGTAACACATTTAATTTCATGTTGTCTATGGTATCATAACCAAAATTACCATTTTATGCTACTAGAACACAACTATATTGTAATTATTTCACAAAGTATTTAATACACAGCACATTTCAAAAGATAAATCTCAAAAGGTTCTTCTCTTGTATCCTCATTCAGATTTTTGGCTAAAGGTTTTACCAAATAGACAATATAATGTTTTGGGTATTGTTCAGTCAACTAGAACCATAATAGAATTCCATGCAGCCTTTCATCTCCAATATATGGAGCAGAAAGTACAGACACATGAATGCACTACTTATTTCAGCAGTTGAATCTTCAAATTCAAAGGTACAAACACATGACCCAGTCACTTGAGTCAGTTTCATTCTACATAAATTGAGTAATTTTTCTTCCCAGATTGATGTCTTACCTTCACTTAAAATGCTGAGGATATTTAGGAAAGTGACGCAGCTTCAAGAGTACACATCTCAATCTGTCATGCAGGATTCATCATAGATGGTCAAAGTGACATCAGATCCCTTCTCCAATGTGGTGCTTGGATTACAAAGTCTGGCCATTATGCAGATATTTCAGATGGCTAATTTCTCTTTGTAAGGAATGATGTACACTTTAAAGCCCTATGCACTTCACTTTTGTGAATGTGTTTTCTTCATGTCTTATTTACATATCTAGACCCTCTTCTGACAAAAAGGTTTATATGAGATTACTAAAGACATTTCTTAATGCAATTTGGAAGCCAAGACACCTTGACATCCCTGTGACTGTCAAGCTAAGAACTGCTGAGCTGTTGATATCCTTTCCCTGCACCCCATTTTCACAGTCAATGCTAGGAAGTCATAGTCACCAATGCATATTTCTCCCATCTTGTCACCATTCTAATGCTTTGATTATGCATTTCCATCTGCTCTACCATGCTTCTACTCTGTCATTCTCTAAAGCTTATATAAATTCTGGTATTGTTTTCTATTTCTTTTCTCTGCCACCATTTTTAACTCCAAGGCTAAATTAAAAATGTTTTATGTATTTATACAATTTTTAGAACTCAGATTTCATCTTAGAACTTTCATAGAGATGCAAAACAGAAAAGCAAAGGCAGCAGATGTAGACAGCAGTATGCAGATAGCAGAAAAGTTGCTAATTAACAGTGATTGGTCTTCAGAAAGATTTAGCTGACAAAGTTGTCACGCACATATATAAAGAATTTATTCCTTAAATACACTCTTAGACATTTAAAACTAACTACTTGTTAGATGCTAATGCAACACAAATTTCACAAATGGGTGGAAGGCATATAGACCTTGGCAGAATTTCTCTCCATCAATGCAAAAGAAGACCAAAATTTTTTCTCTAGTTCTTTCTTTACCAGTGTCATACATTCTTCAAGAAAATGATACTGGAAAACTTTTATATGTAAGAATCATGAAGATATTTAGCATTCAGGGAAAAAAAAGCCTAATTTCCCCCCTAAAACCTCTGTAAAAGAAATATACTTTTGAATGTCCAAGTGTGGATAAGTAGAAATCTCTTGGTTAAAACAGCCATTTCACTTATATACATTCCCACTTTCACTAACTATAAGCAAACTAAGAACATTTTCCAGTACCTGAAAAGGCTTCTCTCTTCAGAGTTACAATTCTTAGATATGACTTTGTTTCAGTGAAACAGCTGTTTTATCTCATACACAAAAATCACCCATTTATATTCATAACTTACTGTTTTGAGCCCTTATGTGAATCATTAAGGACTCAGGGCTCCAGACTTATGCCATATTATTCATGGTATGAACAATTTCAGAAAATCACTGCAACCTACTTAGTTCTGTGTTGAGTAAGGACTTCTTGGGAATCAACATCAGCTGCATGCAGCAGATGATCTTAGCACTTCACCAAATCAGCAGCACTCCTCCTGGTCCTGGCAGTTCTCTTGTTGAGTTCTGGAAGTATGTGTACCTGTGAACAATGGACTTGCTTTACCCTTGCTAAATAGCAGATTTCAAAATAGCAGATTTCATCATTTGCAGGCTCCTGCCTTAATAGTACATACATTTATAGATAGTCCCCAGAACTATTTTGCAATTAAATGAAAAGATATGATTAGCTGAATTCCAGTAGCATCATTACCTGATGAAACATAGTTCTGTTTTTCTGTTGTAAAATTCTGAGTGAGAAAAGTTCAAGAGCTCCCTACATATAAAATGAAATAATCTCTGAAAGGGAACATCAGCTCTTGTCAAAGTTCTTGAACCAATCCAACCAGTCATTATTGAAATAGGCAAGTATTTAAGGGATCACCTAGAAATATACAGTCTAAAAAGACATATATAAAAAAAGAAACGGTCTAATATATGTCTCAAGAAAATTTAGTCCTGCAAAAACTTTGACAGAATCCAATCTGCATTATTTGAGCTTCATTTTTGGAAGGGTTATATACTCTACATCTTTATTGAGTTGTAACTCCCAAACATCCTTAAAAAAACTTGTTCTATGAATGAAAAATGTTTTAGTTATGAATATTAAGCAATAATTGATGTGAACATGTTTTAAAGAGTAATATAGTATATTTTGACAAAATATAATAGGTCTTGGAAAAATTTCTATGAAGTCAACAATATTTTTTTATATGAAATATCAAAGTTTTCCTGTCTTTTACTGAATGACACATAACATCCGAACACACACTTCCTATTTGTATCTTGAGAGAAGATTTGAGGCCAATACCTGAAAAAGTGGCCTAGTTGCATCCTGATTCTGTCACTACAAAGTATTTGATCTTTGCTGCTGATAATTTTACATAATTTCTGTAACTGCAGTTGCTTGTACATTATTTGCTGATGAAATGTTCTATACTACTGAAAGACAGATCTGCAAAAGTGTTCAAATTGCTTCTAGTTTTTCTAAATCTAGTTTGGTAGCAAACAGACCTTTGATGCTTGTTGAAAACTTACAGACTCTAGATTGCTATTTTCAGCTGCTAATGCCTAGCTTTGCTCAGACTTTTGTCTTGTTAAAATTCTGGGAATACACAAGAGCTCTCTCTAATGTGGTTTTAAGGTGCTAAATAATTTTTTGTGTATACATAGGTACACGTAAATCTAATAGTAAATTAATTTACTGTGAGCAAACAAATTTCATAGCAAATTAATTTACTCTCCCTACTGCTTTTTCAAGCTAGATATCAGATACAAACAAAGATGACAGACAATGAACAACATACTGATGCTTTAAATACTGAAAAGTGCTGCCACATGAACAAAGCCTTCAGGGAAACCATCACGGAGTTTGTCAGAGTTGGTTTTGTTGCCAAGATACCTACTTCAGCTTCACTATTACTGAGAATTATACTGTCAAAGCAGGGGGAAATTCACATTTTTCGAGATGTCAAGCAAAACACTTTTCCACTAGACAGTTTATGCTTGAATAAAAATACAGTAAATGTAACTCCTCACTGACTTCTGCTTGTTCTATATACATAGTCAATGATAAAACCTCTTTACAGGAATTGTGAGAAGATATAAAAAGGACTTTTGATTTTTTTCTCAGTGCAAATACTTTTGTCAAGGGAATATTTGCTTTAACACGTTCTTAAGAGATGCTGTTTTAAATTCCTGCGAAAATCTCTGAGTGCAGTCTTCAGTTCACTATTTTCCTGAGGCTCTAGGGCTACTAGGTATTAAACCCACACTTATGAATTTTATATTTTAAGCGTCCATGAAACATTTTCTAATAACAGTCTCTTTTCCCTTTACAGCTTTTGAGGAGCTCCATAAAGATAATATTAACAAAAGGACATTTTGCCATTTAATACCAACAGGGCTTTTGTTTTTGCCTTGCAAAAACATAAGGAAGCATCCTGACAGTTTGGCAAATATTGCTGGAATTTATAAAATTATCTTGGACAAAATTTATAGACTAATACCTTTGTGTACCTGCTAAACTCAGTATCCATAGATAAAACAACTCACTTGGTTTTCTAAGTAAACTTTGTAAAATCAATATTCTCATTGTTTCTTGTGAGTAGTTTTGTGAATGACATTCAGGAAAAATTTTTTCTTCAGTTTTGTTTTTTTTAAGTTTACTTAAAATGCATCTAAAGCACTATAGTTTGAGTCATCATAGATCTTCTGAAACTCTGAAAGGTCATTGCTTCCATCACTGTTGTCATTAAGACTTATTTTTTTTTAAATGAACTTGTTTGATGATGTTTATAACTATGTAATTCTGTGCACTATAAGCTCCAGAAATTTTAAGACCTGTTTTAACAGCTTTTTGTATGAAACAAAGCAGAAAGAATTTGGACGGTGTTTAGACTTCAGCAAAAATGTGAAATCTTTCCAGCAGTTTCAATTTTTACTCTGTGATTTAATACTAAACAATTGAATAAAATGTTGCCATTTGGTTTTCAAGATGTTTTAAAATATGTGTGTTAAGAGAGTTGATGTACAGTGGTTGTACATTAAAAAAAAAATCTTTAAAAAGTTCACTTTGTTTAATGGATTGATTTACCTTTATAAACAGTGATGTAACTTACTTTGCTAACTTCTTAACTGTGTTTAGCTGGAGTAGAGATTATTTTCTTTCTAGTAGCTATTAAGGAGACATGTTTTGGAATTTTGCTGTGTTGTTAACACAGAAAAGTTTTTGTTGTTGTTGTTGAGAGGTGCTTACAGAGACACAAGGCCTTTTCTGCTCCTCAGCTCTTCCTACCAGTGAGGAGGCTGGGGTTCACAGGATGCTGGGAAGGGACACAGCTGGAATAGCTGACCCCAGCACACACAAGGGGTATTCCATACCATACGGCATCATGCTCTACATATAAAGAGAAGGCGAGAAGAAGGTGGGTGGGGGACATTTGCTTTGATGCCGTTAGCTTATTGAATAAATTATCTCAAAAGTTGTCCTGCTCAAAAACAAAAACCCAGACAAACCAACAGTGATAAATGTCCCTTTTCTATGTCACCTGGCAATTACAATAAACCAATTCCATGTGCTGAACAGCTGGATGCAGAAGGAACTTCCTACAAATTCAAGACATTAAAAATGTGATTAAGGGTCAAAAGGCTAATAGCTTTTCTCTTCAAGGAACTCAGAGTAATAAGGCTACTATGGAATTTCATTCTCTAACTTCATCAACGATAAACCACAACACACATATATCAGTCTTACTCATTTATTAAATCTAAATTTTTGTAGATGTGAAATGACCACCTTAGCACAGAAACTAGTGGTCTGCAAATGTGGTAAACAGCAGAGACTGATGAATTTCAGGCAGCTAATATGCATTTCTGATATTGAAAAAGAAAAGAAACAAGAAAACAACAAAACTGAGCCAAAAAAAAAAAAAAAAAAAAAAAAAAGAAAAGAAAAGGTAAGTAATTTAAACATCTGGAATTACAAGGTTTCAAGTGCAACTTATGTTACATCCAGCAACCAAAACTTTGCCTAATGGCTTTCTGATACACAGCTATTTTGGTTTGATCTTGTTTCTTACATACAAAATCTAAATTAGTTGCATTTATGGATGGAACCTGTATTATATCTCAAATTACATTGACTGAAAATCCAAATACGAGGGAAACAATGACTACATTTACTTGTTGTTCTACATGGTCCCTGAAGTTTATTGGGAGTGCTTTCAGTCCAGGCTGCTTCATGCTGTAGACCAATGAATGAGGAGTGAGGTGGGCTAAGGTACGTCCAATGTTAATTCCAATCAGTTTGAATTTCCATAAACTTAAAACATTTGTGTCAATCTATACAGAAGCCTTCAGTACAACTGATTGCAAATGGAGTTGGAAAGCATTATATTATCTTTAAAAAGTAAAAGCAACAAAAATGTTAATTATTAGAACAATAACTATATGAATAATGAATGTTAATTGCAAATTTCTTAATACTTTTACTTTCTAATTTTTCAGGTGTGTTAATTTGCATATATGACCCAGGATCCAGAAATCCGAAGAAATGAGTAGACCAGCAAAATATCTTATTGAGCTTATGTGAAAAGAAAGCAAAGAGAAAAGCAAGCCAATCATGAACAGTAAAACCAAGACAGTATTTTGAAACACTACAGATGAAAATCACACCTTAAAGTTTCTTGGTCCTCAATGACAAAATGGGATAACAGTCTGAAGGAATGATAGGATGAAATTTTTATGATGAACAAATGGATTGCTCTATAAATGGTTTAATTTAGGGAGTTAATTACAAATGAGATGTAATCACTCTGTCCACTATGTCTCTTAACTAACTCTTCAAATCCTAAATAACTCTTCAGAAATAGTTAAAGTAGTTCAGGTAGTAGCACTTTCAAAGACCAAAGATTTCATGAAGTTAATGACCAATATAAAATAGTTACAAATGAAAGCTACTGAAAAAGGCTTTTTTTCTCCCTGTAAAAATGAGCAAGTCACAGCATGTGATGCTATTCAGTCATAGAAACCAATGAAATGAGGAAAAAAAATATATTCTATACAAAAGGGAAGGGAAAGGGAACACAGAGGAAAGAAATAAGAAGTAAGTAGCTAAGGTTCTGGAGGAAATCAAGTTTTATCACTAGCATTTCTCACGTTTCACCAATTCCATCAATAAAGAAGAATAACTTTCCTATATGACAATCAAATAAGAGCATCTTTGTGCATATGAATTCTTCTCCTTTTTTCCCTTAGGCTAAACTATATTTGTTATTTTTTTATATGCATATCTGATATCTAATATTTTTAAGTTTCCTCTACTTTTCTCAGATAAAACTCCCAAAATCTATCTAAACATTTTTTCCATTTTCTCTCATTTTGTTGTTTTTATTTCTTAACACAAAAACTTCACCACTATCATTGAGAAATAGATATAATTTTTTATTTTGAAATTTTAGTTTTGTTGAAATTCCAGATTGCATATTATTCTTTTTACAAGATAACATGGGAACATGGTCAGAAACACTCTTGTTTACTTACCCCGGGTCACTGTGGGGGAAGAAAATTAAACATGGCACATGTGACAAATGGGAGGTATTCTGCATCAGCAAAACTTTGCACATGTCCTGTCACACACTCACATACACGTGCACATATGCATAACAAATTCCTGTTCACTGGGACAAGCCCCAGTAACAGCACCAGTAAGTGACATGGCCCAGCCTGGAGAAGCACAATATCCACTCCCTGCAGTGTCTGTGTTAGGATCTGGACAGGGCTGGGCACTGACTCCTCAAGACCTTCACTTCTCTAAGTGTTGGGAGATGGTGTGCCAATGTTTTCCCAGTCTCTGTGACTGAGTGGGTTTTTATCCAGGTGTTGACACAGGCTGCCAACCAAATCAGTCCATAGCAATTTCAGGGTGCATCTTTCCTTCCAAGTAAGATCTTGATGTTTCCAGAATAGATCATTAGTGAAGATACTACAGTTCAAGGACAATTCTATAGCTATAGTTCAGTGATAGTTGGAGGAATTCACATTGTAGTTTTAGAAACTGTTTTATATTTCCAAACTCATATCAAGATTAACACAGGTTTTCTCAGCCTTGTACTAAGCCATTAGGCCCACCCACATTGCTTTGATGAAAGTTCAATTTTATATTTTAGTCATACCTTTGGTAGAGATTTTGCAGAACTACATATAAACATGGTTATATGTGCTTTTATATTCTGCAGAAAGCATGTAGAATTTATACATTAATCATGGATACATTGACATCTTGTGGTAAGGTAATGCAGGTAATCTCTACACGATTATATTAGGAATTGAATATTTCAAGGCAGAGATGTTTATAGAGTTTTCTGGAGTATGTCAGTTTGTTTGCTTGGAATTTTTTTTCATTTAGACCATATTGTCAATTTTTCAGGAGATAACTGTAGAAATATGCTTTGGATGACAGTATATTTTTCTTCTCTTTTTACCATATTGTAATTCAAATCCATCAGATTGATATAAATACCAACATGTGTAAAAAGGAAAAAAATAGAAACTAAAAGGATTCTTTCTTCTTACAGGATACAAATCTCCTAGAAAATGTGATGCTACTGCACGGATATTATTGAGAAAGTTAAACATGTTTTTGAACAAATTTTTAGTTTTCTATAGTTGAGGGGGTTTTATTTTTTTTTTTTAATAAGAATGGAAATAATGAGCCAGGGAATAATGAGCCAGGAAATAACAGTCAGTAGTAATTCCCTCAGAGTAGTTGTCTTTTTGACTAGAATGAGTACATGATTAAGATAATATCTAAAATGAGGGGTACTTTAACAAGAGAAATAAAAACAAACAAGCAAACAACAACAAACAAACAAAACCACAACAAACAAAAACTCACAAACAACCAAAAACCCCCCTCACAAGCAGAGTAATTAGTAAGGGCAAAAGGAATGAAACTCAGCTCACTAAAATCAGACATCTATATCTGAGGTAGCCTCTCTGGGTGAGATTCAATTGCCTGAAAATTCATATTTATTGTAATTTTTCACTCTCTCCAATATTTTCCCTGGGTGTCATCATGACTTCAGCTGATCTCATGTTTTACAGACTCACCTGCCATCATCATGAAGGTATTTCAAGTGCTCCAAACTCTAAAACTTAAGTATCATCTAAGCACCCCCTCTTGTTTTTGCTTTTGGGGTTTTTTTGTGGTTTTTTGTTTGTTTGTTTGTTTTTGTTTTCTTTTGTTTTGTTTTTTGTTTTGTTGGGTTTTTTTAATAGCTATCAGAACATCATATCCATTTTGTAGGGATAATCTTTATGGACTATTATAGATATTTTCTTGAGGATAATGACATTACAAAGGCAATTTTTTGACTAAGCTCTAGTTTATAATTTTCTTTCATAAACATAAAATAATCCAGGATTCACTTCTACAACCTCCCAAGTAAAAAACTGCACCTGTCTTATCTTCAAAATAATTTAATGCTAACTTAGTTTTAGCAACAATATTAGAAAGATGTATTTTATATATGGTGAAAGATAAGAAGGAACAATTGTATTCTAAAGCCTTCTTGCAGAAACATGTTGTTTCTGAACCCTGACAAGGAACCCAAAATTTTGAAAGTCTGCTTTTTAGTCTGTTAAAGTCTTTATGTAAACATTGCTATGAAAAAATAATTTGGGAGTGTTTCAAAAGCCAGGTATAGTCATTGTGAGAATTTTATGAATCAAGTAACTCTAAATCATTTGATATTTCTTTCCATAAACTATCAGTGATAAAAAAGTTTTAAAAGTAGATATTATCCCTTCTTTAACTTCCTTCCTATTTTATCAGTTGCATGTAAGTCAGGAAATTACCACTAAGGACATTTTTAAAAGGGCATCATTCTCCCATTTCCCCTAGGTTTATGTTCTTTTTTCTTTTTGTCAGAGATATGGCTTGCTTATTATTGTAGAATCCCCCACTTCAACATTCTTTCCTTGGGAACAAAGACTGGTCTCTAAATCCTTGGAAAATAAACACATTAATAATGATTCAGCATGAATGAATAAGAAAATAAGAAGATCATTCCACTGAAACAATAGAAGAGTTGCTATCTGTAATTGCTGTTTCAGATCATGTCTGGAGTTTTCCACATAATTCCCTTAAAGCTGTCTTAAGTTATTTTCTTCCTTCACATTTCAGAGCAGCTGAATCTCTTTCCTATTAATGCGGTCTATGGAAATGTCCAAACTTTACTCTGTATCTTTCTGAGTTCTCTACTTATTCGTCAATTAAGAAGAGAGATTAAAAATGTTTTTATATTAATTCAAAAATCTTCTCAAAATTTCCCATCATCCTTCCACATATTTTTCCGAGCAATAGCATAATCTAAGTAAAACAAATCTTAATTCCAACCAAATGACATGAAAAAGAAATAACATGTTAAAAACTTAACTTTCAAAGTGTTTTCAGTCATAATTCAAGGAAACCGAGCCAGATACAATGAAAAGCAAGGAATATTTTTTCTCTCGTGTTACTGCAGAACCCCAGGAAGTAAAATCTTGGTTCACATTAAAGCATTTATAGTACAAGAATGTCATTGTCTTTTACCTCAGGTAAAACACAAACCAGTTTTTACCATTCAAGGAACCAGTTACAGGATTCACTGTATGAATGAACCTGCAGTGTGGCAATGAAGTATTTAAACTTTTGGATGGTCTTCCTAAGGAAAGCCAGAGCTAAAAACCTGGAAAGCATGCTTGAATTAAAAGTACTAAGAGATCAAACCTAACTGACAGCTATACAATAGCTTTTATTTCCAGGTTCTAGTGAGCATATTGTACATTAACACAATTTCCTGTTCTACAGAATTTGAAAAGGAATGAATAATCCATTTAGCCTAAGGTTGGCATAGCTGGCTTATGTCCATTATTCTGATTTCTGTGCATGCTGGTTCTGCACCTGAAAATCAGTGATTTTCATATATATAGCTTTATATATTCTATATATAGATATAGGTATCTATATATCTACCTGTATCTATAGCTATATCTAGATCTACCTGTATATATATAATATATCTTCAAAGAAAGTGGTAATACATTCTTCTCAGTTCAGGACTATGAGTATTATTAGAGAAATTGAACATCTCTCCAATGAGGAAAGGCTACTCTAGCTTGTGTTTTCCAGCTTAGAGAAACCTGGAAAGCCTACAAGAAAGATGGACAGATAGTTTCAACAAGGAAATGTAACAATAGGACAAGAGGTAACAGATTTAAACTGAAAGGGTAGGGTTTGATCAGATATTAGGAAGAACTTTCCTGTGACAATGGTAAGGCACTGGAACCGGTTGCCAAAAAAAAACAGTGGATGCCCCTTCATTGGGAGTGCTCAAGGACAGGTTGGATGGATGTTTGAATAATCTGGCCTAGTGGAAGGTGACCCTACCCATTGTGGGAGTGGTTGGAACTAGATGATCTTTTAAATCCCTTCCAACCCAAATCATAATATGACACGATGATTAACCTTTGTACATAGATAACATTCACCACAAAACCCCCTGATTATTCTTTTTTTTTTTCTTCTTCCTTTCTTGTCAGTAAAGCTGGGGAGGTTGTTTGTTTGTTTGTTTATTTGTTTTAAATATGATTATTCTTTAGTCATCTGGGAAGAACGTGTTAGTAATGACAAAGTAAAGTCAGATTCCAGGAACACTCTGCTACCTGCCTCTCCTCAGTTTTTACCTTTTCCTTTAAAAATAAATTGCTTTAGGAGCAGCCTTATTCTAATAAGTAAACATATTTTGAAAGACCTATTGCTTTTTTCTGCTCTGATATAGGGTTTTCTTGTTCCTCTTTAACACTTGTTGTTAGACAGAAGAGTAACTAACTCCTTGGTGCTTCAGATGCTATTACTGAGAGAGGCAGAGAGAGGAGTAGACACAAAGAGAGAGTGCCATCTCTCTAATTCCCAAAGTCATTTATTATTTTCCCAGTCTTTTCAGGAAATGCATAATGCCCAAATATATTCAGGTCTTATTTGTTAGTGTTATGCTTGCACAATGCAACAGACAACATAATAAATATACCCAAGCCCAGAAACCACTGGGTGGTAATTGTTTTTCTTAGGATTTATCAGTTGTTATGAAAACTAATTAGATTCTTCTTTTCACTTGAAATGGATATATTAACTGTCCATTTCCTTTCTTTAGCGCTTTGTCTCTGACCAAGATTTGATTGACTGATTAATGTCTCATCAATCTCAGTCTGTTCTAGATTGAATTCTGCATTAAATACAAATTAAAGCTCCATCTATCACAAGTTATGAGGTTAAGAAGTTGTTACATTTATTAATGAGTTGAACTAGATTGTTATCCTTGCTATCCTCTCTATAGTTAAGAGGAAAGGAGAATTTAATGGTAAATATACCATGACTACTTTTTACTGCTACTGACTTTGTTTAGCCAGAGTTTTTTTCCTCTGGAAAAATTGTTCATTTTCTTTCTTGTGATATGTTTGGCAAAAGTTCTGCTTGACTTGATTTTTTCAGTTAATTTTAGTGCAAGTAGAAGAGAAACTGTTGCCTACCTCAAAAAGGGACAGTTCAGGTAAGGCCATTGACCCTGCACTGCTCAAATTTGATTTGGTGGTGGAACCAGATGATGAGAAGAGCTGTTGAGAGGATTGCATTTGGAGTTGTTTAACCCATTTGACTATTAAATAGAAAAGGTCAGCCACAAGTAGAAAAGAAGAAATGGAGTGGGAGTTCTGTTTCTCAGTGTTCATGGGGAAAAATTTAACATGCAATTTTATGTGCTTTTTCTAGGCAGAGCAGTACTGTTTCTCTCTTTTTTAGAATGAACATCTACTAACAGAAGTAATAGGTTTTATATATATGTCTGTGGGTTTTATTAGCATAACTAAAGAGTCTTCCTTCTTCTGAACTAAGTACAGACTTGTTAGGTAAAATATTTGACCCATTCCAACTTTGATTTGATACAACTAAGATTCTTGATCATGTTCTTTTCTGGCTATTGCAGAACAAAGACTTTTGATTAACTATTATAGGAAGAGTACTAAGTACAATATGTATCAAGGCCATGTTGAAGTATTAGAATAACAGAAAAAGCAGAAATCTTGATCACATCACATTCAGTCATATATCTCAATTAATAATATCCCAGATACTGATAGAGTAATACCACAAAAATAGATGGTTTATTCTATCACACAACATTTACATGTTACATTTATAACCATTAATCTTACCAGGTAATAATCAGACTTTTAATACACTAGAAATAATGGAAATAAGTGCAGAATTAAAAAAAAAATAGAGCATTTATGCTTTGAATATGACATCTGATTTTAGAAAAAGTGGATTATTTTCTCTTTTTTTATGTATGTACCTGAAGGAATCAATATAATCTTAATCAACAAAAGCTATTAAGTCCAGTGGAAAGTCAAAGGTAACATGGTTCCAGTTGTTGGAAAAATTGATGGCTGATAGATACATCTACCTTCAGCACAGACTACATGCATGCTCTCAAAAGCTATTGTGTAGCAACTACAAGATTAAGGTAATTAAAACCAGACAAAAGTCCTGCAAGAATTAGTTCTGAAGTTTACTCTTGGCATGAATTACAGGATCAGCAGCATATTTAATGAGTTTACAGTTACTTTTCTCTGAGGCAACAGCAGCATCCAGAGGCCAGTTAGGCTCAGCCTAGCTGTGTGCTTAGGGACCGCTGATGTAGAATAATGCTTTTAAGTTGTTATACTATGGTGAAAGAAGCACATAGAATTTAGAATGGCAATATCCCTAGGTTTAGAATGTCTTTGCATAAATTATTTATAGATTTTAACTTTTACTTTCATCTGTGGTATGTATAGCATTGACAGAGGTGAAAAAAATCATTCAGGACAGCTTTGTGACTTTCAGTCTTGCTTCATTAAGTGTCTGCTTATTGACACAAACACAGGTGAACAATAGTATATTTAGAACATTGTTTAGTATACGTAACCTGTGGGGTCTTCAGGCTGAATCCCATACATAGATGCAAGTCTTAATCTATTAGAGAGTTGTCAGATGAACTTGAAAGGTTATTTACAGGTTATCAATACTGACTGTAGACAGAATTGCAGTAGTCACTACAGAATATGTTCTGTGTGATGTTTGATGACTTCTCCCCAGAGTGGGGGAAAATTTCTCCCTTCAAAACATGTAAAAGAAGCATAGAAATATCTTATTCTGCACAGAAAAAAATCAGAATGTTAACTATGCACATGACACAGTATATGATTAAAGAACTTAGCTCGTGTTTTATTGTCTTGTACTAAGATTACTCCAGGTACATAGAAGTAGCTGAGACATTATATGATTTTTTTTTTTTTTGCTTTTGCAGTATTTCATTTTCAGATCTTTTTTCTCCAAATTTATATATACACGTTTATATATACAACATCTATGAGCTGCATACCTTCTTGTAAAATTCAATTATCCATAGTATATTTTTGGACACGTCTTGGAAAAATTGTTTTCACATGTGAAAGACAGCTTTTGCAGAGTGTGTTTGATTCATTGGAATAAGTACTATGGCAATGACTGCGTATGTGTTTTGTACTTACAGAAGTAAAATTCTCTCACACAGAGAAGGATATGGTGTGAATTTTGGTGCTAGAAAGATAAAACATGAAATAAAACTTCATTAAAAACTCATTTAGTGAGAATATTGTGCACGCATTCTTATCTACGGACTGTAATGATCATATTTATTTGTATAGCATTCAATGAAGAAATAGTTTAGTGACGGGTCATGAGAACTGAGAGTCCTGTGTACTAGGTAACCATGAAATATGACAACATTTGTTATGATCACTGTGGGTAAATCACTCCAGTCCTCTAACATGGCAGGATGTGTTGGGACATCAGTTATGAGCATGATGCTCTGTAGAACCAAACCAAGATTTAAGACAAAAGAATTTTGGAATATCACCTTCACACAACAATTACAATATACAAATGTAGATATGCAATCATGAAATTTTGTCTTTCCAGTCAGACCTGTTGCTTCCCTTTAAGTACTTTCCTCCCATACTTATTTATATTTGCCTCCATTTTGTAAAGATCTAAACAGTTAAATATTTTTTGGGGGGGGGCAGTCTGTGAGTTAGTGATGCTCTGCTGTATGCAATTAGGATTCATAGAGAGCAGGATTAATGAGTAGAGGACAATGGGAGACTGTTCTGGAAGGAACTAAATGAAGGAAAGAGATTCATGCTAGGGGTGTTTCCAGATGACAAATTAACTGTCGAAATATTGAGTTTAAAAATCTTTTGTAGTTGTAAATAGTCCTTTATGTATTAAGATATTAAATACTTTTTATTTCCTTCATTTTCCTCCAAAACCTGAGTTTGAGACTTTTATAGATCTTTTCATTTCTTAAAATGTGAGGATAGGTTTATTGCATGGAGACACAGGCCAGTCTGCCCACATATAGTTTGCATGAGCCAAATAATAGAGACCAGGTTGTAAATTAGTGTGTAAATCACAACCTTTCAACAGAGAGATCTAAGACAAGGTTTTATACAATCATTACTCTGTTTCCTAATTAGTATTGAAATATTTGGGGTTTTTTCTCTTCAAACTTTGCCATTTCACAATAACCAATTCTCTCACTGTCTTGGTAATTTTTCCACGTCAAGTGCATATTATGTCTTAATATTGTCAGTGGAAAGGGGAAAGGGAAAGAATCTAGAAAATCCGTATGAGAATTTTGATGAGAAGTAAACAAGAAAATAAATGTTTGTATAATATCCACATCACAAAAATAATTTTAATGAAGTTACTGATGTTTATTTTAAAACACAGATACTCTTACTGAAACATGGGTAGAATTCTAGAATAATAGAATTATTCTCTTCTTTAGTGATATCAAAATCTGGTGTATTTATTTGTCTGGAAAATTGGCTTATCCAAAAGAGAAATGTTAATGTACAACTTAGCTTCAGCCACCTTTGGCATACTCCAGATTACTACACATAAACATTTCCTTTAGAAGTAATTTGAACGTAGCTATTAATTTTTTATTACATTAATGACATGTGCTTTCAAAATAATTTTGATCTCTCTCATGCCACAACACAAAGAGAATGTTGCTATGAGCAGGATATTGACTGCACACATCAGAAGAACTAGAGTTAAAAACAAAATATAGAAAGAGGTAGAAATGCAGTAAAATTATTTTTCTAGATACCTTAAGGCTCTTCAGGTGTTATAAATCTATGCCTAATTGCCTCATGGTTATTTAATTTCCTTTGCCAAAAGGTTATTATCTAGCAGTTTAAAATCTTGAAATCTCAAATATTTTCTGCTTCTGCCTCAGTCATATTTGTCATCCAGGTAGCCTTTTAGCATTTCATTCATAAAAAGCAAGCAAACTAAAACAGTTTGGCAATTTTCTCAGACTGTTACCACAAAGTAGTGTTAATGAAGATACTTATGAAGTAAAAGCTTATGTTTCAAAGTAATTTTTTGTTGTGGCCTTTTTGGTTGTTGTTTTTGTTGATTTTAGGATGTCCAGGTCTTACTTTTTATTTTCTTTGGACTTGCTTGCTTGTTTTCAATTTTTAAGTCTATATTTTTAGAAGAAAGAAAAGTTTAATCAAAATCTAAACATTTAATTTTAACAATTTTCTTTTTTCATTCGTGTTATGAATGTGTAGACTTCTGCTTATAAAACAAGCTGTTTCAGATATATTTTCTTAATATGAACAAAATATTTAATCTCCAATATCCCTATACTTAATTTAATTTTTTAAAATTTTCTTTTGATTGGTATTGCATATAGTAATTTCTTTAAATGCAAAATGGATTTGAAAGTGTATTAAAGCAAAATATTAATGTTTTATACCAAGCATGCCATTAATTCTCTCTTTAAGTGACTGCATATGGTACAGGATACAATTCAGGCAATTTCTCTCTGTCTTTTTGAGAAGATCATCCCAAAATCAATTTTTTATAGACTGCCACTCAGAGATCTCCATGGGGTATCTTTAGATGTCACACCACAAAAACAAAATCTTCTAATACAGTACACTGTATATTTTGTAATTTAGGTAAAATAATATTCACATGAATAAGTACTCTGCCACTGGTAATTTTGTTACATATGAGATAACAATATTAATGCTTTAAATTGGAAAAACAAGGTGAATATTAAAAATTAAAATCCAAGGCAATGTTTTTCTACCTTTTAAAGAAACCAGTAATTAGAGATAGGAAGGAAACAAGGGACTAGCAACCTATTACCAATCAAGGAACTTCTTTTTGGAATGTGAAGAGTCGGAACTTCATTTGGAGACATGAATATTAGAATATGTATTATTATTTACTTCTATATAGAGGTAAAAAACTTCTGATTTTTCACCTAAACAAATATATCTTTATATGAACGTGTTTCAGAAATGCATTATATGTAGGTGAGGAGGTCAGGGGTTTTCTTATGGTGGTCTGTTGAAGCCAACAATTATCCAGAATCTATTTTGTTTCACTTTAGATACTCCTTTCAATGGCTGTGAGTATTAGTTTTAGCTCTAAACATTAAACATTTGAAAACTGCAACAGTTTTACACACTCTTCACTTACTTAATATGTACTGCAAAAAATTTTGAAATCTTCAGCAGTGATGCAGAGGTAAAACAACTTATAGCATCAGCAAGAATGCAAAATTCATCCTCATGGGAGTAGTCAATATTTCTTGCTTGACTAACTTGAAACAGCACAGATTTCCATATCTTAGGTATGCTGGAAAAAAAGAAAGTCTGATTTTTCTTTTTAAAGATGAAGTAAAACATGTTGCAAAAATGGAGAATGAATGTCAACTTATAAAGAAGTATTAATGCTAGCTTCACAGCTTTGGTAACCAAGGCCTCTATGGATAAGACATCTGGCATGCTGTGGCAAATAAAAGCATACTAACTAGAAAAAGAGCCTAGGAAAACAAATTCAAAATTTAACATTTGCTTTTAGCCATCGTATCTATGTGATAAAAACATCTTAGGAATTTTAATAAATTCCTCAGTGAAACTGTTAAATCAGACATGAAACATTATTTAAGTGTATCATTGTCTCTCCTGTTTTGCCAAAGCTTTCAGCCTGTTAGAGAAAAATTGAAATGATAAAACTCATGCACCATTTTATTTAGGTTATTTATTTCATTTAGGTTATTACCTATGGTAAATAATCTGCTCTGCAGAGACACATTGTGTTGAGGTGGTTCAGCCATTGTTTCCCTGAGAGGGACACTCCTAAGGAAAGTCTGGAAGTCTCTAAGTTTTTTTTCTTTATTTCAGGGGAATTGTTTACACAAATAAATTCTAGGATGAAAGGCACCCTGATTTGATTAAAAACATCCATTTTAGGGGTTGGAGGAACTAAAACTCTATTTTTTCTAATGAAAATCATTTTGCTACTTAAGCAAAAATTCACTTATCTCTGCTTTAATACTTTGTTCAAATGAAATGCTATGTTTATCATGCTATTCATCGTAACAATCATTAACTAAAACTAGTTCAATCTAGACACAATAAGTGTGGACAAATCTGTGCTGCACAAGACATGATGAAAAATTTACATCATCTCCATAAAGCATCAGAATAAAGCCAGTAAAAATACTGCTATTCTTTTCAACAACATTGGCTCAACTGTGACCCAACACTTTTTTGTGATAATAATAGAAAAATTTAAATATTTATGAAGTTCCAATGTATTTGGAGGGAAAGATTGTTTACTTATTTCTAGAATATTTTACTTAAAAATAATTTCCTATGATTCTGTTCTGTATGTAGAATGACTTACAAATATTTAGTGAATCCTTAATTAAGAGCTCTTATGTCAGGAGACATCCTCTTCTTTGACTTGGTAGACTTTATGTGGATTTCATCCTTATTTTTTACATTTATATATTAACAGGAATGCAAGTTCAAAAACAGTATTTTGAGCTAAATTAAGCCATTTTTTGTATAATATTAAAAAGAAAAAACTATCTATCAAAACCCAAACATAAACAGTAAACCCAAAACACACAGTCACAGAATATGTGAGATTGGAAGTGTCCTCTGAAGATCAGCTTGTACACCTCCCCTCAAAGCAGGATCAGCTACAGCAAGGTCCCAAGGATCATGTCCAATCACTTTCTAAATATTTCCAAATATGGAGGTTACAAATCCTCTGGGGAAAAGCAGTCTCATTGTTTGATCACCCTTACAATGAACAAGCTACTTTTTTGATGTTTAAATAGATTTTATTGAAATTCAGTTTTTGCCCTTTACCTCCTTTCTTTTTACTGAATACCAGTGAGAAAAATCTGACTCTGCTTCCTTAATTTTCCCTCATGATGTATTTCACAATCTGTTAAGTTTCCATAAACCTACTCTTCTCCATCCAAAGCAATTCCAAGTCTCTCAGACTGTTCTGATATGTCAGAATCTCTAATACATTCAAATGACTGCCAATAATTTTTAAGGCAATTCCATGTATCTTTTAATAAGTAAAACCAATGCAATTTTCAGATGCTTACTGATTATTATTATTGGTGAAATTATTAGTGCTTCAAAGGATTTTAAGTATATATGTCAGAATCAAATGAATATTGATAGTCAGGTAAAAAGATTAATTATAAATGTATTCCATAGCAAGGATGTCATATACTTAGTTGTACATGTATACAAAAAAAAGTATACAAAAGTATAAAATGCAAGTGCATTAAAAAATTCCTCTTGAGGTATTATTTATTAGCAATATGCACAACTAATTTTTAGTTGTATTTTATTCTGGTGAATCTAAGGGATTTTATTGTATTTGCAATATTTATTGTCTGAATGGAACTTTCCACAAATTATTATATCATTGAAAACAAATTTTTATTATTCTTCAATAACATGAAATTTGGATGAACTTAGAAATTTTCCATCAGAATTTGTTTGAAATTGGTAAATTGTATTTTGGTAAATAATAAGTCAGAAGGGTGAAATGTTCCTGTCTGTGGGGGCAATATAGCTGTTACTAGTACCCAGCAGTAGCAAATGACAAGCTACTGATCAAATGTGTCTGACATGAATTAAGAGAGTTCAGAAGATTTTATTATCAACAACATCAGTTACATTACAAAATAATACTTTGGAAATGTACAATAAAATGCACTTAATTGCATAATTGTTCACATAAGATGTAGTTTAAAAGATTTTTAAATCTTTGTAAAGATGCCTTTGTAATGAAGCTACTGTTTAATTAAGGAAGATATATTGCGCCTGTATTTTTTCACTCTACTTACATTCTTGGATATGTCCTCTCCCTTTTGATGAAGTATGTGCATTACATGAAAAATTCATCTTCCCTGTTTTCCAGTAGACAAGAAAAATTGCCCCAGAGTAATCACTGAAAAATTACTACTGTTTATTAATCCATTTCAATTATTATGTGTAATTGCTGATATCTCTTGTCTCCTCCCCAGATTTATACTTATTGCACTTTGTTGAGCAACACTGAAAAACAGTCTGCAACACTTGACTGTCTTCCACATAAACAGGTTTTCATTTCACTAAAACTGACCCTTTGGCCATGACAACCATCCTGCCCAATTAAAATTCACCTGCAATTGATTTTGATGTTCCTTCTTCATCTTCTCTGGGAGATCTTGCAACTAATAATTCCTAGTCTTTTGTAATTTTTCATAAATTCTTCGCTTTCCTTTATGTTCTTAATTTCTTCTTGTTAGTCTTTTGTACAAATCTTTTTCTACTTCATCAGCACCATAAAGTGGCAGTCACTTCACTTATATATCCCTGGAGATTATGCCACCAAATTCTTTCTCCTCGTTTATCTTGCTTGTTTTTCTTACATTTTCATAATTTTCTGATTTAGCAGCTTCTCCAGATGAACTCTCTTCATCTTCCCCTAGTATGAAACCAAAGTTCTCCTTAGGTATCTACTCACGTGCACTCTGAGAATTCACCCTGTGATTAATTCAGGAAAAAAAAAAAAATCAATATTTACTTTTTCTTTACTTCTTTGCTTTGTGTGCTTCAAAGTAAACACTCTGAAAATCTTGGCATTTTTCTTACTGTTAAGTCTGAATTATTGTGGCTTTTACTCTCCATTTACACCAGATGCGTGGTATATCGTGAATGGATTTACATTCAAGAATGTTGAAATTAGTGTTCTTTTATTCTGCATACTCAGAAATCTCACAACAAAGGAAAGCCTGGGGCCACCCTACAGGGCAGCAGCAGGGCAGACCCAAGCCTAGCAGGTCATCTACTCATGGCTGAGGCTTCAGGTGTTTTTCCAAAGAGGGTTTGCATCATCTGTGGAATAAGCGTTTAATGATGAAGCAATTTATGGATATACCAAATACATGCGCTAAATATTGCCTATTTTATCCTTATTCCACACATCTATGCATAACAATATTATCTGGGTTTTGTCTATATGTTTGTCAAGCCCTCAAGCAGTTGGGCATCCATCTGTGAACATTTTGTTAGAGAGCTGTTAAGCAGTCAGCATGACCTACTGCTTCTCATGTTTTTTCTTTTATATTATAGTACATCAATGTGAGCCTCAAACCAGCTTTTTGTCTATAGTCATTAGCTTTTGCTTACTAAGTTTTCTGATTCTTCTCCAGTAAATTATAAATTAAATATTCACTTTCAAAATGTCAAAGATGCTCAGAACATTTAATTCGGCTTCTTTAATCTGTTGTTTAAAATTGAGCTCATACTTATTGGCAGAATGATTGAACGCTTTATTGTCATCTACAAAGTCCTCTTCCTTCTGTCCTCAAATTCTTCTACTACTATTTTCATACCTTAAAATAATATATTGTGTTGCAGACACATTATTTTTTCACGGGCATGTTTTCATGGGCTTGGAATTCTGCCGTTTTGAATTTTAACAACTTAGACAGAGTGGAGGAAAATATAAATGTTTACAAAAATAAAGCCTTTCTAACTGTAGAGCTTCTTACTACACATGCACAAACAATATTTCAGAAGTCTCCAAACCAACCTGCATTTCTCTACATAGGCACATATAAATGCTTATCTGTATTCATGACTTCATCCCTTCTTTTTTCCTTCTTTCATAAAGAATAACAAAAGAAGTTGCTACAATTAATGTAAAAATATTTTGAAGGTATGTTTGGGTTTTGGTTTGTTTTTTCAAATTTAACATATGCTGTAATGTGTTTTTTAACAATAAAATATATCATCTTACTAGGCTGTAAACCAAAAGATACTAATTTTTCTTGTGGCAAAACCTGTTTGATTCTATTTCTCATAAAATTTTCAGAAAACTTTTTAAATACCAGTGTTAAATGTGATAGATTGTCTTAGAATTTTTTTCTCTTTGTTTTTTTCACACTGTTGATGCTACACAAATTCAATCTACAAACATGAAATATCAGGAAAAAGTAATGTCCCTTAAATTGTCCAGAGTTAATTCCAAAAGAATTTGGAACAGCCAATCTAAAATGTAACTGGATGAAAATGGAATAGCAGAATATAAAGATGTGATAAAATACTGCAAATGTTACTAATTATACTTCTTTAAACAATAGATAATTTGGCAAATATAGAAATAAAAAAAAATAGAAAATTCCAAATAGAATGTTCGTAGAGTTTGAGTGGAAAATTTTATCAAATATCTTGTCATCTGTTTTATGACAGATAATACATAATCCGTTTATTGTTTTCATCCTAATATTATTTAGACATAAAATAATACTTTATTCTCTTAGTTTGAAACTACTCTGTGCAGCAAAGTACCATGAAAAGGACTCTGCAATACTTCCACTCTAACTAGTTATTTCTTAGGATCTGTAAAGTTTTTGGAATCTGAACAATTGAAGAAAAAGAAGCCAACAGTTGTTAGCATGCTTTGATTCCGTGTTGCAGGATTTATAGCAACTCATACTAAGATTTTCCTGGTTACTGAACAAAGTGGTAACCAGTGGGTTTGGTCTGTCTGAATTTTAGTATTTCAAAAATATTTCAGAATTATTTCATTCTTGTGTTTGAATAAAAAATTCATTCATATGTTACTACATTCCTTTCCAAGTGTGTTTTTACTGTCATTGCAACATATAATGGTTCTACACTATAATTTCCTGGGAATCTATTCTATATTCAGTGCACACTATTCATTCTAACAGAACTTCATTTTCATTTGGCTTGTGAGAGTATTCATCCCTTTTTCAATTCTAAGAAAACTTAGATATTAGAATACAATTTCTATTACCTTTGCCTATAGCTATAAAAGAAGCTAGCATATCTATAAAATATTAACGTTTCTTTTTGATCCACTGCTTCTATTACCCATTCAAGAAGTATCACAATACATGTGGTATGCAGTTCTGTATTTCTGAAAGAAATATGCATTGCTACTATTAAAAAATCAAAATTAAAGGGAAAAAAACCCATATAGAGTATATTAGATAAAAATAAACTAGAAGGTGTACCATGAAGTGCTATAGTTTTAGGTACATTTTTATTCGTTGCTTTCAAATATTACCTTAAAGTGCTAAAAAGCTTGTTTTTCTGTTCACAGAGGATGTTATACTGCAAGGAACACTACTGAATTCAATGATGTGTATATACATAGAAGAATGTCCTTTGTCCCTATGAGTTCATTTGATCCTGATCACCATATTACTAAAAAAAGTGTGATTGTAGAGAAAGGGGAAGAAGTTCACTAGTAGCAAAATGGTTAAGATAACTTTGAGAAATTAAAATTATAATATAAATATAAATATAAATATAAATATAAATATAAATATAAATATAAATATAAATATAAATATAAATATAAATATAATTTACTATTAATTGATAAAATTAATAAAATTAATTAATTAAAATTAAAATTAATATTATATTCTATCAATACTATATTTTATTTGTATTTATATTTATATTGAATATAATATTTGATATTATATATAAATATAATATAATATTAATGTAATATAATATTGAGTTCTATTAACTTCTATTCTATTTTATTTATATTATGATATGATATGATATGATATGAAATGATATGATATGATATGATATGATATATATTACTTAGTTGAAAGATTGAGAACTACATGATTAGATCTGACTTTTGTTTCAGGTATCCAAACAATTTTTTTAAAAAATATATAATGAACAAATCCATTATACTTTTCATTATTTTTTAAAATATAAAGCATGGTATGCCATTTAATTGATATACTGGCAATGATATACTTGAAGCAAAAGGCAATATAGCTTGTACTTCAGCATTTAATTGTGAATTTTCTTTTGCTGTTCTCCAATTATCAATACTGTTTCCACATCTTCAGTCACTCTCACACATACCTTGTAGAGTGCTATTGTTCTATTTACAAAAGAAAAAAAAGAAAATACTCTTTAAAAGTCAAGACAGTTTCCCATCATTTTCCAAGAGTATAGTGGTTACACAGTCACATAGGTTCTGTCAATGCTTCATGTGTAATTCTGCTCACCTATATTAGCTGCTTACATAAATATATCCTTGGTTTATAATATCTTTTATAATAACTTTTTTTAATCTCTTGAATTGTCCAATCAAGATTTAACTCGTTCTGCAGCATGGCTCTTATATTTTCTTCAGTAATTTTCTGTACTGAAGAATCATCCACTGCCTCTCAAAGGGTTCAAGAGGCGTCCAGATATGAAACTTGAGGATAGGGTTTAGGGGTGATTGTGGTGGTGTTAAGCTGGTGATCCTGTGATTCCTTTTCCTTTCCTTTGTGGTTTGAAGTTAATAAATAAGAATTATTTATGAAAAATATTCTAATGATAGGTTTTAATGATCAGGGAAAATATTTCTAAAATTCTGTATCAGTATAAATCGAAGTAAAAAGACTAGTAGCTTGGGATTTTAATTGAGTTAGGTGAATATGGATTTGAGCTGCTTGCATTAAGCTGCCTCAAAACAATAATATTAATAGATGAATATTATTAGTATGAACATGGTAAGACGTCATTAAAAGAGCATCCTTAAATTAGGGATAGTTTGTAACACCAAAAAATTTAAAACATTCTAGCATGTGATTTTCTATTTTGTGGTCTTCAGGGAGAATCAGCTCTAAATTTAGATTTAATACTAAGCTTAAATTTATGTATCTAAAAGGCTGATGTCCAAATCTGATAAAATTACTTCAGGATATTTTTATTGCTAAAGAACAAAAATAGTTTCTTATGCATAATAATCTGATTGACTGGGCTTTCCTTGGTGTAAGATTGAATGAATTTCCTTTTCAATGTATCTATTTTTCCCCAGAGATTGTAATAAGGATTTGATTGACTAGCTCACACTTTGAGATCCAGCTTGAAAGTATTTTATTTAAGGCAGATGAATCATGCATCTTTTTAGCAGGTAAAAAAGAGATAAGCAATGAAGATGCTCAGTACTTGAGAAAATCAGTCAGCTACTTATTTACAGACAAAAAATTTACTTCTGAGTTTCCATCATTGCAAATGCCTCAGTGTCAATTATTTAGGCCAAGATTTAGGTCAGAGATTTTCAAGTTACATTTACTCAGGAAGGAAACATTTCTAATTTCTTGAGTATAGCTCCCCAGCTATAATATATGCAAGTGAAAGGAGGGATAAAACACTGGATTTACTTACTGTGCATTCCATTTTTTTAGACATAGACTAGCAAATGCATCAAGAACATTAAAAAATAGAGGAATACTTAATATATTAATACAGTAAGGGATCATGAAGTTCAAGAAGGCCAAGTTCAAACTCCTACAACTGGATGGGCCAGTCCCAAGCACAAATCGAGGCTGGGTGGGGAATGGATTGAGTGCAGCCCTGAGAAGGACTTTGAGGTGTTGGTGGATGAAAACCTGGATATGATCTTAAACTGAGTGCCCAGAAGGTCAATAACATCAGAGACTGAATCAAAAGAAGTGTGAGCAGAAGGCTGAGTGAGGTGATTCTTCCCACTCTAATCTCATGAGATCCTGCCTGGAGTGCTGCATCTACTTCTGGGACACCCAACATAAGAAGAGCACGGACTTGTTTGAACCAAGTCCAGGGGAAGATTACTAAGTTGATTACAGAGCTGGAGAACCTCTCCTACACTGGGAGAGTTAGTGTTGCCTAGCCTGGAAAAGCAGAGGCTTCAGAACACCACCTAGAAGCCTTCCAGTGTGTGAAGGGGGGCTACAATACATCTGGAATGGGACTTTTTACAAGGGGTAATGACTTCAGACTGAAAGAGGGTAGAATAAATTAAATTAGATACCATGAAGAAATCCTTTCCTGTGAGGACTATGAGACACTGGAATAGGTTTCCCAGAGAGATGGTGGATGTCTCATCCTTGGAAGTACTCAAGGCCAGATAAACTGGGGCTTTGAGCAACCTAGTCTACTGGATGGTGTCCTGGCCCATTGCAGGAGGCTATTAACGAGATGATCTTTAAGATCCTTTCCAATCCTAATGATTCTGTGATTCTATGAAAACAGAAGTCTAAAAAAACGGATCCTTTCTTTTAAACACTGTGTATCAGTGAACAGGCTATACAGAACAGAATTCATACAACAGTTATTTATTTTTATATGAGTACCCAGAAAAGAAGAAGGAAAGAGGAGCAATGTACTTCATCCCCATTCCATTTCTATATCAGATTTTTCCATATTTAGCTCAATCTAATTCAGAAGCTGCTGAGGGCTTCTTTTCCCCATTTTTCCCTCCTCTGGTCCTGTCTTTTGCTCTTGTCTCCTCCTTTGCCCCATTTACTCTTTCCTGAACCTGCTATCATTTAAGGACAGCGTAATCCTCTTCTAAATTCTTGTCCAGGTAAAACGTTGTGCTCAGAACCGATGTGCTCTGGGCAGGCACAGAGCACTCTTTAGTTGCAAAATGAGCTTTAATACGACATCTATAGATTTCACATCCATCTAGAGTAATGCAAATACTGCTGGGAACTTGAGGGTTTTTTTTTTTTAGAATTGTATGTTCATACACAAATACGAGGAAGTAGGTTGATATATTTTGCTTTTTTTTTATGGAACTTGTAATCTACTAAAATAAAGAGCAACACTACCAACAACTTCATTTTACTTTACTCCTAATAATAAATTTTTGTGCTAGCTATGGAAAGGAACAGATATGCATAAATGGACACACAGAGATTGCAAAACTAAGGATTTTTATGTTCTACCTACAGTTTTTAAGTGTAATGCAGCAAACATGCTTTTAGAGATGGATTAGTTTCAAGCAAGTTATGCTAGGTCTTAGGTAATAAAGAACTACAGGGAAAACTGATAACCAGTACACTTGTAATTCTTATGAGGTTAAATTTTAGCAGTACACTCTGAAGGTTGAACTTCAGATAGCATTTGAAACTATTAAAGGAAGAACACTCATTCACAGCATCAGAAGATATTACATCAGAAATAAAACAATCTGCTTATGAGATGTTTTCAATTAATCTATGACATGAATTTACTTGATATAATTTATAGGTATTCAGAGTGAGATTCTTCTTAGCTAATCTGAGATTCTTAATCACTGTGCCCTTTGTAGTTAATATAGACATTCCTCTAACCTATTTAAAGATTATTATTGTGTCCTGGTTTATATGTGAGGATTTTTTCTAATTAATTATACGTTGGAGATGATAAAAGTGGTCAGTTAAGCTAATACCTCTAGTATAATTTCTTTAATATCCGTATGCTTAGGATATTAGAAGTGGATTCTATCTTAAAATGCTGATACTAAATAAAAGCAACAGATACTTAAAACCAGAAGACAATCAGTGAGAGAATTTGGAAAGAGAAGAAGTACTGAGTAGAATTAAGATGTATTTGAGAAACATTCTGAATTGCCAATTATCTCTGCTTTTCAGAATAGTGGCCTACATGCACTGTATTACTCAACTTGACACTTCCAGCAGATGTCTTTACAGTCTGATATGAAAACTTCAGACATTCACTGTCAGCTGAAGTTAACAGCCCAATAAGAAAACAGGAGAAAATATGAGCTTGTGAAAGTCTTATCAACTACATTCCAAAAGTAAGAGGAAAAGACTACTGAGTAATGAGAAAAAATAAATAAATGAAGTAAGGTAGGGAGAGAAAAAAGGGAAATTAGGAAAAGTGAAAACAAACACAAAGACAGTGGGGTCTTTGTCTAGATAGCGGATAAATTATTATATACTTTACTAAGAGAAAAATTAAGGGATCACACTAACAAAATGAGAGTGAAATTTCTTTTCTGAACTCCAGTGAATTGCTTTTGGCTGTAATGAACTCAACCCAGGTACCACCTAAAGTCCTCCAGGCTTCAGTATGTTGCATTAAATCCACTCAAAGGTTTACATTAGCCATTAGAAGTGCAGACACTTAGAGGATTTGTGCTTGAACAAATATGTCTTTGTTTATTTTAAAGACTCATCTGTCTGAGTAGTTGCCTTTGGCTCCTTATCTCTGAGCCCAGATTTCAACACTCCTTTATGTTCACAACAGCATTATGTCTTCTCTGCTGTTTTTTGACAATTCTTTGTAGAATTTTATCACTCTTTAGCCCCGGAATGAAGATGAGAAAAAAATTATCAATAATAACTATAGAACTACCAATGCAAGACATGTATTAATTGATGCTGCATCATTGCTGCTGAATCAGATTTCCATCTATCTTAATGATATGTCTTGGTCTTCAAATATATGGTGTAACTATTGTGATTAATTTTATTTGATTACTGTTACAGAATACTTCAATGACTTTTCCTCAGTTGTTACTCATTTTGCTTAATAATTTCAGTCATAAAAATAAATCCCATTGAAGAGCAAACAAATAAATACTGAAAAGTTCACAAAAATCTTACTTGTGGACCTCAGGATTGTTTGTGGCAATATAAGAGAAGCACCATGTGCAAAACTGTTCATAAAATTATAGGGCATTTGGTTGCTGGAAGAAAATTGCTCATTGTTCAGCAAATTGAAAGCATTATCATTACCCCTCTCTTTCCATTTTTCTAACACAGTCTAAGAATGAGAATCAAGCTACAGGAGTTGCAATCACAATCTAGTCCTCACTAGATTATGGACTTGGGTTATCTAGAATTAGAATAGAAATTACAAAGATTAACTGCTCTTTCAGGTATTCTGTAGAAAGCATCTTTTTTTTTTTATCAGTGAAAAATGGCAAAAAAGCTAAATACGTAAAACTGAAATAGGAATTTTATCTGTTAATGAAATTATTCCATGTTCAAACTTTAGACTTGATTTTAAACTTTGCTCCTAATTAAAAAGGTACTACGTTAGCATATTTAACCTTAAAACATACAGTATTCTGAAGATAAAGTTGAAAAAATACTTCCAATCAATATGGTTGACATGTTGACAGAGTATAGATAGACAGAAAATGAAAATAATAACAATTAAGAACTATATAATGTAAAGCCAAATTCAAATACATATTTTATTACTTTGCTAAAAAGGGGCAACACCAAATAGTTTATACTAATCAATCTATTCTTTTAATATTTGTGTCTTTTTTTTTTACGTCATTTATGTTAGACGTGTTTGGGGTTTTTTTGTTTGGTTATTTTATTAAATATTTTGATACCATGAAAATATTAGCCTTCGCATTTGAATATGAGTCATGAAAATGCTGATCCTAAACTCTGTATTAGTAGATTGAGCATCCAATGGGAATGAAACATTCCCACAAACTCAATAGAAATAACAATACCTTCAGTAACCTGTGTTGCAGTAAGAGAAGTAGAGTGAAGATTGTTTCACAGCTGACATTCTGGGAAGGGATTGAGCAAATTCTGTCAATAAGGAGTTTTTACAGCATTCAAAATTAAACAGGCCAAAAGTACAATTTTTAACATAGTTTTAAAATTTTTTTCTGAATTTTCAACATGAGACAAATGCTGCAGCGCCTGCTGCTTCTGCTCCTTCTTCCACTCCCCTTGCAGCAGCTGCACATCCTCTCTCAGCTGCCCTGCATCTTGACATAGCACCCACTGTGCATCAGCTGCAGAGGAGGCACAGCATGTTTTCAGTTTGAGTTGTCAAAAAAGACATAAAGGAAGTGGAACCGTTCTGAAAAAAAAATCACAAATTTTGTTTGTGCTTCATCAGTCAATCTACTCACCTATGAAAATGCTGATAGTGAACCAGTCATGCCATTTCACCCATTCCATGCGTCAGATAGACATCTGAAATGTCATGTGTTATCTGCTATGCCAACTGGAAGTAGCAAAGCTCTGTTTGTGACCTTAACCTTGCGGGGATTCGTGCTCCAGTTGGACTACTTGCTCACATAGTCGAGTATTTACATCTCACCTAGTTCCATCTGCTGATGCAGTAATATCCACCAACATAAGCCTTGCTAAAAAGGGGAACAGGTAAAAGAGATGAATCAACAAAGAAGCGGATGATTCATGGAGCTTCATTTCTGTTATGAATTGTTTTCAGTTTGTGTTTGTTTAACAGTTGAGGGGGAAGGGTGTTTTGTCTGTTTCTTTTTGTTTATTTTTTAATCTGAGAAGAAAGAATCTTGTTAACTATTTCCTCTCCCTTATTTTGAATGCTCTCTCTTCTTAATCTTTAATTCATTATTATTTTTATTGCTTTTTAAAAGCCTTTTTCTATTTTACAGTTTTCTAAGCACTGTATAAAACCAAACATGCTTTGCAGCTAGTGATTAATCTTCTAGGCAGAATTAGTACGACTTATTCAAAAAATACCATTCAAAAGGCAAGTGCTGCAATTCATCACAAGGAAATCAACAAGGCCCTAAGCAGAAAGTAATGATATTACTGTTATTTCTGGCCTTTGGCAAAATCAAGTGATAAGTTATTTATGCTATTGAAGATACTGAGTATTACTATTCTAACTTTCCTGAATCAGTCAGAAAACAGACTACAACAAAAGTCTCAGTCGCCCTTGCCTTACTCCATATTCCAGCCACTGGGAGCGAGTGAGACTCATTGCTTTACCGTGGATGCATTGAGCAATCATGTTCCTCTGGCCAGGAACTGTATGGTGAACAGAAACATCTTCTCAGACCATCCCTATAGCTCTCTACTTTGCTCTCATCCTCTTTCAGAAGCAGAGTTTCAAGGAAAACAACAGAATGGTAGGTTATCAGAACAGAGCAAGATATTTCAAATGAGATAAGGATGGTGAGAGACAACCCAGATCATTGTTAAGACAACAGTGAAAGAGCAGCAGATCTAGACACATATTATTAGCTTTCTTTTTTTTGTAAGCTAAACAGTTTTCTCTCAGCAGCTCACTCTCCTATTCACGTCTATTTCACTTGACAAAGCTTTGGTCTGTGGCCAGATCTATTACTGAGATTTCAGGAGCAGCAACAGCTTCAAGTATAGCCAGACCAAAATATAGGGCAACATTCCTAGCTTCAAAGACAAATAATATAAAACCCAGCACATTTAAAATGTTTAAAACATTAAACTATTAAAGTTTAAAATATTGTTCCCCTCTTTTTGGGAATAAACCAGTAGTCAGGGTTCTAGTACTTAATCTCATTCCTCTTTTTTTAATTTTTTAATTTTTTTTTAACTATGACAATATAGGTTTAAATGTACAAATGAAGTTTTAAAGTCCATCACTGCAGCAAGAACAATTAAAAATTCTTTTTTCTATATATCCATGATTTTAATTCATGTTATTTTCTTCTCATCTGCTCATTTTATTGTAGATTATTTTAGTTTTGATTAGTTTGAAAATGTAATATTAGAACTTGCTGTTGTAATAGTATAACTGTCTTTGCTATTTGTCATAATTTTTTGCATAATTTTACAAGCATGATGAACACAACAATTTTCAGTGCAGATCACCACTAAAGCTTCTTTTTATCACTAAATTTCTCCATTCTTTCCCTTTGTTTCCTGCAATAGAGTTACTAATCTGAGACAAGGCAATATATTTTACATCTAATCATTCTTAATGGTGCCTTATGAGAGTAAATTTAAAAGTCAAAAGTTTTTGAAAATCCAAGCTCATTCTATCAAACTCAGGCTTATCTGAATGTTTAATGACTACTTTAAAGTACTCTGACAGACTATTAAAACATAATTTCTTGATATAAAAATTAGTGTTACTTCTTCCCATATCTTCAGTTTCTCCATTTATAAACAAATTCTGGTTTGCATTATATCATAAACCAATTTTCCTTGTATTCCCCACAAGTCTGTTTTTCACATCCACACTGACATTGTTCCTAAAAATTACTTTCTTACTTGCTTCCTCCCTATCATCTGAAAATAAGGCAAATTTAGTTGATAGTTAACATACCAGTTAACAGTTTGGAAATTCCATATTTAATTTATTTTAGAACTTTTGTTTGAAATAACTTAGTTCTATGCCTTTTATTGATATGGTCTAAAAGTGCTAACATTAATATGTTGCTAACATTAATATGCTGCTAACATATTAATGTGTGGTATTTTATTATATCCTACCCTATAAAGACAGCGATGTGGAATAAGAATCTGCCTAAACTCATTTGCTATGAACACTAATACAAATAATTCATCTAGCATATCTATTATGCTTTTCCTTTCCTTTAATGTTCTTTTTTTGAGATGATCATTTGACAATCCTATCAGCTCTCTTCAAAACCTTCTATTTCTGATGTGCCAGAAAAAGTTTTTAATATTAGTTTTAATGCTTATTGCTAGTTGTTCATTAATTCTTTTATATATAGCCTTATGGCTTTACAATTCTTTGACAGGTTTTATGTTCTACTTATGAAAGAGAATTTTTTAGTTTTTCTAATCTCCTTCACTAAGCATGTAACTACTTCAAATCTTTCTTTCTTTCTTTCTTTCTTTCTTTCTTTCTTTCTTTCTTTCTTTCTTTCTTTCTTTCTTTCTTTCTTTCTTTCTTTCTTTCTTTCTTTCTTTCTTTCTTTCTTTCTTTCTTTCTTTCTTTCTTTCTTTCTTTCTTTCTTTCTTTTTCTTTCTTTTTCTTTCTTTTTCTTTCTTTCTTTTTCTTTCTTTCTCTTTCTTTCTTTCTTTCTCTCTCTTTCTTTCTCTTTCTTTCTTTCTTTCTTTCTTTCTTTCTCTTTCTTTCTTTCTTTCTTTCTCTTTCTTTCTTTCTCTTTCTTTCTTTCTTTCTTTCTTTCTTTCTTTCTCTTTCTTTCTTTCTTTCTTTCTTTCTTTCTTTCTTTCTTTCTTTCTTTCTTTCCTTCTTTCTTTCTTTCTTTCTTTCTTTCTTTCTTTTAAAACCATTGCTACTCAATTACTTTAAAAATCTCTAGACCGTCTCTTGAAATTACTTTATTTTATAAACTTATTCTATTGAATTTCTATTGTTGTCCTTATCTGTGTTAACCAAATACATTATAAAGATGATTCTTTTAAGCTTAAAGGTTCTCTGAAATAAATGCCTAAATTCTCAGCAAGCAATAAACAGTATTATACTTCAATTAAGTTATTGAAACTTAAAGGAGCATGAATAAGAAAATACTGTGAACTAAGTGCATCTGAAATGAAACAACTTTTAAAAAGGGTTGGCAAACAATTCTGAACACCATTATATAAAACCACAGTAGTAAAATAAATTTAGAAATTAATAATTGTAAACAAAATATCTTGGAGTGCAGCAAATAAGAGTTTGCATTTGTTATAATCAACATTTACTAGTTTACGGCAAAAAGAAATATCTTGGCAGATGGCAACACCACTGTACATCACAAATATGAAATGTAGTTAGTAATATTTACATTTCAGTATTCACAATTCCTTACTATCTTGTTCAGATTTATTCCTCTCTGAATTTAGGGACTTCAATTTAAAACCCAGTTTTAACAAAATTTATGTGACTTAAAGCATTTAAATTAGAAGCAGGTGTCTAAAACAAATGAAGAGTTTTAACCTAACACATTTTTCCCTACTATTGGTCATGTAAGTGGATCTGATTTTCACTGGGTGGCTGCCCAAGGGAGGCCTCAACTGTTTCTGGGAACATTGCAGGATCTGACAAGAACATTCATAGTCAGAGAGGATGTGGCACACAGTGTAGTAGCAGAGATTTCTTCCTCACTTCTGGAGATCCCTTAATATGCTTGTTTGATTGATTAATAAGTGATTAACCTTGTGTCTTACTGAAACTCCTTCCTGGTTTTCACTGAAGTATTAGTATACTTAAACTGTTTTTTCTGTAATGTCAGCAAAATCTGAAGTAGTGAATAAGAGTTGCCTCAGATATTTCAGTAGACAAGAGACGACAGGACATGGGACACTTTTTTACTTATTATATAGAGCTGTTATGACATTAAAAAAAACTTCATTATTTTTCTCTTAAGAAGTTATCTTGCAGACAAAATTTCAAGAATTCTTATAAATAATGCATTTAAATATTTTATTTGAATCACTTCGAGATTTGCAATTAGATACAAGTATCTGATAAAGTCATTTTAATTTAAAAAGACAAGAGGCATAAAATCTTTATTCCACCAAGGTCATGCCATATTTATTACTTAGATTCACGTTATATATCTGAATTCCACAATATAGCAGAAATAACCACAAGATACATAAAAACTGGTGTGACATGAAATGCGTATTTCAAATCAATATGCAGAAACTTCAAAAACACAGTAAGAGATTAAATATCTTTATTAGTATTTTCATAGATTTAAAAAAAAAAAAAAAAGAAAATCTTGTGGTTTACATGGAAGAGGAGTTAAAATATTTTCTACCATGTTTCTTCTAGAAATATAAATATGAAATATGAAGGAGATGATCAGGTCTGCTTCCTGAGAAAAGAACACAATTCTCTGCTCCATTAAAATATTATTTTAAAAAAGAAAATAAAGTATTCAACAAGATATGTTAATATAGTATGAAATTTTAATTCCTCTTTCTCCTTCTTAAGGTTATATGGAAATATTGCAGTCATCTGAGCATTGTGTTCCTGTGAAACATATCACTCATGTCAAAAAGATAAAACATTATAATGTGCAATTGGCATCCAAGTGAAATGTAAATTCTATTGAGAGCTTTTATCTTTTTTCAGGTTATTGAAATATTCAATATTCCTTAATAAATTTCACTTAGGCATAGACTTGAACTAGAAATCATAGGCTAAAGTCACGATTCATGGACTTCTACCAAAAATCATGAAACTATTTTTTTCATTGTCTCCTAACTTAATAATTTAAAAGATAAGCTTCTGATTTAGAGTCTTACTTTTCATGCTTTGAAAATACTTTTTTCTTTTTAATAATTGCACTGTCCCTGTATTTCCACTGCATTTGAAACTGGGGATATTTGTTATTTCAATGAATTAAAATGGGGTTTGAATCTCCTTATATATAATTTGAACTACTGACACTATTAGAAGAAATTTGCCTGCAAATTTAGGCAAATTAGGAATGCAAGTGTAGGGCCTAAATGTAGTTTCTGTGGATTTCCAGGGCAACTCAGTTTATGTAAGCCCCTGGGGCCTCTTTAGATCATTGGAAAGATCTATGGGTATAGAATATTCAAAGGGGTAAATTTTAATGTGAAAAAAACAAGTTTCTTTCAGGGAACATCTAGATTGTGGGTCTTTGTCTGAGTTTCTCTTTCTGCCGACAATCAACCAAAGGCTATGGATATTATATTTTTGTATTTTCTCGGAGACATTGCTTTCAGTAGGGATATTGGGAAAAAAAAATAAAATATTAGAGGTGAATCAGGAAGGTTGGAGCCAGGTAGCTTGTTAAGCCCTTCAGATTCTACTCTTTCAAGGTTGCAACTGTGGGTCAAAATGCTCCAAAGGGAAAAGTTGTGGAAGAATCATGTCCTGAATGTGGGAAATATTTTAAATACTGTTTCATGATTGTAAGGCTTTCAGCTTCTGTACTTTTCCTCCTCAAGTACAGTAGACAATTCCAAGTTTTTCCCTTTCTACTTTTTTTCATTTCATGAATTACAGAAAGTGAAAAACTCTAATATGTCATGAGCATCAGTGATTTAAATTAAATTGAATAAAACTCCCATAAGGAAAGAACCTACATCAGGGTTGACTAGACTGATTATTCCAGAATTTGATCTGTGAACCTAGAGCTCCCCAATCCAAAATCTGTTGGTGTGGAAGGAAAAAGTTAAAAATAAATAAGTTTTAATTTCATTTTTATCATTACTGTACATTTAGTTGTTCCATTTTACCATACCAAAAAATATATTTAATGTATACAACATCTGTGGAAGTCATCAAATTTTCTGTCTTGGGACCAGCTTAGAAAAATCCATACAGAGAAATATTTTGTTTTTAATGGATTTTGATGCACTCCTGGGCTCAATTCAGAGTGTAATTTGTAAAATATATGTGGTTTCAAAGTTTTGGTGCATCAGTTCTCTGATGGTGTGATATGCCATCTTTTGCCACCTCTCAATTTGTGAAATATTAGTAACACGAATCTTAGATCTTGAGAATTTTGTCAGAATTAGCTGAATAAGAATTTTGTAGAGGTATGATGCCATACAATAAAAGCTTTCGTAGCACTATGAATGTGTCCAGATCTGGTGTCTATTATTGGAACCCTATCTCCCATCAGTTTCTGAGCCCAGCATGTGCTCCAGCAATGGCTAGACTTCAGTATCAATTTCTATAGCACTACTGAATGACTCTTCTACCTGGTTTAGTTTTTTTTTTTTTTTGCTTCTGCAAAATTTATACCTATTGGGTTTTGGACTTGCCACACATTGAAGGCACAGTGCGACATATTTTCTACATTTCTTTTATCACTGATGAATATGGACCATGACTTTCTTCCTCCTGCATATTTATTGCAGGTTCTGTATCGTGCTAGAAATTTGCATTTTGCCCCTTTCATGTATAAGCACATTATAATTTTTTTCCCTGAAAAAGTAGCTATAATTTTATGATGATCATGATTTTTTTAAAATTTCTAATTTGTGATTCTCATAGCATTAGCTTTTAAATCAGTGACATGGAGAGAACCAGGATATGATATTAATATCCAACTTTCTCTTACAAAAGATAGAATGGAGGAAGCATTGACATTTTCATTTGATATCAACATTCTTAACTTAAAATGCACAGTACAGGAATATTAGTTATCTTACTGTTGTTTTTGTGGAATTTTTGTAATTACAAGGGAAACATGATGCATTAGTGGGATATTTTAAAACACTTTTGCTAATTACATATTTATACACAGTGATTTCTGTATCCCTTAGGCTTTAATTAGTTTCTCTGGTATTACTTGCAAGTTTTTAATAAGATACTGAACTTGCTGAAGCTTCTACTGGATATTATTTTCTAAGTAAATGTTTGACCTCTTTTTCCCCCCAGAAAAGTAAAAATAAGCATAAGTAGAAAAGTATCTCACTTTCTTGACTGTTGTTTATTTTGCAGAAGGATAATTTGGAGGTGATTTCCAATGAGTCCAATACTGTTTTGAAATGAGTCCAAGAGATTTACTTCTTTACATCAGTCCCACCCAGCTGATAGTATGCAATTGTTTTCCTGTAGTGCAGATTTGCATTTCCGTAGGAGAAATCTATCACTGAGATGGTATTCTTCCTGTCACATCTGGTTGAGACTGAGAAATCAGTGAGAAGACTGCTGTGCACTTTGCCAGAGGAAAAATGTTAAAATCAAGTGTTTTCCGTATTATCTTCTACAGCCATATCTATATTCTTCAGCTAATTTTTATCTCAAATCACAAAAGATGTTATTTTAAATTCAGGATGTTAAAAGAAGAAAAAAGAAAGCAGAAAGAGAAAGAAGAAAAAGAAAGAGGAAAAAGAAAAGGAAAAGGAAAAGGGAAAGAAAAAAAGTTACTGATTATGGTGTCGTAAGGCTTTTTTTTTAGCAAGAGAACTGATTTATTTCTGTTCTTCCTCCCACCTCCAGAAGTCTTCTCTGTTTCAGTGACAATTTGCTGTCCCTTAATTGTGAACAAAGATATTAATAGCTGTAATAAAGTAGTTTATTAAAATTATATGAGGATATCCTATTAAAAAAAAGTTTACCTTTAACCCGAATTAATTCAGTGGTTTGGTTAAACGTGGTCCATAAAAACACATACACTAAGACCACTTAAACTGATTTGATGAATTATCAATGAAATTGTCCTCTCTAGACAAAAACTTCTCAGTCTGTTTTCATTGTTGTCTGACTCATTTCCCCCCTCCTCTCTCCAAATAGAAATTTAACCCTTTCTTAACTATTTTTTTTTTCTCTCTGAGGGACCACCAGCTTGTCTCGTGTTCAGGTATGTTCTGTGACATGTCCATTGTCGAGCTGCCTGAAGCCAGCTGTGACCGACCTGGAGAAGTTCCTGGCATCCTCTCACACAAGTCTCTCTTGCTACCAACCCATAGCTCCTTCAGGAAATGGTCTGCACCAACTTTAGTTTTTAGTTGACTACTAAGAAGAGGCAAAAGTGTAGGTGTTTGAATACTTAAATATCAAAAATATGTAGGAATGTATCATTATACTTGTTTCATCTATAAAGATTGATCCAACATGAGCAATTAAATGTTCAGGCCTCCAACTACTTGAGCTCCCCAGGTGATCCACTGAATCCTAAGAGAGCCATTTGAGTGTATCTACTGACCTGAGCAGTCTGAGAATTCTACTAAAGATTAGTCACCTTAATATTTGACTACTGTTAGGATAAATAAGTTCCTCCATTCTCCCCTTAAAATATCTTCCTCAAATTAAATTGTGTCCTCATTACAGAATTCTTTTTTTTTCTCTATTCTCTTAGAACAAGAAAATGTATCTCAGAGAATACACATATTATTTTGTGGGTTTTGATCACTGTTGGCAATAATTAATAACAGCAGGAATTTATGGGGAGAAACATTTCACAGTTGTGCAATAAATGGTATACTGATCACACATACACCCCTTACTGCAAATTTACTTTGGGACAGAATATCTAAACGTACTGTTGAGGGCATCTTTTATAGTTGTGTATCATTTTCTTACATATAGTTATGTATCATTAGGAGATCACTTTTCAAAATGTAATCTTTATGATTTTTCTCTGAGCTTCAGAGCTGTCAATAAAGCCCCCAGAATGCATTTGCATTATTTTCTCTTTTAAAATATAAATCTCTGATAAATATTACTGTGTTTCTTTTTCCCTTTTTTTCCCCCTAGCAACTCTAAGGTGGCAAATAACTGATGCTCTCTGCTAATTTCATTTCAAAGCAGCATAAACTTTCTCTGTTTCATTACTAATTCTTCTGGGTGTGCATTTCTTATCTTTTATTAATCACAAATAACTTTCTTAGATTTACAGCTTTGTAATTGGTCTCCAAGTAATATATTCAGGTGGATTTGAAAATGGGTATGGAAACACAAGAGAGCTATGTATTTAAAAACTATTGAATATCTGGCTTCTGCATTCTCAGTGTTTGGTCTCCTTCTCTGCAAATTCTTATGTATTTTGTACATGACATATAAAGTGGTAGAGAGATTTAAACTCAACATTCAAGACAGCCAAGGGAGACATATTGTTAGGCAACGTTTCTGGAAAAATAATTAATTTTAAGGAAAATACTTATGTACATAAAACAAAAATGTCTGAATCAAAATTCATCCATATTCTCTCTTCCTGTAAAGGAAAATACTGTAAAGGAAACCTCATTGATTTTTTTGGTTTTGGCAGTAATGCAAAACCACAAATGGTGCTGGAAATTCTTAAGTGTACCTTGGGAGTTATATGTAGTGTATTCCCATTCCTTTTGCAGTACATAATTAATTATTGTCAGAAAAAATTGATCAGGATTCTGGTTTAATTTCTGCATGGTTCTTTTTGTTTATGTGTGCTCTTTAAAGAGTCAAAAATCAAATTTCTTAAGCATTAGCTGAGATGTTCAGTTTTATCCACACTCCCCAGAGGGAGTGGGGGAAGTTATAATTCATTGTAGGTGACGCACAAATAGAATACTATTAATTTCTTGTAATTTTAACTATCTTAGAGTTATGCAGATTGTCTAGTTGTGTAAGTTCCTTCCATAATCAGTTGGGAGAGACAAGTACGTCCAGAAGATTTTAGCTAATCACCTGAAATACCTAGTGTAAAAATCTCTTTGTGACGATTTGCTTTTCAGATACACCTAGATTTACACTTTATTCTCAAGCATCTGATAAAATCTGCCAAAGACAAACTATCAGGAAGCAGGTCATATTTTATTGCTATTGTAGCATTTAAAAATGTTTTAGCCAAAGCAATAAAATTAACTTTTCCCTTGTTTTTTTTCTTTTTCCCTGAAAGAACATTACTCTTAATTAAATGTTAAATAAGCTATGGATTGCCTCTGCTCTCTGGGAACAACAATAACAAAAAAAAACCAAAAACCCAAAAACAACAACAACAACAACAACAACAACAACAACAACAACAACAAAAAAAAAAAAAAAAAAAAAAGAATGAGACTAAGACAAACTGAAAGCGAGCAGGCCACAGATTTTTTTTTCTTGTGAATAGTCAGGTGTTCCTTCAATAAACCAGAGGACATACATTAAGAAGAAACAGCCTTTGTTTCTTTATTCCATCATCCAAAATATTATATATAGTTTGTCATATCTGAAGAATATTTACCAACATTTCTTTCAAAGATCATAAGGAGTCAAAACTCCCTAAACCATTTACTGATTTATTTGCTAGTCTTCTCACTTAGAATTTTCATCTCTTGGTGCCTATCATAAATTTTGGCATCTCCAACAGAAGCATATTTTAATGAACCAATTTCTGCAAGCAGTTTAAAATAAGTACTTAATGCATAGTGTAGCTTTTCACTTAATGGCTTCTGGGAAAAGTCATTACTTCCTTTTGATGCAACTGAGTTTAATATGTAGTCAAATGACTAGCACAAAATTTTTACAGTGAGTAGACCTGACACATTCATCTCATTCTCCTTCGTAATATAAACTGGCATTTTTCCATATTTGATACTTTTAATTCTCTAAGACTACTAAAAGTATTTATTTTAAATATCTACCTTATATATTCAAATCTGAATCCTTCCTTTCTTCCTAGCAGAAAAAAATATTTCTGGTTTGTTCAGCTTTTTTACCTTGATGGAAATGCACCAACCATCTTACCAGGTTTATTTTCATGAGTATTTGGCACTGTTGAATTAATGCAGTAGAAAACCCAGAAGTGAACCTAGACATGAAGAGATGATAAAGCAGTGAATAAAAGCAACTAAATTATTCTCTTGTCAATGTAAGACAGTGAAAATATGAAGTGGCAGGCACAGACCATTATGGCATTGTCATATATAATTGCTTGCAGGAAATACATAATTTTTAAATATCAAAAGTTCCCCCTAATTGACTTAAACAGGCTAAAGACAAGGGTAAGGATTCTGACCAGCTTGTTTGTTTATTTTTTTTTGTTGTTTTTTTTTAACCTGTTTCACACAATACACACCCGAAAACTAATATTGTCTGTTGCAGTCTTTTTCACCAACTGATCAGCTGCCAGATCCTCAAATCCAGCCACTGGCTCACTTCTTTGCAAAAGGATGAGAGAAGTAGCTGAAAAAGTTCATGGGGTAGCATAAAGATAGAAAGATCATTTACCAATTTCCATCACAGGCAACACAGATTTGACATGGGGGGAAAAACATTAATGTCAATTAACATAGAGTTGGGTGGTGAGAAAAAAAAGACAAGAAATTAAAACACCTTCCTGTCACCCTCACCCGTTTTATGGAGCTTTACTCATTTTTTCCCATGTCCTCAATCTCCTTCTCTGCTTCTGCTGCTTCCCAAGTAGCATATGAAGGATAAGAGATGCTGGATTATGGTTAGTTTGTAACATTTCCTCTCTGTCCTTCCTTCCTCCTCCTACTTTCCCCTTGCTCTGAGGTGGGTCCTTCCAACGGATTGCAGTCTTTTGGGATGAGTCCTCTCTGTCATGGGTTCTCTGCATGGACTGCAGTTACTGTCAGAAATTTGCTCCAGAATGGGCTCTTCACGGACTATAGTATGGTTATTTCTTTCGGTGTGGTCCTCTCCATGCATTGGAGAGAAATACCTGCTCCACTTTGGTCCTCTCCGTGGGCTGCTGGAGAATATCTACATTTCTCAGAGTGCCTCCACTCTCTCCTTTTTCTCTTACCTTGCTGTTCATAGGGTTGTTTCTCTGGCTGCTGAACAGCATTTTTCCTTTTTTTTTAGTTGCACTGTAATAGAAATGTGCCAGCTTGACTGTGACATTCAGTTGTGCCATGCAGTGGGTCCATTGGAGCCCTTTGGAACTGCCTGTGTTTAGCACTGATCATGTCCTGACCTCTTCTCAAAAAAACTCTCTCCAGTTACTAAAACCTTGCTATATAATGTAAACCAAATACATCAAAATATTGACAAATATTTTTCTATCACACAAGAAAATGCTCTCTGTATAATGGAAAACCTGTACTGGAACAGTGTTCAGCTCTACCAAATAGTGTATTTGGAAAACCTAATCTTAGCTTTCATTGTCAACTACACACTGCAACCTCATGGCCACTAAAGACCACTGAAGAGAAACAGAAGATAACCCAACATCCTGGTCCTATAAAACCTCTGAAAACTGTGCACTTCTAATGAAGAGAAAGGAAATTAAGTACTACAGACAGGTGGTACACACTGTTCAGGCATGTACAGAAGAAACATCAGCTTTGAATTCATGAAATTAAAAGGCTATTCTTAATTTGAAATTATAAGGCTAAATAAATTTTGACTCATTAGACAAAGTGAAATTACTTGAATTGTTTTTAAACACTATCTGATAGATAGGCATATTTATGAAGAGAAGACTGTACACTATATGACAATAATAATTTCCTGGTGAAAGCACCCAGAGATGTAATTTACTAAGTTAATGTGAAAAATACTCAGCTTCTAATTAATATTACTGCTTAGATAACTAGGCAAATAAGATCACACAAATAACCAAAATTTTTATATATCATTTTGTTCTTGTATTTTCTGTTGTGCACTCTCTTCATCTGCATCTGTCACAGGTCACAGATTCTTAGTGTTTATAACGCTAGAATTTCCTTTTTAAATGTGAAATTTTCATTTGAGCATGAGTAGCAACTTCCTGATGTTTAACCTTTAATCCTTTGCTCTTTTCATTCCAGTCACCTAGCAAATACAGTAGGCATTTTTGTTCTACTGCTGAGTAAAACATACTTTCTGACATATCAAACTTGTTTTTTCAAATTTGTCCATTAGTGGTCTGAATCTAACAACCGTGCAACACATTGACTCATTTCACTTCCTTAAATATCAGATCTGTCTGCCTTATTATTTACAAATTATAATTTCACAATAAAGAAAACATGACACAAGTGTTTGCAGTCTGCAAAATTTGCAGTCAAATTCCATCGCTCTTCAGTAAATACTTTGTCTTCCAGAAAAGAAAATAATTGTAAGTGGTACTCTTTCTGAGGTAGAAAGTAATGTAATTGCACCAATTGAATATGAATAGGATAAACTACAAGACCCCATTCCAATACATTTTTTTCTTCTTACATGTTTTTATAGGATTTACAAATCCTGTCCAGTAAAGGACTGAATTAAGTGTTCAGAATGTTGCTCCAAATTTAAAAGTATTGTCAAAATTGTCTTATATATTACTAATGAAGAATTAATCCTCTTACAATGGGTCAATACTTTCAAGTATTCTAATGCTCAGTAAAATGCCAAATAAAATTAATAGAAGGTAGGGCATTAGTAGTAGTAATAGCAGCAGTAGTAGTAGTATTAATCATCATCATATCTTCATTGTCTTTATCATCATTATCATTGGTACTGTTATTATATGAAGAACAAATCCACCTAGATGACGTATTTAAAATAAGGAACCTTTGTAGGGTTTAAGGTTTTCTTGTTTATCATATGGACAATTTAGCCTCCTTAGAATATTTTTATTCTCAGACTATGACAATGATTTTTCATATATCACAAAAAAAATTATGCTGAAAGAACAAGTAAAAAATTACAAAATCATGAAATCAAAGAAGAATGGAATCTAGTCCACCCTCCCCTACAATAATCAGGGAAATTTTCCACTAGACCAGGTTGCTCAAAGCTCTATCCAACCTGGCCTTGAAAACTTCCAGTAATAGGGCATCCCAAACTTCTCTGGGCTACCTGTTCCAATGTTTCACCATACTTATGGTAAAATATTTCTTTCTTATGTCTACTCTCAATCAACCTTCTTTGAGTTTCAATCTGTTATCCCTTGTTCTACCACTATCGGTCCCTCTAAAACTTATTTATTCCCTATTATTCTTATAAGCCCACTTTAGGCACTGGGAGGCTGCTCTTATGTCTCCCTGGAGCCTTCTCTTCTCTAGCTTTCATAAGTCAAATTTTCTCAACCTTTTTTCACAGGAGGATGACTAGAGGATGGGCTGGCACCCTATGTATAGAGCAGGAGTCGGGCAGGTGGAAGATACCGATGACAAGGTCTCTAAGTGCCTTGAATTTACACTCTTAATATAAGCTGAAGCCTGTGACAGTGCATCTGTTTTCTTCTCATTTTCAGATGGATCAATAGATAGACAGGAAGATAATAGATAGACAGAAAAGACATCTATTGTATGTGCAAATCCCATCACTATTTTGCTGTCATTTTTGTCTTATGCACTATTAAACCGAGCAATAACTTCTTAACCCTGATTGGTTTGAAGACAAATCCTGAAAGCAAACTCCACTTGTTAGAAAATCAAAGACTTGAGGAATATCAGAAAACAATTTCACCCTCTTTGCAGAATGAGATGTATCATTTTCAACAGCACATAGTGCTGTCATACAAATGTTTGAGAAATGTAAGCTTATAATGAACAGTGAGAAAAAGAGAAATACCTTCCATTAAGAAGATACCACCATTCCAGAACACTGTTGATCATCTTTATCAGATACGAGACCTTCTGTCAAAATGTTGCTGTTTCTACTGAAAATCTTTCAAAGTTCTTGGTACTTTTATTCATGTGTCTGCTTAAATTGTCTCCAGTCTTTAGTCAAGGGATGGACCAGCTATAGTTGTGATTTTTTTTAAACTTGGATCAATTTGGCATGCACAACTGTTATGTTCTTTGGAAGAATTGCAAATGCTGGTGCAATCTAACTTACCCCTTTATAATGGAGAACTTTATTGCACTTGCTAAGACAAAATTCTCATTTATATCCTGAAACAAGGGAGAGCTGACAAAGTGTCAGCAAAAGAAGGCAATGATAAAATTATAAAATAAAGATAATTACATCTGGCAGCACATGAAAGGAAATAAAGAATTACAAAATAACTCAGGATGATAGGTAAAATTGGAGTTCATCTAGGACTGTAGAAATAGTGTTTAGTGCTAGCTAAATGTTAGTCAGTTTAATGATACTGGAAAACAAATGACAGATTTAATTAAGGAATGAATTAACAAAGGTGCTTAACTTGAAAAACAAGATAATTATTTATTGGAGTCTATTTTGAGAGAGTATTTTACAAAAGAATTTAGATAAATACAAAAAAGAATAACAGGAAAAAAATTCTATGTGATTTCCTTAGGTTAAGAAAACCTAAAATTAAAGGATCAAAATATGAAGAAATTCCATCTTGTAAGATAATTATCATAAAGAAGAAGAGAGTAAATCTTTTCCATCCACTGGAAAGCAACAAGAAAATCCCTTAATATGCAGCACACGATATTAAGATGTTAGGACTCTATTTAGCCAGTTTCACAAATACATAGGTAATTAAAATATTATATAAGTTCATTTAAGAAATTAATGCTCCTTATAACCCTATTCAACTAAGAAGTGAATTATATGGATTAGAATAAAGAAATTTTAAAATGGCTATTTATAAACACAGCTATATTTCCCTGAATTTCAGCTGTCTGGAAGGCAATACTGCAAGAGAATTGCATAAAATTTCTTGAGACTAAGTGAAAAATACGTTTAAATGGGCAAAATTAACTTTATAAGAGAACTTTTTGTCTCTGTTACCTAAAGATAACTGCTTCCTTTATGGTATATATATTTTTTTTCTCTCTGTTTATTTTTAATTGTAGTATTTGTTAGTTTGCAGATTAATATTACAGAACAAACGGAAGACAAAGTAATTTTAAAATTTGTGTTCCACTTCTCAGACATTCTAAACTGGTAAATTTAGAAATATCTTCATTTGGGCTTGATCACAGGATCCTGATTTTCAGTAGACCCATTAAAAATCAGTATCCATAAAATAAGATCATGCAGTAGTTGCAACTTCTTTTCTGGAGTTTGTTTTGGCTAACTGTATGTATCTAATTGATGATTCCATGTTCCCTAATGTTGCATTTATATTATTTATTTGAAATCACAGTACTGAAAACTGGGGGGTTTTGGGGTTTTTTTAAGTTTCTGTTACTATTCTGATATGAAGTACTTCTCCTAATCAGAAACAAGAGCAAAGTCTTTGTATTTTATTTCTAATAGCCCAATTTTCCAAGAAAATTAAAAGCCAAAGAGAGTGTTCTGATTTCATGGCTATTTTCATTAATTTTAAAAGATTCTTTGATACTGTTTTCTTTCTAAATATTTGTTGCAAAGTCAGTGAAGGCAGGCACTACTAAAAATTTCTAACTGAAAATAAAGACCTATTATATTTCCAGGTCTTTATTGAAGTTGAGTAAATGTTCTGCATAACTACCATCTACTGAATTGGCAGCTCAGTCTAGACCACTTTAGATGTTCAAATTCCATAAAAGTTATCTGAATCTTAGCCAGTGCCCCCAAGCAACTCATAGAAGTCAGAACTGGGAGATAAGATTAAATAAACAAATTTTCCACAGATGAAACCATGCTTCTACTTTTTTATTCAGATTTTCATCCTCCCTAAGAAAATTATCAGCAACTCTTTGGCACATGAATTATTAAATAACTTTTAATAAAAACTAGATTATTTTGCTCATATATAGTTTAACGTTTTTTTTAATTTAAAAACTTGTTTCCACATATATAACTTTTTTTTACTTTACTGGAATAAAGAAAAATATACTTAAAATCTTAGCCATAATATTTAAGCGAATTTTTTTAAGCAGAGGATATACAATGGGCAGTTGGATGAAAGGATAAAAGAGCTGCCTTTGTACCTTTGATACAGCAGAATAATTTCATAGCTTGACTTGCATTATAATGGGGCAATGTGAGAGAAAAAGTATTTTGTTTTCTACCCGATGGCAATGACCTTTTATGGAAAGCAAAATTCATATGCCACAGGTTTCAGCCTGAAGACGTTTATTTTAATTGTGAGGGAACACAGAGCTAGGAGTTCATTGTCAATTTAATCAGTGACTCGATAGCTGATTTGTCCAAGCTGCTACCAGAGTTGAACAAGGAGAAACCCAATCACACCAAGGCATGTATGGCAGTCTTCTGAGACTCAGTGTTCTATTTTAGTGGAAAGCCTCTAAGTAGTAATGGAAACATCACATTTACTCAGTCATACCTTGCAATGCTGCTTGCTATTCATAGCTAAGCAGAATTGATCCTTGTTCATAATTGTAGGTGTAGAAAAAGAGATTACAGGCAACCTTGCCCCTGATAAGTGACAGCTGTACTGATTACCTAAGAATAGCCTTTCCCTTAATGGGTCTCAGCTGTGATTAATAAAAATAAGTGAGATAAAAGGGGTGCATGCCGTTGTCTTGGAAGCCCAGGATCTAGAAGAGGTAAAAGAGCCTTGGTAGATTGATGGTACTGGAGGAATGCTGTGAGGTCAGTCTGGGTCTGCAGTCAGACCCTGCAGTGAGTGTTTGCAGTCAGTCAAGTGAGGCAAAAGCTTGTGGTCAGAGTCTGCAAACTAATACTTGTAGTCATATTCCAGCAAGAAATAACCTGCCTTCAAAGTCTGCTAAGGAAACCTATGGTGAGAGTTTGCTGCAGTAGAAGTCTGTGATTAGTTGGAGTCAGGATGGCTAATCCATAGTAGGGATAAACTGTGGCCCTTTTTGTGCTAGTAACTGAAAGTCTGTGCCTTGGCTCATTTCTACCCCTAATGAGAGATCAGCTGCAGCAGATAATAAGAGCAATCATCAGATCTAGAGAATGAGAATATGGGACTGTTTCTGGGGGAGTTTTTAACATTGTTAGTATTTCTGTATCTGGTGTTACTTATGAGTGTTGTAGGCTTCTTACTATCAGTCTATAAGTCTACCCAGATACATTTACTAAAGAGACTTACAGTTACTTAATTAAAATAAGAGTGTCTCAAGCTCTAGAAATACTTTAGTATTTTTTACTACTTCAGTGAAAATTTCATTATTAAAAAATAATTATAGAATTAATATTCCTCATGGTTTTTGGTAAATTTAAATCACCTGGAGTGTAGGAGAGGCCTTAAATAACCTGTTCACATCCTCTGAAGCTGTCAGATTAGTGGCTTTCATAAATGCAAAATTTTGTCAAAGTGGATCAAGTAAGTAAGCAAGAAAAAGGACAAGAATTTTTTTTCTGTTTTGCAGGATACTGTTGAACAAACAAATTATATTAAATATTGGAAAAAAAGCAGTAGGTATATATTTTATGGTAAATGTCGTTTGGTCAGATGTTTTTTAGGGGGGTGGGTTTTTTATTTTGGCCACAAAGTCTGCAGAAATAATAATTTTTAAATAGGGAAAATACACCTGGCATTACTTTTAGATGCATATAATTCTAGTTAGAAAACAGTGTGAGACGTCCAGGAAAAAAAAATTAGAGGAATGTTGTGAACCATAAATATATACATGCATATTTGCTTTTTGTCACTTGAGAAAAGACCAATGTGAATGTGGTATAATTCCGAGGGGTATTTTTACAGTCTCAGAGCTATAAGCTAATGATCCATGAGTGACAGAGCCAGGCTGTTATTGTTCATGATGAAATGGCCTACTCAATAAGTAACTTGTAGTTATTTACCTGGTAGGGCAGGTTACCTGCCCTAGTAAGTAACTTCCTATATCGAAAACATACCAGGTTGAGTTTACGGTTTTTAATATTAATCTCTCTAAATTTTGACTAATCTATAAAATGAACACAGGTATTTTTAAAGCAATGTTCGTTATTATTGAAGGAATGCTATCCTCTTTCAGAGGTTTCATTAATTGATTAGAAACTTTTTTTATATCAATAATTTAAACATCTAAAGAAAGTAGACTGAAATATTTAAGGCAATTGAATTTAAACTTCTAATGTCATCAGCTCAAACTTATTTGTTGCTTAAATAAAGAGATGGAAAATAAGCTTCTTGCTCTTAGAGAAGTAAGTCTCTCAAATATTGAGATATGCTCTCAATGCAGAAAGGAGGTGTGTCAGTGCCAATACTGTAACTACATGTTCCAGACTGCATTCACGATTGTGCTTTTTCTTTTTCCACTGAGTTTTTAATCTTTGTTTGTATTCAGTAATACAGACTAAACATGAAACATTGCCAGCATGGATTTCTTTGTTAATACAAAAAGGATGCAAATCCAATCTGACAGAAAAAAATTGAATTAATTTTTCCTACTACCTGGATCGGGGTTTTAATTATCATATTATGAAACATGTTTGCTGTTGTCCTTTGCCAGCAAGTCCAGAGAGTTCATTGTGTAGATCCAAAAATCTTGGTACAACCCTTGATTCAATGAACAGTTTTAGTTTTTGAATCACTGCTTCAGAGACTTTAAACTTTCAGGGTTGCGTAGTAAAGCTGATGGTTTTCATCTGCTCCTTTTTCAAAAAAGAATAATGGATCAAAACCTAAAATAAGATACCTTGTATGGCTAAAAGTGGAAGAATGCTGAAGATATAGGCCAAGGAGATCAGTGCAGTGATAACCCAGACATAGCTTATTCTAAAACCCTTCATGCTTTAAATTTAATATTTCACTTTGTGGAACGTTGTTATTTATGTTGCTATGGTCTGTTTAATACAGACTTCAGAAACTCATTAAATTCATCATTAAGTATACAGCATTTATTTAGTTAAAGCATCTACCTAAGTCAAAAATCAAGTGTGAATTTAAACTTCAATTAATGGAGAAACTAGAATTCTTTGTTGGTTATGTTTTTATTTTGTAGGTTTTCATCATGTATAGCAATTGGTGTTCTATCCTCATGGAAGGACAAGACACACTTTCCAACAAAGCATTGTACATAACTTGCAGGAAGCAAATCTGCATGAATCCTTAATTGCTAACATCTATTTGTCATTCTTGTAAATCAAATAAGTGCATGGCAGTTTTGGTGTTTTGGTGGTTTTTTTGACATTTATATGAACATTTAAACTATCGAGATTTGGGGATGTTCTTTCAATACAAACTAAAAAAAATTATAAGGTCACAAGCTTGAAGACTAATTTTAACAGTTGTTTTTTTTTTTAAAATTCTCAAGTGATATTTATGACAAGCAATTAATAAAATTTTTCTAAAGCATTCTAGTATCATCAACTTCTCCCAATTCTCTTCTTAAAAATGTATGGTCTTATTAATCTATCCTTGATAAAGTTTTAATATTGCAGAGGATACAGAGCAAATAATTGTACTTCATTGCACCTGATATTTTTCGTTGAGTTATGCCAAAAGGGTACAAAAAATTTACTTGAACCAACTTACTATAATGACAGATTTCTGTTCTTAATAATAAAACAACAGTTTCACACATGTTTATAAACATGCTCCATTTCATTAAAGGTAAATGAAAATTTTAATTTTCATTACTTGCAAAAAGTTTGGGTATTTTTGTTCCAAAATTGATTGAAATTTGGTGAGTATATGCTTTCTGATTTTGTACAGCACAGATTGGCTCATCCAGAGAATACAGTATATTATGATCTTTTCCACAGTTAATTTAATATGTCAAGTGGTTTGGATTAGCCTGTATCCATTTCCATTTAAGTCAGTACAAATCTAAACTGCATTTATGTGTTCAGAAATGTTAATTTTTATCTGATATCCTGTTCTCTTTGTGGAGAAAACTTGCTGTCCAGGCACCTGTAGCCAATATACACCGCATGTGAACAGCAGGAGTGCAGACATGGAAAATAGACCTGTAGCACTGACAGATCTTGGAGGCAGATAAAACACGATTTCCATAGGTATACATAAAGAGAGGAGGAGCAGGGCAGAGACAGTAAGATGTCAATCTTAGATTTAAATTGTTTAAGACATGTTTGGTCAGCAGGGAAAAACTTGCATGTTTCATTGCAGGTTAAATTGTTGCCAAAAGAAGTATTTCTTTTATTTGAGTAATCTGTAAATTTTTAACAAGTTAAAACCAAACTCAGCTGAGAAGTTGCTCTGTTGACTTTACATTAGATTGCCACCATTTTTGGATGTGGTTTTATGTTGTTTACACCTCTCAAAGGCTGCAAATTTTGTTATGATGTACGTATTTTTCACCACTGAAGCAGAAGAGAAAATAGAAGCTTCATGCAATCAAAAAAATCAGGGCATTCTTCAGCAGTACTCTTGTTCCTTTTGCAACAGAAATGCAAGCATACATAAGGCACAATAGAAAAAAAGCAAAAAGCCCTTAATGTAGTCCATAATTCATTGCCACAATCAAAATACTTATTTCTTTTATAAGCAATTGCTAGCCCTTTTCACAGTTGACTATTATTTTATGCAGGCAATTATAGAGGCACAAGGACGTACTGAGACTGAAAAGAAAATTTTCACACATAAACCCTAAAATACATTTAATTACCAAAAATGGCAGGTAAGAAATTTGAGGTGTCATTACTGTTTGTTATATAGAAAGTTATTAAATCCTAGGTTTACAAAGTTGGGGTTTTTTTAGATAAATTGATTGCTCACTACATTAATAGAATGACTTTTGATTTCCTGAATAGGGAATTCAGAAAAGGGCTTTTATGCTAAATACTTGTATATTTTCAGACTAAATAGCTCTGGAATGCAAATGTACTTCTAAAAATTGCAAAACAGCTACCTGCACCACCATCCTGCATATTTATTAGTGGAACGGTAAAGCAACATACCATAGTAAAATTATATTTGTATAGTAAAATCTCAAAGTTCTATTTGCAATTTAAATTGCCTTAACTAGAATGTTAAAATTACTTGAACTTTTTCCCTCTCTGATACAATAGTGAATAAAGAGTCATCTATGCTAGACAATTTATATTCACATTTTAACTTTTTTGTGCAAAGGAAAAAGCCTGAAATACTTTTCAAGAAAAGTTTTTACATAGGATAGGAGCTGCCAACATATTTCTTGACATCAGAATCCAATTGGACTTTGTTAGTCAGTCTACCACAAGAAATCATAGTGGATTATACTGTGAGCTGCCTGAGTATTCCCTAACATTCTGCAACTTCTGCCTGTCTCCTCAGTGAAGATGAAGTCTACATCGTACAAAGTGATAAAGCCATTTTGAAAACAGTACCAAATTGGGGTTTAACTTGATCAGAAAAAAATATGGGTGACTCTAATGCAGATATGCAATAATATAGTAATATTTTCTAAAAGTCACATTTCCTCTTAGCAGTTACTTATCTTTAGGCATGGATTCAGATAGGAATGAACTGTCAGACCTGACTGTCTGACAAGAAGGAGGTATTAAAAAAAAAGCTGCTTTTTTTTTTTTTTTTATTCACTACTGACTTCACTGGTGTGTCTGTTATGAATTTTCATTGTAGAGTCCATTATAATTGGAATTCCAGAAATATATCGAGGAATATATTTAAAATAAAATACCACTGTAAGGCTGTAAGTTCAATAGTATAAAGCAGGAAAACTCTTGATTTAATTTGGGCAAATGAACCTATGATTTAACTCTTACTGCTCATGCAGTTTGTTGATTCAAGTTTAATTGCATTCGAACTGCTGCCAATCCAACTCAGATACCATCTTTACTATATACATACTAAGAGATAAGTTCATTCCTCTTGCTCGGAAGCATAGAATTTTGAAAGTCTTTATTATCTCCAGTCAAATATGAGCAAAAAACAAAAATAAGAATGTGTTTCTATGTAATAATTTGATCTTTTTGGGCTCTTTTTAGGTTCTTTGTTCTTGGGCTGCTTTTAAGTTATTAGGCTGCTATTGCAAACAGCCTTAATTCCAGTAAAGTACTGACTAAAAACCTTGAACACAGAATAAATAGAGAAGTCCATGTTTTTTACCACTGAAACAGAAAAGATAATAGAAGCTTCATGAAATCAAAGGCTGATGACATGCCTTTCATTTACAATGATGAAAATAATCAACATAAAATGCTTGAGATACATATTACTGGATTTTTCTTTTCTGACTTTGACTCATGCTAATTTTTAAAAAAGTTACTTTTTTCTCCAATGTTTTAAAATATCAAAAGAAAACAAAAAACAAAAGCAAAAACAAGCCAAAGCAAAAACAAACCAATCATATGAGAAAAAAAAACTGCACAGAATGTTTCTGATTCAAGTTGTGCTGTAATTAATTAGGCCTCAGGCTGACTTCTGTTATACCTGCACAGTTCTTGGAAGAATGTGCTTTATACTACCCCACTTGTCTGCAAAACATGGACCAGCCTGATAACAAATGGAATCAGAAATAAAGAAAAGGATCATACTATTTTCTCCTCTAGTTTTTTTTTCCTCTTCTCTCCTCCCTCCTCTCCTCAGTGTAGCTCTTGACAGTGGGAATAAGGATGAGGTTCATTTCACATATCTTAACTCATCTAGCATAAATCATTCTATTCTTCCCTGAAATTAATGAAGAACTGTTGACAACTCTACAGGTGAGTCATTGCACCTTTCCAGCAGCTTATCTTCATACCAGATGAATCACCTTCCTGATTTCCTCTTTTAAGGGACTACAGAAAATTCTGCTCCAGTTCTTATTTTGTATAAAAAATATTTCTATTTAGATCATATAAGCCCTAGCCAAGCAAGGAATTTCTTAGTGATTTTACTTCCATATTAAGTTATTTACTCCTGTGTTTGCTGCTTAAATGTTACATGGATTAGACAATATCTTTCGTTTGATCATTCAAGATAGGTTTATTACAGATGCTATGTTCTATTTCATATTGATATATAAAATCAACTTCATTTTATTTCATAAGAAATACAAAATAACAGAAGATAAATCCACTAAGAAGTATGCAATGCAAACACAATTTATTTTTCTACTTAGAATTATATGTACCTCAAAATTCAACTCTACTTCTCACTATTATTCACAGAATATGGTTAAATTTCTCAGGATTCACCTGTTCTTTAACAAATCCCTACTAAAAAATTACTTAGCAGTTTTTGAAATGGTTGATTATATAAATGGAAATTTGGTAAATATAAAACCAAAATAAAACTGTAATGCTTTTGGCATATTAGACATGAATTCTTTAAAGATGAAAGAGATAAGTGAATCCAAAATCAGTTTCAAAATGTCTGATTACTTTGTGTGCTGATAAATTGTTTGAAGTATTCCAACTGGACTTGCTAGTGTTTTCCTTCCTTAGGCCAGGGCTTTTTAATTTCATTATAGTCCTGTCAGTCTATTCTTCCAGCCTGTCTAGGTATCTTTTTTGCTTACTCCACTCCCAAGTCTGGAATAATTTGTAAATTATATTTTAAATATTCCCAGCATGGGGAGTACATAGACCTTTTGGAGCAAATGCAGAGGAGGGATTAAAAGGGATGAAACACTCCTGTGAGGAAAAGCTGAGAGAACTGGGACTGTCCTGCCGGGAGAAGAGGTTTTAGGGTGATCCTATTGCAACCCAAAGAGGACCTACAAGATTAGATATTAGGAAGAAATTCATTCCTGTGAGGGCAATGGGGCACAAGAATAAGTTGCCAGAGAAGCTGTGGGTACCCAATCCCTGGAAGTGTTCAGTGCCAGGCTGGATGGGACTTTGAGCAACCAACCTGGTTTCATGGGAGGTGTCCCTGCCTGCAGCAGATGTATTAGAACCAGATGATCATTTATGTCTGTTCTAGCCCAAACCATTCTATTCTCTTATATTTCTATAGTTCAGAAAAGTAAAAGGCTGAAGACAATAAGAATGGTAAAAATCTCAAAATATGGTAGATTTGGATTTTTGCAGGCTTTTATTATTCCTTTATACTAGAAGAGATTCTGGGATTTATTTACTTGTTTTATATTAATTAAAGTTTTATATGATGGCTTGATGCGCAAGTACATTAACAGACTTTAAATACCCAGCTAGATTGTTTGATATATGAATCATATACTTGATATAAAGTATAGAAGAGGTGCAAGCAGAATATATTTTTTCTCCTATTAAAACAAATTAACAAAATAAATCAAAGCAAACAAATCAACATTTATTTGAACATATTTTTAGACAAATTCCGGAAAAGACTAATTCTTGTTTAATTTATCTCAATTTTAAGAATTATAAAGAACTTGCATTGCAATATTTTGCATGCCTACAGTCACACAGCTGGTAACATATTATACATTCTAAAAATACAGACTACCAGTTAGTATTTCCTTCCTTAGCAAAGAGAGAAGTTTGATTAGATTTTTGATCAAATAACATCTTTAAATTCTTTTAATGAAATATGGCACAGCATTCCTGTGATTATGACAAATACTAGAAATAAGCAAGACAAAGACATAACAGCTGGATGCAAACTCAATTAACTCTCTCTCCTCTTTAATGTCATAGATTTTATTTTTGTCTTATGTTTTAACTCATGTACTAATGTCTTCTCAAACTTTGTGTCTTTCACTAGTCTTCATTTACTAGTTCTAAAGAGACAGCTCAAATCATTAATTCCTTTTTAACAGCGATTCAAATAGTCTATTTTAATTTATACAATCCCACCATTATTAGTAAAGGCTAAAGAAAATATTGAAAATCTCATTGAAAATATAATTTTTAAAATAATGACTCTAAAGTTCTATTTTAATTAGTAGATGTTTATGATTATATTTTAATATGTGTCCTGGACAAATTTTATTAATGAAAGACTGTAAAAGGACTCAGATGAGACAATTTCAGTGCTCTTTTTTTCATACATTTTGATATAGACATGAATTCATATTGTAGGAAGTAAGATTCACTTATTTCACTTGTCAGTGAAAGCTAGAATAGATATCTGCTAAAACTTTAATTTTAGCAAAGAAATTTGAAACCTACTCTGACCTCGTGGCCAAATAATGCAGAACAACTTTTCCTATGCACTAGTACTCTCTGATTTGCACCTGGAGGTAACAGTGCTTAGAGAAAGGACAGCACTGGGAGAAGTCATGGGGGAAAAATAAAGGTTCTTTGGACATGCTACTTTTCTATGAGAATTGTCAGCGAGGTGCTCCATGAAGGCCGAGGAAGCTCAGATCAGATTTACAGCCACTAATTCCTTTCTTCACACAAGGCTAATTCTTTAATATTTCATAGGACCATATTTGTTCAGCTGGGGCTGCATAGAGATTTCGCCAAAACATTGCCCTCAATTTCATCTTTTTAATTATCTAGGGTAGATTTTTCTCACTAAAAATTTTGATGACATTCTCATCTCATCAGTCTGATGTGTTTGATTTCACTAGATATACAAAGAGATATTATTTCTCTAGGAAATTAAGAACACTATTTTGTATAAGCAATGAAACTAAATTCAAACATTAAATATTGCAATCTGGACTGGAGTTAGACATCTCCCAACCTTGAGATATTTTTCCTCTCTATCATATTTCCAAGTTAAAAAAATATCTGTTTTTCAGGTTATTAAATACATAATTGGATCAAAAGTAAACAAATCTGATATGCATATTGGATATTCATTTAGTACTGTGAAATCCTCACTGCACCAAAAAACCCCCAAAATTTAGACTAATAAAGGAACTATACCACTTGAAAAAGAATCAGTTCAGGTAAAGAAAAAAGTTGGTGCATGGAGATAAAATATGTACATCTTCTTTTAGTTTATACTTCCACTTTTTTTTTTTTTTGTTTAAACTTAAAAGTAGGATAAATAGCTGGAGTAAAGGGGAATATTATAATTACTGTATATAGTTTTCTCTTAAATTGTGTATCTGTATCAAATACAGAGTCATTATTGCCCTAAGAGTTTCAGATTTTATTGAAAGCAAAACACCTTCTTCCAGCCCTCTTCTATCCAGGCTCCACTCCTGTCCTGATACTGATACCACATCAAAGCAGCCCAGAGAAATGGGGGGCTGTGGTCAGTACATAGCTGTTCCTGTCTGCCATTCCTTATTCCTCCCAGTTCTCCCCTGCTCCATCATGTGTTCTTCCCAACTGCTGCAATGTGGGGGTTGTGGGGTGCAGTGTATACATCTGCTGTGACATTTCCCTGCAGCCAATTTTTCCTCCTGAATATATATTTTTTCACACTCCCCTCTCACATTTACCCTTTCCTAAATATGTTTTCAAAGAAGAGCCACCATCATGATTGACAGGTTGATCTCTGTCCTGTGTCGAGTCTGGCTCGAGATGTCTCCCTCTGTCCACAAGTATAAACTGGGAGAGGACGGGCTGGAGAGCAGCCCTGCAGAAAGGGATCTGGCAGTGTTATTGGCAGCAGGATCAATGTGAGCCAGCTCTGTGTCCTGGCATCCAAGAAGTCAAACCACATCTTGGGGTGCATCAAAAGCAGCATCACCATCCTGTCAAAACTGGTGGTTGTCTCTCTGTAACCTCACTGCTGTGGCCTCACCTCGACTGCATTATGCAATTCTGTGCTCCAAGATTTAGGAAGGATATGAAGTTCCTTGAATGAGGCCAGGGTAGGGCAGCAAAAATGGTAGAAGGGATGGAAAAAAATGTCCCATGAGGAGTAGCTGAGACTTTGGACTTGTCTGCTTTGGAAAGAACAAGCCTGAGGGGAAACCTCATGGCTTTCTAGAGCTTCCTGAGGAGGGGAAGTGGAAAGGGAGGTGTTGATCTCTTCTCTCTCGGATCCAGTGGTAGGACACATGAGAATGGTTCAGCGCTGCACGAGGGGGGATTGAGGCTGGACATTAGCATGAATTTGTTAACTGAGAGGCTGGTCAAGCAATGGTACAGGCTCCCTAGAGAGATGATCAATGACTGAAGCCTGTAGGTGTTTAAGAGGTATTTGGACAATGTGCTTTAACTTCTGGTAAGCCATGAAGTGGTCAGGCAGCTCAACTAGATTATTTTTGTAGGTCCCTTCCACCTGAAAATTTCTCTTCCTCTTCTCCTTTTTTTTTTTTTTTTTTGAGCCAGCTGTGGTACTTTCTCACAGCAGGCAACTCTATCCTCACTATCAAAACCTTGCCACATGAGCCCAGTGCAGAAATGTAAAAAATAGAAAATCTAGACTTATAATGACAAGAATAATTCTGTTTCACAGTGGTGTTACTCAACACAGTAATGAACTATTTTGGCAAAATGTTCAGTCACCACACAGATTAGCTGTGTTCTGTAAGCTTAAATCACTGCAAAGGAATTATTAGAACAGTTACAGAACTACCTAGAGATAAAGACTAAAGATAGGATAATTAATCTATCTTAAGCATTTTAATGCATTCCATTTTCACAATGAATAATCCTGTGAAACATCCTCATTATAATAGAGCCCACTCTTCAAGAAACAGGTGCTTAAATACCAGACACTTGAAACTCCTGATCTAACTAGAAGCAAATAGCTGGGGAATCATAGTATTATGATTTGAAAAATACAAATAACAGACTAAACCATGATGAAAAAAAAAAAAAATTAAAACAACATCTCAGGTGAGGGGAGCAGACAAAGAAATCCAATTTTAGAAAGCTGTTATTATTATTAAAATGCGAATAATAAAACATATGTTGGCTATACCAATTTCTTAATCTTCTTATTATTCATATCCTGCCATAGTCATATTTGTTTGAGTAGTAAAGTTTTTTTTAGATGGGTGATTCTTACAGTAGACTTAAAATGTCTGTCCTTAAGTAAAGCACCCTTTTTACTATGTAATCAAAACCAAATGGAATTTTTATTCTTCTGTATTGTCGAGTTTCTGGTTTTTGCACTGTACCTTGTTTAGCTTTAGTTGGAACTGTCCGTAATATTTAAAACATGAAATGATATCAAAAATTTTTCATACATCATCTGCTTTAGAATCACTGTTTCAAGAGGTGGCTTGTAGGAAATGGACATGCAAATCTTTCAGATAAATGTACTGCAAGAATCTGGGAGAATTACAAAATAAAACTCATCAAAAACTGAAAGTACAAATTCCACTAAAAAGCTGTGCTCCAACTCCTAAATCTCCACAGAAAATTACGTCAGGACTTAGCTTTAACTGGTCCATATTGGAAAGAATTACTAGGACAAGGAGTTTAATTGATTAATACTATGCTACTACAATAATTCATTTACAATAATTCTTGGTATTTCACTTTATTATTCACTTTGGAACATTTATTTTGTACCCATTTCTGAGACAGATACAAGCATATGATTTGTTGGACAGCTCAATTATACAAAAATTTCATTTGCCTATTAAAATGTCTGAAAATTCATAATTACAACAAAAAACTGCTAGCATCTGTCAGGTCTCTAATAATATCTAATATGAATATACAACCATTACTTGCAGAAGTTAAAAATTCTGACACATTAATAGAAAAAAAGACTTCAGAGTAAACTTTCTCTAAAATCTTGCCTGGGTCTTTGTTGTATTCAAACTTTTAGATTTTCTGCAAAGTGATCTGAAGAAATAAAGGAATCTGCTTTTTTAGAAATTAGAGAAATTTTCCTCTTCATTTTTTCTTACTGTAGTGGGTTGACCCTGGTTGGATGTTAGGTACCTACCAAAGCTTCTCTGTCACTTCCTTCTACAAATGGACAGGGGTGAGAAAATACAAGGGTTCATGGGTTCAAGATAAGGACAGAGATCACTCACCAAACACTGTCATTAGCAAAACAAACTCAAGCTTGGGATATGAATTGAATTTATTACTAATAAAATCAGAACTCAATAATGACAAGTAAAATAAATCTTAAAAACACCTTCCCTCCTCCCTTCCCTCCCCGGAGCTCTATCTCCTGTTCCAGTGGCTCAAGGAGACAGGGAGGTATGGTCAGAGCATCACTTTATGCTGCCCAGGGAGAGGAGTCCTTTCCCTGCTCCACTGTGGTGTCCCTCCCACAGGAGATAGTTCTCCATGAACTTTTCCAACGCGAGTACATCCCATGGCCAACAGCTCTCCTCAGACTGCTGCAATGTGGGTCACTCTTCCTTCAAGGACAGGCTGCTCCACTGTGGGTCCCCCGCAGAATTACGAGTCCTGACAGGGAAACTGCTCCAGCATTTCTCCTCTCTCCACAGGTCTGCAGGTCCCTGCCAGGACCCTGCTCCAGCACAGGCCATCCTCCACGGGGTCACAGCCTCCTCTCAGGCACCCACCTGCTCTGGTGTGGGTCTCTTCCATGGGCTGAGGGTGGATCTCTGCATCCCCATGGCCCTGCATGGGCTGCAGGGGCACAGCTGCCTCACCAGGGGCTGCAGGGGAATCCCAGCTCCAGCCCCTGGAGCACCTCCTGCCCATCCTTCTGCACTGATCCTGGCGTCTGCAGAGCTGTTCCTCTTACATATTCTCACTCTGCTCTTCTCTGGTCACAATTACAACCATGCAACACCATTTTTTTTCTTTCTTCTTAAATATGTTAGCACAAAAGTATTACTATCATTCATGATTGATTGGCTCAGCCCTTGGCCAGCAGTGGGTCCTTTCTGGAGTCAGCTGGAATTGGCTCTGCCGAGAATGAGGGAAATGTGAGAAACTTCTGACATCTTCTCACAGAAGCCAGCCCTATAGCCTCACCTCTACCAACACCTAGCACACAAACCCAATACACTTATTAAAAACTCAACTAGGATACATTTAATTAAACAAACTTGAAGTAAAAAGCAAAGTGACAAAAGGCACAATGAAGCTAACTATAACTATGTAAATATATATGCATGTATGTAGAGTTTAGATTATTTCTCTTTGTGAGAAGTCTGATGTGGATGGGTCCAGAACAGCTAAGAGTGTGAGTAACCTTCCCTCACAGACCTTTCTCTCTTCCCACTTCAAATCCACAAGGATTCTAAATTCACGAACATGTTTGAACAGAAACTTGAAGCAGTATCTCTCAGCAATACATCAAAATGAAACAAAACAGAAATGAAAAATGGCATATAAAAATATATCACCATCACCCACCCTTTAGAGTGCAAGACAGTTTTTTCTTCGTCTTGTTTTCCTAGACTTTCTCATTTGCTCTTATAAAAAGCCCAGACAATATGCATTTATGAGGGGGTTTTTAGAGGGATTTCATGTGGCATCTGCCTTAACTTTTTGCTCTTCTCATCAGAGTTGCTGTCATTTGTTTTAGTAATATCATTATTACATTATAAAGAAAATTAAGAAAAACAAAACCATATTGAATATATATAATAAAAAGCCAACATTGATTACCGTCTTATACATTCATTTTTCTGTTCACAGAAATATTTTACTTTGAATGATAATGGACAGCCTTTAATTCAGTTTCTTCTGTCATTCAAACACATATATCTTTACCTCCATAAGACCTATGTCTGTGTAGATCTTCTGTGAAAGTGAAAAGCAGGGTTGTTTTTTTTTTAATTACAAAACCTAAAATTTAAAAAGAATTTTCTAGCTCTGCCTTGGATAAGATATCTTCTTTTTTAAAAAAGTTCATTACTTAATTATGAAAATATAACAATTCACAGTGCTGTAATACCTGTATCTGTCATCTAACTATAGTTATTTCTAGTTAATATAGTCTAGGTATTTAAGACTATTATGCACTATTGCTCATATAAAATAATAATAGTGATTATTATTTTTTACACACATTAGGCCCTGCGATAATGAATAAAAGACAAATTAAGCTTTCTGCAAATGAAATATTCCTACTTCAATTTCAGAAGAAATGTTCTTTCTAAATTTTTTTTTACCATGCAAAGTTAAATGTAGAATCCATTATTAAATTAGATCACTGTAATTTTTTGAGGCGAAATGAACATATGATTCAATGTGTTCAAGACAACAGCAAAATTAGAGACTATTTTCAAAATAAATGATAGTGTAATCTCTGTTTGAGTAAAAGTCATCTCTAGAATGCTGAATCTCTTTACCTATACAAGTTAACTCACACTAACCCTATGGGAGAATATGTAGGATATTCAAGGAAATTAAGATCCTGTTAATTTAAAGTTATCAAGAGAGACTTCCATAATCAAGCAAAAATGTTAGCAGTTCAAACTTTTATATCCTAATTTGTCTGAAACATACAATCTCTGATATTTACTGGAGAGTGGCCTCTTTTTCTACATATTATATTGAGATATATTGGGGAATCTATGAGCCATGAACACAACAATTAAATCAGCCAGCTCATTATAGTGATCTGCTTATTAGAAATAAATCAACTTTGTGACTGAGCAAAACTGAAGCAGCAATTCTAGGAAAAGTCATAAAAAATATAGAATAAGAATTTTAATCTATCCTTGGAGTCTGTTGACAAGTAGCTATATCATAGGAAACATAATTGCACATAAACTTTATTACTTGTTAAAATACGTAAATAGATTGATCATTTATCACTGTCCCTGTCCCTGTCCTTTTTTTTTTTTTTTTTTTTTTTTAATGAGGACACAAAGAGCAGAAGCTGAAGCTGAAATTGTGTGGGACATCTTACAGATACATTATATGTATGTATACAGATTAAATGCTCTCAGAGATGCAAGACACCATTAGACCAAACGGGTAAGATGGAGTGAAGGACAAGTTAAAAGTTAAACATGGCAAACTCCTTCAGAAAAAATCTTGTACTCTGAGCCTTATTTGCATAGGCTGAATTTGTCTTCCAGGTGGTTAAAGGGTGAGTTCAAGACAGTGTACCTGTGCCTAATATTATCGTGTAGAGGAACTAATCAGAAGACATTTGTATATGCCTGTAAGTGGTCACTTCATACTTGGTATTTTAAAACAGAAATAATTTTGAAAACTTCTTGTCAGCCAACCACTAATAAGAAGTTAAAATTCTTTAAAATTAGGACAGGAAAAACAAAATCTGTTCCACAATTATTTTAATTTTCACTGCTATAATCACAGCAAGAGATCTCTTCCTAAGGCTCATTTTACTACATGAGTATTGATTTTTACTTCCTCTTCCATTTCTCCTTCTCCTTCCCCTCCAATCTATTCTACTTGTAGTGAACTTCATTCACATATACCACTAGAACTGGATACACATAGTCTATGTCTTCTTTATCAGTTCAAAAACTTAGACTGAAGTTTTTACTTTTAATATTAAATATTAAGTGAAGAATTTTTAAAGTAAGATTTAAATATACACACCAAATAATTGTGTGAGGAACAATGAAGAAAGCAAAATATTATTTTCGTTTATACAAGCACTTGACAAAATGATGCAAAGTGAATCATGCAGACACTATGAAAGTATTAATTGTTCATCCCACTCAAATAATGGGTCTCCATATGAAACATGAAATTTTTTACTGATGCAGCCAGTTTTGCTTTATGTGGTATAAATCTGTGCATATACAGTAATTTATTCCACTACCTCCATGATTTTTAATCGTACCTAATCGTACACCAAACTCTTTCTCTGGAGCAATGAAATACATTGCAGTCTTTGATGACAGTTCCTGTGTCATCTCTTGGCAAAAAGTAATCTGAGTTTCCTTTTTTTTCATAAAGCAACGGCATAAAATTTCTTTTTTATAAAATGTGTTTTCATACAAAAGAATTGCCTTGTTTCTTAGTCTAAAATTATTTGGTTTTAACATGTAACTAAGTAATTTTTCAAACATTTTTTTCAGCTAATTTACAAATTTTTCAATCTTACAGAAACAGATTAAAGATTTTATTACTTGTGGGTACCAAAGAATGTAAGGTATTCTTAATCTGCACACCTATAGTATTTAAATATACAAATATATATAATTTGTGTATTGTTTTGAATTTGGAATCATTAGCAAGTGTCAGAGGTACAGCGTAATGTCTCATAAAAAGAAAGACTGAAAATTATTTCTTTTTTAATTTATTGAAAGGAAAACTATTTTATAGTGGGCTTTTTATAAGCATCTTATGTTGTGCATTTCTTAATTTTAAAGAACGTGTGGGAGATACAAACGTCTCTGTGAAAGTCTTTCCTGCAGATCCTACCTCCCCTGAAAGCCTGAGTAAGTAAACAATCTTTAGGGTGTTTCTCCAGGTCAAGAAATCTGATCTTTATTGAATTAATTCTAGAATGGAAAGATAATAAAAAGCGATGTCTGCTAAAAAGCTAAAAATACCATGACATTGAAAGCAAAGGCTCAATAATTCTGTCAGTAAATATGCTATTTATAAGACTTCATTTTGTTAATACATGCCAAGTTTATTTCACTAGATGTGCTAAAGGGAAATTTCAATTATTATCTGATCATTTGAAAGTTGAATTTTACTATGTTTTAATTTTAATGACATATTCAAGGAAAAGATTAGTGCAATTTTTTTCCCCAGTGTTATCAATCCGGATGCTTTCTGCTTCTTTAATCAAAATTATAAAAGTCAAGAGCTCCCACCTTTATTGAAGTAATTAATCAATTTTTTTAAGGGAATGTGTGAGCTGGCTGATTTTTTTCTCATTTTTGGGGGTTATTAATTTCAGAATGCACATGAAATGTAGATATTCTTTACTGTCTCTGATTAACCTTGTATTGAAAAAAAAACAACAAAACATCACATTTAGCATACTGAGCTCAAAGAAGTTCTGCAAAGAAGGTGGAGACATGTTCTCTCCAGTGATGAGCAGTGACAGGACCAGAGGCAATGGGCACAAACTGAAACATTAAATATTATCTTAAACATCAAGAAACACTTTTATGTTGTGATAGTGATCGAGCATGGGAACAGTGCTCAGTCAAGTTGTGTGGCCTCCACCCTTTGGCAGCTTGCCCAAGATGGCCATGCTTGAACAGGGGGGGTGAACAAGATGACCTCCAGAATTTCCTCCCAACCTTGACCATTCTGTGATTCTGAAAATTCACACACAATAGAAGTAGGTGCTTTATGAATGCACTTTAACTCTGATGTTTTGATTTCCAGAACTGGAGAGGATTTTGCATATTAAAATGGGAAGGGAATGGAAGGTGGAAGCAGAAGGAGAAGGGGAAGAGGGATAGAAAGGTAGTGAAGGGAAAACCACCATCATGTAGCAAAATGAGTCCAAAGAAGATATGCTTATGGCACTGAAAACTTGAACATATTTTGGGTTTCCTGTCTTAATTTTAAAGAAATACTTGTTGACTGACAAGTTTTCATCTCTATATGTTTATATCTATGTTTCTATGTATAGATATGTACATCCATGCATATGCAGTATATAAACATACCTATTCATTTACATATATAAATACTCCTAAGGAAAACCCTCAACTGTTTTCTAAAGATGTTTGTAGAATTAAAACTCCCAGCTTTAAAAAAAAATCCTAATATTCCATAGATGACCTGCTAAATCTGAAGACTCTTAGTACCTGGATCTGAAAGACAGTTTATGTCTTCTCACGCCAGTCAGACTCTTTGGAAAACCCTTAGTCCAACTGTCATAACTTAACTTTGGAGCAGTTATGTCCTCTGATGCTGCATTTGTAGGATATTATGTAAATGTTCAGCAGAATCCTAAAGACTGTAAATTATTTCCTCTACTCAGATGTAAGGGTCTGATACAGGATCTCTTAGATCTTTTGAAGAACTAATATTTTATCTGTGTAGAAGTAAGCATTTACTCATCTTTAAATCACAGATTTTTTATTAGTTAAATTGAGAAAATTCGGCAAGTTTGTATCCTATATTTGCATGAAATCTTTGTTTCCAAACAATGAACTCAGGAAGTGAAGCAAATGAAAGAAACAATCGTGACACTCATCAGCCTATATTCTCCACAAGTAGTTTAATGTTTCGGAGAATAACATCAATCCTGAAATATAGGATGTTTCAAGAGCAGAAAGCATGTTCTGCAGCATAGACAAGGGAAAAAGCTATTTCTTGTAAAACTAGAACTTACTAAGTCAAAGAAGGCAAGTTCAGGGGATGATGGAAAGAAAGAAAGACAGATGGAGCCTGACCTGCAGTTCATGTGAAGTCCAGGTTCTTCTTTATCTTGGAGTTGATATTGCAGATGCCTTTTAAAGGAGTAGTAATAGACAACATCCTCTGTCTCTATGCCATATATTAGTACAAAATATTTGTTTTCTCAAATATGGAATATAACTTAATGAGAATATATTGACAACATTTTCAAGATAATTGCAAAATTGTCAACTCTCAGAATGTGAGATACACTCTTGCACAAGTTGAGAAAGATAAGCACCAATTGCCCCTTTATTTTCAAGCATTTATCAAGCTCAAAATTCACTCTCAAGACTGTTCGATTGTTATCTTTAAGGAATTAATTATTGTTTCCCAGATATTATTATTATTTTCCTCTCTGCTTAGAAGTCTAAAAATAACAGAATCAAAATGCACATAACAGACCCCAAGGACTGAGCTGGTTGTCTTTGTTGCATAAAAAATAAAATAAAAACCCACAACAAATGTCCATATGCAATTGGTAGGAAATTTATTTTTTGCCAAGGGGTTTATTCAGTGCCAATATATAAAAAAACTGAATACTAAAATAAAAAATAAATAAATAATAATTTTAAAATTAAAACAAAATAAAAGAAATAAATAAGAAATAAGTTAACAGGCAGTATTTATCATTTACCACATAATTTAATTACAATCATATGATTATCAGTCCTTCTGTCTTTAATTACCACACTTATATATATTACTTTGTTGCTAATTTTCTTGCAATTTGTTTTATTTGAAAAAGCTAATTATATGCCACTTATTTCTTTACAATAGGTGCGCAATTATCACTGATCCACAGTGAACCCAGTGGTTAATGATAAAATCAGGAAATATTTGTTTTCTCCATTCCACAAAAGCAAACGCTATTTAGTGATGACTCTCACATTTGTTTTCAGAGTTCCCAAATATATGATGGGAAAACATTGAGCTCATTTTTCATTCAAAAGGAAGAGAGTATGTTTTGTCATGGACCTATGTCCAGCATTTATGACACTTCAGCAAAATGTCACACATTCATTTATCATCATCATTTGCTGTCAATCTTTTTTCTTAAGTTCCTTACCAATTAATAAGGTAATTATAACTGGAATGTTATTAAATGCTAATAACTGTAGAATGTATTCTAAAATTGCTTAATTTTATACACAAAGGTAGATAGCATATTATTATTTCAAATACAAAGCACATTTTTTGTTTTTTTAATTTTAATATGTGTCATAGTCTTATGTAGTCAGTATTAAACATGACTTTTAATCAAATGTCATAGATACTGTATTAAATATATCCAGAACAATAATATTTCTAAAGGAGAATGATAGGCATAATTAGATGGCAAAATGTGGGTGATTAGATTTCTCAAAATAGTTAATTCTGTTGATTAATGCAAAGCAAATTTTTCTATATAATCTTGCATTATGCCCTACTTGGAAGCTGCAACTCTAAGGTGCTGAGAAACAGAAGCAAGTAAACCATGCATAATTGTTCAGTTTACAACAATGCAGTCTTCATTTCTGTTAATCTTACAACAAATTTGCTTGAAAATTAAAATTATCAAAAAAGACAAAGCAACAGTAATTCTATTGTTTATAATTATTCTTAACAATAGAATTAGAATTTTACAGGTTTTGAAACAAGAAAATTCTTCGCATACATTTTTGAGCGTAAAAAGCCATTTGCCCTATTTTTTTCCCATTAGTTTACAAAGAAAATAAAAGAAAGTTCAAAAAACTAAAAAAAAAAAAAACAAAAAACCCCAAAACAATAATTGATAAATCACAGAATGACTGTGATTGAATTGGACTTCATGATTAGAGTATGGAGCTATCTGATTCAAATAGGACCACCTAAAATCTGTTGCCCAGTCTCATGCTCAAATGGCATTTGAAGATCTCCAAGGTGAGAGATCCATGACCTCTCTGAACAACCTTTGCCAGTGTTCAGACACCACCACGCTAAGTAAAAACATTTTCTGATGTTCAAAAGGAGTCTTTTATATTTCTGTTTGTGCCTCTTGAGCTGTCTCTGTGCATTACCAAAAAGAGCCCAGTATCTTCTTTGCACCCTCCCTTCAGGTGGCTGTATAAATTGAAAAGATCTTCCTGGTGTTTTCTCCTCTCCGGTCCCAGCCTTTCCTCCTAAGAGATATTCCAATTTCTTCATCTTAGCAGCCTTTTGCTGCCGTGTCCCCGTGTTACAGCCCCTGCTCCAGTGATTCCATGGCAGAGCCAGCTTCCAGCTGCCCACAGCTCTGCCTTGCCTGGCCATGTGTCCCACCGAGCCAGGCACACCTGCAGACCTGCCCTGGTTTGGTCTCGTCCTGTACCCAGCCCTTGTAAGAGCCTGATGCCAGGGCTAGACATGCTCTGGGGCTCCCTGGCTGCCCTCCTCCTGGCTGGATCATCGAGTATGAGTCCTGCCTACCAGTTCCTGCCATGATATTCCAAGGGGACATCTTCACCCCATGGAGCAACCATCCTACGAGGATTTCTGCAGTTGTGCTCGAGAAGTTGAGTGCTCACAGCTGAGGACATAATAAAGCTATCATTTGGTCTCCTCTCCTTCCACTTTCTGTGGAATTCTTTCAATACTTCTTACAAAGAATGACGTTTTGGTTTTTTTCTCAGCATGAATGGAAGGACTGTAGCTAATACCCTGCAGAACTTTTCTTTGCATTAAATGTAAAAAAAAAAAGTATTCCATGTTTTTGCTTTAAGGTGATGTCAAACTGCCTGTTAACAACAGTTTATAAAGTAGCTACTATGTACTTGTCACATTTTAGAAGTCAGATTTAATGCCAGGAAATTTTTCACAAAATGTTAAGTATTACCAGCTGTAATGAATTTTAAAAGAGCAGGGTTTTGAACACATGAATTACAGAATAAGAATACAGACAGACCCTAGAGTTATAAAAATCAATGCTTAGAATTCATGTTCCCTATTTGTAATAGATGAATACATATAACTTCTCTTAGATGGGTATTTCTAATACAAATACATTAATATTCTGAAACATTCCATTACCCATAGGGCAAAGATAACTCTACAAACAAATGAACACATTTGTATGTGGAGAAAAGATGTAGATGATGTGGTAAATGCAACATGGCACTGCATATATTCAGTACAATTTATACTTTATATAGACCAAAATGCACATAAGAGATGAGACGTGTACCTATAGAATTAGATATACAGAAACTATATAAATATATATGCATGTATGTAGAGTTTAGATTATTTCTCTTTGTGAGAAGTCTGATGTGGATGGGTCCAGAACAGCTAAGAGCATGAGTAACCTTCCCTCACAGACCTTTTTCTCTTCCCACTTCAAATCCACAAGGATTCTAAATTCACGAACATGTTTGAACAGAAACTTGAAGCAGTATCTCTCAGCAATACATCAAAATGAAACAAAACAGAAATTAAAAACAGCATATAAAAATATATCACCATCACCCACCCTTTAGAGTGCAAGACAGTTTTTTCTTTGGCTTGTTTTCCTAGACTTTCTCATTTGCTCTTAAAAAAACCCCAGACAATATGCAATTATGAGGGTTTTTTTTACAGGGATTTCATGTGGCATCTGCCTTAACTTTTTGCTCTTCTCATCAGAGTTGCTGTCATTTGTTTTAGTAATATCATTATTACATTATAAAGAAAATTAAGAAAAACAAAACCATATTGAATATATATAATAAAAAGCCAACATTGCATAGATTGATTACAGTTTTATGCAATCATTTTTCTGTTCACAGAAAGAGTATTTTACTTTGAATGATAATTGACAGCCTTTAATTCAGTTTCTTCTGTCTTTCACACAGATATATCTTTACCTCCATTAGATCTATCTCTGCGTAGATCTTCTAATGATTCCGAACATCTTCTTTGGAGGAAAATGATATCATTTTTTGGAAATAATTGAGTTGGTGTTTTGGCTGGCTGGTCAGAAAGAGTAAGCAGATCTTCCATGCCATACCCATGTCCCACTGGCGTTTGCAAAAATTAACCCTCTCCTGGCTGGAATAAGGATACCTTCACATAGTGGATTTTGACAATATTGGGATTCACATCTAAAAAAAGAATTAAAATTAATGTCATAATTAAGCATCATATTTGTTTCCTATGAAAAATTTAATTCACACTCAAGAGAATCAGAGACCAAGAACTTAATACTATGTGGGGAAAAATCTTTTTTCTTAACAATATTTAGAATCATTTAAAAATCCAGTTCTAATATATTATAGATATTTTCAAATATTTATTGTCATGTCTTTGCTAATATTGATGTAATGCAAGGAAAATTCTCAGAATTGCAAAATAAAAACAAAATACTCCAAAAGCCTTGTTGAAGTTTTGTGTAAGTTTCAATTAATGTTTTTATAAGTATAAAAGTTGGTGCATAGACAGAAAAAAATAGGCATGAACACAAAACAATAAAAAAGGAATAAGAAATTTGATATTCAGTAGTTGAGTTTGGACTACCTTGATTTATATCAGAAGATTTTTCCTAGTCCTCTGACATCCATGTTTCAGTGGTGATGTGAAATGTGTTATGCTTCCTGGATGGAAGGTGTTGAGTCAAGGATCAGAATTTGAGAACACTTGATGTGACATCTATCATCTTCAGCTGAAACCTACTAAATAGACTGTAAGGAAAGCTTTTATGTTTTTCACACATTTTATTCCCCCACTAAGGGGTCAGAAAATGCTTCTGAGTCTTAAAAACATGCCAAGGTTTTTTTCAGAATCAATCCCAGCTACTGTGTAACACCTGCATCTCCTTTGGGGAATCGATATCTTAAGAGTTACTCAGAGCCAAAGTTAGGTCTATATTATAGGTCAAGCCACGGTGACAGGTTGACAAGGCAAAGAATGTCATTTATCCTTTATGGCAGAACCAGGAACAGAGCTCTGTTCTGATCAATCCACTAACAGGATAAGAAAGTGTCTCAAAGTGACATGCTGTGTCCATTGAACTTAAACAGCAGCAATCTGCTGTTCATTTAAACCTTGCCTTTGGCAATTTTCTGGAAATATCGGTTGAACACTTTAGATAGTCCTTATACTTCTTTTTGCAAGGGCCTGTCTAAAATTTTGTCCTTGGAGAAAAGTTTATGTGTCCCAGCACTTAAAATGAAGATCCAAATTTTACATCAAAGGACTGTCCAATGGAGAAAGCTTTGATCAAAAAGCAACTGATGTGTATGCCATGTTGCTATATGAATATAATCTTAAAATAGTACACATTCGTTTTAATAACTATTCAAAAGTGTGTGTGTGCATGTGTGTGCTCATGTATGTGTGTGTGTCTCTATGAATGCAGCAATATTCAAATGTGAATTTTCCAGGTAAGTTCAACATTATTTATTCAAGTTTCATAGTACAAAATATCTTTAGGATCTAACATAGGTTACCTTTCTATTTTCATTATTTTATTCTTATTCCTTCTTACAAATTTATAAAAACTTCGGCAGCATTTATAACATAATGGAATTAGACTTAATTTTCCTGATTCCACAGGTGATGTCTAGACAGAAGAAACTAAGCACCCACATTTTAACTTGACATTTGACATGTTTAAAATTATTTTATTATTTTTGGCTATCAACTCCAGCTCTATAAAGTCAATATTTCAAATATTCCCTTATACAAAAAGCACCTGTGTACCTGCAAGTACATGTGTGCACACTGCTTTGAGAAGATAAGAAAGAATGCAAGAGATAATTATCTTACTTCTCACATATTTATTTGAGTAGTCATTCCTTTTATAAAGCCTTTGGATAACTTGTAAATTACAAAAAAATGGTTGGGATAAGAAGATAGAAAGCTGTGGGTGTGCCTGCATGATCCACCCACAGCAAACAAAACCATCTGGAGGGCACTTGCCAAAAATCTTGTTAAAAAACATCTTGTTAAAAAGGAAGAAAAGCATCAGTCTATGAATGTTGATCATCAGCTGAACTCAACAGTAACCAGGACATACTAGAAAGACTTTTGAAGCAAAGGAGGAATCAGTCTGGTCAGAAATAGAAAAGAAGCATGAACATTTCTAGCATGAAGATAAAGACCTCGGAAAAGAAGAATCTCGGAGCTTTTTCCCTACTGTCCTGTGTTCCCAGGACATCTGACAACTGCTCAGGCTTGGTAGCCTCCCCTAGGATCACAGAGAGTAGCCTGGACCCACTTAGCAGAATGATCGGACCCCAGTGTTTGTGCAAAATAATGTTATATTTTGCATGTTTCATTACTGATACTAATCTTGAATATATGGTTCACTCACTGTCAGTTAAATAACCTGTCATTAATAAATTAATGAATCAGTTTGGTCAGGAGTTTGCCTAAAAGCATTCAAATTGAGTATTTTCTCCTTGGAATACAAGAAAATTTCTGATATTTTGCTTATCAAGTAATATGGAAATGTGGAAAGTAATGCAATTTAATACATATTGAGATACAAGAGTAGTTCAACTTAAGTCAAAGCAAAGCATGCAAATTAACACTGATTAGCTGAAGTCCCAAATCTTGATGTCAGGAAGCAATAATTAGGGGATGAGAGGGATTAAAAAATATCCCTTGACAGACCATTATGGGCTGCTTCAATATTACCTGCTAAATAAGATATCTCTTACTTTAGGTCTGGCATATAAAAATCTAATGACCACTTGCAGGGTCAGATATTTTTCACAAAACCCACAAAATAACTAGAGCAAAAAATGAGTGTTTTCTCAATATCTACTTGATATATATTCTATGTGTCAACAAAGATGGTGCACTAGAATGGAGTGCCTGGGGAAGTGGTGGAGTCACCATCCAATCACTAATGGCTGGATGTGGCACTTAGCATTATGGTTTAATTGGCAAGGCAGAGGTCAGTGAAAGGCTGGAATCAGTCATCTTGGGCGGCCTTTCCCAACCTCAGTGATTCTGGGAATCTGGGATATCAGGAAGGACATGTAGCATAAAATTCTAGGGCTGAAATATTTCTAAGTTTAATTATGCTGTGGAATAATGATATTCACAAGACCATCCTACCCAACACCTTTATATGAGAACACAGTTTCAGCAGAGCATATTCTGAACCTGGTATCCTCTACGGGGTTGCTTTCTCAATGTCTTCACAGGCATTCTTCTTCCTCCACCTGCCCATAAAGTAATAATTTTATGGGATCTACACTAATGCAAGTTTTAGAGTGAATGCTTTAATGCCTTGTTAAAGCATGTAAAAAAACACAGTAAAAGCATGCAAAGGAGAACACAGTATATATAAAAATATTGATTTACTGATTTAACCATCATGTGGATTTATTCCTATTGACTATAAAGACAGCCTTAATGTTCATCTGCCTTTAGTCATACCAATTATTTATGAATTCTATTTTGAGAATGCAGGCTGTTTTAACACTGAATTTTTTATCTCTTATCTCCATCAATCCTTATGCCAAAGGCAAGTGTGGGATCAATAAAAAAATTACCGATAATCGTGATGGGAAAAAAATAAAACAAAATGGAAAACTTTCCTAGGCATCAAAAATATCCATTTAGAATCTGGACGGCAGCTTGTGTTTGTGCTTATCTGGGCTATTACATTCATTTTGAGACTTACTATAGTTTCACTCATCTTCCTTTGAGCTTTTGAGCTACTGGATGGAAATGCAGTTGTACAAAGATTGTTCTTGTTTTCATGTGAAAACAGAATATTCCAGGGAAAATATAGAAATATTTTCCCTCTACATAAAGATAAATACGTGTGTATGTAGCTTGCCTTAAAAAGGGGTCATGATTTGAGCAAGAACCTGAACTTTAAATTCCTGTTTCTAATGAATTAAACCATTAAATTAGTGAAGTACTTCTTGATACTCATCTGATATTTTGCCCGTATTTAACAAGAAGCATGTACAGAATTTATTATTTTTTATTAAAAATATTCAGATCTCTTAATATTTGAAATAGTTCTTATTTAAATTTTATTGCTAGGCTAACTGTTAAGATATCATTAGTTTGGCGTGGGTCACTGTAGTTTTTTTCTTGATCTCTGCATTACATAAGCATATCATCACATGAGAAGATGAACATAATAAAGCTCCAGTGCTAATATTATTCCCGTTGTTATTTCTTATATATGCATATCAACTCCCACGAATTTTATAGATGAGTTTGTAAAGTAAAATTAAAAATCATATTTGACCAAAAATTACTTCATATAACTTGGTTGACTAAAATCCTACTTCTCAGATTGTACTGGGGAACAGTTTTACTATTAACATTATGTGAACAAAAAGCTAACTCCTTTTGAAAACTCAGTTATCACCTCATATCTTTGTAAATGGAGCTGTTTTGAAGATGAGCAAATGAAACTACTGTTGTCTTATTCCTCTCTCTTTCTTTCTTTTTCTCCCCTAATTTTTATGCATAAAACTGGGATTTTTTAATTTTTTTTTTAGGGGAAAGCCAATGTAAATTGCACATCTTTTATGCTGGAAGGTTACTTCATAGTTTATAATCCAGGACAGCACAGGTGAAGGGGCATACATTGACTATACATTCACCTATATATTTTATATAAACTCTTAGTGAATCAGCATTTTCAAAACCAACCAATTAATTGGTCAAGAGTATTGGGACAAAATTTTTAAATGACACTTTTTTTTTACTTACTAAAAATTGTTACAAATATTTGTACATTTGAAAATTTGCAATCATAGAAATTATTTTAAAAGCACATGGATTATCATGTAGTACAAATTAAAACAGAAACTTGGAAAATATTTTCCAAAAAATGAAGTCTTTCTTTCATAATAGCATATAGAGATAAGCATTGTAAGACAACAGAAAAGATATTTTAGACTTTAACAAATAAGGGTCATATATCCAAGCTCAAACTTGTGTCTTCGAATTCCCAAGTAGAGGGACATTTAAAATTCAGTCCCATCAACAATTACAAATCTGGTGTTAGCACCCATGAGGGAAAAGCTAACATTTCAATACGCTCAATGTAATTAGACAAAATTGCCTTTTACTGGAATTCATAGGGAGAAATTGTTCCCTCAAATACAGACAATAGTTTGCCAGACTGCTTGGTATAACTATCATTGTTAATTTCTGGATATTAAGAGACATATGGACTGCACTGCTGAGACAAGTGAGATGAACTTATATAAGGGGTCTGGGGCATATTTAAGGACATTAAAAGGGCAATATATTGCAAGTAAATTCTGCAATAAAAATTTATTTGGTTCAACCTTTATTCTTTGTTGTCCCAAAACGCTTATTTAATCTTTATTAGGTTGTTAAATATGTAGAAAAATATAAACTATAAATCACCTTGGGAACCATACACCAAAACTTGAGTCATTAAAAAATAGACAATAGTCGTTTTGCAGCTGATTTTTTTGTGTGAGCTTGACTGCAGGCACTGCATGCCATTCTAAAAATGACATTTCACTGATGTGAGAAAGCATGCTTTGTTTTCATCAAGCAAAGAATTGTGTTTCTTGAACAAAAGATGGATATCTGAGGAAGGTAGAATTTAATGTTAGTTGTTTACAAGAATAATATTCAAGTTTATTTAATTGAGTGGTAGAATGCTTTCTATATCCCATTGTGCTGGATAAGATTCTTTCTCTTCTAAAAAATTTATCTTAAAAACTATTTTGTCCCTGCCCTGTCAGTGGTGTCATGAAGAATGTGTAATTACATGGTGAAATAGAATACTGGATTAAAAAGAACTCATAAGGCCTAATTCAGATTCACCCTGAAATGAGCTGGAAGACAGCCCTGCAATAGCAGCTGGAAAATATACTTCTAAAGAAGAGTAGAATCATTATGATTAAATGGTTATAGTGGTTATTCCTAAAGAACTTTCGCTAAAGATACCCCAAACCTCTACCTGATAGAAACGATTTCCTTTCCTAGTTTGTAAGATGACATTTCATCATGCTAAGCATTATGTTTACTGTATTAGCCAAAATAAATGTGTCGCATTTTAACTCAAAGAAACTCAGTTCTAACCTGGAACCTTCATGGGTAACCTAGAAACCAAGAATAAATAATTTTTATAAAAGCAGGAAAATATACTATTAAAATTAAAAATCTAGGTTTTATTTAAAAAAATTGGACTGTAGATTAATAGCTTATTTTATCAATTTTTCTTAACCTGCAGTATAGAATTAGTATAAACGCTAAACTTCAGGGATGAGACGTTTCTTATGTTTGTATCCAATTACTTTTAAATATGTATTACAAATAATGCCGGGGAAAAAAACCAACAAAACAACCCAATTATAAAACTAAGAAATAAAAACCCCAAACAAAACCCACTTCACCAAGAAAATAAATGTGTAGTAGCATTGAGAAAAAATGAAGGATTGTGAACTAAATGAAAATTTGCTGTAGTACACTACACAGAAAATAGATTTTTCAGTTAATAAGTTGCACATCTAAAACTTTAATTACAACTTTCCCTCAGTAAGCAAAGAATATTAAAAATAATTACTGGAAAATGCTCTAAAGGAGTTGCAAAAGGGAACTTAGCTCAAATTCTCTTAAAATACTCTATCTGCTACAAGTTACCTTTCTATGAAAAAAATCTGAGCCATTCTAAAAAGTCTATAAAACTCTGCTCTATATTTTTCTATACTTCCTCTTAAAATCTGATGCTGAACAGTGAAAAATAAAACTTATCAAAAAATACTCTAGTAAAACGATTACCACTTTAAAATTGGAAAAAAAATGGTAACTGATGCAATTTTTAATGAACAGATGACCATTCTACATTCTATGCATTTTAACTATGGACAGGAAAAAAATCTACGCTGTAGTATGACATATGATATTCTAGAAAGCATATGTATGAGCTCGTTTTTCCTAAGAGGCTTTAATTTGATGCAGCTTCTTATCTGAAAATACATTGAAGTTGCAATTTTGTATATTTGTCAATAATTCCTTTTTCTTATCTCCAACCAACTATTTTTTCCTGTCACAAACTATCAAGATTTATGTTTTACAGTGTGTGAATATTTGTGGTATATAGACATACCCTTCATTTTCACCAGAATATTCTGTTTCCTGAACTCTTAATTTAATTTTGACTTCTCTTTCAACTTGTATTGTTTTCTCATCTTTTATGTGGTGAATAATGGCAATCCTTATCAGGAGACATAAAAAAATCTTTCTGATCACCTTCTCTACTCTTTCTAATAGATTGAATGGAATGAATTTGTGAATATAAAAAAAAAAAGGTAGTCATTATTTCTTATGAGTGAATAAACAAGTGAATACCAAGCAAATTGTGAAGCATTCTCCATTGCTGCTATGTTTATACCCAAAACAGAAGCTAGAAATGTGATATGGCATAATGAAGTATGACACAGCCATTATTCCCATTTTATAAGTATGGCTCAGAGGTATTTATGGGATCTAAAAGTATATATATGCTAGTAGTACAAATAGTTTTAGTAGATAATCCATGACTCTGGGACTTGAACAAGTAAAACAGACTTTGGCCCAATGTTTTTTCCATTTCTGCTGGCACTCTTCCATGCAATTCCTAGGCACAGGTCCATAGTTCTTTGGGTCAGAGACTTTTATCAAAATCTAATATTGATGCTTCTACAGGTGCTCTGTGTCTCAGCATGTTTACCAGTATGGAAATCAGTTATTATGTGACCACAGTCAGAGAATAGGCTCAGGGCACTTTTAATTTAATGGAGCAGGAATAACTCATGCAACCCTCTTCCTCTTCAGGCTTTTCCAGGCAGAATCTTAACATTCATTTCACTTTAAAAATGATGCTGTAGCACAGAGGAAATAGATGCAATATTTCATAGAATCATATGCAGCCAAAAGTTATCTTTAGCTCCACTATTTTTAATACAATTTATAATGTAATTTCCTTCCATAACACCAGATGCTTAGTAAGAATTATGTAGCAATTCATATTCTTTTCCACTGAAATAAGTCAATTATAGTGGGATTTATCTCATCTACCTTTAAATTTTTAAAATGCAGACATCTATATCTGAGCTTGTCAGCTAGAGGTTTTATTTCTTGAGTAAAAAGGGGGACTTCTAGAACATGTTTTATCTCATCCTAGTACAGATACCTAAAACGGTTAGAAGAACTTTATTTTGGAAGCAATATATATCTCCTTGAAGTATATAGTGAATCTAGTTGATGAATCAAGATGAAGATATGTTCATAGCTGAAACTGGGAAGATCTTAGAAACAACTTAATGCGGCATAAAAATATGCTGACAGAATCCTTGTCCCAAGCATCTTATTTAAGTCTTTGCATTTAATTGATCTCGTTTTAATTTTGCTTTCTCAAAAATAAATAGGAAGCACCAGTATAGCATACTGTCTTTAGCAGAGGCATATTGGGACTAAATGTAGCAACACTCTAATTATGTGGCCAATTTGAAAGAACTTCTTTTTATCCAGAATGTTGAATCAGCAAAAGAATAACTAATGGAAAATAAAGCCAATATTTATATTGCATGTGTCTTGAATATGAAAGATTCTTCTATGAATCAAGATTTCAATGTACTTAATGTAATATTTTTCCCCATATTTTTCTTTATTGCATCATATATATGTCGATTTGAAAAAGCTTATTTTTTTAATTGATATGAGTTCTTTTAATTCATTCATCTTACAGTGTCTTCTCATACTTGGACAACACAAATTTGTAAAAAAATTGTCTGGAAGAAAGGATCAGATAGATGCTCATGTACACATGTAAATCACTGCTATGTCTGCCAAAAATAATACAAAAACAAAAAGTCTATTACCATTTCCCTGTATTCTTACATCATCTTGACCTGATTTGCCTTTCTGCTAGTACTCATCAGAATCCTCTGCTTTGTGTTAAATAGGATTGAAATTGCAGAGAAGAGAATTGGCATTTTAAATGAGAGTCAGGCCCTCTATCCATGTCATTGTGACATGTAACATTTTATAGGAACATTATAGATACAGAACTAGTGATTAGCTCCATTGCTATGCACTCTTGTATCTCTGCAACAGAGAGCGATCATCAAATTCACATTATCTGGGAACTTGGGAGTTAGTAGAAGCTGACCATGCCAGCTGGAAGAGGCTTAAAACATGTGTTATGCTATTAAGTAGCATTACAATGCACCAATAATGGATTACAAAAACCTTTTACAGACCTTGTTACTCGAAGTATAGATGTACTGTGCACATTGCACAGCTATGGCAATGTAGTTTGCTGAAAGAGAAATGATGAATTTGTTTAGCATACAATTATGCAGAGGTGAAACTGGATGGAATCGATTTACTCAACAAAAATAAATGCATAAAAATTATAATAAGAACAGGACTGTTAATTACACTGTCATTTTAGAATGTGTTTTGGGGGGGTTTGTCTCATGTTTTATGGAAAATGAATTTTCACTTCTGACTTTGATGTGGGTCCCACAAATCACTTTTGCATTATGGCTTAACATAAGTGCTTGTGCACTTAACATGATTTACTTAGGGACACCCCAGTGTGTAAAATGAAAGTATGAAAAGAAATCATCATCAAAAGCCATAATAAAACCTTCCAATTTAACTTAGAAACAGGGATGAACATTGTTGAATCTAGAAATTTTGAGCTCTTTTATCTCCCAACTGTTTAAAATTGCTTTTTGTTGGCATTCTTGTTTCATACCACTATGGAAAACAAAATTTCTAAATAGACAAAGAAATTCTCTTCTCAGGTTAACATCCATCCAACACTGTTATAGTGACAGAAATTACAAGACTCTTTGTAATGCAGTTAAATATCTTTATAAATGTCATATTTATTCATCTGCCCACAGTTCTAATACACTTGTCATTTTCGTTTTCACTTTTCACAGGTTGCTTATGACAATAATGAAATTTTCTTCAGGAAAAGTATGTATCTCTGCTGTAATTTGTGTACATAAAAGAACTAGATGTGAGCAGCAAGTGAAAAAAAATTGCTGATAGTATGGAGTCATTCTAGATAATGTGGACATACAACCAGACCATGCAGAAAGATCAAAAATAGAGTTTATGACATCAAGAAACTTGCAGTAGAATGGAAAATTAATTTTAATGTAGACAAGTATTAAGTGGTTGGGAAAAAAGCAAACATATAACACGTACACCTTTCAATGCCCATTATCCCCAAGGTAATTAATACCTTGCAGTAAGGAAAAATCGGCACCTGTTCTGTAGTGGTCAAAAAATAAAAAACAAATGTGTAAATTCCTGTTTCAAACACATCTTGAATATGGCCATGAAGAAAGATGATTGAAGTTACAAAACAATTCTCACTTGAGGTATGAGTGCTAAAACTTCTCTGATTGGAAAGAGAAAAATGAAGAGAGCAAGAAAGAAATCTACAATTCTAAGTCTGATGAAAAGACAATACACATAAGTCAACAGTTCATTCTAGTATATTAAATAAGATATATAAAATTAAATTGGTAGCATTTAAGTGGAGAACTGAAGGCTGAATCTTTTCAGAAAACAGAACTCAAAGCCTAAGGCTCACTGTAGAATGCTAAAAGTTTATATTCACTCAAGGTTTAACAACAAGAAATGGAATCCAGATGAGATAACTGGACTCATGCATAAATCCATTGAAAGCAACAAAGGTGAAAATAGTTCAGACCTAGAAGAGTAATTAAGAAAATCATTGTTTTTCTATGTCACGTTATTGATTCTTTATGTGGAACCTTTCAAAATAAGATAACACAAAGCTGGATTGCAAGTCTAATACAATATAGATGCCCTCGTACTTATCTTCATTCATCTTTTACATAAATTAATGGAGGAAAAATTATTCTACTGATATGAAGTGACCACCTCTGAATCACTGAGTGCCTGAAGCATGATATACAACACCCTGAGAGAGAATGCTGTTCAATATTGCTCCTCATCTTTGTCCTGGTGATCTTTCTAGCACTTTGTGCTGCTCACCCTCATAGACAGAATTCTGATCATTGTGGCTGTTTCATCTGAAAGTTCCATATAATATTTTTTAATGTTTGTAAGAAATTTTACAGAGATATGAAATAATGGGGGGAAAAATGGAAGAATAAATCATATTTTATACACAAATTCGAGAGTCTAGAAGATTTTTCATTGCTCCTAGAAAACTTCATTCCAGCCAATGAGAAAATTTAGATCATCTGTGTTTAAAAGACATATTTTGGATAATCTTATATAATGAGTAGTCATTGTGATAATCTTGCACTTCCAGACAGTAAATGCAAATTTTCCTCAAAAAGTTTCTATTTAAAACTAGGAAGGATTCTAACGACATCTTTATTAGTCTCATTTTGTCCAACAAAATGGCTGCAGGAGATACAAATTTCAGTTTTTTGTAGCCCTGAAATTTTGGGGACTAAAGATGTAGAGAACAGTTATAATTTTAAGATAGGAAAAGGGATGTCACAGGTCACCTTTATCCTGTGATGATAATAATTTAAAATCATGCACACACACACACACACACCCATATATATATATATTTATAAAAGAAAAATGGAAATAAGAAATAAAAGAAATAAATAGAATCTGTTGCTAATGACTACATTTTTAATAGAATCATAGAATGATTAAGGTTGAAAGGGGCCCGAAGATAATCTAGATAAAATCCCCTTGCCATGGGCAGGGAACCTTCCACCCAACCAGGTTATTAGGAGATCCATGCAATCTGGTCTTGGACACTTCCAGAAATGAGGAGTCCACAACCTCTCTGGGCAACAGTGCCTCATGACCTTCAAATGAAAATTTTCTTCCTATTGTCTAATTTAAGCATACCTTCTTTTAGGTTGCAGCTGCTCCTCCTTGTCCTATCACTAAGTGCCCTTGTAACAAGTCCTTCTCCAGCTCCCTTGGAAGTTCCCTTTAGGTACTAGAAGGCTACTATAAGATCTCCCCAAAGCCTCCTCCTTTCCAGTCTGATTTTTGTTCATGATGAGTATCTCAGAAGTTTCTATTGGCAGATTTTCAAACGTATCTTTTAGAAACATTTACTCTTTAGTGATACCTGACTTTATTTAGTTGTATGTAAAAAATTATTTAGGCAACAATAGTATACATGTGCACATTTAAATCAGTAAGACAGATTCCTTCAGAAAGTTGGTCTGAGAGGAGGCACCTGAAGTAAGTTTTGAGTCATCACTACTGGAAATGAAGGAAGTTCTGGTAACTGTGTGGAAGAGATACTCAACATGTAGAAAGACTACATTAAGCTGACTTAAAAAACTTTGGGGAAATCCAGACAAAAAGACCTTTCTCTGTTTGTGATACTTTAAAATCAGAACCATATGAATCTTTGTGACATAAACTATTAGCTTTCTGTTCAATTATGAATATGCTTAATTTTCCAAACTTCAGCCTGAGTATAGTTCCCCTTACTGTTTAGTCCTGTCTCTTTCTATTGCAAACAATAACTTCATGAAGTAGCTTTCATAATACCATTATGCTTTGTCTAAAAACTCTTATTATCCTCTTAAACATGCTTTTTCCTTTGGGTTGCTGCTCCAGAATTTCACTAGTGTCATTATTAAATAATTGATTTTAAGTTGCAGTGTATTTGAGACGATGCATAGTTTGTGCTCACTGTGTTCTAGAATTAAATGTTTATTTTCATTTTCATAATGTTTGTTACCTGATACATTTCTAGACAGCAAATATATTAACTCTGTCTGTGTTGTTAAATACCTCCATCCTAGGGCATCAATTTTTACTTGTGGCCAGGAAGAATACAAACAGGTATGTCCACAAACTTTAGAGCAAGATTACTGTAGAGCATTATGTTTCATGCTCTGTTGCTGTGACTCTAGAAAACTATGTAGTTTTGCTACATAGGCTGTTTTGGGGTTCTTTTTTATTTAAAATTTATTCATAGAGTTTGATACTATACTACAGCTTTAATAAAAAAGGCTACACTATAAAAAACTGATGTATAAAACTGAGTATAAATATTGCTAGTGTTGCTGTACAAAGACTTCTGATAGAGTTTCTGACAAAAGTAGGAAATGTCAAATGGTACCTGATTCTGTGTTGACCATATAGGAGTGAACTACCTCCAGAACAATGTCAAGGCTTTGTTGGAAAAATTTAGTTAGAGAATTCCAAATTAGAGTCAAGGAGCTAAGCAGTGTGGAAGGTCCAGATTCAGCTGCCGGAGTTTTTCCCTGGTGAGTTTTACTTGAGAGAATCACAGAATATTCAGAGTTAGAAGGGAACCACTAGGATCACCAAAGTCCAACTGCTAGCGCTGGAGAGCCCCAGAATCACACCATGTGTCTGAGATCATTGTCCAAATGCATCTTGAAACTTCCCCTGACACAACTTCAGAGCATTCCCTCAGGTCCTGTCACTTGTCACAAGAGTGAATAGATCAGAGCCTGCCTCTCCTCTTCCCCTCATGAAGTTATAGACTGCAATGAGATCTCCCCTAACTCTCCTCCTCTCTTGTCCAGGTTGAAGAAGCCAACTGACTTCAACTGCTCTTCACATGGCTTCCCCTCAAGGTTTTTCACTATCTTAGTCACCCTCATTTTGGATACTGTACAAAAGCTTTGTATCTTCTTTTATATTATGACATCCAAAACTTCACACAGGGCTCAAAGTGAGGCTGTCCCAGTGCAGAGCAGAGCAGGACAATCCCCTCCCTTGCCCAGCTGGTGATGTTGTGCCTGATGCCCCCCAGGACAATGTTGGCCCTCCTGGCTGCCAGAGCACTTCTGACTCGTGTTCAACTTTCCATTGATCAGCAGCCCCAGATTCCTTTCCTCTGTGCTGCTCTCCAGCATGTCATTCCCCAATCTGTACATACCTCCAGGGTTGCTCCATCCCAGGTACAGAATCCAGTATTGCCCTTGTTAAAGTTCATATGGTTGGTGATGGCCCAGCTCTCTAATTTATCGAAGTCTCTCTGCAGGGCTTCACTGCCCTCAAGGGAGTCAACAGCTACTCCCAGTTTTGTATCATCTGCGAACTTGCTTAGTATCCATTCCAGTCCAGTGTCCAAGTCATTTGTGAAGATGTTGAGGAGCACAAGGCTGAGGATGGAGCTCTGCTGTCACCCACTTCAATGTAACCCTTTTGGTCCAACCCATGACTCAGTTGCTCACTCAGCATATGATAAGTTTTTTCAGCTCTTTGCTGGACATTTTGTCCAGAAGGGTCCTATGAGAGATGGTATTGGAAGCTTTACTGAAATTTGAAAAGATTACAACTGAGTTCCCTTGTCATAAAAGGTAGTCAGGTTCAAGAAGCATGAATGAAGCCATGCTGGCTGTGACCCTTGATTACTGTCCTTCATGTGTTTTTCAGTACTTCCCAGCATAATTTTCTCCATAATTTTACCATCACTGAAGCAAGACTGGCAGACCTGTAGTTTACAATACTATCCTTCTTGCCTCTTTGGAAAATTGGGGCAAAAATTGCCTACCTTCCAGTCATCTGGGACCTCTCCTCCCCAGATTTCCGAGACCATTCAAAAATCACTGAGGGATACCTCAGGCCAACATTAGCTAGCTCTCTATATATTCCCATATGTGAATCCTATCAGAACTCACAGATTTATAGGGTTCCAGGTAGAGCAGCAGATACAGATGAGTTCAAGGTCAACTATGAGTTTATCATTCTCACCACTCATGGTCCTCCAGCTCAGAGCACTGAGACCCCCTTAGTCTGTCATGTGGGGTGAAGATGGAGGAAAGTAATGTCCTAAATGTCTCCACCTTGTCCCCATCCCTTTTTCCAAGCTCACCACCCTCAGCTTATAACAGACCAACGTAATTTCTTCTAGGTTGCTAAGCCATTATCCATTATTTTTGAAAAATCATGTCAGTCAGAAAATAAGTTGGACTGAATATTTATTTTTTAAGTACATTGTGATAAGCTAGTTTCTTTTTCAAATTTAAATTTATATTTATTTATTAGATTGTTTAATTGTACGTACTAGCCCAAGGTCCTTTCTCAGTTTGGGTAATTATATCTGTACCCTAACTCTAATTGAGGTCTCACCAATGTCTGGCACAAAGGCACTAATATTTCTGCTTAGCTGGAAGTATTTTGGTTACTGATTTGGGAGACTACAGTTACTGTTTTTTACAGCTTTATTGCATTATTGATTTACTATCATCCTTATAAACAGATAGATACCTGGACTTTTTAAAATTAATTTATTGTTTCCAGTTGAGAAAATTCCAGCTTGGTTGCAGGCCCAAGACTGCCCTACACATTCTAGTTCTGAGTACCTAAATGAATGAATTTTCACTTTGTTCTCATAAATTCCCCCATGCCCTATTACTTCACTCTCTATGGCTATTCATTTATTTATATGTAATATTTCACTGCTTCCCTCCATTCAAAATGCCTGCCAACTTTATGATATCATCTAATTTCATTACCTCACTTTAACCTTTGAACCAAGGTCAGAATCCAAGACTGAGATACTGTGACTGTTCCCAATGCTCAATAAATTCCAAGTATGACTTCTCCATGGTTCAATATTTTCTCATTAATACAACAAAACAGCTATTGTCACATGATACAATATGCTCTATGTAAGCTCACATCGTGTGTATTTGATTCCTCAAGGCTGTAATAATTCTTCCTTAAATATTTGTTCTAAAAACTTATATGATTTAAGGACAAGCAAATTCAGAGGTATATGTATGTACATATTTCAATTTTTGTTCTCTTTATACTTTAAATATTGATATTTACCAAATCACTTTTCAGATTTATTCATACCGTATAGTGCTTTGGTTCTCCAGAGTTCTCTAAGGGAGATTATCCTGCTATTCTGTCATGGACGTATTTTTATTTTGGATGCATTGTTTTCAATTTGTGTATCGTTGCATATCACCAGTCCAGGTGGCAATCCTGTCTGTTTTCCTTGTCAAATATGACAAAAATACTAATAAATCTTTATATACTTAGTTTTGAGCAGTAGTCAAAGTATTTTTAATCAACATTTTACTCACAAAGTATAGCATTTGTCCTTCTGTGTGCCTGTTTTTCAAACAAAATTTCAATAGATTATTCTGTAAATTTATACCTTGTTCATCACTATTTAACCTTCAGCAAACTTTTATCACCAACTTAGAAACTCTAGATATTTATAACTGAAATCACAACTCAAGTTGTGTATCAGTGTATGATTGCACCATTTTAAATTAAGTCTATGTTCTCTCACAATGCTGTAACTATTTTTCCCAAGGGGAAGGGGTTATGGTTCTCAAACACCTCCTCCACACAGAGCAACTGAATGGTGATGCTTTCTTCACCTGAGGTTAGCATTCTGTTACATTTTAACTTCTAGTATTTGAAAGAAATGGAGTCTTTTGATGTAGTCCCATGTTGCTTACTCATATGCAAAACTAAAACCCCTCAGGTCTTTAATGTAAATGCTGAAAACCCAATAACTTAGCAAGAAACATAAGGAGATATCGAGTGAGGGATCTGTTTTTAAACTCATCATGCAATTAATTAAAATTTCTTCCAAATCCTCATTTCAAAATTCTGTGTAAGATTTTTGCCTTTATATCTTGGATAGCTCCAAATAAGGAATACAACACTGAAATTTCAGGATGCTAAATTTTCCCCACCATGTGCTGATCAGATAAAATCTTGGTACTAGAAGCACAACAGTTTTTGCCTATCATTCCCTAATAAGGATTTTTGTGTTTGATAAAAGAAATTCTCTTTCCCATGTTCTGTAGAGGAAGATAAAGCTCTTTATTTTCCTTTTTTTTTTTAAATATACTAGAATTTTTCTTTTCATTACTTAAAAATGTGCTACACTCTATTATATAACACTTCATAATAATATGTGCATATTAATGTAAAAATTACTGTAATAATGCTTATGGTAAATATCATTAAAAATATTAAAACTAGTAAAATATACTAAATCAAACTAAGCAAAATGTCCATAAGCATAGAAAATTCAGTGATTAATAGTCAGCAGGATTCTAGCTTTCTATGTCACCACTTGGATTTTATGTGGTGTTACTAAGCAACAAAGGTTACTCTTCAGCAACACTTAGATGCAGTATTTGCAGCTTTAATCAAATCAGCTGCTAAGTGAACAGTATTTTTGTGTAATATGTTTGTCAGTGATAGATAAGCAGTACAAGCAAATCAAATATATGCTAATTTATCTTATATAGCACAATTCAAACAAGTCTCCTTTTAGCTGGTTAATGGGCTTTTGTAATGTACATCTTTGTATATATAATTTATCTTATGATGAACATTCTTGGTAATAGGCATAATTCAAGCAGCAGTTTAGTTTTTCTTTCAAGTTCCAAATAGTATTTACTGAAATGTACTAAAAATGGCTATTAAAGCTGTTATATTGATATCAAGATAAGACTAACCCACATAAAAATATTTGAGACAGAACTATTTTTATTTCTGTTACATAATAATTATTTTAAAACTCAAAAACCCATAAGATATTGTACATCACTTTTTAATTTTATCTTCTACTTCTCCTTTCAGTACTAACAGAGAATACTAGACAAAGTAACATGACAGGTTGTTGAAAGATCTGTCAGTTCTGTTGCTTTTGAAATTCCAGTTGTTTTAAAAGTGAAAAGAGCTACCCAAAGAAAGCTTCTCTATTCCAGGCAGCAGACTGTAAAACAACAATTTGTATCAGCTATTCGCTAGTAGAACAAAGTTTGCTTCAGATGAAATATGATGCCTTTAAATTTGAAAGGTCATGGAGGTGAACAATTTTATTAATCTGTATGCCACCATATGGGTGGTTTTGCTCTCATATTAAAATGATTCTGCAGAGGTAATTGTGGAATTCCCATTTTAAAAACCCCTTCCTATATCCGTACATTCTAAAGCTGTATCAATTTAAATTCTATTCTATGATAGATTCCATGAAATGCCTAATAACTGAAAAAAACTGGACAAGAACCGGAAGACATGAGGAACAAAGATGTTCTATGTGCCATGCTTATATGTTTAAAATAGTAAATTTACTTTCTCTGCTTTCAGTATTTAAGTATTTTCATTGATAGTATAGGAAGGATAGTAATTGTACTGCTGCTATTGTTGCTATGCTAATTTTTAGAGAACTTCTCATTAAAAAATTCCTTAGTCTTTGCCTTCCTGATATAATTTAAATAATCTACATCATTTTAGGGAAAGAACTAAAAGGGAAGGAGTTCAGAAGAATACAGTTCTCTCATATTTGCATACGGATTTCATTTGAAGTGCATGTCAGACCATGAAGCTCAAAATCCAAGCCTTTAAAATATTGTCTCATGGGAATCTTGATGTAGCCCTCCAAGCACTGTAGACAGTAAGATTGCACTTGAACATGTTAGTGAATGCAATCTATTTTCTGCTCAAAGGATATGTTGCTGGTTTGTATTTTTATGGCAATACTTAGGGATGTCATTTGTGTCCTTATTGCTCCTGAGGTTGTGTGATGCAGTTTACTGCAGAAGAGAGAGACTATTGCAGAGATATAGCAAACCAACAAGTTTAAATAAAAAAAAATGTGAGAAGGGAAATACTAAGGTCCTCAAATTGTTAGATTACAAAGGTACTCTAAATAAGGAGTCAAGAAACTCCAAGTCAAGTGTAACTGCCTAAACCTTTAGGGGCAGGGGAGCTTATCTGTAGTTTTGGTAGTGTGGGCTTGAGACTTATTTTCTTGCACAGGCCTATATCACTTTATTGAGAGGGACACTATAAAAACTACAAATAGTTTAATGCAATTTTTTAAATGCAGTGGAAATAAGGTTGGTATGATTTCATTTGAATAAAAAGTTTTTCAAACTCATACTTTGAAACGTATATTCTGAAATATGGACACGCTTTACATAACTTGTGTATGTACTACCTGTTAATTTAATGTGTGCAGGAAATTACTGAAAAAGGATCTAATCTCAATCCCAGTGAATCTGGTGAAATTTTTGTTATGAGCATTTTCAGTCTCCAGAAAATATCTTGGGCTTTAAATATTGCATTAACATTACCATTTGTATGCTTACATTTTTGCAGCCCTGGAAATAATTTTCAAGCTGTGGTCAATTAACACAAAGAAATCCTAATAATTTTTTTCCCTCTAGCAAGTAATAAATCATATTTTTAAAAAATATTTTGCTAGTATTATATCTCCCTCTACTGGTAAAATATAATTTTCCTTACAATTAATTTTGAAATCAGACAATAATTTAAAAAGAATGCAACAGTAAGTTCCCATTGTGAATATTTTTAAGAGGAAAACAATAATTAGATCTAAGTATTGCTTCAAATTTGGGTAAAGCAGGAAGTTCAAACAAGGGTTACTGACTTGTTCTAGGGAGATGGATCTACTAGGAAAATAGAATTATATTTTCAGTGCAGGGGTCAGCTGGAGTTCTCACAGTAATTTCTCTTAAAATCAGAATAGAAAATATTTAAATACATTAGTAGCCTAAAAAGGTTAATACTCTATTACAATAAAGGAAAATACCAGGATGTACAGGTTATCCTCTGGTGCCCCCTAAAAATGGGACACAATTATGGCTTGTGAAATAATATTAGAAGTAGTGATTATTATAAATAAACGATGGCTTTAAAAATATAAAACATTCACTCCTCTGTTAAAACGATTAGGAAAACTCTAAAGCAGTGCAATATGGATAATAAGTAGAGTAAATTTGTATTCAGGAAAGAAACCCTCAGCATTCTGAAACAGATTTAAATCAAACAGATCAAGAATACCTTGTGCATTATTGACTAGTAAAATTGGACTCAAGGAGTTTTCATTCTCCCAATGTTTTTACTCTAGTTCCTCAAATACATACAAGAGAAAAAGCTATAGTGGAGGCCTCTTCAGCTTCTTTAGAGCACAGATAAGCCCATTTTCTGTGTGCATTTTTCCAGTTAATCACTGAAAACTGAGTACCTGAAATCCTGACTACGTTTTTCTTAGGATTTGCAGCATAGAGACTGCTATAGCTCACATATTTTGCCTTCGTTTTAAAGCACACGTAGAGGAGTTGTTTGGATAGTGATCCAAAGGAAGGAAGGAAGGAAGGAAGGAAGGAAGGAAGGAAGGAAGGAAGGAAGGAAGGAAGGAAGGAAGGAAGGAAGGAAGGAAGGAAGGAAGGAAGGAAGGAAGGAAGGAAGGAAGGAAGGAAGGAAGGAAGGAAGGAAGGAAGGAAGGAAGGAAGGAAGGAAGGAAGGAAGGAAGGAAGGAAGGAAGGAAGGAAGGAAGGAAGGAAGGAAGGAAGGAAGGAAGGAAGGAAGGAAGGAAGGAAGGAAGGAAGGAAGGAAGGAAGGAAGGAAGGAAGGAAGGAAGGAAGATGGTTTTCACATTATAAAAACAAAAGAGCAAAAGCTGTGCTGCCCTGCTTTTGGATGAATATAACATAGTATTTAACCATGTGATCAGATGAATGTCCTTTCTGTGCTATCAGTGTCAAGGTAAATTGATTCATTGCTCATGGTGTGCACTGTCAGTGTCTATTGTTGTCTTGCTTGTCACTTAGATTAATTACATTAGTGGTTCTATATGCTAGCAGCTTTCTTTCCCACGTCAGTCACAGAGGAATTTGCTCTGCACAGGTAATTTCTCTTCTGTGGATTTCTTTGTAGTACTTCTTTCATTTGTTTAAATGGGTAGTAAGAGCACATTGTATCTCCTTCTGATTACTTGCATGACTTCAATATTTGTGAAAGCATGATGATGCAGTCGCTGAATACATGTAATTGCTTTCATTTTCACTGTATTTCTGTTTGTGTTTTTTTTCACTCAAACTTGAAAAAATGTTGTTGAGAGCTAATTGAAAACCCCAGAAAAAGAAAGAATACTTTTCTATGTACAGCACTGAATAAGTCTTTCTTTTTCAATATTCAATTACAATTAACCAAACACAATTAGAGAAAATAGAGCCTACTGCTAATGAAAATAAAGCCTACATCTTATAAATTACAATATCTTACTAAAAATAGAGCCAGAAGTGATGACAACTGATTTTGATGCAATGGGAGTCAAGTTGGAGACACTGATAGCATACTAGTGCTCCTGTTAATATTTGAATTCATTAGACTGAAATCCAGAACTTGATAACAAAATGCAAGATGATGTAAACCTTTATGATATTGTTAAAAGAGGACTGGAATCTTACAGAGTATGAACTGCATGAACAGTGATCTAAGGCGAATAGGAAAAATACCATAACAGAAAATGAAAGATCACGAATTTAGGGACTAAGAAAGAGAATTTCTCCTATCAGCTAGGAGCTCAGCAGCTGCAGATATCATTGAAGCATATATATAAACCTGCATGGGAGAGATTTTTCACAGGGGGGAAGAATAATGTGACCTCTGATAACAAGTTGCTTCCATTAGAAAGAGAAAAATATTAAGGCCTGACTACAAAAGACCACTGCGCATGTCTCAGTGATATTCTGTGAAGTACTGTGTTTAATTCTAGTAATACAAATTTAGAGAAAATAATAACTAGAAAATAGCAGGCAGTGATGTAGAGCAAATTATTTGTAATGTACTGAAAATAATAGCTATACTAACACATTCTCGGTTTGTTTACCATTTTTTACCCAGTGCAACTAGTCAGTTAAATTACCAGTCAGACAAAAGGGTGCAGGCAGCAGTGGATGAATTATCCAGATCAATACCTGAATTTGTGGTTGGTGTCATCACAAGGGCTTACAATTGCTAGACCTATTTTGATGCGTGCAGCCTACTTGGGAGAGATAGGATCCACATATCTAGAAAAGCCAGATGCATCTTCACTAATAAAATGGACAACTTAATTTTCTTGCCTATGTGAAAGTTTAAGGAACAATTTACTAAGTCCAGCCACCTCAAGTGCATATATACCAATGCAGTTATTCTGGACTACAAATAGGAGAAAGTGGAACTCTATGCCCTGTCGAAGTATTGTGATGTTGTAAGAATCAGAAAAAAATGCTGGGGAAACTCACAACAGATGGCTACAAAGTGTTTCAGAAGAATAGGAAAGAAAGAGGAGAGGGTGGAATTGAACTCTATGTAAAACAGAAAAATGAGTGTATGAGGTTGAGTTGTGGAGACCAGAGAAGTTATATTGAATTCCTCTCAAGACTAGAGGGATCATCATGAAGCTAGAATCTTATGACCTTCTAGTCAGGATGATGAAGCCAACAAAACCTTAATTCGGCACTCAAAGAAGTTTTGTGTCAATAGAACATGCTCCTCATTGATGGAGAACTGTTATTACTTTACTTGTTGAGAAAACAGCACAGTGTGGCACAACTTGCCCATCAGGTTTCTGCAAGACAGTGAGGACTGTTTCCTGCTGCAGATGCAGGACATGCCAACTAAGACCAGCACATTACTAGATTTACTATTCACAAACTGAGAGAACTTACTTGACCGCATAATTAATATTGGTAGTCATAGATATACCTATGATAACATTGTGGAGTTTAAGATTCTGCTGAGCACGCTTGACATCAGGAGTAGGACAAAGGCCCTAAATTTTCGAAGAGCCAAATTCAATATGTTCAGAGCCCAGCCACTATGAATTCCTAAGGAAACAACCATGTGGGGCAAATGAGTTTGTGAGTGCTGGAAGTTTTTCAAAAACAACCTTCTGAATGGCTGAACAGGGGCAAGAACAGTCCATCCCTCAGAAAGGGAAAAGAAGAAAGCAGAACAAAAGACTACCCAGGCTTAACTATGAGATTTTGGATGTGTTTAAAGCAAAAAAGAAGCATGCTAGTTATGTAAAGGAAGCCTTAGCAAGCAGGGACTAAAAGAGCCAAGATAGAACATGTAGAGGTGCAGTCAGGAAAGCTAAGGTTCAGCTAGAACTGAAATTGGACAAGAGAGACATCAAGAAGAAAGGGTTCCTATGGCACATGAGCATTTAGCAGAAGCATTGGGAAGATGTAGGAGCCACTGTTACACAGGGCAGGGAAACTATTTATTAATGCTGATGAGTCAGAAGTTCTCTATACCTTACTTGCCTCTGTCTTTAACATCACAGGGTCAAGTAGCTATAACAACATGTGTTGACCCCCCAGTAGTGAAGGAGAGAAGGGTTGATCTTCAGTCTCTTGCAAGGTCTCAGCCCACATAAATCTATGAGTCTGGATGTAATCCACTCCAAGGCATTAAGAGAAATATCTGACAATGTTGCAAAATCACTATCTATAATATTTGAAAAGCAGTGGAGAAGAGGGTATATCCCTTATAAATGGAAGAGGCAAAATATCACACTCAAGCTGCAAGCAAGGCCCTAAAGAGGATCCAGGAAACTACTGGACCACTAGTCTTACTCCAGTTCCTGGTAAAGTAAAGGGATGAGTCCTAGAAATTAGTACAAACCAAATGAACCAGGTGGCTGGGAAAAGTCAGAACAGATTTATGAAAGGGCAAATCATTGCAAAGTAATTGGATCCCTGTCTACAACAAAGAGGACATATTCTGTTGAGATGGAGATGGTTTACTTGTTCTTCAGCTGAGCATTTGACACCATTTCCCACAGTCTTGTCCTGAATATAATGACACTATGCAGGTTGGATGGGTGGTCTGTCAGGTCTGTAGGAAATTAGCTAACACGCAGCACTCAGGCAGGGAGTTTTTACTCTGACAGCCTTTCACAAATGCAGTCCCACAGAAATTGATACTGGGCCTCATGGTGTTAAACATGTTCATAAATGGTCAAGATGATAGAATTAAAAGCATTCTCAACAGCTTTGCTAGCAACACTAAACTGAGTGATGATGTGGACAAGTTTGAAGGGAGAGCCATGGTTACAGAGAAACCTGGATGGGCTGGAAGAGTGGAGTAGCAAGCATTGTATGAAGCTTAATGAAGATAAATCCCTGCACTTAAAGGCTAGGTTCCATGTAGCTGGGAAGCAGTTACATGAAAAGGACCTGGGAGTTCTGGAGGACAAAAACGTGATCCAATTGGACATGATACCAGAAATTCTCATCTAACCTCCATTTCCCATAGAAGTTTGGTTTAGGCGTTGTTTTGAGGTCCCTTTCAACCTGTTCTATGACTGTTCTGTGATCTGTAAGGTAGGTCAGTAACACAGATGAGAAATAACTTCTGAGAGATTTAGAATTACTTGGGAATTAGGTAACAAATTTATCTAATTTATGTCCTTGGAAAACTCCAGAAGACACTGCAAAAAACAACTACTTTTCAAATTAATATAGATCAGTGAAATAAATATGAGATGTTGCACATGTGGATTTGTTTTGTGGAATCAATTTGTACAGGACGTCTTTGTAGTCAATGAAAAACAGGAAAAATACAAAGAAGCGATCAAAAAACATTAGAAGGATAGAACTCATTTGCATATGATAAGCAAAATATATACAGAAGTAAATTTTGTTAATACAGTGTTCAGCACTATATTGGTTTCTGTCAAATCACAGAAATTATGGAAAACAGAACAACTAGGAGGCCTATCAAAATAAAGCATAAGCTAAATTATTCCAGTCAGTAACAGATAATCTATTACAGTTCTGCAAATTCTTCTGTGAGGGAGACAGCACTCTGAATTAACCTAATTTATCTAGCTTTCTACAATATATTTACAGAGAGCTAAGATGGTGAAAGAAGCATAAAAGATATAAACCAAGGATTATGAAAGGATGCAAAAGAATGTGAAAGGATATAAATGGGAAAAAAAAACCAAACAACCCACCAAATCATGAAGTAAAAAAATCCCAACCTAAAATCAAGCAAAAAAATAAACAAACAAACAAAAAATAAACCCCCCAAAACCCCTGAACAAACCAAAACAACAACAAAAAAACCCGAACAACAACAACAACAACAACAACAAAAAAAAAAAAAAAAAAAAAAAAAAAAAAAAAACAAAGGAAACCCAGCAAAGAACCCAAATAAATCGTCTAAAAATATAATTGCATTTTCTTTACAGTGAAATTCCAAAATTAAGGAGTGCCTCAAGGTTTCCTAATTGCACTGATTCTTTGTCTCATCTTTTTAAGAGATCTATTGAAGAGGTTGGATAGATGAATATCATAAGTTGAAGGTGACAAAATTACATATATTTTGAAAACCAGAAGTTAAGAGGTACTGGAGGGGTATTTTGAACTAAATGGTAAGTATGGTTTGATCAGTCATCATTTAAAGAAATTATCTGTTCTCACTTGAATAGTTGCAATAGTTTTAAAGGACTTCAAAAGAGAAGTTTATTTTTATAATTTATTTAGATCAACTTGAAGATTTGCAATTGCTTTCAAAAATGATGATTTTATACCAATGACAGTGGTACGTTTGAGCTAACTTTTCAGAATTAGAGTTTCTTAAAGTAAAATTTCACCTGCTCAAGCTAAATGAGAACTATACTGAGAAGATAGTTACAGTAAAAGTTAATAAACATGTATAATCAAATTGTTACAGAACATATTAAAATCAATAAAAGAGAAAGACAGTATTAGGTGTACCGTTTCCCTGGACCTGTTATGATGATCATCTCCTTTTCAGTGTAAGAGTTTTGAAAAGAAGTTCAAGACAGAGACCTATCAGACTCATTAACTAATAACACTCTTGCACTGACTGCCAAAACCAGTAATGAAACCCTAAGAAAACCATCACAGATTCCTTAAGTGCTGCAAAAATGAGCATCAAAGGTTATGGAACTAATGTTAAAACATTCAATATGAAAATAAAAATTCACATAGTTTGGTATTCTTATTTCACACCAGAAATGTACAGTAACACTTACATTTTATATCACTCTACTATAATATCAGATTGCAATTCTCTGATATTATATAATTATATAACACAATTATAATTCAATGCTGTAACACTGTTATTATAATAAGAAAGCTCATATGCTTGTCATTTAAGACAAAAAAAGCACTTAGGCACTTAGAAAACAAGACAATATCCATTCCGTTAAGTAAACATTAATTCTTTATTACACACCTTAACTCTACACGCATAGCATAGGAAAATTTGGGCCCTTCAGAGAGGCATCACACCAAAACTAAACAAAGACCTGGATAAAGTAAACCAGCAAAAATCATTGAGATTAGGAGAAAATATTTATCTCAGGCTTACTTAAATTTGCAATAAATAATAGTGAACATTCTATGATAAAGTAATTTTTGTAGAACTGTTTTACCCCATCAATGTATGTTCAGCCTAGCTGATCAAGTTGCTCAAGGGATTTGATGAGACTTAAAATAATAATCAGGTTTAATAATCTATTGCTAAATTAATTTCTCTTTGCTTCAAAATGAAATGTTACTGTACACATGTAGGCATAAAAATTCAAGGCATTCTAAAGCCACATAAATCATTGCCTTGGAAGTTAGGTGATAATTATTAATTTATTTATATTTAAAATTCATAATTATATAATAAAAAATAATAGCAACTTTAACTCACTGTTGTGTTCCTTCCTACTTTTAACAGAGGGAATGAAGCAATCAATTGATGCTACACAGTAAGGATAGCATTAGACACATTTAACATTTAAGAAAGGCAAGTAATATATTTTGTAAATTTGAGCTTACATAAAAAAAATATTTCCATGAATCCCAAACTTAGTGTAATTCCACTGATACTAACTGGTATATTTAAAAATATTTTAAATAGCGGTGTTGTTGTTTTGATGATTGCACTGAAATAAATTCTTCAATCTATAGGAAAGAAGACGATTTTTTCAGTTAAAAATTAAATCAATGTCATGAAATTCTTATGGTGTCAAGGAACATGTCGGCTTGTAATGGAAAATCACCAATGGCCTTGCCTTATTTTCAATTCCCTCTTTAATTATTAAATCGGCATAGGTATTTGCTAATTAAGGATGTCTGATCATTTACTGAGGTTAGTGGGAGTCAGTCTAGATTCAGACATCATGGAACAACATAGTTTTTAAATTTAGCTCAGATAGAGAAGGACTGCTCAGTGCTAGGAATAACTACTCTTCACTGACTTTACTTCAAGATAATGCATTTAACGTAAATAGCATGTCTGTACAGCAGTATGACTACAAATATTTACTAGATACTAGAAAAATATGCCCAGGAATTATTTATTTTAATTTAGAGGTTTTCCAATATTTTAAGAAAGATGAAGGTATAAATGAAGATAAGGTTTGCTCATGCTCACTCAGAATATTCTGTACATTATTCTGAATTATTACAGAGATTTTTATTCATTATAATTGCAGAATGCCTCAAGATTAAATTATGAATTTCTTCCAATGACATGTGCATTTGATAGCATTAGGAGTTTGAGATTTAATGGTCTTGGGAAGCTTAAATTTTATTAAACTTTTATTAACCAAGGATTTTCTCAGTGTAATTGAATAACAGAAAACACTTGAAGCTTTGCTGAATTAACAGAGATTAAAACCATGAAATAAATTGAAAAATAAGCTAATAATTGTAATTAGATTTCACTTTAATTTATTTTAACTTGAAATAAAACAAAACCAGTATTGACAGTTCATATTTACTTGTCCAACAGTATATTCTTCCCATCTTCAGCTCAGTTTTTTCTGCACAGATAGGTGATACTAGGCTTAGCCCAGAGTTTTTATTCTTTATGCTATAGTTTTGTTCCCAATCTCCATGAACTAGCACTTTTTCAATAAGGAATAATCTTCTAAATCATCATACAAATTGATATGCTAGTAGTATCCTAATACCGCTGTATTTATCAAATATTTTCCTATCTGTTATGATAAAAATATAAAAGCAGGCTCTCTCAGAAAGTTAGATATTCAAGGTTTCTTTTCCTCCCCCAGAAGGTATTGTGGCTTAACCCCAGCTAAGAACCACCCAGTTGCTTACTCAGTCTCCTCTTGTGAGATGGGAGAGAGAATGGGAAGGGTAGAAGTTAGAAAACTCGTGGGTTAAAATAAAAAAAGTGTAATAGGTAAAGCAAAAGCCACATGTGCAAGCAAAGCAGATCATGGAATTCATTCACCTCTTCCCATGAGCAGGCAGGTGTCCAGCCATCTCCAGAATAGCCAGGATACATCACATGTCATGGTGACTTGAGTGGAAAAACACCATCACTCCAAATGTCCCCTCTTCCTTCTTCTTTCCCCTGCTTCATATGCTGAGCATGATACAATATGTTATGGAACATTCCTTTGGTCAATAGGGGTCAGCTGTCCTCTACATGACCTTTCCCAGATTCTTATGGACCCCCAGCCTATTCAATAGTGGAGTTTACATCTATCATTCTATTCTACAAATTTTGCAGCTTGAGAAAAAGCTAAATTATTTGCAGTTGTGATTTGGTCTAATACAATATCCTTTGAAAACAAAGGCTACATCTTCAGAATCATCTATCTGCCATTCAGCACAATGTGTTAATTACCAATAACATATGTGAAAGATAATTTCAGACTTTGGAAATAAATATGTTTCTTTTCAGCTGCTACACGCATAAGAATGCAAGTGTGCACAATTAAAAAGAAATACTCTATACAATCTGCAAATCATAGACAGTTCCAATATTCTTTATTTTTGTTTTACCAGATCCACCAAGAAGACCCACACCAACAATTTGTAGCATATGTGAATATCACAGTTTAGAAAATGTAAAAAATAGTTTACTGTGATGAGATTTTGAAAGTAAGGAAAGAAATAAATACTTAATTTCAAAAATATGTATTTAATTTGTTCCACTCGTTAGAATACGTTCTGTTGGTTTGTGGCAGTTTTTATTGTGAGCATCAAAAGTTTTGAAGTAGGCTTTACCCCGGACTGCAAAAATCTTGCACTGAAACCTTTGAAAAATAGATTTGTACTGAAGCAATTTATTCTCAGTTGAAATGGGTAGGTTTCAGATTCTTCCCTTTTTCTACTTTACTTTATAATTCACTCATCAGAGTGTCCATTCTGAATCTCAGAAAACTTCATACTGAAAATAACACCAAAATCAACATGTGTGTACTTGTTCCAGCTTTGCCACAGCAGAAATGTTTCAACGGGAAAAAGCTTAGAAAGAAATGGCTTGGTCCACTCTGGTTCCTCCATATCACAGTAATTAACTTCAAATGATATGACTATAAAAGATTTATAGACTTTAAACTTGTGACTATTGGCCCATCATGAAAAAGTAATTGCTACCATAAGTCACAAAGCTGACTAAGGATGCACTGATCTGCCATAGAGTGTTTTTCTGGGCTTAGTAAATGGACATCTGAGATACATGAAACACTGCAAAACCAGAATATCAGCCTGAGATTGCCTGGTTTCTTTCCAGAGAATTCCTTGAGTAATGTCTCTGTTTTTCTAAGGACAAATTACAGATGTAGTTGTTGAAACTGCCTCAAAACTCTATTACCACCAGGAGTCACAAATAGAACATTGAAGTTCTGCTTTTGCTCAGAGATGTAGAAATTTTTTGTTAAATGGGAAGAAAAAAAAAAGAAAAGAAAAAAATATGTCTGGCCTATAGATATAGTCAAATAGATAAAGATAAAAAGTTGCTGAAGAAAATTTAATATATGCACAAATATGTTAGTATGTATATCATTACTTTCTGAGTGAACTATTCATAGACCATAGGACATTAATGTATTTGTGACTATTCAGTCAAAATCAACAAGATATATGACTATGTTGTGGTAGTAAACCTTAAACTATGCTATCAAGAGGACACAAATTAAAGGCTGCTGAAAACATCTAAAACCCAAACCAGTCCAAACTTAAAATAAAACCGAGAAAAAACTGCAAAACCATAGCCAATCTGAAGAAAAAAGTCACCTCCTCTTGGAAAACCTTGCTATTTTAGTAGCGAGGATGGTATCCTTGTTATAATCTGAGCTCCTGGCAAATTGGTGTCTAGTTGACAGGTATATACTATGAATACATTGTGAGTTTCAGAGTTTCAAAATATCTGCAGTATGGACTATAAGATTAACTGTAAATTGTATTAGAAGCAGTCCCCAACACAAATCAGTCTTCTCAGTATTTATGAAACTGGGTGTTTGGTTTATCACTGGCAGATTTATTTCATAAGAAACTTGGAAAACTTAGTAAAAATGATTTCACTGCCAAACACCAACCAATTTATATCCATAGTTTAATGAATCTTCTTTCAATCAATCATCACATTGCTACAATTCTTATTTGTGTACACACACACACATGTATTTGTCTTCTTTTGTATTAATGTGTGGTATTTATCAATAACACAAACATGGCAATATGTTTAAAAAAAGAGGATAGGTCAAAATTATGGTTGAAAACAACCATCTGAGTAGAAAAGAAATTAAATTTATTGTATTGCATAAGTGTTCCCCTGCTTCTCTCTTTCTGCTTTTATCAATTGCCTCTGCAAGCTGTTCCAGCAGTGCAACTACCGGCAAGTTGTTTGTCATATTACCTAACCTAGAAATTAAGGCACTCTATAATACCAGAAAAACCCCAACAGGAACCACTTTATAAATATTTTGTAAAGCCCAAACAATTTTTATTACCATAAACGCCACAGTGGTGTCACTAAGAAACCTTGGTGATGAGCACAGGATAAAAAAAAACATTTACAGCTTGTTTGTAGGAATTGGAACACAACTGAATTGCAAGTTCCCTTGGGTTATGAATAAATCTCTTTAGCAATTTTAGTGAAGATCATTGGTATTTCCTTGCAACATATTTTTTAATGAAAAAGAGAGTTTAGGCAAAAATAATAATAACAATAAAAATTCTGATTATAATTTTAAACATCACTTTTTGTATAAATGAAAGACCAAAATACTCAAATGCTAACGTCAAAAGGAAATATGAGAACCAACTAAATAATGGAATTCATTTCTTGCAAATGTCTAAAAGTAATATTTTGCTATTTAAATATTCCTAAAGTTACATTTTGAAGTGTCTGATACCAATAGAAATTTCAGCATTTGAAAATGCTACCTCAATTTGACAAATTCTAAAATATCAGTTTTCCAACTTGAAAAGGGAATTCAGTTTTTAATGCTCTCTGATTGCACAATATGTATCTATTAATAAGTTATGTACCACCTTCAGAAATATGCAGTATGATCTGATTTACTTGAAGCTTTTGTCTATCATGAAGGGAGTAGTATCACTATATTTTTCAGTTCACAATAGCACTGTCATTGATTTCAAGTTAAATGCTTCTACTGTGCATATTTGTCAAAAAGTACTTTCTTTAACATCATCATTAGTTTAGAAATTTCTGTCGAATCAAACATATGTTTTAATATTATGTTAATATTCTACATTATGAAGCCAAAAGCTTGTCTGTTTTCATCAAATACTTCTGTGAGAAATATAGTAATTTAATTTGCTTGTTCACAATTTACATGAAGATCAAGTGTACTGTGTTTGAAAAAATTGCTTAGGAGGATATTTGCCATATTCAATCTGTGACAAACTAAATTTTCTGGAAATGTTTACAAGGATGATATTTTCTCTTCTTTTGAGCAACTGTACCTGTTCAGCAGGAGGAAATTCATGCAATGTCAGGACCGAGAAGGAGCAAGCAGGAATCTGGCACAGGCTTTTGGAGGTTCCTTCAGAATGGCAGCTCTGCCTTTGGCAAGTTCTGAAGCCTCAGTAGTGACAGTAGAGCTGTGCTGAAGTCCAGGAAAAGACTGAACTTGCTGAAGAAGCTAGGCTAGACAGAGGACTGTATCAATTACTGGTATGGAAAACATTGTTTTTATATGTTTTATCTTTAGCCGTGGCACACAGATCTTTTTTTACATAAGTGTGTAAAGCATTTCATAATGAAATGCATTACACACACACCTGTTCTGCTCAGGTTACCCAGCCATCATCTTCAAACTTCCAGGGAGACACGGGAGGGCAGATGCTTTTAGTTCTCTGGATATCTCTGAGTAGTTTTAAGCTAAACTTCCTTGAACTGTCCACAGGTCTGTGCTTTGGTCTTGAGGGCAGGAAGACTGAGGTCTTTATGAGATAAGTGGCATCGGGTCACCATACACTTCAGCTCACACAGAAACCCTTCCTAGAAGTCCCTCTCTACCTCTTCTTCCTCTTCACACTTTTCCCATGTTCTAGCAGGAATCTTCTTCATGTCCTTCAGGAAGAGTCTGTTCCAGCATAGCTTCTCTATGGTCCACAGTTCTACTAGGAAAGCTGCCCCTGTATGGTTTTCTCTCCATGGCTCACAGTTCCTGAAAGGAATCTGCTCCAGCATGGGCTGGAACATGGGCTGCAGTGTGGAGATCAGCTCCATTGTGAATTCTCCAAAAGCTTCAGGGGAATCACTGTCTCACTGCCTGGAGCAACTAATTTTTTCTTTTATATGCACTGGTATCTCATGTTTATTGGGATCTTAGTGACTCAGGAATGAATTTTGAGATTGTTGGCAAGAAACACACTCTTTGTGTGAGGAGGACACAAAGACCTTCTTCAAAAGCCAAAATCTTCCAGTCAACTATACAATTTATTGAGGTTTAACTTAATTATGTAAATCATTTGAATAATGTGGCAAATGGACTGCTGGGATATGGGGAGCAGAAAAGGATGTCTGCAACAGGAATGGCAATGGATCCATTAGCCTTCACAGACAAAGGGAAAGGCAGATGAATATCATCTATGGAAAACTGAGTACTTCCCTGGGGCAAGATATGGAGAATATTATCTGTAGTAAAATTAGTACCTCTTCTGACCCTATAAATATTACCATCTTCTTAGTATTGTAGAACTTTATTTTAAATATGTAGGCAGTGGGTAAAAAGAGAAAGATTTCCTAGCTCCCATATAAACAAAGGAGTGCTCATGCGCATATTTAAGGCATGTTAGAATAAAGTGATACAGAATACTGGATTTATTTTAAAAATTAGTATTTCTACCTTTTGTTCCCTCAAATCTTCTTTACTCTAATCTCTAATAATCCAAATTTCATTGTTCCACTCTTTTCAGACATTTTAGTGTAAGTTAACTTGTCAGCAGTAAATCCAGTTTCTATGTATGATAAGTGAATGTCTGTATAGTGAGCTATAACATACAATAATGTACAAAATCAATAAATATGTAGTGCTCCAAGATATCTATTAATTGCCAGCAGAGTGACAGATTGATGCTTGTTAAAATATATTCAATTCATGCTGTAAGATCTCAAAGTGCTGAGTAGAAAAAATGCCAACTAGAAATACCCAAGTCAGCATAAAAGATTATCAGAAAGTTTTCAAAAAGATAGAAATACTAGTCAGCAGAATAAAAACTACACATCTGTATGATTTTGATCTTTTTAAGCTAAGAATACTCCAGTGAAATTTTATAGGACACTGTATAAAATATCATCAGTAGTTAAGCTGTCTACCAAGTGTACAGTTTAAGCCCTACAAACTTGCTTTAAGTTATAAAAGCAGGTAGGTACCAGCCACCCAGTGCCAGGTCTCATGAGAGGAGCAGAAGAAAGTGGGGCAGTGCTTACGGTCTCTGCAGAGAGTTCAAACTGCAAGTAGCCAAGTGTAACTGGGTTGCTGTCTGCTCTGCTCACTCACAGGTTTAGGCTGCAAACTTGATGGTTGTCTAAGCTAGGAAGTGGCCATGCAAAACTACCTGGAAGCCTGAAACCTCCAGGGAATTAGAAGTATAACGTCTTTGAAAATAATTATAATTTTATAAAAGTACAGGGTGATGGTGGCCTGCTGAAAGAAAAACTATGCTGTCATTTCCACCCAAACTGACCTCAAAAGGACTGAAATAGCAATCCAGACCTCAGGTTGCATAGGGTTCCAACATCAGGGAGCCCCTCTAACACCTAAACACAGTGATGGATGTCATACTGTCGTGACCAGCTAGAAGTACTTTTCAAAACAAGTGGCTATGTTACAAGAGACACACAACAGGCAGCACTGTATCTCAGAATGTGAGTGATAGATCAATACTACTGACTGTGTGTTGTCCCAGGCTGAGCAATGGCCTGGCCTTAAAGCTATGCAAGGGGAAGATAAGCCTGAACTCAACCTTGAGCTGGCTGGCACAAGTAACTCACAAGATGAGTTGCTACTTGGGCAGAAGGAAGAACCTTCCCCTATGGAATGCCTACATAGAAAATACAATGCTCTGAGGGTGAGGAATGAAGACGTGAGCAACAGAGGAGGATTCAGGAGAAGCTGGCCATGAGAACTTGATCCAATTACCCACCTAAATTAAAACCAGTGCCACCAGAAATGTACTTAAAGTAGAGATTTCTTGTTGAGACCCACAGATGCACCCATTACTATCCAGGCAATATCTCTAGAGATTTTTTTTCATTTCTACCAGTCCATGTAGGGTCCAATGATACTGTGATTGAGAAATTTAGTGTCAGAAGTATTTATTATTATTTTCAGTTTGAGCTTATGAAGTCAAATTCGGTAATTCTTTAGCTTATTTGTCATTTCAAAAATGCTCATGCTAACAATAATAAAAATATATATCACTGGAATATTACAAGCTTTCCAAACATGTATGCAGACACATTTTTTAACTAGGAGACCTTCCATATAATCACAAATCGATAGTTTTATGTGTTTTGGATCTTTGTATTGTTTAATGGAAATAATGATAAAACCATAGGATGGTTTGGGTTGAAAGGGACATTAAAGATCATCTTGTTGCAGTCCCCCTGCCTAGTGGAATGGCAGGGACACATTCCACTATACCACTCTGCTCAGACCCCCATCCAAACTGGCCTTAAAATCAACTAAACTTCTTAAAAATTCTTCTTCCTTCAAATATAGTGGGATATCTCATTTCTGTTAAGAACCACTGTGTTCTTTATTCTTCATTATTGCTCTTACTGTTAAGTGTGAGTCTACACATAAAATAATTACTTATGAGGAAACACTTTAACACACTTGAATAAAACAGTGATAATTTTAGATTAGTTTTATAGAAATGTGGTAGCATGTGTTATTATTTTTAAGTTTTATGGTCAAATGTTTCAGCTAGCTCCCACTTCCTCATTTATGATATATGCCCAAATATTCCTTCCTTTAACAAGATTATATTGGCTTTTCACATAATTTAACTTAAAAGCATTCTGCTTTTGATATTGTCTTCTATGAAATTGAATTAATAAATAAGAAGTGGCAACAAAAACTTAGTGATATCTATATTACAGATTTATAGAATATGTGTTTCTTTTGTGATGAACCAGACTAATGTATCACCGGCGTGGAAGCTCTTATCACAGCTACTCTGATGATGTATTAATATAGCATATCACCACAGTGGTGTCACTGTGATAATTTAGTAATGTGCTACATCATCAGATTGATGATGAAAAAAAACTGTGCCCAAGACAGAAATCACTGAGAAGCTTTGTTGAATTCTCCCAAGCTATTTGTGTGTATATTTGAATAGGTCTACAGAGACAGAAGTGTTAGAATAGTTTAATGCTCCCCTACTCTACCTGCTTTCTATTTCTATCTTCTATTTTAGTCTCTTTCATTTCCATTCCATTTATCCTTCCATATAATCTTTCCTTTTGCAGTTTTCAGCTTCTGTTACTTTTGCCTACTGCAATTTCCCTCTTTATCCTGATATAGGATAGTACAGGTCTAGGGTAGGCTGTAGTCTTCCCTGCTATCCACCTGTCTCCTGTCCTTTCCTATTCTGCTTTTCCACCATTACTTACATGATTCTGTATTTATTACTCTGGCACTCATCCTTCTGTCATGCTAGGTTATCCCTGTGGCACCTATTCTACCTTTCTGAAAATGGTGACCTCTGGCTTAAAAACGCATATTTCATTTGGATTCTGTAATTGCCATAACATATGGGGTTTAGTGTCTTTTCCTTCATTATCTCTTACATGTTTTCAATGAGGTGAGATGAGGCAGGGTGAGGTGAAGCAGAGAGGGAAGGCAAGGCAAGGCAAGGCAAGAGCAAGGGCAAGGGCAAGGGCAAGGGCAAGGGCAAGGCACCTATATGTTCTTACACTTGGTCACTGATTGAAACTAGGATATGAGCTGACAAAAATATGTTGTGTAGGAGGACAGTTTGTCCCCCCGCATTTTCTTTTGATTTGTCTTGTCAATAAACAGTAATTTAACTGCCATTTTTATTAAGAGCTCACAGTTCTCTAAACAGAAAGCTACAGGTCTGGAATAACAAGTTGAAATATTGTGCCATGCCTTGGGTACCATGTAATAGTCACAGATCAAGACCTTTTTAAAATTTTTGTTTGTTGTTTGTTTGTTTATTTAAAAGATTTCATCTTGATCTCTTAAATGTTAGTAACATCTTCAAATTTAATTTGTTTTATGAATGCAAAATTATGTATCTTCATGATAAAATCTCGATGCTACAACTGTCAACATAGACTTTTCTTGTATTTCTAGCCATGTCTTTCATTCTAGGAGAAAAAAAAAATATGTTCTACACATGCTTTAGGAGGTAAGTATCTCAACACTCCTGTGTTGAACAAATAATGTTCTCAAGTACAATCTTACACAGGATGACCAAATATTGCAAAATATTCTTAAATCTGGTCCAGCTATATTGTCACTTGTATTTCAAATGTTGGAGAGGAGAAGCAATAGCAAAGAAAATGTAAGTATACAACATTTCACGTATAAAACAAAAACTATATGAGAAAAAAAGCACATAAAACCTAGATGCAGTCTGTTGGGCATTGCTTGAGAAGGCATGAACTGTTCACTGATATTGAAGGATTTATTGAGGAAAACTGTAAATAACAATGTAGTACAACTTGATGGCTTGCTCTAATGTTCTTGCTGGAGCTCACTCTTTGCATTCTTTGCCCAAACTGATGGGTAGAGGAAGTTAAAACCTGAAAACATACACAGGTTGCAGTGGGTCAAGTCACAGCAAATGTTCCTTTTGCCTTCCTTTCAAAGATTTCAATAAAATGGAGTAATAATTTTTAGAAGATTTTAAGCTTGTTGATTCTGCACCAGGGATTTTTAAGAACAGAAAGTTCACAAGAATTCTCTTTGCCTTGAAGTATTGCTCCTAAATATAGTATAATTTTTTCTGCACTGCCAGAAATTTGAAACTTGAACACATTCTTTACATCTTCTCATTTTCCAGGGAGCCTTTGCTGAGATGATTATCCTGAATATTTCTGAGCTGCTGTTTGACCTCTGATTATCACCTGACATATTACCCAATATTAAATAGTGAGCTCAGAAATGGTCAGAAGTAAAAAAGTACAGTTTAACCTTCAAGGCATGAAAGTGCAAAACTGTTCTTTGAATGGTAGTTTTTAGGCACAAATTTACTACACTTGTCCCTAGAAATGAAAATGTGCAAGAGTTAAGGTATCATATTATCTGTATGCTTATATGCCTATAGATGATTTTGATCTTCTCTTTCCTTTTCCTTTGATAATGTGGGCAGATTTACAGAGATTGTAGAAGCCTAAATGAAGTAATTCTATTGTTTCTTTTCTTTGCAGTAAAGGAAGTCCTTATAATAGCCTATTATATTATTTTACATTATTCCCATTATTATTTTAGAAAATACTATGCTATTCTAGGAAATGGCTTTTTATTTTTTCGTTTCATTTATGAACTTAAATTTGTAACCCTTTTTAACTTCAGTGTGCAGCAATGTATTAGTCATAAGCAGTCAACAGGAAGACTTCACAAAAGGATATATTAGTAGATTCAAAATTAAACATAAGCTCTTTATATGGTGAAAGGTCAATAAATACTAAAGTTTATAGTTCTAGGAAAAAAAACAGAAATAAAATTACATTAGATTCTGCTTCCATTTGAAATAGTATAAATGTGAAAATGTAAGTCACAGTACAGAATATACAAATAGGACCAAATTCTGTTTCTGGTACTTTTCCTGATAGTCTTATATCCAATAGCATTGATGTGAAACACCAGGGGGCACATCTTAACAGAAAATATAGCGTACCCTGAGATAATGCAGCCTTAATACATGTAGTTAAGCAACAATTAGGGAATTCAGTGTAATTAAACTACTTCCACTGCGAAGCTGGGAATACAGACAGGGAGACTTGGACTAATGTCATTTTATATTGTTGGATTTTGGAATCCCAAATGGCACTTCAGAGCAATCAACCTGCTGAACCCTTCAGTGGTCAGTCAGCAAATTTATTATATAGCTGAAGGAGGATACTAATTAAAATGTGCTGAGGAAAAGGGCAACATGCAAATCATGCTTCTTGAGCATTATATCAGGAACTGCAGAGACGTGTTTCTTTTTGGTTTTAATTTTCAAGTCTAAAAGTAAATCTATATTTTCTTAGAATTTTATTTCACAGGTATCTTATTTGAGTACACATAGGAACATAATATCCAAACAGTGAGAAAAATATTTAGACACGCAAATTACAAATACTTTAAATTAATTGTCACAATTTATATTTAGCTTCTTTTTCTGAAAAATAATAGTTAGGTGGTTCTTCCCACTGTTATCTCCAAGCAATAATTTGAATTGAAGAATAAATATGTGTGTATGAAAATATTCGCCTGTGAGATCTTCAGAATTCAGTAATAAATATTCATAGTATTGCAGTCTTTTCTAAAGAATGGCACCAGAAACTAAAACACATTTATTTTTAATGGAATACATGCTCTAAATGACTCTAGTTCAAGAAATGGAACTTTCATGAGTACAGTTGTTATCCTTTAAGATTCTAATTGCTCAAAGTTATGACGTGATAGTAATTATTCAGAAATTGTCTTTTTTCCAGTATTCTAGCCACTGCCATTAAAAAACTGCTTGCTTGCTTTGTTTTCATGAATGCAATACATATTCAGATGGAGGTTTATGTGAACCATTTTAATTGAAAATAAATTTTAATTAGTATGTATATGCTTAGAAATAGGAAGCAACATAGCTATGTTAATGCTTTGTTGTTTATTGTATATAATAAATAAATGATAGCTCTTACATGCAAAATAAAAAAAAAGGAAATAACTTTGCTGCAAATCCATGTTTATTTCTCATGTAATTTGATAGCTCTCTTCATTGTTGAAAGGTTTTAGACCACCTGTCTTTTGGAAACATTATTTAGCAGCACTTGGCCTTCTAAAGGTAGTTTCAAAATGAGATTATTATTAAATATGATGTTGAGCACTTTGGGAAAATATGTATTTTCCAGTAGTGAATTTTAGAAGTTCAACTTTGTTGTCTCACATTCCTGATCATATACTGAAAAGTACTGAAAAGTTGCTCATTATATACAAAACATTCTGAGACATAAGTAAAACCAATTTTTCCTTTTTAAAACTTGAAGTATTTTAATGTTTTATAAATTAACTTTTAATCAGAAGAATTTATATAAATAGTATACAAGCTCTTGTTTTGTAACTACATTGTTGTGAATCCTTACCATTTCAGAAATTTAACCGCATATAGATTGTTCACTTTTTCTCTTTTTTAGTATGCTTTTTGTTTCTCTCCATGTAAGATAACAATTTTTTAAAGTCTTAAATGGTGGTTCTGCAAAGTGCTTATGTGACACGGTAGTAGAAAATTATTACAAGTATATTTGTTGCTAAGTTATGATACTCAAATACTTTTCATTATTCATTTAGACTCCCATCTTTTATTGAAATTTGTAACATAAATGCTACTATCAAATTCTGTAAGAATAAAAACACTACCAAGCACTTTAAGGAGAGCTGTGAAAGCAAAAAGAAAAAGAAAGAGCTACTATGCCAAAGTAAAGCAACCTGCATTTATTTATTTTCAAAAATTTACGTGATTCTGTGTTACATCTCTAATAAAAAGACTTACCAGAACTGTAATGGAAAGGTTTTACAACTTTCACTTTTCAACTTTTTACAACTTGTTCAAACTGGTGGAAATACTTATTTCAAATACAGTAAGACAGTTAACACTGGTAAGATTGCAGAACCTGTCTGAGAGTAGAACTCTGCTGTATTTTTGTACGTTTCTTGAATTTAGATTGTTTGTGGCTTCCCTTCTCCAGTTTTCTTTTAAAAAAATATATACTTTCACATAATTGCTTTATCATAGTATTTTTTTTAATTAAATCTCTTGACTTCTAACAGATAACTTAAATGGATTCAAGCTCAAGTTACTCTCTTTCTTTTACATATCATAAATGTATTACCCCTTTGTTAATTATACTTTTTGTATAAATTCCAGATTAGACCTGAAAAACTGAGTTGAGATTTACTTTCTAAATATCTTTGTTTACATTAAAATCTGCTTAAATTTATTAAAAATCAGTAATATAACCACCACAGATTGAAAGAGCGGTGAGGAATAAAATATCATTGAAAGGATGAATACAATTAATATTGTTTTATGAAAAGTATTTCAGGTAATTCTTCTTTTCTACCTTTTAATTTTTAAAATGTATTTTGGAATTACTTTTATCTTAATAGCATTGCACATTGCACATTATTTTACAAAAATCAAGTATTGCTATTAAATTCTGGATTTTTTTATTTGTTCCTGTCAAAGTATTACAAAGTGCTTTCACATTGTATTTCTTTTAGTCTATCTATTAAAGCATTTTGAGTAACTTTGTTTCTATCAAAGCAGAGGATTAAATCTTCAAACTACAGCAATCCTAATGTCTAGAATAAGATAATAAAATAAAATGTCAATAGTAGGACAGATTAAATATTTCTTACAGATGACAAAATTGAGAAAAATAATATACTGTATTGAATATGACAAAAAATTCCAAGTTAGAATATTGCTTTTAAATCAAATTTTAATGTGTAACATTGTTAGAGGAAAATACACCACACAGGATTTGACAGCCCAAGAGAGACAAGGCTCCATAGCCCCAGGTCCCAGCTACAGAAAAGTTGAAAATGTCCAGCAGACACAAGCACACAAATCACACACACACACACACAGAGGTTTATGCATACATACTTACATGTATACATGGGCGACAGCCCCAGTTCTCACACAGTCATTTCACTGACATGAAAATAAACTGCACCAATGGGCTCAGCCTTCAACCTGACCTTCACTTCAGGTCACAGATTCTCTGGCTCACCTGCTCTCACTCCAGCTGCTGGCAGCCCAGACTCCCACAAATGCACACATGTATGAGAGGCCCTTACTGGGAAACAGCTGAGAGCAGAGATGAGCTCATACCCTCGTACACCCAGGACCAAGAGTCCTCACCCAGGTTAGACTTAGACAGGAATTTAATGGGAAGACACAACAGATGTCTCTGATCAAGCACAGGCCATAGCCAGACAAGCACATGAACCAGCTCCTCCTTTTATTCCCTTATCCTTGTTTTCCACAATTGTTAGCCCCCAAATCATCTAACCTTGTCCCTTTTACTGCCATTGATACCTGCTCTAAATACGCCAAAATTAGTCTTGTGCAATCCCAAAATGCTCCTCCACTGCCTCCACTGATGGTCCCCAGCCCCTGAGCAGCAACCCCCATTAGTCTGAAAAAGTGTTCTGGAGACTCTCTCCCCTTCACTCCTCTTGATGGGTTTCACACTGGGATGCTTGGGCTGAGGCTATTATGCTAGGTTTCCAGCTTGCTATTGTGTTTTCCTGTGCTTCTCTGGACTTGTGAAGATGAACCTTTAATGGGCTGATGACCCCTTTGACAGGCCTGGGAAGAGCCAGGCAGAGTATGTTTGGGGATTCTCATCTGCCATAGTTTCTCTGTGTTCCTTCGTGGTGTGGAGACAAGATTTTTTTTACCCACAAAATCTACCAAATACCTTTCTAGAAAATTTAATTTCCAGTTTTACTTTAAATAAATACATTTTTAGAAATTACTGGGGTTTTTTTCCAATTCAGGATATTAATGGTTATTTTGGAATATTATACAGAAGTTGAATTTATTCTGAGGGTTCCTTTGGGCACTAAAGTGGATGACAGCAGACACAGTAATTAGTAGACAGTATACCATCACTTTTGACAGTCTGAAGTGTGACTCAAACATTGCTAGAAGCCTCTAGGACTGTGAGAAATAAATCACATCAAGTAAAAGAAAAGCTAGTGCAGATAGCAGCTGTGGAAAAATATGTGTTGAGGCTTATTTCAATTAGAGTCACACAGATGAAAGTGAGAAAGGTTGGATTGATTGCAATTCAAAGAGATAGGAACTTAACTTCAGTCTCCCGAGAAGCATTGAAAGATAACTGAAAAGCACATTTTTAAGAGGAACATCTGTGGTGGAACCACCATGGATTCAATTTCAGCACTTCAGCCTGTATTTCTAAGGTGGTAAAATGAATATAACCTTAAACAATTAAACTGAGTTTAAAAACTTCACTGGAAGTGTGAGTTGAGACAAATTGATCTGACAGGTGAAGGATGCCTATAGCTCTGTCTTGGTGTGCTCATTGGGAGATAATTGCATCAGAAGTGTATCCTAAACGTCAGTTCTGATGCATTTTGCATTCTGCAGACCTATAACTTCAGTAATATTTTATTTTATGGAGCCACACTTGAGAAAGTATTGATGCCAATGGAAAAAAAATGAGTTAGAAAAATAGCTGAGATCAAAATGTTAGTACCAGTCAAGGACATTTTATGATTGTGAACAGAAAGCCCTATTTTTTTGCATGCAATTAATTAGACACTTATATGCTAGAATTCATAATAATGAACAGACTTGAACTTACACTCTGTTCTGCTTTGTTTATAAAATAAGTAGGCATGAAACAAATCCACTTGAGTGCTGTGCCTCTAGCAGCCAAGGCTTGCTTTTTCCTATGGCATGATTACTTATTCCTAGCTACTTATTGAAGGAAGCCTTTAAAACCTGAGAGCTTCTTTTCCTTTAGGGAAGGAAAAAAATGTAAAAAAAAAAAAGAAGGACGACATCTTTCCAAAGGCACAAATGCAAAACTATATTGAGTAGGTCTGAGGATGTGTATAAATTTACATGGGACCTGTTGAAGAAAAATAACAGTATAAAATTTTTATGAGACAATATTACATTTTAGTCACTACTCAATCTGATCTGGCGTTAAAAAAAAAAAAAAAAAAAAAAAGGTATATATATTGTTTAGGCAATTCTCCTTAAAAATGGATTAAAGATGTAGATAACCCAGAAGGAAACAGATCTTATTTACAGTCACTTTAGTCCAATATTGATGCCACATGTCAGGTCTGACAGCCTGAGCATGCACAGAACACATTGACCAGCATGGGAAAGATGTAGACATGGAGCTGCACATGCAAACACACTGTGAGACTGACTGTACCATGGCTGGTCTTCATCTTTAAAGGCTGTGTTTAGAACGATTTTCTAAAGAATGCTCTCTAGGAGTCAAATCAGAAAGTTGCTGGGTCTTCATTTCCAGTTGTCAGTCAGACCTTTCAGCTGAGACTGGTGACTGGCCATGTTAGTATTTCAATCTATTTCAAATAAAACCAAATTCATTTAAACTACCAGAGAAATGACTTGTAACTCTACTTTGGAGAATACAAACCAGCATATGCATGTGTCTTGTATGGCATGCATCAGATAGCATAAGATATTAAAGGAATATATTCTCCTTTAATATTCCACTTATCCTAATTTATTTGTCTATTGCTTAAGGTGCTTATCAGAGAGAAGGGTAATCCTTGGCATGTGTATTTCATTCAATATCTGTCAAAAATAAAAAATTAGCAAACTAGCAAAAAATTGGTAGAACAATTCTTGTTTCTTTAAGAATAGTCCTAGAAAACAGACTTCTTTGTCCAAGTGAATATCCTGAACATATGTTTGAAGAGTTTCACTTTCTTTCCAAGGACTATTTTTTAATCCTTGCCATAGGTGTGAATTCTAATCACTTGCATAGGAGAAAGTGAGGTACTGTCATATTTAACTAGAGTGAGCTTCAGACTAAAAAGTATGGTGCTCAGGGGAGCCTGGAGATGTGAAAAGATTTAGCAGGGTTTTTTTTTCAGTTTTTTAATTGAATTCTCTAACCTCTGAGGCACTTCATAAAAGAAATAAATATTACTGGTTCCTTGTTTAGTTTGTTTGTTGAAAAAATGAAAAGTCCTTATTTTGGAAAAAGAAACTTAAGATTTTAAATGAAGATAAAGTACAAACCAGCCAGATTTTTGAGTTTTTAACTAGATTTAGCAGGGGTGGAGGTGGTGGATGGAGTTTTGAGTAACAAAGGCTCAAGCCCTCCTGATAATCTAGGAATCAGCAGGGGAAAACTATTATGCATTGCTTCAAAGGAATTAGGACATGTTCCTCTAAGAAGTCCACAGATGATACCCAACTCTGTATCAATGCATGGCTAACAAGCAGGTGTTGGTAGCCACTGTCCATCTAGAAACATGATCTATCTGCTATCAATGAAAATGTGCTGGAATGAATTGAATTACTGAAACATTGCAATGAGCAGTGCAATAAGGCATTCACAATAGACAGGGAAGGAAGGAAGGAAGGAAGGAAGGAAGGAAGGAAGGAAGGAAGGAAGGAAGGAAGGAAGGAAGGAAGGAAGGAAGGAAGGAAGGAAGGAAGGAAGGAAGGAAGGAAGGAAGGAAGGAAGGAAGGAAGGAAGGAAGGAAGGAAGGAAGGAAGGAAGGAAGGAAGGAAGGAAGGAAGGAAGGAAGGAAGGAAGGAAGGAAGGAGCAGGGGGGTTTTCTCTTTGTAGAAAAAGGGACTGACTGCAGAGTAGTTTTTTCAAAAATAATAATGAAGAGGCTGAGTGATTATGGGTGAAAATTAGGGGCAAAGACAGCAAAGGAAACATTTGGTGTTTGCTTCAGGCCACTCAGCAAAAGGGGTGTGATAGATGAAGATAATCTTACTTTAGTTACTTAGAACAAAACAATTGCATTACCTTCCTGTAATTTTATTTTTGTGTTACCAAAAAGCACACTGTCAATAGCTGTCAATATAATATCAAATACATGGTCTTGAAGATAAATGAAAGTGGTAAATCTAAGAGCTAAATATCTAGTGTTGAAAACACCAGCAAGTGTTCCTAGACCTGCCATTCTTCCTGAGTATATGCAGAGTTTTGAAATAACACAGAAAACTTAAAAGATTGAAAATATGTGGTTTAGATGTAAGTAAATTATGCATAGGACATTACAATTCTCAGTGTTTTGGAACAAAAATGAAATTTTTATGGGAAAACATATGAATTCTAATCCTTTTCTTTAAATATAGCTACCTGTAATTATTTTTTTTCAGAACTGACAAGAGTTTAATTCATAATGTAATGTCAAATCAGAACAACTGTATCTGACAGACAGCAGTAGATCTTCTACCTAGAATTTAGTTCTCTTGCTTGCAATAGCAAAATGGAAAAAAAAAAATCCTAAATTTTAATTTGGACAGTGACCTAAATGTGCAAGGGAAAAATTAAGCAGATTAACTGTTCCTATCCTTCATCCATATTAACTAGATAGAGGTTTTACAGTATGAGAGTGGAAAGTGGCCTTATGGGGTTTTGTAGGACCAGGCAGCAAAGACAGATGATAGCAAAATGACATGATAAAAAGTTGCAGCCTTTGCTAATGTCATGTCTGCAGATTCCTTCTTTAACATTAAGGGAAATTAATTACCACAGGGCATGGTATTTCTGATTCCCCACTAGGCAACAACAGTATCTCAGGAGGAGATAAAATGGGAAAAATGGGGGTTAGATAGATAACAGAGACCTACTTTATGATGACCTATATAAAGCTGTTATTTAGTCACATTTTCCCCTTTCTTTTATATATTACTGAAAATAAATATACTTTAGACTTTCATGATATGTTAAGGTTGTGGGGGTTTTGTGGGGACTTTTTTTTTTTCTTTGTTTCTTGTTTGTTTTTCTTTGTCTTTTTTTGTCTTTTTTTTTTCCTTTTTTTTTTTTTTCTGAGTATCAGCTGGACTTCATTCTGTGATGTTCAGAAACAGAAAAAATCAGGTAATTCATGGTACGGTCAAGTGTCATGCAGCAGTACAAAAAATAGTTCACCAAGAGGCTACCATCAGGTAAAATGTTTAATATAATCTATGGGACTTTCACCGAATTCATCATGGGTACCAACATTTTTATAGTACTTTTTACACTCCCTGACTGGAAAAAAAAGAGAAGTCATTTTTCATTTAAGGATCTTAAGGATGGGAGTCAGAGAAGACTGAGAATTCCAATTTGCATTACAATATACTAGATTGTCTTGGTATATGTAGTAATGATGAAAAATATTTTAAAACAACCCATGGAACACTGTAAGTGGCATATAAAAAAGAATTCACATGCTGAGAAATATCTTGTTGCAACTTGAATTACATTTGTCTGTTTGGGGATAATTGAATACATGTTTATCACAAGTGCCTTTTTTTAATTGTCTTTGTAAAAAAAATACATCTGAACTTACACTATGTGACTGACAGCAATTTCAAGAATATATGCTTATTCAATTGTAATATTCATGTCAACATCTGCAGCACAATCCCTTCTGTTCATTTCCATGGAATAAGAAATGTAGGTGTAAATACAGCATCAAGTGGTGGATGTTAAGTCTCTAGCCAACCTCTACACCTATAAATGAATGGGAAGGTTTTTGCTGGCAAAAACAACCCCTTACTTATCAGTGTCATTCAACTAATTCAGCAAAAACACTAGTAATTTTTCATTTGATTGCATTGAGTGCTATTTTCTCTCAATTTATTTCTGTATTGTGTGTTCTGATGTGGATCTGTACATTCAAGATATTTTAATTATCCGTATGCTTGGAAGCCTAAATATCTGTTCTGTGATGAATTTGCAGTATTTCTTCATGAACTTCAAGCTGAGAAATTGTTTTTTATATTCAGCTGAATGCCTACTCACTGATGAAGTGGACATTAGCCTTGGTTATGTGCTGGAATCCTCCAGGCTATAATGTTTATTTTTCACCTGTAAAAGACCCCTTGCTTCTATATAAGGACCCTTACTCTACTATTCATTGTATCCTTACTTCTGAGTTGCTAAGAAGAAAGCATACAGACATACAATCTGTGAACTACAGTGCCATAAGATTCTTCTGCAAGGGCAAGTACTTCATTCCTCATAGAATTCCATTCCATTTCATAAAAATAGATAATGGGTAGATTCATAAAATATGTAAGCAGAAGCAAAAAATCTCAGTTCCTAAAGTTTTATAATTTTGAAAGGTTGAGTCAGAATTTAAATGTTTCATTAATATAATGCACTGAATACTCGATTATACAGTACCAACACCCAAAAATGTTCTATGCTTTGTTGCTGCCAAAATCCTATATACTTAGAATATAATACTAAGCAAGTTAAATGCACAAAAGTGTGAAGTATGCTTTATGAGTTTGGTTTTTTTTAAATTTACATGTTACTAGCCTAGGTTTTCTTCAAGAAATTACCAACAACAACCCTCAGACAACAGTTGTTTTGTAGTTCTCACTGTGTACATGCATAGATCCAAAGTCATATTTCTGCACTCTCATCCTGCATAATACTATTTATATAATTACTGCCTCTTCAGATGTTATTTTTGTAGCCTAATTATTGCAATTTCTCACAGGAAAATATCATCTGCCAATGCAGTTGCTCAAACTGACTTTCAAATCAGAGGTTGTCATATATGCAAAATCTCCTTTCCACACTTTTTTTGGACTTCTTAAGTCTATACTTTTATGATTTGCAGAAAAAATGGTTTCTGCTATCTTCTTCTATTTTCCCATGACAAGTCTGCATATATATTTCAGTACATTTTTTATGCTATAAATAAAAGTTCTACCTCTGTTTCACAATACAACCTATCAAAAATGAATGCTTTTGTAGTCAATTGTAGACAAAACAAATGTATTGAAAGTGGATTTTTAAAATTCTTTTATTCCATTTTTCATTACAGTTAATACCATTTTAATATAAATTCTGTTTTCTCAGCATGACTAAAAAGAAGAAAAAAATTTTGTCTGAAAATAGCATATTTTGAACTATTACCAGAAGTTTCTAAGCATTTGTTATCTTTCTGTTATTTATGTGCAAAAAATATTCCTTAATCTTGTCATGTTTACACCTGAGCGTCTCAGATATTGAAATGTTTTCAAAGTTTTTCAGCTTCTGTGTTTGTTTGGGTTTTTTTGGTTTTTTTTGGGGTTTTTTTGAGAGCCCTTGAAATTGCTTAGTTTTGGAAATACTTGTTCTGTCTCTTCATCTGAGTCTTCTTACATACTAGAGATGACTCACAGAAGGCAATATATTTTAGTAGCCAGAATAAATCATAGATATTGACTTACATCCTGAAGAAATCATTGTATGTTCCTTCAGATTTTAAAAATAAATTCAGCTAAAACTTGTTATAGCCAAGGCAACAAACAAACTAAACCAAAACAAACGAAACCTATAAAAAACCCAGACACAGATTTAATAATCTTATAAGATTGGTGGGGGAGGAATTTTCCATGTGTCTGAAGTCTGGAGATGAATTTGCCTAAATGTCTCTAATGTAGACATTTATTTTTAAGGTCAATATCTAGTCTTTTTTTAGAGTCGGCAGAGAACAAACAAGTATTTTTAACTACATTTAACCTTTTCTTTAAAGTATACTTTAAATAAATCAGATGACTCATAGTCTAAGTGTCTATTTTTTCCTGTTGAGAGGGAAAGCCTTTTTCAGAACATTTATTTGACATCTCCACTTCTTACTATTGCCCTGTGAGGACACACTTTTTTCTGTTTGCCTGTGTAGTCTATGTTATTTTTAATAATAAAAATATTTAATTTAATTTACTTTTATATAATACTCAAGTGTTTGTCTTGGTCAGTTGCTTTGGACTGATTGCGTGAAGAATTCCTCCTGGTTATAAATGAACGCAGATAGTTATTAAGTTTCTGTCCTGGTTCTGGCCAGGACAAGGCTAATTTTTGCAGTATCTGCAAAGGGAGGGGCATGGCTAGGACACACAGGCTATTCTATACCACCTCATGTCTTTGCTAGAGGTGGGGGAAACAGAGTCTCTTTCCTGGAGAAGGAATTCTGGTTGTGTAAGTGTGGTGGAGGAAGAGGTCAGGGTAACCCTGGTTCTGAACATCTTGCGTGTCAATCACTCATCTCTCTCGTGTGCATTTTTGTTATTAATGGTGTTGCTGTTCATTTTCTGATTTCATTGCTGTTTCTGTAAATTGTTGTTATCTCAAGCCGAGATCTTTACCTTTTGTGCCTCCAATTGTCTCCTCCATCCCACTGCAGGTGGCAAGGGGAGGGCAGGAGTGAACAAGTGGCAGTGTGGTTTGGAAAGTACCATTCCTGAACCATGACAGCTCATTTAAATACAGGACACAGACCCAATCATTTTATAATAAAAAAGATGTACTGAAATGAAACTTTCTGATATATATAGTATTTTTTTTTTATATCATCTGTCAAAATATTTCCATCTTAAGAACTCAGTTTTACAATGAAATGAAAAAAACCCCCAAAACCTACAACTTTTTTAGGCTTAAATGAGCTCTCAGAAAAGTCAATAGCTGCATATGCTACAATAGCTTTCCTTTTTGTATCATACCACATGCCCCATTAGAGAAGTGTGTGGAAGGGACATTCAATTACTGTGAAACCTCTCTTCATAAAGGTATAGATACTGACTTTTTTTCCCATTTGGAAATCTTGATGCTCAAATTTATTAGATGATAGGTATTTATACTTTATTACTAGGTTTAATATTTTATGTGGGACGTCTCTATTATGACATCTCTATTATGCTGCAGATGTAAAAGTCCAGAACAAATATGCATTGTGATCATATAACCGATAATAAGAAAAACCAGAAGCATGCACTTAGATACCACTGATTCCAAGTTGGTGTTGAAGTCAAATGGTAAGATCACTTTCAGATGCTATATCTGTGTCTCCAGTTATTTTAAATGTGAACCAAAGTATATAAACAATGTTTTTTAAAAAACTATGGTTCTGAAATACACCTAGATAAATCAATTTGGAAGTAAAGAACTAGTTTTTCTCCTGTAATATGATTATATGTAAAAATAAAGGAATTTGGAAGCCCTTAGTATCAATTACTATTTGCATGCATTTTAATGCCTCGATGTAAAGTGAATTATGTTTTTCAAAAGTGTTTAAAGATAAAATAAAATATTGGCATTATTTTATTTTAAGTTGCATGTTTTTACAGTCATTTATCTTTTCCTGCATATTTAGCTAAAAAAAATACACAATGCCAAAATTTAAGGATTTAGAAGCAAATGCGCACACCCCCAAAATTTATTCACAAGAATGTTCTAAATAAAATTTTATGATCTACTAAACTGTTGATCTATATCTAAATTGGATAACGTAATGCACCTGTACAAGTGTTTCTAGTATCCCAGTCAAAAAACCACTCAAACACCATAAAGTATTTAATTAAAATGTCACTTATTAACACTAACATGACATTTAAAAAACACCAAGCAAAACAAAACAGAGAGCAGATGACCTGACATGGAGGATTAGGGAAGGACCTCCAATTTGGGGAAGGCAAATGACAAAGATTACATCCATTTAGAGTTTCCCTGGCTCTTTGGTCTTAACAGTTTTGATATCATGCTGCCAGAAGAAAATAATTTCCACAGTGGAGCACAAGGATGCTCATATGAAAACATCATGCTATACCTTAACAAAGAGAAAAGGAATTTTAGGTGGTATAGCATCATTGCCAAGTGGGAGATGCCTACTAATCCATCTGTAACAATTAGTTGGGTACGTTTATCCAGGGGCCAAGGAGGATGTTTGGCACTCACAGACCTGAAGGCAAAGAGCTGTTCACAGCACCTGATGGACCTGCACGTACCCATGTTGACTGTCAGGTGCAGCAGCATCTCCCTCATGCATTAGTCCTCTAGTTAGAATCACTACTGACTATTTGTGATTCTGAAAGTGTAAGTAAGTCTTTAAAATAAAATTAAGCAATAAGCACAATACTTTTGGAGCTACATCTCTAGGAAAATAAAAAAAATTAGTTAATTTCCCAAATATTTCTTTGATTGAGATTTCTTTGAAATACTCGAGTAGGGTGGTTTTGTTTTATTTTTTTTCTTTCTCTGAAGTGTTTGTGGATGTCTTCTATGGAAAGTGTATAAGAAGATTTACAAAACAGAAAAATATTTTTGCAGAAAGAGTTCAAGTGATACCTTTTTAATATTTATATTGTATATTTCTTCCTGAAGCTGTGCAACAGATCCATGTTTTCAAGGAAAAATAAACCACAGGAAGTAACAAATTCCTCTGCAGGATGAAAAGGAAAAATCTTTCCAAATGTAGCTGTTCTCCCTGTGAAAGTGTTTTCATTTAGCCTGAAAATCAAAGTCAGCATAGATTAAAAATATTCATAGATTTCCATTTGCTCTCCCTCATATGCTTGGTTTGATAAAAAACAATGCCTCACTAGCTTAGGTTTACACTAAGCTTTAAGTTGTTAAGCAGTTATTAAATCAGCTTTGTTAATATGCTTTAATAAAGTGTTGACTGCAGTATATTATAAAATACACTCTAGATTCACTTGTATTACTCTAGGTTTTATATAAACATATCTCTCTGAAACCTGTGTAGTACCTTGGGCATAAGTCATTGCTTCATTATTCAGCTTAAAAAAACACAATAAAAAAGCTGCTGATTTTGGGTCCTTCTTGTAACAAATCAGATTTATTTAACCAAACTGTGGAGTTTTCTTTATGCAGTCATTGATATGGGTAGCTTTTTTCCAAGAGAATACAATCTCTTTTTCCTTAGAAAATTCATGAGCTACAACATGGTTTCCATCTGGAAATACCTAATTCATGGCAGCAAACATTGTAACACAGCTGTTACAGCTCAGAGCCAATAATATTCTGTATCTATATACATTTGTCTTTACATTTTATATCAGTTTGTGTGTAACATGAGGGATGTTAAATGTCCCTTGCTTTTATAGCAATAGAAAGAAACAACTGTAAAACATGCCACTATTTCAAATATCAAACTGAGTTCCTCTGGTAGTATATTTTAGGTGAGAAAAGGCACTACTCACCAAATAAATCTTCACTGAAATTACTTTAATAAATATAGATTCTTATGCTCCACAGATTCAGAGTGACTGTGTGTGAACATTTCCATTAGATGTTAACTTCATAAACAAAGGATGATCATTACATCGTGTTGTGAGGACAAAAGTTAATACCTAGGGATAAAGTAATATACTGTGTTGAATTTGTTTTTCCAGGATTGACAGGTAAAGTTCTCCATGAGGATTTTGCAGAAGCATACTAGGATTGCTACTGATGAAGAACAGTAGTAATGATATTCCATTGTAACATAAACAATTAAACTTATCCTAAGTCAATTCAGAACTCCAGATTCCATCAACCATATTGAATAGGGGTGAAACATAATTGTGTAAAAGCATGCCTAGTGACTAGGTATCTGAAGTACTCTTTTAAGCCCAGAGTCTGATACAGATTTTAAGAGAAACTAGAGTCTTTCTGTATCACTAGTACACAGCCAGGTGGTTTACTCTAATGAGCCTCAACTATTATGAGACCCCTATGATGAAACCAATGAACTGTGGGGTTTTACTGAGTATCCTAATAGCATAAGCTTAACAGGCGCCACATCAAGATACTTCAATTTAGGAGTATATGATCTGGAATTAAATTCCACCTTTGATTTCTGTTAACATACCAAGGTTTTTTTCCAAATATTATGCACCCTTGTGTGCTTAAAAGTGTTTTATGTTATTCATGTGCTTGTATCCAAAGCAGCCCCCAGGGAATTTTCTAATTAAGTTGCCTAAGGCCATTGAGTTTCCACAATTAGGTGTATGACCAAGTCTAAAGATTAATGTAGAGTTTCAGGTGAGCACTTCTGTGGATTATATTGGCTGATAATCATCTCCATCTTAGCCTGACCCTCTGTGCCAACCTGACCTTCCAACACTGAGGGGGCATTTAGAAGTAATAATCACTGCCACCAAGTAAATTGCACCCACAAAGTAATTCTAGTTCTTCTATTTCTGTAACATAAGCAGAATTACCAAGTGAAGTAAACAATAGTTTACTTTCCTGCAAAGAAGCTTTTCAGAAGGCATTTCATCTAAATGCTTTGATAAAATACCTTTCCCCAGGACACACAGACCCTGATCTATCATGATTAAGCATTTCCTTGAGATTTTAAGTGAAGTTTAAATAAGCTTTCTTCACTTTGATACTGAAGACATTTCATGGACATGAGGGAAAATAATGTAGTTTAAAATATGTCAAGACTGAATATTCAGTCTTTGTTTGTTTCTTTGAGATGGCAAGCACTATAATAAAATGTACTATGCCTTCCTGGCACTCGAACACACTCTTTTTATCTGGAAGTGCACCTGTGATATAAAGTTAACCATAAACAATATGCATTCCTTTCTTCTCTAAATGCCAACTTATTAGTTAAAAGCCTACTGCCATATGGTGAAGCAGTACTAACTGAGAAAGAAAAAGAAGGGGGAAAAAAGCAATTAAAACAAGCTTCTAAAGAAAGATCTTTCAGGAGAAAAGTTTATGCGATGTTGGGTAACAAATACTGGCATACAAGTTTAGTATTTTAGTAAAAAAAAAAAAAAAAAGATATTATTGTGCATGGAAAAAAAGATTAATAAGCAAACAAAACCAAGGAATAATTATACGCTTTTCATGGTGTCCCATTCTCACAGTTTTCAATATACTGACAAAGCTTTTCCCCAGTAATCTGAATGCCAGAAACATTGTATTTAAATGAAGTAAAATTGTCAGGTAGATTAGTCTGCCCAGCTTGATCAAACCATTATGGTAACTTTCAAATCCCAAATTAATCCATACTTAGGTGTTGTGGTTTAAATTGAAGATATTTGCAGCTGTGTTCTGAAAGAATTAATCATTGAAACTTATTTTATTTGATTGGAGCTGTAATTGTATTGATTAATTAGCTTACTTGCACCTGTAAAAACATTAATCAGGATACCTACCTCTTTAATCTAAGTGGAAAATCTAGAATTGAACTACATAGGTCAGTGTGGCCACACACACTGTGAGTGGCTTCAAGTTGCACAGTCAAGTTACTAACCTTGACTGAAGACTATTTTCTGTATTACAATGCCAGTAGCATATGCTACTGAGAAATTCTGATATTTCTCATCTTGAAAATACCTAGCTAGAGTGTCTAATTAAAAATGAATATTTGAACAGCAACAACTTGCCCAACAGGTGCAGTGTTATTGTCTGGTGAATAGGGCAAATAACTAATGTAGCTTGGCCAAAAATATCAAAAATCAGGAGGAAGTCAGTTTCTTCTCTTGTCAAAAGTCACAGCTATGCAATTTGGAGGAAAATAATTCGTTTCTATTGAAATTAATAAGTTGAGAGTTATCAGCTTCTATATTATTTTGTATATATTTTATTTACTTATTTTTGTTAAGTTGCATGGGTCTTAATTTTAGGCATACTAAACTAGATAAAACGTTTTAAAAACACTCTATGGAGCTGCTTTCTTACCTGTGTTCCAAGTAACCATAGAAGTCTTAGAAATTATAGATGGGCTTGAGTTGGAAGGGACCTTGAAAATAATCTAGTTTTAACCCTACCATCTTGAGAAGGGATGCTCTCCGTTAGAACAGGTTGCAGTTCTTGTTTCATGAGAGCACAATCCTCTAGCAGATCACCTACTCCTCTCAATTTGGTGTCATCTGTCAACTTGTGTGGGGGGGGTACAGTCTGTCCCACCACCCAGATCATTAATGAAGATGATGAATAAGACCACACCCAGTACCTCTGGGCTGCAGTGCCAGTTATTGGCCTTCAGCTGCTCCTCATGTTGCTGATCACCCTCCTCTGGGCCCAGCCACTCAGCACGTTTTCAATCTGCCTCTCTGTCTGCTCCCCAGCCCTTACACCAACAGCTTGTCTGTGAGAATCTCATGAGAGATGGAGTCAAAGGCCTCAGTGCAGTTTGGGTGGACATTATTCACTCTCTCCTCTATCAGGGCAGCTATTTCATCATGTAAGTTTATTAAGTCAAGCCTGATTTCCCTTTGGTGAACACATGCTAACTATTCCTGATGATTTTCTTGGTATTCATGTGCCTGGAAATTGTTTCCAGCGTTAGCTGCTCCCAGGAACTGAGGTGAGACTAATTGAGCTGTATTTCTCCATTTCTTTCTTCTTCACTTTCTTTAAGGTAAGAGTTAAACTTCCTTTTCTTCAGTCATCAGGCACTTCTCCCAGTCACCACGATTGATCAAAAATTATTGTGGCTCTCCTTGCAATGTCATCAGCCACCTTCCTCAGCACTCACGTGAGGTTCTCATAAGGGTCTATGTATTTATACATTTCCAGTTTGCTTTGATTAACAGATGCTCTATTTAAATATGAACCCACCCTAATTTTTCACTTTCTGTGCTCAGAGAAATCTGAAAAGATTGACACAGAATTGTTATTGAATTTTTATTAAACATTAAGAGGGTTTTTTTTCTCTCAGGTAGGAGAATTTAGAAAACTTTTTTTTTTAAGTATTAACTTGCTGGAAAACCTGTAAATTAACGTGTAAATCTTCCAGTGATACCTGATTATCTTTCCTTGTCCAATGAGACTAACCATGAATCAAAAAATAATATCTAAATTGTGATATTATAAAAAGGAGCAAACAGAGAAATATAAAAGTTGGTCTTTGGATCAAGGAGCTTCTTTTGAGTTCCTGTGGCTCTATGCATTAAGAGAAAATTAGAAAGTTCAGAAGAAATGGATAAAAGTAGCATCTCAGATTCTCTCTGATCTGAATGAAATGAAGGCAATACAGGATTGAAAGAGGAAACTATTTATCTGTTGTGGATGTGTCAGCTATTTTCGCCTGGATCTCTATACAGACAGTGGAAAGAAACAAATATTTTAAGGGTAAGTGATCTAACCTACTTTTAGATATATCCCTTGAGATAAATCATAACCTTTGAACACTTTTTTTCTTTCAACTGGTTATAAAAAGATTCAAGGATGACTAGCTTAGGTCTGGAGATATTCTTCTTGTTCTTTTAAAGTTAGATAACTAATCTGTTTTTTTACTTCAAGTGAGAAAACTCCTAGGCTGAGATAAAGTCAGCTTAATAACTGGAGCAAAAACCTTGCATGCAAGCAAAGCAAACAAAGGAATTCATCCTTCACTTCCCATTTGCAAGCAAGTGTTCAGCCACCTACAGAAAAGCGTGGAGAAAAGAATCCTTTGGGAGGACCTCATTGCAGCCGTCCACCACTTAGTGGGGGATTATAAAAAAGGCAAAGTGACTTTTTACATGGGCAGATAGTGACAGGACAAGGAGGAAGAGGTTTAAACTAAAAGAGGGTAGATTTAGATTACAGGTTCGAAGAAATTCTTTACTTGGAGGTTAGTGAGGGACTGGAACAGGTTATCTAGAGAAGTGTATGCCTCACTCTAGCAAGTGTTCAAGGCCGAGCTAGATGGGGCCTTGAGCAACTTAATCTAGTGAGTGGCATCCTTGCCCATGGCAAGTGGCTTGGAACTAGATGACCTCTGACCATCACTGCACTGATTTTAGCTTAATCTGCTAATGGAAAATATTGCACAGGGGGACAGGTTTAAATATTATTATATCTTTTAGTCTACTTCCATACATCATATTTGCAGATAAGCACTGAACCTGTAATTCATTATTCCAGACTTTATTTCATAATCAGTGAAACTAGACTGTTGCTGACCCACTGCATATTTTATTTTGATTTTATTCTTGCCTCCAAAATGCTTCTCTGATTAAAAACAGAAGAAAAGAAAGCAAACAGTCTTCCTTTATTTTTTTTTTGCAAGTAAAAAAATCAAGAACAACATCTGATTTGTCTTAAAAAAAAAAGAAAAAGAAAAAGTTTAAATTTAATTCAAATACGGATATTTGTTTTCAGAAATCTGATTTTAGGGTTCTATGGTATGGAAATCTCAGTCTTCCTTCAAATAAAAAGAAGTAAGCCTTTTTAGATGAACCATCACTCTTGTTTTGAAATAGAATTAACTGTTTTATCTTTTAATGAACTGAAGAAGAATTAAAGCATTATTTTAGACCATAAACATGACCTAAGGCAACTGAGCTCATGTAAAACGAACCCACCTGCAAGCACCTAAGGAATTTTCACTATAGAATTTAGTGTTGTCTTTTAAACTCATGATGAAGCCTTTATTTTCTATCCTATTTATGTGTCATTTCAGTCTCTGTTTGCATTCTTTACCACATGAATTACTTTTTTCTGTGACAGTCACTACAAAGGGAGAAGCTCTACCCAATTTAGATAAAAGCTGTTCAGTGTCACTTGGCATCAGATTACAAGCTGATGCTTTATCAGCATTTATATATGGATATGGATGATTCATGTTCCCAAATACTTTAAGACAGGACTTTTTAATATTGATGTCTTGACTTTATATATTCATTTCACCAAGTTGCCCTTAATGCACTGAAATATTGCTTTGTGTTTAGTGTGGATTTCCTACAATAAGGTCTTCTCTACATCTAGACCCAAAAGTCAATGGATTGGAAAATAAATAGAATAGGAATATCAGAGGAAGTAAAATCAGGTGTGCTAAGGCCATGGTAAGCCGTGCTTAGTGCTTTCTTTTCTTGCTGTGTTTTCTTATTTAAATGATCTTATTTTGGCTACATTATTTTTTTTTTATGATGGCAGACAAATCACATCTCTTTATACTTGCATGGAGTTATTCCATTTAACAAAAAATATATAAAATATGTGTGTACAGTCAGCTGATCCATTTAGATTTATAATGAAGTTTTTACATGTATGCGCTATGCTTATACATTTATTTCAGCTAACTCTTTAAGCTTCTCCTCTAGGAAAAAACTGAAAATTAATTACCTTCACCTCAAATAACACAGTCAGTTTGATAAGTGTATGAGGACACAAATTTTCTTCCAACCAAGAGGGCAAGAACAGACAATTTTCATAATTTAAATGTACTCAATGGTCAAATATATAAAAAACCTGCCCTTTGATAATCTTTAGTCTTTGTATTTTGTTTGTTTCCTTGAATTATCTTCTGCTTCCATAAAAGAAGGAACAATGGACAGATTTTATCCCTGAGCTAGTAAATTTTCATTACTTTTCATATTCCTGCCTTATACAGTCCGCCAACGAAAAATGCAAGCTATTCATCAGACTCCTCAACCAGGGACTAATCTTACTTTTTTTACAAGGGATAGGTAGTCACTAAAGGGTAAAAGGTCTCTGCTGTTCTCCTGTTTTATGAAACAGAGTGGGATTACCAGGGATTGTGAAAACGAACTATACTTCTAAATAATAAGGGTCAGTCAATCTCTATATTACTCCTTCATCATCTTTTTTCGTTGGAATAGCTTTAGGTGTTCTTCCTCAAAATAAATCATCCTTACAGTTCCATATTCACAGAATCAGAGAAACTGTTGAGATGACATACAAAGATTACAGAGTCCAACTCCTGTCACTGCACAGGACCACCCCCAAGAATCACACCATGTGCCTGAGAGCATTGTCCAAACGTTTCTTGGACTCTGCTAGTCTGGTGTTGTAACCACTGCCCTGGGGAGCCTGTTCCAGTGCCCAAACACCCTCTGGATGAAGAACCTTTTCCTAATATCCAACCTAAACCTCCCCTGACACAACTTGAGGCCATTCATTCCCTCAGGCCCTGTCACTGATCACCGCAGAGCAGAGATCAGTGCCTGCCCCTGCCCTTCCCTCATGAGGAAGTTGTGACTGCAGTGAGGTCTCCCCTCAGTCTCCTCCAGGCTGAACAGACCAAGTGACCTCAGCCACTCCTCATATGGCTTCCCCTATAGGCCCTTCACCATCTCTGTTGGTGACACTCTCTAACAGCTTTATATCTTTCTTATGCTGTGACTCCCAGACCTGCCCCCAGCACTGGAGGTGAGGCTGCCCCAGCTCAGAGCAGAGCAGGACAATCCCTCCCTTGCCCGGCGGGGATGCTGTGCCTGATGCCCCCAGGACACTCTTGACTCTCCTGGCTGCCAGGGCACTGCTGACTCACATTCAGCCATATGTGATATTTGGTTATCAGTACTACTTCACATGCTAACAATTTTTTTTTTTTCTCTTGGCTAGATCTACATATTTTAAGCAGTCTGTCAGATAAAATCAATAAAATATAGAACGGCCAACTGATAGAAATTACAATAAATGGCAATAAAATAAGGGTATATTGAGCACTCAGTTACACTTCCAGGATCTGAGTATTTGTGTCTCCATTACATTTAGATGATAAAAATGAATTCTTAAATATGCTATAATTACCAGAACATGAATTATAATTAGAATTTTGTAATTTTTTTTTTCTGGGAACTAAAATTAAAATTTGATCACAAGATGACTCAGTAGTTCAATTAGCTATTAACTCCAAAATTTTATTATAACAAATCTTCCGTACATATATTTCACTGAGAAAGAAAATTAGTGTCCTATCATCATGGAAATCAGTTAGATTATAATAAATTTGGCTAATGAGATTGGGCTGATAACAGCAGGTCATCAAAAGTTACAAAAATAAATTTCAGACTATTGGAAATATTTTACTGAATTTTGTGCTATGCTTCCTACTTATAACCCATAAGATTGTTTGATACTGTAGCATTTTGAAATATGACTTTATTGAAAGTAGGGAAAAAAGGTAGATGAGACCATTGAATCATATGAAAGGAACAACAGAAATGGGAATATACAGGCCAATAATTTCTAAAAATGCTCTATGAAATTATTTTCTAAACCTGCAAGGGAAAAAAAAAATTCTCATTCACAATTCATGTGTGTATCTCAGCTTCCACTACTAAATGAATGCTACTGATTATGCTGCATTTTTCTAAGTCAGAGTCTTATAAAAATATTTTTCTATGAAATTAAAATCCTGACAGCTGCCTTTCTCCAGTTAGATAGTTTTTCTTGCAGGTGCAGGGATTTCTAAAAACTTTATTTAGGGAATTGATCTTGAGGAAATAATCCGTAGAAGTTTTGAAATTATGCTTTTTTTACTTACTATAAATATTAATAAAATATTCATATGTGTTGAAATGTTAAAAAAAATACTATTTTGTCAGTGTCTTCTATTCCTCCCAAAAGAAATCTTCAGAGAGCAGTTTATAAGCGAGTTTAAAAATGTGTTTATTTCCCTCATATTTGCAGTGAAATACACTCATACTGTAACTCAGCTCTCTGGAAGCAAAATGTGAATCTGAATCTCTGGAACATATTCACAACTCCCTTTTTTCGTAAATAGAGAGAAGACCAGAGATTTGTGCTTAAAAAGATAGAGTGGGAAACAGGCTTTACTGCAATATAACAGTGAAAAATAAATTAGTGTTTCCTATAAAGTAAAAATATTATGGACACGTGGAGAACTGCGCATGAAGAGTTCACATCTATTGCTGATTGTTTCATATTTCAAACGGTAATGCCCGTGATCACCACAGGTTTATGAGGATGAATACAGAGCACATGCGAAATTGTGAGAAGAAATGTGCCAGGTGATCATTTCTTTCACAGTCTGGAGAAGTTTGAACCCATCTTTCCTGAATGACAATTCCCATACATATAAATAAAAAGTCCTTTGTAGTATTCTTTCAGCTTATTTCTGATATTTTATGCAAATAACACTTCTCTTTGCTGATTACAGAGGGCTTCTAAATGACTAGCTTTACAGTCAGATCAATATGAGTCCCAGCAGTCTGGAAAATTCTTGTTTATTCTTTTTGAAGTCCACTACACTGCAAAACTGAGTGGCAGTGTAAAAACTGACAGTGCCTTGACAATAAGCTTATGGTAATTTTGCCTTTAGTGTAAAAAGTACAGAAATCCACCACCAAATTTGACTGTTTCAAAATTTGAGGAAAAAATTGCTGAGTAACGATCAGAAGATAACTTAATTCTAATGTCAAGGAAATGACTACTTTTATTTTAAGCTTTCTGAAATCAGCCGTGGTCAAACTAAAAATGGGGAAAATATCTTTTCTTCCCATCATTTTATGATTGATCTTGAGCAATTAACTTGAGAAATTGCTGCTAAAAATACAAGTTCCAAGTCGTTTCTGGAAAGTTAACATAAATTAAGATTATTACTGAAAAAGCTATTTCTCTGTAATGTCAAAGGTATGAGTATTTTTTTAAAATTAAAATGGAAGATAAGCCAACAAATAAACATAATAATTTTACCTGATAAAGGCACTTTTCACTTTCTGTGAAATTAAGACATCTTTTCACAAGAGTCGGGAACTATCAAGATTTAGACAGAAGTTTTTTGATTGTTCCTTACTAGAGATTTGTGTCTATCACACATCAATCCCCATTATCATCCCTACTGTATTGGTTAAATTACACTCTTCTGTATTATCTTGGTAATGTTTGCATGAATGAGATCTTTATACACCACATATGCTCTTTGTGCTATCTATCATCACATATCAAACACTTTTTACAGTAATTTAATGAACAAAGCATTTTGCTTTGTTGGTGTAGCAATATATTGTAAAACTATTTGGTTATGTGAGCACTTATATGTCCACTTACATTATTAAATGAATTTTCCTTAACATTTTTTAGTGTTTTTCATTTTAGATGAACAGAAATAATTTCAAAATACCATAAACAATTTCCAAGATAGCTTCAGACATCCACAGAGTAATTATAAATTCAATTTTCATCCACAGAAATCCAAGAAAGCTTTAAAAATAATTTCAATTTTGCAAAAGTTCAATAGTGCATGGCAAGAGAGCATTTAAATTGACTGCTTAGTTAAAAACTAAAAAATAAAACCAAGAAAAAAACATCTGAAAAGATGCAATAGTTTGTGTTCATTTTACTGGAGAAATTTTCCTTCTTAGACAACAGCAAATCTGATTCAAAATCTCGTTTATGTTCTACTGTAATGTCACATACATAGATAATATATTAGTAAGGATTTGGGTTAGTGCTTTAAACTGTGCTACATGGACAACAGATGGTGCAGACAGCCATGGTGCAAGGTCTACACATTTCTTAAAACACTTAAGTTTAAAATTTTATAATGAATGGGGATGGTTCTGTGAAAGAATTGTTGAGCTATAACAGTGACGACTGTCTTTAAAATATTTTTACTATACTAATAGAAATTGTAGTTAACTTTTAATATATTTCCATAGAAGAAAATGTTGCAGACCAATAAAATATTTCCATATCTTTTCCATGGCATCTGTAGGCAATCATTATTCCTTCCTCTTTTTATTTTGTAAAAATCTTTCTCTATGTTTTTTTTTTCCTCACTATGTTTCCCATTATGTCACTTCTGCTATATATTTAAGTGAGCCACAAAAACAAGACCATAGGTTTCTGTAACCTTATGCCATGTCACCTGGGGCAGAAGATGATCACTCTCGCTCCAGTGAGTCAAAGAGTCATTAACCAACACCTATCAATATTTCTGAAGGATATTCAGAGTCCCTGAGAAATCAAGCCTACTTTGATTGCCTAAAGAGTTTGGTCTGTGTTTATAAAACACGGTGTTCTTTTTATTTCTGCTAATTTGATCTGATTTTTGAAACTTCCACATATAGCTGTGAGTATTGAACTTGGTTTTGTGCAGTGTAGGCTCCTGTGCACTGGCAAGGTGCCTGTTCCTTCTTGACTCCAAGACAAAAGGCACAAACACTTAAAAAGTAGAGAAATATAGTAGACAAGAAAACACAGTAGAAAGATTATAAAATCTTGTATCTCTTCTGACAATGAAAACCATGAGATGGTACAATATTAGGCAAAACACTATCATATAGGTCAATCCAAGGGGAGGTTCTCCAGCTATAGGGTCTTGTTCCCGGTTCAGAATCCTCTGTAACAGCAGTCCATCAGTCCTAGAATGAGGACTCGTCTTTGAAGAGTTCCTTGGAGAACACATTTTAGTATTATTTTGCTATGAAAGTTATAGTTTCTGAGCAGATTCATGTAAGTTTTCAAGTAGACAAGCCAATACTCTGTATGTGTTTATGGTTAAATATGTATTTGTGTCTAGGTACAATGAGCAATCGTGCAATAACTATACCTGCATTATTAGATGCAATATTGATTAGACATACTAAGATTAAGTACTAGTCACATGGTATCCATCATACAGAGATGTAAACCTGCATTACCCATTATGTGAATCATTAACTTAATGTAAAATAGTCTTTCTAGCTGATAACTACATGGGTTCTGAAGGGTGAGGGGTTTTGGTATCTAAGAAAGTGTGAGAAACCATTTTCCTCAAGCTAAGCATTTGTAAGATCCTTCCTGTACAGATCATCTAGTTTCTTCTAAGAGGTAAATCGAAACTGTGATTAAGTTCTTAGACTAGGTGTAAATCAACTACTCAGATAATGCCTGTTGTCACATTTTTTTTTTTTTTTGCAACACAGTACTACAATGTATTATAATTGTGATGACAGTAACTTCTATAGTTTTTAATAACGGAAATAACTGGGAAGGAAAAAACAAAACTAAAACCTGTGCAATCACTCTGATGTTGCATCAGTTCACTAAATAATATAATGCAATATTATATGCAATGTAATGGCACTTATCTACACAATTAAACTGAGTAGCTGGAAAAAAATGAACAATAAAAGCATTTAAGCAATATTAATAGAATATCTAAAAGTGAAGCCAAGCAGACAAAAAATAAAGGAAGAAAAAAAGCATAAACAATATGTTATTCACATCAGAGAGAAAGAAATCCCCTCTATGAATACAAAGCAAAGTACAAGAGTCAAGTAAGAAATGTAGCATCAATGGGATATAAACAAGGAACAGAGATATCTGGCAAACGACAAATGATCCTACAAAGAAGAGTCAGAGTGTCTAGTAAAGCACAATACTTCTGTGAAATAAAACCAGACCAAGTCTTGGTCCTCAAAAGAACTAAATATGAGATCACCTGTTTTTATTTTGGATACTGGCAGTGAAAAAATGAAACAGCAGGAGAGGTGATGGATGGATGGATGGATGGATGGATGAATGGATGGATGGATGGATGGATGGATGGATGGATGGATGGATGGATGGATGGCCCTCTTTACTTTTGCATCTCTTTGTTGCCAAGTTCTCAAGCCTGACAACCTTAACCCCTGGGTCTAGGAGCTGTCAAGGATCACAACCATCACTGCTAAGCCAACATCATTTCCATGGCATTGTATACCGATAATAGTTAGTATATTTTTCATAAGGAATAACTTTTTGCAATGTTTATTAATGATGAAGCAATGTGTATTGAAAATTTGAAAAAAAAACTGGTTTTCTGTCTTTAATATGATCACATTAAATTTCCAGTTTTTTAAGTATCGATACCTCTGTACATTCTTTAGCAACATAGATCAAGTCTGCAAGTGTTCTGCAAGATAGATAATACAATTCAAAAATCAATCTAAATAAAATATATAATCAGCAAAAAAAGAGAACTTGACATAAGTTTCAAAAAGCCTTTTCTGTCATGAGGATTTAAAATGATATTTTGTTGTCAGTATTACATTAATATAGAATGATTAAGATTGCAACAGTGGATGTTTACTGCATTTCACATTATTAACAGTTTAATAATTTTAAATGACTGAAGGTTAATAATAGTGAAACACAAATTTGCAATTGAGAGAAATTAGATGAAGATATAATGCAAGGAAAAAAATCAAATCAGAAAGAAAAGTGAAATTCTCTCCACAAAAGCAAAAGTTTTAAATTATTTTAAGATGCTTTATGTTAAATTAGATATTATCAGGGACTGCTTGTTGAAATGCTAGGAGATGTCATTGTTACTTTTTCTTTACTACTGAAACAGATACATAAATTGTACAGAGATAACTTGGATGTGCCATCTTCTTTATTGACAAGGCCACCAGTGTTTAAAGCACAGACCTTACTCCACAATATATCAAATAACCTTTCAGTGTAGCATATAGTCACATCTCAGTAAAAAAAATGTAATGCCCTATATCTATCCGTTTAAAAATCAGACATTAAGATTTGAATGTTTTTCTGTGCATAGGGTTTTTCCAATAAGGAAAAAAAAAACATGTCATATGACTCACCCTTTTATCTTCAAATCATTCTTCATAATCATTTTCTCCTTGCACATTTCTAAAGCAGATGGCAGATTACAACATCCAGGGTTGTTCTTGCATGATAATTTCCTTCTGTAGAACTTTGATAATAAAAACTATTTGCTCATAATTGTAAACATTGCAGAACTCATTGTCACTATATACTAAATAATTTTTGGACATTATGTTGTAAATATTAAATTATGACATTACTAAAAAAAGAATAATGGAACATGTTTCTAGCATAAATACTGCAATTTAAATTAACAGCTTTGCTTAAAATACAAGATAGTTGAGAAAGAGAAATTTCAAAGGGCATTACACATTTTCTAACAGTTTATGATAAATTAAAGTGATGTTTGACTTGAAGATTTTTTTTTTCTAGATTTTTGATTAATCTGTTAGCACTATAAGGCTATTCTGGAGTAGCTGCAAAATTTAAAACTGATTCTTTGATTACTATTTCTGAATGAGGGAATAGATTTTTCAGTACCTTTCCTTCATTTATTTAATTAATACATTTTATAATCGTTAAGATACTCTTTTATCAACAGTTGTTTTCTATTAAATATTAAGTAGCAACGATTGTATTTATCACCTGTACAGTTACAGTCAAAATTCTGCATAGACAAAATTGAATTTATGTCTAGAACAAGGCAAATATTGTTCGCCTAATTAAATTCTGAGTTACCAAATTGAAATGGAGCAAAGTGTGACCATCAGTCCAGTTACAATAGCACGTTTTAAATCAATACAGGATTTTTTTTTTTTTTTTTAATAATAATACACTAAAAAGTGTTAAACAGAAGTCTTTATTGCAGCTGCCCCTCTGCCACAGGGTTGTGCTCATTCTCTGTGATGGTCCTTGGGTCTTCAGGTTGACAGTGGTGATTTCAACTGAGCAAAGGGTGTTGAAGCTCCAGCATCAATCACCTCCATCCTTCCCTCTTTTCTGAGAAGTGGTCAACAATGTGGATAGAGCACAACAATCATTCCCGAAGTCCTGCACTCTCTTTGGGACCATTTTTCAGTCTTTTCTTTTTGTGGTGTGTTTTATCCTTCTCTGGTTGTCTCAAGGTCTAGAATTCACCGGCTGGATCTGTTTACCTTGACCATTTGTCATGATTTAGCCACATAAGACCATACAGATATTTACTCCTACTCCCACTCCCCTATGCCCCCTCCCTGCCCTCAGTGCAGAAGAAAGCCAAGGAAAAACTAATAAGCCTTATGGATTGAGACAAAACCAACTTTATAATTGAAACATAATACAACAATGATAGTAATGAAGATGAAAGAGAGAACCAGCACCCAAGAGAAGTGATGCACAATGCAATTGCTCACCACCAGCTTGACTGATGTCATGCCTGCTCCAAAAAAAAGCAGCAAAGTATCACCTGGCCAAATTCCCCCAGCTTATATGCTGAGCATGACATTCTGTGGTATAGAAGATCCCTTTGTCCAGATTGGGTCAGCTGTCCTGGCTGTGCTCCCTCCTGGCTTCTTATGCACATGCTCACTGTCAGAGCATGAGAAACTGAAAAGTCCTTGATTTATGGTAAACACTACTCAAACCCACTTAAAATGGTGTGTTTTATTCTCATCCTAAATCTAAAACACAACACTGTACCAGCTACTAAGAAGGAATTTACTTCTATCCCAGCCAAAACCAGGACACCATCACTGTAGGGGGTTTGTCTGCCCTCAAATCCCCACTGCAAAGTCCCTGAACCTGGCCCAGTTCCCTCACAGCCACATTTCTGCCCCTATTTCCTTTGCTGGACTAGCTCTCTAGTTGACCTTCAGTCTGGCCTCATGCCCACAGCCCTCTCTAACCACTCTGGGGCTGTGTAACTCTTGTTCCCCCTATTAGTCCTGATCCCAACACCCTCCCGCAGGCTAATGCCCTGTCCTGACCTCAGAGGCACCTGATGCCCTGTGCCTATCCCAGCAGAGGTGCCTGATGATGTCCTGGGCTGTGATACCCTGTAACAACAGACTGCTCTTTGTTAAATAGTGACAGCTGTGGTGTGTCATTAACCTTATTCACAGATGTGAAGCCAAAACATGCTCTATCATAATCAACAGATAATTAAAAAAAAAAAATACTAAAGCTGGATTAGATAAAAAAAATATAAAAAATATAAAAACCCCAACAAACCTTCATTTACAATACCTAGTATTTAGTTATATTTGAAACTGTATTATTTAAATAATATAAACACATTTTCTATGTCTCAGAGAAATATGGCTTTGATACCGTTGCCATGGGCTTGTATTTCATATATTCATGATTTTATATACACTATATCTTTGATTTCTTTTCAATCGAATCTCTAATAATTTTAAGAGGAAATAAAAGCTTACAATTTTTCTTCACCCAGAACATCTAGCATGTTTCACTACAAGTCACTAATTCTCATTATTGAATTACTTCCCTTTAGCCAGCATAATACTACTGCATTAACTAAGTTGCCTTGAACTAAAGCTTCAAGTCTGTTTCATTCAGGTTATCCTAAAGGACCGCATTTAAAAACTCTCCTTTCTCCTTTCCAGTCTCTACCTTCTTTCCCCTCAGCAGGACAGTGAGACAGGGAATGGGGGCTATGGTCATGTTGTCCTCCTGCTGCTCAGGAAAAGAAGTCCTTCCCCTACTACAGCATGGGGTCCCTCCCACAGGAGACAGCTCTCCACAAACTACTCCAGTGTGAACCCAAGCCACAGACTGCTGCACTGCTGGGTCACTCTTCCATGGGTGCAGTCCTTCAGCACAGCCTGCTCCAAAGTGGGTCACCCACAGGGTCACAGGTCCTACCAGGAAGCCTGCTCCGTTGTGGGCTCCTCTCTGTATGGGTCCATAGGTCCCTGCCAGTAATCTGCTCCAGCACAGGTTTCTCATGGGTTCACAGCCGTTTTTTGAGTATCCACTTGCTTCAGTGCTGGATTTCTGTATCCCCGTGGATCTCCATGGGCTTCAGGGGCACAGCTGCTTCATCATGGGCTGCATTAATTGCAGAGGAAACTCAGGTGCTTGTAGAATCTTCCCCCCCTTCTTCACTGGCTTTGGTGTCTGCAGAGTTGTTCCTCTGACATATTCTCACTTCTTTTTTCTCTGGCCATAATTACATCTGCACAATAAGCTTTTTCTTTCTTTTTTTCTTGTATATGTTATCATAGAGGTGTTACCACCGTTTCTGATTGGCCCAGCTTTGGCCAGCGGCAAGTCCGTCTTGGAAAGGCACTTGGCGTTGGCTCTGCTGGACATGAGGAAGCCTTTGTCAGCTTGCCACAGAATCCACCCTTGTAGCCAGCCCCCTGCTATCAAACCCCAGCCATACAAACACAATATACATGTTTGTTTGACCAAGGGAAGCCAGTAGGTCTGGTGGGTTTGGATTGTAGTAAAGATTTTGTTCTTCACATGAGATTAGTATGAGACAGTACTTAGGGGTTAGTTTAATTTAACTTGTGCTGCAAAGCTAAATATAAGTTTTGATAAAATATATATGTGTAACTTATTTTAATAACTTATTTTATTTTAAATATTGTCCTATAACTAACAGGTCAATCCTAATAAAAATAACCATCTGGCAATCAAATCAGAAAAGTGAGCATTCAGATCAATCACCACCCAGAAAAGTTAATGGAGTATGTCCTAATATAAGCAGATACAATAATAACTTGATCTTGTATTTAATGAAATAGGTTTTCCACTTTTTTACAATTTAAAATTGTTTAAAATCTATGTATAATTAATCTATGCATAAAGTGCATATAACCATATACATAACACTATATATTTAATTGTATAATGAAACTGTATATGAAAATATAGCTTACGTAGTAATACTCATGCTTAGTGCTGCAAAAAACCAAGAAGATCCAAACTAACTGCCTCACAGACAAGAATATCTAAATGAGTGACATCTTCTCTCCCTAGAGCATGTCAAGACATTCTGTAATCCCCAAAGACATTTGCAAGTCTCCCCAAACTTTTGTGTTTGCCAGGTAATGTGAGGGAAAAGTTTTAATGACATCAACTGATAATGGGTAGAGAGATTATGATAGGTAGCTCAGAATACATTTCCATACGTTCTTGAAAATAAATGAAATCTCCCTTCATCTAGAGTCAAAGTAAACCTCAAGACATCTAACTAGGTATATCTGTGTCTGACTGGGATGGAGTTAATTTTCTTGCCAACAGCCCAGGAGGAGCTGTGTTTTAGATTTAGATTTTTACTAAAACACTGATGATAACATATCAATATTGTGGCTATTGCTGGACTGCTTTTCATTCTGCTGCTACTGTGAGCAGCAGTGAGGGTGTGGGCAAGAGGTTGAGAGTCAGTAGTGAGAATAGACAAAGAGTGACAAAAATGATTTCATAGTACGGAACATAATTTTCAGCAATAAAATCGAGGAGATATTGTTTACAAAGCAGCTGTTGCTCAGAGACTTTCTGGGCATTGACCTCCTTGTGGGGGGGAGGTGAGCAGGTACATTTAAATTGTGTGCTTTTAGGGAGTGTTGCTTTGTCTAGGTTTTAGTTGCTTGTTTTGGTTGTTTTTTTGTTGTTGTTGTTGGGGTTTTTTTGTTTGTTTTTTGTTTCCTCCCCCCCCCCATTAAATGTTATTTATCTCTGGCAATGAAATTTCAGGTTTTGCTCTTTCTGCTTCACTCACTCATCTTGCTGGGGAGAACAGGGAATGAGTGCCTATGTGAGTGCTCAGTTTTTGACTGGGGTCAAGCCACCAAAATATTGTTTAGAAACCAACGTGGATCTTGGGAGATTTTAGATAATTACAGATTTGACTGGAATATGCTAGTCTTCATTCATAGTTGTTGTAACATTTTAGCAGGTAGTTGGTAGGTACCTTCTTGCTGTTACTTGTCACAATGTTGACTTGATAGCTTTTGATACTCTTTCCTTTGCTCCTTCATCTGCTCTGTGCTGCACTCCCTCTCTTGCTGAACATTGAACTCTAACCTGGCTGTGTTCAGCTTTTTCTGTTTGTTCTGTTTTTTATCATTTTGCCTGGCAGTACTGTGGTAGAAACATTTGGCCTTTCACCTAATCTGCTGTTTGGGCCATGCACTGCTGCCATCTCAATACTCCAGGAAAGAAATTGTGGAGAATTAACTCTTAGAATTTTCTCCTCTTTCCCTCCAAAGTCAGTTAGTGGGGGGATGTAGCAGTGGCACTTCTCCCTTCTCCTCTGGGATATGTGTTTCCTGCCTTGTTGTAATTACCCTTCAGTTTATGAATCTTCCTGGGTAACCAGAATGCTTGTATTGGTGTGTTCTATGAATTTTGGTTTGTGTCTAGCCAACCACTCGATAATGCTACACAAGCATGTGCCTTAGACAGACCAGGGTGGCAAGGTGTGAGGAGGAATTCAGAGGTGCTTATAATATTTTTCCCTTCCAGTGGTCTGGGGCTTCATGGTAAAATCAGTGTGATAATCTGTTGAAGTATCAAACCACATGTAGAAGGGATGCCTTGCCCACAACAGAGAGATGAACATTCTAATGCACTGTTAGAACATACTCTACATCTGCCGAGCCTCTGTTCTGCACCCTCAATGGGGCAAGAGGGTCTCTGGATCTAAGGCCATACAAATTAACACTGTGGTTAAACCAGAGACTGAAGCCTCCACTACAACTCTCCTGCAGTCAAGAATAAACAGTGGAAGAGGAAGTTAACTTGGATAGCAAGGGGGGAGTAGCTTATTCCTGTGAGGGAGAATGAAGAATAGGGGAGACAACATTCTCTGCAGCTGAAGAAAAAAAACCAAAAACAAACAAAAAAACCCAACAAAACAAAACAAACAAACAAAAAAAACAACAGCAACAAAAAACAAAAATAAAAAGCAAACAAACAAAAAAAAAACGAAAAAAACCAAAAAAACCCCAACCAATCAAAAAAAAAAAAAAAAAAAAAAAAACGAAACTAAGCAATAAAATGAAACAAAACAAAAAAACCCAACCAAACAAAAAAATTTGTATATATATAAACATATATATATACACACACACCTTTGCTTTTCATCAGTTGGTTGCTGAGAAGATATTATATTCTTCTCTTCCAACAACTCATAATCAGAACTCCAGAGGAACAGAATACGGATATATGAAAGACACAGTGGAAGAACTCCAGGAATCCTTACTTCATGTTTATTTGGTTTTACTTGTTTTAATATTTGAAAATATGTGATAATTTTACACAGGAAAAGTATTTATTATTTCTTAAAATATATTACTTATAGCACATAAACAAGTAGAATTTGCTTACCATGTAATAGTCAAGTTCAAAATATTTTAACTCTAGAAATTTATTGTCAACTATTAAATCAATATTAACCTTTAAATAAACTCCTAGATGTCAGAAGCGAAATTAGCAGTAAACAATGCTCACATACAGAGAGAAGACCAATAACTGTTGTTTCTGAGGATCCAGTTTATTTCCTATAATCCAATTAACAATGAAACTGAGCATAATGCAAAATTAGCAATTGAAACAAAGCAAAAAAAGACTTATTTTTCACTTAACTGAATTGTAAGGAGTTTTCAAATGAAGAAGGAACAGATTAAGTTTTTGTATATGAGTTGTTTGGCACTTTGGTTTGTTTTGCTTTTTTTGTCGAGTCTATTTTGAACTGCCATTTTGAACTGAACAACCACAGAAGCTAAACTCTGTTTAGAAAAATAGACTTGTTTCTGAGAGTTTTGGTATTTGCTGTAACTGTTGACTGTAGATTACCTTCAAGTCTTCACTTCTAGTCTTCCTAGTCAGTCATATTGATCTTTTCAGTGATGCTAAGTCTTCATGTTCTTGTGATATATCAGATCAATCAGGACAACCTTTCATTCCTCAGTGCTGTTTCCACGGCTTTTCTTTCAAACACACTCCTAACATGCAGTCACAGAACACCTATGAGAGTATCATCCTGTCTCAGTCATGCTGAGAAGAATTATCCTCCTAGAGTCTCATCTCTATTAGCAGTTATAGCAACAAGATCTCAATGACACAATTCTGAAAGCTAAAGCCTGAGAATGGTAGTTCTGAGAATAAATGGATGTATCTGCCAGAGTTTTGGGCTAGGGATGTAACTTTGGTTTATATCAAGGTAGACCAAGAAATAAATCCTGTCTAACAGCTCACTGAGTTGTTTTTTTTTCATTTTATACAGTCTGCAGTTGACATAATTTCTGAATTTCAAAATATCTTACAAATTTCATATGTCTCAGTGCTTTAAACTGCTGTTGTTGAAATGCTTTAGACACTAGGTAAGCATCTGATTATCTTCCTCTTGTCCCTTTATTGTCACTTCTCACTGCCATGCTGAAATATGTGGGCACAGTGTGTCATCTTCTGGTGCTGATAAAAGAACTGAGAGAATTTGGAGAAGACTGCAAACTTTCTAATTCAATTAGCAACTGATGTGTTTCCATGGTGTACTGTGGGAGATATTGTGAATAGCACATTCTGCAGTCCAACCAAAGTAGTTTATTCTTGCTATATGGCAGAAATTGGTGTTTGCCATTTTTCTTGGTGCAATAAAAAAAAAAAAAAATCTGTTTGAGAAACCATGTATTGATCATCAAAACTAGGTTATCTTTTGATTGGGAAGTAAATCACTTGTACTGACTCTGGTTGGGATGGAGCTAGCTTTCTTCATAGCAGCCCATATGTTATATTTTGGGTTGCTGGTCAAAAGTATGGATAAGACTCCAGCATTTTCGGAATTGCTAAACAATGCTTGGGGCAGATCAAGGCTGTTCTATTTTTTTTTGTTTTGTTTGTTTGGGGGATTTTTGTTAGGTTTTTGGTTTTTGGGGTTTTTTTTTTGTTTGTTTGTTTGAGTATTTTATGTGGGTTTTTGGTTTTGTTTTGGTTTTGGGGGGGGGAGGGTGTTTCAGTTTTTCCTCCCAGTTTGTCCTGCTCCAGAACTAGTGTGAAAGTGGACAAGAAATTAGGGGGCAACATGAATGGGATACCTGACCAAAAGTTGGCCACTAGTAGTAGATAAAAAAGCAGCGTCATTGTCCTTTGAGGTGGCTGGACATCAGTCTGCTTGTGAAAGGTGGTGAATGATTGCCTTTGTATCACCTGTCATTTTCCTCCAGCCTTCACTTTCTAAACTGCCTCTGTGTTCACCCATGATTTTTCAGGTTTTGCTTTATTTCTCTCCCATCTTGCTTAAGAAGAGGAGAATGAGAGACACTGTGTGGGTGTTTAGATATTGAATGGGCACAACTCATCACGTCAGTTAGGAAAATTGTCAAAATTGTTACTGATAACAATAGCCTTTGAAATAGATTTTATCTTGGTTGCAAATTTGTTCTCTGAAATATGTAACTGATTGGAATTTTCTATTTAGTATAATTCGTGCTATAATATCCGCAATTTATAACAATGAAATTTTTTTTAAAAAAAGGTAAGCTCATTAGTGTAGTGATTGTAATTGAAGTAAAATTTAGTAATTTTTTGAGAATTCCATAAACAAGAAGGTAACAGGACAGCCAAACATCATCAATAATTTTGGATAGCTTAGGTTTCAACCCTGTTTTTATTTCCTGTTCTTTATAGAAATTCTCTTTATTATTTTATTAATCTGAATAGTATTAGATACTGACTTAACTATCTGCATAGGAATTTGAGATTTATATGTTGTAGATCAGTTTTTCTATTAAGTTTACAGTCTAGTTGCCTCATTTTGAAATGTAACAAAATTTGTTAATCAACTGAATAACAAAATATGGGGAATCAGTTTAATTAAAGGTGATGGAAATAGCAATATCAAGGTTTGAGAAAACTGGAAATGTGTATTTTTCTCTCAGTATTAGCAAGCTAGCTGGTAGCAAGATTGGGGGATTTTTGTTACTGTTATTTTGTATATCTGCATAACATAATTGTAGATTTTTCATTCTTTTAGGATCTCTTACATGAACAGAAACGTTTTCTATAAAGCATTTTTTTCTGTGAAATTAATGCATATCTTCAGTAATCAGATTTGTCAAGTATAACAAAGAACAGGAAAAAAAAAAAAAAAAGGAAAAAAATCCACAGAGAAAAATAACGCCAGAATATGTCTGTTTTGTGTCAGAAACAAGACCTGGCAGGGTAAATCCTAAACAAAAGCAGAGCATGGCACATATATACCTTGGCTCCTGTGCAGAGTCTGAGTTCATGTATTCAGCCCATGCATAGAAATGAAGCAACACAGCTGGAGCCGCTGCCTGGAAACAGCCTGTTATCAGAAACCTGGCATAAGCGATAGAATGTCACAAGAAAGGAGCATGTGTTTTTCATTTTAATGATAGCAACTTGTGTAGTAAGAGCATCTGGTCCCTGAGAGTATGTCTTTGCATATGTGTCAGTCTGCGCTTTGGTTTTTGCTCATTCAGGTAATTTAGTACACCATTAATGTGGACTAGATTTCACTAGACAGGATTTTTAAAGTATTTCAGAAGTCAGAAAAGGATCTCTTAAAAGTTTCATTCTCAGTGTTATCAGTTATAGTTATCATAGAATCATAGAATATCTTAAGTTGTAAGAGACCCACTAGAATCACCAAAGTCCTGGCTTTGCAGTGGACTGCCCCGAGAATTACCCCATGTACCTGAAGGCATTTTCCAAATGCTTATTGAACTGTTAGGCTAGTACTGGCCACTTCCCTGGGGAGCCTGTTCCAGCGCCCAACAACTCTCTAGGTGAAGAACCTTTTCCTAATATCTAACTTAACCTTACCTGACTCAGCTGCTTGTTGTTTCCTCGAGTCCTGTCACTGGCCAGGAGAGAGAAGAGATCAGTGTCTGTCCCTCCTCTTCCACTCATGAGAAATTGGAGGCTGCACTGGGGTCTCACTTCAGTCTCCTCCAGGCTGAACAAGGTAAGTGACCTCAGCTGTTCTTCCTGTGGCTTCCTCTCTAGACTACAATATTTCACAGTCAATCCTCTACTGTAATTAAATTTGAGTAAGCCAAAAATACCTTTCCAGATTTTAAAAGGATGTGTATTTCTTGCCTGTTGAAATTGTGCTTTTAAAAGCTGTAGATTGCTTATTTATTCTAGTGTTATAATCAGCGCCTTTACCTAACCAGCAAGAACAGACCTTCTATTGTTCAGCTTGATTCTTGTCAAAGAGATTGCTGTCTGCTTGGCAAAGGAAGAACTCAAGGAGACATATAAAGAAAGTTAAATTTTGGTCTAAACAAGAAAACCTAGTAATTATTTGACTGAAGGAAGCATTGTAATACTGTTACCTCTGAGAAATTGTCATCAAACTTTTAGCGATGAAACAAAGCAACTGTTAATCTATATTGTTGAACGCCAGTTTACATAATTAAACATTTATTTCTACCAATACCAATATGAAGAAGCACAGGGGAGGAATGGCAGGTGGGGGAACAATACCCCTGTCAAAAATACAAGCTGCTGGTCTGACCATCCCAGAGCTGTTCCTGGAGACTGTCATCCTCATGGGCACAGGGGGGACAACCATCACCCTGAGTCAGCAGGGGAGGCTCTCCAGATCCCCTTCAAGGCTAGGGGAGGTTTACTGTTTAGGTTTCACATTTAGGTGAGGAAGCAGAGGCAGGGAAATTGGGAATCAAATGGGAATTGGGAGAAATCAATGTGGAGAAGTAAAAGGATAAGAAGTCCTTGTGCGTCAGGCCAGAAGTTGGGCTCAGTGATCCTTGTGGATCCCTTTCAAATCAGAATATTCTTTGATTCTATAAGAAGTAAAAAAAGGAACAGTCTATTAGAAGCTCTTGGTTGTTTGTTCTTAGTATTACATGCATACTTGTGTACTTCTCATTTTTTAAATTTCTGAGGACTTTGATATATTCACAAATCATGTTAATTGAAGACAGATACTCCCTCTGTTCTATCTTGAATTCACCTGAAGAAAGGTGGAGAGAGATGTTTTACAAGAGCATTTAGTGACAGGACAAGGGTGAATGGCTTTTAAATGAAAAAGTAAGTTTAGATGAGGTATTAGGAAGAAGTTATTTGCTATGAGGATGGTGATGAACCAGTACAGGTTGCCCAGAGAAGCTGTGGCTGCCCCATTCCTGGCAGTGTTCGAGGCCAGTTTGGATGAGGCTCTGAGCAACCTATTCTGCTGAAATGTGTCCCTGCCCCTGGCAAGGGACTTAGGATTGGATGATCTTTAAGGTTCCTTCCAACTCAAGGCATTCTGTGATGTTATCATAACATATTCTTAGTTTTCATGTGGCAACCTTAGCTAAGATAATCTAACGAATTGTATATCTTTAAACACCAAAATACTGTTCTTCAAAACACTGTACGCAGCAGAAAAAGAGAAAGGTAACATTTCCTGATCTATTTAAACAGCTGTTCTTAGAAACACCATTTGTTTCTTTATTTTCATCAGTTGCTGCCTGAAGGATCTGAAATACAGATCAATATTTATAAAATTGTTGCCAGTTTGGGGAGAAGAGACCAAGTATAAAATTTGCTGTTAAAAACATTAATTCTTATAAAAATGCTGTACTCTCTTTTTCTTTCCCACTTGTTTTGTAAATGTTAATTTTATTTACAGAAAAATACTGAAAATCTGTCCACAAATTCATGTTCTGAATTGCAAAGAAACATCTTCTGCTTCTGAAGAGACATCAGGGTGATGGCTGGATACTATTTTCTTGATGGAAGAAATGAATGTGGCTAAATGTATTTTATCACTCATTGAATAATTTAGCTTAATAACTATTTCTGTTGGTATGACTAACCTCATAACTTATGACTGCAATCTTTGTTAAGGAGTGGACAAATTAACTCTGCACATCAAACGAGTTGGGTTTTTTTCAGGTATTGCAGTGACTTAAAACATTTTCTGTGTGGTTAAAATAAAAGATCCTGTATAAATGAATGTTTACGTTTATACACTCATAAAGTCATCCATAAATCAAGCCAGACAACAACAAATACTTGAAAAACAAAGCAAGAAAACAAACATAAAAGTTATTTCTCAGTTCATATGTATATTTTTCACATGCTGCTGGGAGGAAGGATAAAAGCAATGCAGAAACAGAGGAGATAAGATTAAAGAACTGGTCCTGTGATTTTCTATAGTTTAGTCTAATTACTGTTTAAAACTTCTTGAGAGTTCTACACATATCACTGATATCTGTTAATCATGATTTTTTTTCCATTCTTAATATACACAACTAGCCCCTGTTAAATTTTATATAGATTTCCCTTTTACATTAGAGCCTCTTTGTGTCATAATTTAACCCAGTTGGCAACTAAGCACCACACAGCTGCTCATTCACTCCCTTTCAGCAGGATGAGGGGAAGAGAATTGGAAGGATAAAAGTGAGAAAACTTGTGGGTTGAGATAAGAACAATTTGTTAATGAAATAGAAAATTAAATAGTAAAAATTATTATAATTTAAAATACTGTAATGAAAAGGAAAATTAGAGATAGAGAGAGAAAGATAAAAAACGACAAAGACAAGCGATGCCCAGCCAGTCCCTGTGCAGCAACTCCCCAGTCAACCATGGTGATGGTGATATCCCCCTTCCCCATCCCTCTTCTACCAAATAGTTGCTCTAAGCTTCACCTTATCAATGAGTATCAATCTATTTTGACAGCTCAAAACTTTTAAAATAAAATTCCAAACATACTGGAACATACTAATTTATTGCAGACCATGATGCCATATGATCTGGAATATCCTTATGGCTGGTTAGGGTCAGCTTTTCCATCTGTGTCACCTCACAACTTTTTGAGCACTCCCAGCCTCCTTGCTGGTGGGGCCATGTGAGGAGGTGAAAGCTCTCTGCAAGTGCAGAGCAATAACAGCAATAACAAAAACATCTTTGTGTTTTCAACGCTGTTTTCAGCACATATCCAAAACTTAGCCCTGTATTAACTACTGTGATAAAAATTAATTCTACCCTGACAAAAACCAGAACATCTTGTCTCCCCTTTTTGTCAGCTTTGAAGGAAATTCAGAGATAGGAATTAATTCCTGAGATTCTTTAGGAAGCCTGTAGCTTCAAAAGAGAAAGCCTTTTCAACAAGGACATATAGTTTATCTTTTCTTCCTTTGCTTGTAAAAAAGAAGAGTATAAAGACTTTCTTTTTTTTCAGCTTCAGCCTGGCAAGGAAAAGAGAATTAAGAGAATGGAAAAAAACCCACTTAAGATATGAGATGAGGCTGCAAGCATATAGTTTAATTTCTGTCTCCACATGCACTCCAAATTTTACATGAAAAAATGTCATTATTCTTCAATAAAAGAAATGGGAATGGCAGGCAGGGGAATCGGTGGAATAGGTACAATGAGAAGAGCCTTTCAAATTTTGCCTCTTCTAGATCTTGTGAGGAGAGTTGCATCTGTCAGGCACTCAAAGACTTCACCTGTTGCTATTCTACTCTTAAAGAAGTATTTTAGGCAAGTTCACAGTAAGGTAGTAACACGTCTTTCTTCTATGCTTGCATTACTGTGTCTATCAGCAAACTCACTTTTACTTTTGATTTATGCTAAGGGTTAGCTGTTAGACTCTTAATAATATAGATTTTAGTAATTTCCCCTCTTTAATGACTGATAGTAAATAAGGAATCTAGATGTTAGATCAATGTAGGAAATTTCACATTAACTTACGTCAGTTCAAACTTTTTAAAAGTTTGGAAGCTAGCATAGCAGGTAATTTTGGGAGTACTCTATGTTTAGATGTATCTCATATTTATTTGATTGCTTGGAGGTTTTGTAGATACTGAGTACATTATACTAAAACTGCTTCCTAGTCTTATTCTGTATGACCAGCTAAGCTGTGCATCAGAGTTGTAATGGAGACAATTTTACAGTATATACACAAATGTAAGTAGGAAATTATTTGATTTATGTTGGTGATAGCAAACTATAGATACTATAACAAGGAAATGGAATCACTGTGCTTAAAACCAGTGGAGAGGGAATAAAGTGTCATTTCCTACAGCAAACTCTATTAGTAAAGGACAGAAGATAAATATTGTCTTTCAAACCAATTCTGAAACAAGTAATTTGGAAGGATTCAAAGTTGAAAACCTAACACAGTAAGTGCCTGAAGTTTACTTCCTATTTTAATGCTTGCAAGATGATGCAGACAATGGAATTCATAAATTTGTAAATGTCAAAATATGTTATGAATAACATTTATCTTGTAGATCACCGGCTAATGCATTAATTGCTGACTGCAGGTCATGTTCAGATGTATCAGTCAGAAAAAGAAAATGGAGCTGCACATAAAACTAAGAAACATCTCAAAGTCTAGGAATAACACATTGCCTTTCCTGCTCAGTTTTAGGACAAAAGAAAAAGAGTGGTTAGAATTTCAGAAAGAAAAGGAAGAGAACAGGAACTACATTTTTAGAAGAGCCCATAAATGATTGCAATCTAATAAATATACATAAATTTATACCAATAAAAAAGTAATCATACACTTTCAGTGCCAGATAAGGTGATGTTTCAAAATTAGAGAAAAGAAGCTGTGGATATAGAGATAATAAGGTCAAGAGCTTTTTCAGAAAAAGAAAAAACCAACTGCTTTTTTTCTTTCTGCAAATGGCTGATGAATAAGAGTGGGTTGGAATCCTGAAAATAGGTTAAGAGTAATTGAAAAACAACTAATAAACTAAAAAAAACCCCAAAAACTAAATGTTCAAGTATTCCTTCAGGAGTGTAATAAATAGTGCAGCAAGCAATATATGCCAGATTCAGCTTTTTTTGAGGTCCTATTTCTTTATTCAGAGAATAAGTAGCCAAAATTGAATGAATTTTTCTTGATTGGAACTGCATTTTCTATGCATTCATATTAAATTTTCAGTCAACAGATAAAACCCCTTTAATTGTTGCTGTGATTCTCTTTTTTCATTTTTAATTTTATTCATTTTTAGCGAAAAAGATGCTTGAGAAAGATTAGGATCTTGAATTTTGAGGAGGCAGAGGAGGGGGCTAGTGACCTGGTATTTTCAGAACTCTATATTAGATATTGTTTTTCTCTTCAGTGCATCAAAATACATTTGATTATAGTGGTACTGCCTAATTATAAAGAAATTTAAATTCTGTATTCAGATACTTAGATGACACATCTTTGGTACAAAATATCCTTTCTATGTCTACAACCAAAATCTTGCACCTATTTTTTAAGTACAAAACTGAAGAGGCCCAAGAGACTGTGTCACCATCAGAAAGTATATAAATATATCTATAATTTTTTTGGTTTAGTATCTGTCTCTGTGGTCTGAAATCCTTATTATTTATTCTTCTGGTTCCCCCACCCACACACTATTGTTAACAATTTAACTCATTTAATAATAAGATTAGTTAGAGAAATCTTTAAAGTAACATAATTGCATCCAGGCAATAGGATTAATTTTCTTTGTTTGATTGATATTTGGCATGATCACCACATTCTTTCTTGATGACTCTTATCTGGAAATTACTGTTAAAAAGAAAAATTAGTATGTCCATGTTCTATTTTTTCTACTTTTCACTTTTTTTCCTGCTTTTTCTACTTCTGCTCCTAGGAAATTAGTGCCAGTAAGCTGCCCATCATAAGTCTCTAAATGTCATTCCATGGAATGATTTCATGGTATTCACTTAAACGTCTGTTTTTATACTTGATCTCCTACTCTCCCAATGTAGGTCAAGTGCAATTGTTTTTCCAAAGGTTTATTGATGACAGTAGAATTGAACCAGACTCCAGTGGCCTGAATCACAATTACAGTGAAGTTAGATATAAATTTCAGTCATAGAGATTCATGTACAGTTGCAAATTTAACTGTTTCACCTCTGATTAGTTTTATATTTGACTTCGTAAATTTTTTTACTCAGGTCTTTCAAAATACTGTGGGACTCCAAGGTCTCTGAGAAAATCAGTAGGTATAGCAAGTTACAGATTATGTCTTCTATTAAAGCTTCCATTCTTAGTATAAGATAAGGTCAAAAATTTTCCAAAAGTTTGGAAGATATATATCTATATATGGCATACTGGCAAAACACTCTGTTGGATTTGAAACACCAACACCATATGAGTTATCACCTATACTTGATGCTTTATCACCTGTACTCAACAGCCAGATTTATAGCATGGGTCTTAGAAAATCTGTCTGAAGCTTTAGTAATACAGTTCTCTTTCTAGAAATGGTGATATCCTCCTTCCCTATCCCTCTTCTATCTACCAAATAGTTACTCTAAGCTTCACCTTATCAATGAGAATCAATCTATTTTGACAGCTCAAAGCTTTAAAATTAAAATTCCAAACATACTGGAAAATTCATTTTGGATATTAATGTAAAAATGCTGAGGAAATTGCAGCCAAATCTCTGCTATGAATGCAAAAATGTATGTGCTCTTTAGTGATTCTGAAGTTTTTTCCCACAAAACTACTTGCTCAGCTTGGCAACAGAAGAAAAACTGGAGACAGCTGTGAGTTGTAATACTCACAATGGAGCGTAATAAGGGCATGTGGAAACAATGTGTCTGCTCCTTTAACTTTACCTGGCCAAAGGGCAAACAAAGCAGAACATACAAATCTGACCTCTACAATGATAAAGTAGGTGGTGATATGAACAAATCTGGTAAGTGGCACGAATTTATAAGGATATGCCATGTACAAGTATATTTTTATGGTTTTGATTACTTGATATTTATGTTTTGCAAAATATTATCGCTGGGGGAAACAACAATAACAACCACCAAAACAAACAAACAAAACCTCACCCACTAAACAGAACCTCAGAAAAATAAAATAATCTGAAAAATGTTCCCACCAAGAAAAAACATAGAAGATTAGAGAGCAGAATTCATAATATCTAATTGCTCACCTCTGTAACCAGAAATGGTAAATAAACTACCGATTTTTATGGCTTCAGAATGTTGTTACTTTTGGTAATCCTGTATCTTTAACAAGTACACTGAAAATTATTCTTCCACTTGCCTGGTTTTTGTCTTCCAGTAAGGAACTTCTCTGGGATGGGAAAGCTGTGGACTGTAATTAAGTCTGAGAACCCAGTTCTCCTACTTAATTAATAACTCATCTGATCATTAAGCTGCTTTGCAAAGAGTGTGTACAACCCTCATTGTTACAGTCTGAGCATTTATATCTAAATTTGTCTTGAACCTAGGAGCTACAAATGCTCAATGCCAACTGATATTAGGCAGAAAATAAGTCCCCAGGGAATTACATTGGAATAGAAAGGAGTGCAGCTGACAATTGAGCATTTATAATAACACAGCTGTTGGATCCCCAGAAAGGTGTGTGTAGTTGGTAGTTTGGTTTTGTTTGTTTGTGTGATTGTTTTTCCTCCTTGGTATAATGTCTATTTCCTGTAAAAACTAGATTGAGCTTTTATCAATTACTTTCTTAAACTCAGTGTCTACATATTTGCTTCTTCGTGAGATAAAAATGTTAAAGAATAATCAATCCTTTCTACATTTTTCTCACAAGAGGTTGAGCTCTTGAAATTAGGTGATATGAACACCATTGAAATGTCATCCAGGATGTATGTCAGGGAAAGTACGTAGGTTCACTTTGGTTATTGTTCCCTAACATGACGATTTTTTCATTCCTTTGCAAGATATTTGTAGCGAACTACTGCAACATCCATGTTGCTTATGGCTGATGAATTCTGTCTCTCAGTCTTGAGCTCTGTTAGATATGACCATTGCTGTGCTAGGAAATAAGTTTACCAAAGTTATTATTTTAAATGTCATCCTAGAATCTACATCCCAGAAACAACCCAAGACCTGGCAAGTCATTCAAAGGCCATGCTATTGACATCTGCAGTCCTGGTCAGAGCTCCTTCCTTTAGGTTTCTTGGCCATAAGGTTATTTTGATAGATGGTCTTTTCAGAGGGAAAAAGTTAATTAGGAAAATATTGAAATCTAGTTGAGATCAGTATCTGAGAGTACTACAAAAATGGAAGAATTAGCTTACTAAGACAATCTAGAAAGTATGGAATTTATCACAGTGACTGAATGAGAAAAAAATATTGCTGAGTTTGTTGGTTCAATTCTAGCTCTTGAATAATATTCTGATTTGCAGCAACCAGTGACAGTAATTACATTTTTGTATTTTAATTTCCACAATTACAGTTCAGAAGGACCCTATATATTTTATATATATACAGTTTACGGTGGCTGCATGAAATTGTATTTTCTGGTTCAAGCAAGAATATGTACCATCTCTCTACTCTGAGACATTGTCTAACAGTAAGTACATCAAGTACTGGTTTGCTGATTACTTGTCAAAGCTGTGCTGCTAGGTCAGGAGAGGAGTAGATGGGAAAGACACTAAGGAAAATCTCCAAGCTCAGTTTCCAGCTAGGACCTGCGATCAGATATAAAATCAGTAAAGTTCACCAATACAATTGGATATCATTCTTTGTTTCTAGGTTAACTTCTGTATGTACCTAGTGTAGATTTTAAAATGTATTATCTTCTCTTTTTCTCCAGATTTCAGTTACATTCCAGCTGGGACCAAAAAATAAACACCTACCACTGTAGCTTCTGACTGAAGTTACAACTACACGTTGGAATCTGGAGATCTTCATCCAGAGTTATAAATATCAAACATAAAATTTGAATATATTTGGATCAACTCTCTTGTTTTGATTTTCAAAGCTTACTGATCAAAAATTACTCTGCTGGCTTACCATATATTTAGGAAGATAAGTTTCTTTTTATCAACAAAACTGAACTTTCTGTGTTATTCTGGTCTGCATAATATGATGGAGTGTTGCCCTATAGCTGAATAGAAACAGATGTATATGGAGAAAATAACAAAAACAGACACAGATGGTGTATCACATGTATAACTTCTTAATTTATCCCTCATTGTGTGATACAATTATCCCAGCAAGTAGGCTGTATTCATCCCCTTTTCACAGATTCTGCCAGTTCCTGCAGGGACACTTTTCTGGATTGTGCTATAAACTGCCAGGGCAGCACAAAAAGATTACTCAGTCTCTCATTGCTCCCTCCCTAGGTCCCTTCACTGTCCGTTTTCCTTTTGTTTGTTTGTTTATTTTTTTCTTTTTGAGTAACTGAGAGTACAGTGAAAGGACTGTTTCAGTTAATTTTTTGTGGAAATAGTGATGTCGATATTTTTAGGCATAAAAGCGCAAAAAAAACTCCAACAAAACTCATGCCATTTCCTATATAATATTTGCAATGATAGGATCTTCTTTTCTAAAGGAAAATGTATTATTTTAACTTTGTGCTCAGAATTCATATTTATCGCATGTAATTTGTATAAACTCAATCTCAACAATGTTGGGTTAGCTCTGAACTTTGCATAATGAATATTAAATTGGGACTTTGGTTTGAATCCCAAGCTTCTCAGTGTTTCCTCATCAATTTGTTAAAAGTGATTTCTTGTCCTGGCCTTAAAGATGTCAATAAGCTTATGAAAATTGTGAGTATAGAAATATTATTCGGTAATATAAGTTTGGAAATAATAGGTATTCATGAGTGTAGCAATTCAGCTTCAATGGCAGGTGGCTATAATAAAATAAAGACGTGTCAGCAAAAGAATTTATTGGAAAGGAGGATACACTGAAACAAGTTATATTTGTTTTTTTTGTCTGTGATTTGCTTCAGGTATTCTCTTTCCTCTTCTTCTTTCCTTTCCTTTTAGCAAGGATTAAAAAGATAAGATTCTTGACTATTGCTGATTCCATTAACAGTACAGAACTATACTCTTGGCTGCATTACCTTTGGTCAGCTTTGCATAAGTCCATAACTTTATGATACTTTTTGCCCAGTAAAGACCTGACACATAGATCAGGGAGAAAACACTGGATTCATTTTAGGCAAGCAGACAAGAAGCAACACTGTAACAGGTTTTCTGAGAAGGTGGTGTATGTCCCATCCCGGGAAGTATTCAAGGTCAGGTTGAACTGGCCTCTGAGCAACCCACTTTATTTGGAGATGTCTCTGCTCATACAGCAAGGGGGTCAGACTAGAGGAACTTTAAAAGTCCCTTCCATACCAAACCATTCTCTGATTCCATGACTTCAACAAATGTGTAAATATGCTGTTCTTATTTAGTATTCTTAGCAAGCAAAATGATCTGTTTCTATTTAACAATTGCCTTATTTTTTTTAATATATTTTCTTTAACACCAAACTGTATCACTAGACGTATTTTTAAACTGAAAAAAAGTAACCCCGTTGAGATGAAGTTGATATATGTCCATATTTGTAGCAGTGCAGAAAAAAAGCCTCCATACCTTGGATGAAATCTGGACAAATCTTTGAAAATGTTTTATTGCAGTCAAAAATCAAATAAAGGAACAAAAACCATTATGAAAATATTAATCAGAAAACAATTCAATCTATATTAACTGTGACTTTTTTTCTTTTTTTTCCTCTCTCTGTGGTCAAGGTTCTATATATAGGCAGGAATATCTCCTATACTAAATGAAAGGAAAACACACCTGTATTCTTGTCTGGTTTTGAGTTCTCTCTACCTCAGTTATTCCCCAGTTTTTTAATCTGCTGCTTTCTGCTTCCCTGAAGCTCTTCTACAAGGTCCTAGGCAAGATTCTGGCCAGATAATTTTCTGTTACTGCCAAAGATAGTAACAAAACTCCATTAGGAATCCTTAATTGTTCTTAAGCCACCTTCTCCAGCAACCCTCATTTCCCTCTATCCTGAGCTAAAATTGGCCACAAAGCACACATATATGAAGTGAGCATCCACATATTTGCATGACAGGGACATGCTTCACTGACTGTACTATATGCAATTCTTCTGACTTTGGTTTTTTGGATTAAGAAGACCAGATCCATGTTCGTGCTTGGACTACAAAAAGCTAATTAATAAAATTGACTGAATATACTAAGAAATCGCACATTTCTTCATCGAAGTAAGATTTCTACTGTGACCATTAAGATGCCAAATAGCAGATATGTAATGAACCTTTCTTTTTTTTTTTTTTTCTGAAAAGCTCCTGATTTTTTCATTATTAATAATTTTAAATCATTCCGATTCCTTTATCTTCAGTACTTTTTTTTATGGTACAATAAAACAGGCAAATATATTATTCCATTTGCCTTTTTCATTCCAAAGAAAGCAGTGTGGAAAAGATGTCTTTTGTGTCAGTATTGAGAAGCATGCAATGGAGCTGCTCTGATTTCTGGTGGTAACAAAACCAGACAGAAAACTGTTAGCTCCCTATGACTTATCACAAATCTTTTCATCTGCTAATATTCATGTTTTATACTTTTAAAATAATAAGTGAAAGCACTGTGAGTGAGAAAATATATTTAGGTGCCCTTTTAAGAGATGTTGGGAAAAAATTTGCTCAACTATCTAATTTAAACTGATGAATTAAAATTCCATAGCTATATCAGTCAGTAACTAAAGTCCTTTTTCAGATGGCAATAGTCCTACAGAGTCTTTCACAGGTGTAAAATCCTAGAGCTGGAAAGGGAAATGACTGATGAGATATTTGATCTCATGTTTGCTAGCAAGGGCTGTTTTGAATACTGGAGTCTAGATGAATGCTTAGCAATTTCCAAGCTGCATTCACGTGTCCTGATGCATATGCTGCATAGCTAAGAAAATACAGCTGTGCTGCAATGAATTTCTGTCCTGAGAAACTGGAGAACCAGGACTCCAGTCTTTGCATACCATACTTTTTTTGACAATTTAAGCTGTACAAAGCTTTAGATCAGCGAGGCTATGTGGCTATGGCAGCTATTCCTTACAATAGCAGCAATGTTTTTTTCCTAGACCTTTTCCAGGTCATGTTTTCTGTATGGTACTTCTCTGTTCTCTGAACGAGGGAATTATTTCAACGAGGTATAAGGAATTTTCAGATTTTCTGTTCCTACTCCTGCAATTCTTCAGATCTGTTTTCCTTGAAAAAGAGAAATTTTCTTTTCTACACTAACTAGATTATGTCTCAAGATCTGACTTTAAAACATTGCCATTATAATTTATTTAATTTTTGAATTAATTTATTGAAACAGTACCTTTTTTTGATTTGCCTTTGAATTAGGCATGTTGCTGGAATACAGTCTTTTGTTTCTAGTGTCATGGAATGCTATTCTTTAGGTTAAAAAAATTTGTTTTTCTGAAGAATTTTTTCTCACAATATATGAACTTCAATACAATAGAAAATTACTTATTTTCTTCTAGAATATAATGTAATCATATCATGATGGATGCACAAAAAACCTCATATGTCATTAATTTCTTTGCTTCAGGTACCTTTCTATATGTTTTGAATTAATTTATGTCAGTCGAAGAGGATACTTCATCACACTTTGCTTACTAAGACACTCTGGCTTTTTCCTGTATAGAAACAAACTTTAATCTGTTAATCAGTAGAAGATAATTTTTTTAATAGATTAATTCAATTGCTGCCTTTATAAAGATTTGAGATAAATTCTGCTCATATATATGTAAATTCAGAGAATTATATGCAAAAGTATTTTTTTTATACAACAACAACCAAATTAAAATTTTGTGGTTTTCCTAAATAGTATCAATTAAATTTAGTTATCCTTGGTTTCACTAGCAGTTTCTTTAATAAATTGAAAATGTACTTCTACTACAAAGAATAATATTTAGAAATAATGAACAGCAGTAATAGTGCTACTTCCACTACTCCTACTCTTCCAGTTATATGCAAAGCCCATAGTAGATTACATGATTTTATTCAGGATTTCCGGTTAAGACATGTTACCAATCCATTTAGAAACATAATTATGTAAATAATGTATTACAGAATACCAGGTATATGAGAAAATGTCATGTTACTATAAAAATGTAGTATCGGATAAATAATGAAATGTGTTTCATGTTTATGTTATCTTGATCTTCCTGCATCTGGAAGTCATATAAACTATCATTAAAATTAATATAGAATTTTATAATAGATTTTCTGCTCATCAAATGTGAAAAATGTAAAGAAAATGTCTAGATTGAGATAATTTTAAGACCAGTTAAAATTAGCTGAAGCATATTAGTTTATCATAAGAAGATTAGATAACAGAGGTACAAACATATGGTTATACTCCAAAGTATGAAAGTCTATATTTTTTATTCTGGTAATGAAGTTCCAGTGATATTTTATAAGGAAGATGTAAATATGGTATGCAGTTCTTGTGACTTAACATTAGGGTAAATTTCTACAGATTTATACAATTCATAAATGTTCAGGGAAAGAAGTACCTACCAAATAAGACAAGTCAAAAAGTTTAGAATAGAAACATAAAATCTTAGGAGACATAATTTTTTTTCATCTGTATAAATATGCAAAGAATTAAGAACTGTCAGTACTGGCACAAGAAGAAATAGGTATAAATTAATCAGGTTGTGAGAGGTCAGTTGGAAAACCCATAGAATTTACAATATATTCTTCCATGGTAAGAAATCAGGAAAATTCAATTTTCTGTAATATAGGAGACATTAAATTTATACCGGCATTAGTAATAAGGTTGACAGAGCAGGTTAAAGAGCTGATTCCCTTCAGATAATTTTTTTTTCTGAAACCTGTATTTCTTTCCGTTTTTCAGGCTTAATTACTTCATACATAAATAACTACTTTGCTTGGCTTGAGCCAAGTTATTTATTTTAACTCAGCAATTTACTGAGCTACTTTTAATGGTAATAAAACATGGTTAAATAGAGTATAGCACTTAATTTCAAATGAAGCAAAGCATATGTATCTTTAAAGTATATAGGCATAGCTGTCATACACCTAGGTTGAATTATTCATGTACATATTGTATCCCTCATATGTGTAAAAGTTTGCAGTAGCAAAATCTTCAGTGGCTTTTTAATTTTTAAAATGTATTACTGGCAAAGAGTTAAAAAAGGAGAAGTAGTTAATAAGAGAGAAGAAAGAATAGAAAGCAAAATATTGTATGCCAAATACAGTGCAGTTCCTACTTGACTAAGTCCTTTTCACTGAACACACTATTCTCAAATGTGAATAAAGATTATTGTGCTAAGAGTTTTTTCCATCTGCCTTTCATATCTAAACCGGGATGCAAAAAGTTGTACATTTTTTCCTGTTATTGTTTGGGTTTTTTCTGAGAAATTTAAAATAGTGACAAGTTTCTGCTGCAGTGAGAATGAGCATTACAAGATGATCTGGTCACTCGCATATTGCTTGGCTGTAGGTATTAAAAAAAAAAAAAATTTCAAAGCAGGACAACTGCCTGCATCATAAAACACATGTATTCTGCAGATATTTTTGTGCATATATATATATATATATATATATGTATCTATGTAGGCTCCACTGTCTCGTTACCTTAGAAAATAATGCACCTACTAGCAATATGTGTCCATCTTCCAGTTTAATGTGCCTCCAACTCACATGCCATAAGCATCCTCTGGTCTGCACAAGTGAGATGGTCACCAGCAGGACCAGGATTATGATACTTCCCTTTTATTCAGCACGTCTGGAGTGAAATATGCAGTTTTGTGTTGCCTAAGAAGAAAAGCATTTTTACATGCTGGAACAAGTGGAGTGGAGGTCATCAGGATAGTGATGGTTGGAGCACATTCTACAGTCAGAAGCTGCTGATTGTAGATTGCTGATCAGTCCTCAGCCTTGCCTCTGGAACCTTGGCTACTCTCTGCAATTACCTCAGCAGAGGACACAGAGAAGATGAAGTCCAGATTTCCCAGGTTCCATTTGAAGCTGTTAAATGGTCTGAGGAACTCACAGATAATCTACTGGTTTTGTGTTACACTCAAACTGGGAAATAAGGATGACATAATTTGTTCTCATCTGCTTTCAACTGTGATTTGCTCCCGATCTTTTTCCTTTGTTAAAGCGATTGGTCATGTTTTATGTGCAGATAATTCATTACTGCGATATGAGAACAGCTCTCATCAATCACTCTTTCGCATTCTGCAATTCCCTGATCACAATATTAAGAAATCCTTTGGCAAATTTATGCAGTCATTAATTTGAAGTGCCCCTTTGTTTTTAATAAGGTTAAATGAAAGGTACCTGTGCCAAATGTAGAACATTGAACTTGATGTTTCATATACAGACATGCACAGCAAAATTTGATAATGTACATGCTGTCAAAGTTTCTGGGAGACGTTGGGAAGCACTGATGTGTATCCAAGATGGACTTGGGACCAAAGTTTGTAATGTAAATAAAAGTCACCAAGTTTTTAAGGTCTCAGATACTGGTATGAGTTTTAGTAAAGGAAAAAATGTTATTTAAACTACTATATAGTTTCTTAATTGACACACTAAACTTGTTTTGTTTATAAATAGCACATATAGGTATATGCATTAATTGCATTCAAAACACTATAGTTATCTCATTGGGTGAGTCTGAAAATATCTATAAAGTTAAAAACAGGATCTAGAGTGGTTATCCACTGCATTTTCTGTAAAATTGCACTTGTCTCTGGGAGGCTGCTTTTTTTTATCAGTTGCAGAGTTCTTAAACATTAATATGAATATATTAACTTCAGCACAAAATGGAGTAAAGCAAGCAGGAAATTAAAATTGTCTAACAAAATAAAACTGTAATCTAAGAAGAATGATGTTTGCAACTCAAGCAAAGGAGGTTTTCAGATCCACAAAATATTTTGAGTTAGAAGTGGGTGGTTTTGTTTTTGGTTTTTTTTTTTTTTTTTTTTAATTAAACAATATTTATTTTTCTTTTGGGAAGATACTTAGGGTTATCATATTAATGATCTTATATAATTTAACTGCATAAGACCATTGCCATTATTCATCACGTATGTCTTTTCCATATCTCGGAATACCATTCAGCTGTATTTACTTGGAAAAATGTTTCATGCTCTAGTTCTTGAGAAAAAATATATATATTTTTTAATTAGTTTTGACAGAAAAAATGGGAAAATAAATGATGAAGAAGAATTAAAGGGGTAATACTCTAAAGAAACTGGAAACCTGCCAGTAGTGATGAATGCCTTCAGAATACTGAAAGGTAATAGGAATTTTTATGTTTTTTTTGAGGTGTTTGCTGTGTATCAAAAAATATACCACCAAATTCCATCTGTAAAGTAAAGCTACTGTGTTATTTTTCTGTATCTCTTTTGATCACTCAGCTGGGTTCTCATTAATCTAGTGGTATGATCTTTAGCTGTAGCTGACCAGCCCTCTCAAAAATAAGGAAAAGAAAGGGAAAACACTCGTTAGAAGAATGATATTTTTATACAACTATGTTTATACAAAGTTCCTAGACATTTTGATTGGTATCTTGACTTTGCCTGTACTTTACTCACATACTCCAGAAACTTCTGTATGTTGTATTAGGACTGGGGATGGTATCTGTTAGAAAGCCATAGAGCTTTCTTTATATCCCCTAAGATTTCCTTTAACTCAGCAAAACTCTCCACCAAAGTTATGGTTTGTTTTCACATCATCAAAAGAACACTTTCACAGTGACCTCCTGGTTAAATATAATAGCATGTGTAAAGTAGTGGTTTCATGTACTGCACTCACCTGCAGAAATAGCAGAATTATCCCCCCACCCCCCAAAAAAATTCAGTGATGCTTTAATAGTTTTTGACCTTTCAGGAAAAGATACAGTTCACTTCCCTGCTGGATGCTAGACTCAGTGACACAGAAGATATCTGCCAGGCTTCACAGTTTCCTAAGATTCAATAAAGCAAATGAAAGGTCCTGTGAAGAACAAAGCATCCTTAAGATAGATATCAAATATAGGTCTATTGAACCAAACTAACGCTTTCAAAGTCGTGGTAGTCTTTATCAAAAAATCAACAATATATTACTTCTGTTTCATACCCTATATAGATTAAGAAAACATTTAATTTGTTAACTTTCTGTATAGGAGATGGTAGAAGCCCTTTGTAATGGAATTTGTTAGTCCAGAGGCAAGAAATCAGATTATCATCTCTGTTATCTCAATGTTAATATGAAATAATGGACATAGCTTTCTAAAACTAAAAACATTAAATTACAGTTATATATGCCAGAGTAATTTGGAGTTCTCCCCTTTTATTTACTTACTAAACCTTTCAGTTATATCTGTAAATAATAAAAGATTAGATAATGCTTTGTGTCTTTAATTTAATTAGAGCTTCTATTCAAAGAGATGCTACTGTTTTGAAGACCATTTCATTGATAACAGTAAACAACTAAACACTGGCACAGCTGCACACTCCCTCTCTCCTCCCGTGGAATAGGGTGAAAATGGAAGGAGAGTCTTGTCTTGGAAGTGAGAAGTATTATGGATCAGGTCAGGTCTTTCAGGTCTGCCACGTCCCAATCTCTTGCCCGCCCCAGCCTCTTCTCTGGGGAAGTGCAGAGTGGGGGAAAAGAGAAAACCTGAGTGACGTGCAAGCACAGGGGATGATATCTCTGGAATACTGCACTGAGATTTTGGATCCCTCATTCAAGAAGGATTTTGAGATATGAAAGAGATCCATCATAAGGCCACCCAAACCATCTGTTGTCGAGATTGCATGTTCTACATGAGATGGGGAGAGGGATCTGGGGTTGCTTAGTCTCCTGAGGAGGAGGCTGAGGGGTTATTTCACAGCCCTCTCTGATTACCTGAGGGCGAGCTGCAAACACGAAAATGGCCAGATGATACCGTGAAGACAAACAGCCACATCCTGGGGCTTGAGAGGCTCATATGAGGCATTAGGAAAATAATTGTACTAAAAGGGTAGTGCAATACTTAAACGGGCTGCCCTGAACACTCCTGGGCTCTGCACCTCTGGAGGTCTACGAGACTCAGCCAAAGTCACAGCCAACCTGATCTCATGCTGGCAAACAGGTCTACTGCAAACAAAAGGTAACAAAATGGACTTTAGAAAGATCTTTAAAACAACTCTTTTTATAATTCCATGACTATCTATTTCTTGGGTTTCTATTATAAACATCAAGAATTGTTCATTGCTGCTGACAGCAGATTGGAATCTGTTTGCCCAAAATTTACTTTGAAAAGAAATTACCAGTTTCTAAAGAGTAAGGTGTCTAGACAAATATATTTAAAGCTTTCAAACTACAGCCCTGAATGTGTCTAAGCACAGTCAAGAACTGGAAATTTTATCTACTGCTTCAGTTTCAGAATGTTTCAATATGTTAAAGTCAAGATATGCTGTCAGGATAGTGCAGGATCACTAATGCTGTCTAAACAGTCTGTGTTATCTGTTGTGTCAATACAAAAGGAATTTAAGTTCCTGGGACTCCTAAACAGGATTTTTCAGAAGAGTAAATTGAGTAAAAAATAATTAAAATTTTAAAAATTTAAAAAATTAAAAATAGTAAATATTGTTCAAAGGTTTGTCAAGGTCACATCAGTTTAAAGCTGATTTATTTTATTTCATTAACAAGAAGATCATGAGAGGCTAATTTCTTTCTGGGTGGTTTTGAATGGAATCAACTTGAACTAGAACTTGAATTAAAATAAACAAAAACTTATGAGCAATTTGTTGAATTCTGATTTTTTTTTTTTTATTTAAACAGGCTGATGATCCTTAATCAAAACTTCCTTCAAATGAAGATAAAAAAATCTTTTAAAGAACGTGTAAACAGTTTGTTTATAAGACATTTCTAAACAGCACTGGAGATCTAAGAAAAGAAATCAAATATGATCAAATATACCATTATTGCAATGTATTTCTGACTTTAAAAATTTATTAGGCTGTATCTTGCTATGGAAAACTGTGAGGTTTATGAAAAAAATAAAATTAAAAAAAAGGTAAAAACATGCAATGTTTCCCAAGTGATGAGAAAAAAGATCAAAAGTAACCCTAAGAAGCAGAAGTCTTCTAGCTATATGAGCATATATTTTCCAACAAGGAGGTCTTCTGTACCTCAGCTAGGTGCAGATGGCTAACACGGATAGGAAGGCACGGGGCATGGTGTGGTAGAACAGAGCCCCATGCTTACTATCAGAGATCTGAGGGAACAGATATAGTCTTGCTACCACTGTTTTCTGTTTACTAGCTAAGATCAATTATCTGTTTGCATACAGAAAGCTAATGGCTATGAAAGTCATATTGGCTCCCTATAAAGAGGAAAGAGACCTCTGAGTCAGGTTCTCTTAAACACTTTAAATGTTGTAAGATACCAAAATGCCCATTTTCAGACTTCTGAATTGCACCATAATTGCAACGCTTACACTCAGCTCTGAGATCTGAATCTGTCTTTTAATGGCTAATCTTTTGCTCTCAGTCTGGTGACATACAGGTGAGACAAAGAAGCACAAACTGTGAAGATGCCAAATCTGAAAAACTGATGCGGTTACCTCTTTCTAGAATTAGAGCATTTGATTGTCGAAGAAGAGGATTAAAAAAAAAAATCTGTGAATTTAGACTAGCACAGCTGCTGCTGTTAATGAGGAAAAGAACAGGAAATGAAAAAGAGGATGGTGAGTTAGTTTCACTGACAGGGCATTCAAGCTGATTTCCAGTTGTTCTGCCCTGAATAAATGTACTGATACTGCAGTAAATGCTTCACAATGATTTCCATGTCTCATACTTGGCTTTGTCACCCATACACATCAGCTGAATGCTGGAAATAAAACTAATTACAATCCTGCCCCTTTTCACTGCAAGAAAAGATTTTAAACAACCATCACAGTCTTAAGCCAAAATAATTATAAAATGCAAACCTGTATCAGATATATTGGTATATTGTAGTGATTAATGTTTATAGCTAATAGAAACTTAATTTCAAAATCACAGTTTCTTCTGTATTAGTTGTATGGCTCAAAAGGAATATCTTTCAGGTGGAAGTCGTAGCTTTCAAACTTTTCAGGCCTTGCAACCCTGACATTATCATGTTTCCTGCAGACTTCTGCTCCTATTGTAGTAACATAGAGATGAAAAGGACTTCATGGATTACTGGGTCTGGTCCCCTGCTGTGTATATAATCCTGAGCCCAGTGAAATCAGTGGGAGTCTTAGCTTTTTCTTCAATGGTAGCATGATTAGGCCTAGAGTATCTCAAATATGTTCAAATTAAAGTCAGGGGTTTTTTTTTTTGCAAATTTTGCTAATGACTTGCTAAAGATAGTATTAAAATGCTTAAATTCCAAATGTAGTGGAATTGGCTCAGTGTAGTTGCAATTTGTTTCTAAATTCCTTATTCTATGAAGAAAATAGAAAAATAATACTGAAGAATTTATTCTTGTTCATGAAAGGTCACACTGAGCTTAAATGTCTCAAGCAAAGGACAGACTAGAAGCAAATGGCCTCAGCCCTTAAGCTTATTTAACTCTTCATAATGATCTAGGGAATTGGAGTAACAACAGTTACAGATTATATTCATAGGGAAAATAAGTGCTTGCTGCCCCTGAAGATCTGTATTTACCCTGTTCTGTTCCTTAATTAGGTTAAAGACAAAAGATTAGCCCACTGGATTAATCTTCCGGATCCACATTTTCAGGGAGTGAAGAGGATGTATCTCAGGTACTATCTCACATCTTCAAGCTGTATTAGGAAAGAAAGATAGTAAAGTAGAGTCAAAACATGTGTTAGCTTACAAAACCTGATGAAATAGTTAGTGTTTCCTAGTTTATTTAAAACTAAAATATATTTAAGCCAATATCAATTAACTAAAATTACTTGTCTGGTGAGAGGCAGTGAAATTTCCTCTATATGATCAGCAGAGAGAAGTGGAAGACCTTGGGAATGCAAATCAACATAAGCACCTGCATTAGATTGCAACGATTTCTCTCAAGGAGAGAAAAAAAAACCCAAACAACCAAAAAACCAAGCAACCAAACATCCAAAACCAACAAAAATATCAAGCATCTGATTTTATTAAAATTATATTTTGAGAATATAAAATAATTGAACTGACAAAATATTAGTTTGTAGTGTTATTTTAACTATGATTTTAAATTATGCCATTTTATTTAGGACATCAACACCTTTAAAGATTTTATAAAAACCCAGCACAAACTCCCAAGAAATGTCTGTCATGATTCCACAAAACAGAAAAAAAAAAGAAAAAAGAAATATAGCTAGTTGAGATGTCTTTAATATGAGAACAGCTGTAGATTAATGGCCACTAATGATATCTCAACCAGCATGAAAACTGATTTACTGAAGATTATAAATAAGCAGTTTATGGAGGAGTGAAAGTAACAGATTTAAGTTAGAAAAAGACTTCAGAGAAGTGCTACCAGAATTTAAAGTATAAAAAGTTTTTCATGAATATATTATTCACATTCTTCTAACCCCAGTAAAATATTGTACTTGAATTATATGAGGCTCAGCAAACTAAATGCAACAAGATTTTCTCCATTACAATGTTAATGTAAAACAATCATGAGGTTTTACATCAAAGCAGATAATTCAATTTTTATAGTCAATAATAATATAGACTGTTCAGATTTCTAATCATTATAATTTCTAGCTTATTCCTTGATTTTTTCTTAAAAATCAAGACTTGCTGTATTTTTTTTTTTTTTGTTGAGAATCCATAAACTCATAATATACTCCCTTAGTCTATGAATTTTGCCTCTTTTCTAGGCATGTCCAATGACTCCAGGATTTGTGTCTTAAAGTGAATCATGGTTGAATGCTGGGTTTCCCAGTCCTGGGGTTTTGCCTTTGTTTCCTTTGGTTCTATAAGCACTATAAAAAGTCGATGGTGATACAGTCACTCTGAGATGAACCCATGAATAAAACAATAAGAATTTAGATACAAGTTTATCCTCTAAACTGGATGATTCCATAGTACTGTTTAGTAAGCTGTGAAGAGGGCAACTCCAGGAGCATACAGTACAAAAGAAAAGAAAAAAATTCATAATGAACACAAAGTTTAAATAGCTACTTAAACGCAAATTCTCATAATCTCTCATATCCCATTGCAAAACAATTTTCATTTACATGATAGATCCTTTAAATATTTTTTTTTAAATTATAAAAAGATATATTTTTTCCTGTGGCCAGTCATCATAAGGGTTATTTTTAATAATGAAAATATACTTTGAAATAAAATGAATATACCACAATAAAAATATTGACAGAACTAATGCAAATATTTTCTGACTTCTATAGCTGGATGAAACTTGCTGCATGAATCTTTTCTCTGTTCACAGGTAATTTCAAATCCTTGCTTCTAGTCAATAACGTGTACCATAAAGTCCACAATTCAAATTTATACCTGTTAATACCTATGGGTACCCATATAAGACAACCAATTTTTAATATTTTGGGCTTCATTTAAACATCTGCTGAGAAATTAATATGAGGAGAACAAGATAAAAATCATAAACTACTTATCTGAATTTCCAGTTAATAACATATTTATGCCTACATCATTTTGAGGAAAATATTCTGTTGTTTCTTTTCTACAATAATGCAGCCCTGGAGGCAAAGATAAACCAAATGAGATTCAAAATAAAATTGCAAATCTATATATCACAGGGAGAAAACAAAACTGAATAGAACCAGGAACTGACATTCATAAAAGACTAGAATATATGAAAGATAGCAGTTTATAAAAGCTGTTCTTATGCACTGGGATTTGACTACCACACAACATATTTATCTGAGTTCCTAGCTGCTATTGCCCTTCATATTTGACATTAAAATTTTTTAAATTGTTTCTGGACTACAGTACTAAATTGTGAATTGGAAGCAGATGATATTGAAGTTTTATTTAAATCTATGATTTTGTCTCTCCTAATTGCATTGTCATTTAAAACTTTTTTTTGAAGATATTGGATCTGCTGACAATAATTTTACACCTTTAGACTCCTAATTTTTTAACATTTTGGCTATTTTTTATAGTGTGTATTTTCTCCTACACTTGTTTTCAACAAGTGAATACTGACCTAAATTGTATTTTATCTTGTTCAAAAACATAGAACCCTACACTGTATACAGCCAGTGAGCCATCCTGAAAATGGATCATACTGAAAGATAATGAAATTTGGCAGTGGGGACATGATAACAACCCCGGCTGGGTGTTACAATCCACACCTCCCACAGACTATTCCCAAAGCCTGTCCGTAGACTGAGACCTGAAAATAAAAGGGAATAGCAAAAATCTCTTCAAGCCACTTAAGCTAATTAGTCTTAAACCCTTCAAGTCTAATTATCTGTATATCTTCTAGAGACCTCTTAAAATGTGAGCAAATTAGCCTTTTTTTGTTTAAATACAGGCCTCATTTCCACCAGCTCTCTCTATTTATTCCTCTCTCTGCACCCACATTATAGCCTGTAACAACTTATTAATTAGGACACTTACCCAAAATGATGTTAGAATTACGCACTCTTCCTATGAGAGAGAAATTTATTTATATACTTACATATTTTTATTTATTTATTAGCACTGCATGAAATTCTTTTCAAAAAAGCGGACAAGGCAGGTTTTATAAATCTCACACTATAGCAAAATATGGATCTTCAAATTAGGCATGATAAATTTAAGTCAAACTTTACTGGCAGCTTCGTAATGTGAGAATTAGGAAATTTTCTCACACATGGTCTGTTCCATATTTTAAAAGTCCATTGGAAATTTTGTAGTTCAAAATGAGCTATTACTCATAGGGGTTTGTAGCTGAAACCCTGATTCAGTGTCTGTTTATTTCCATTTTCTGTCATAGTATATTAATTTTGGGAATATGTTTTATAGTCAAGTCTCATTTTCCTTACTATTAAAAATTTGAAAACATGCAACATTGTATGTTTCTGAAAGTTGTTCCAGAAATTTCTACATTGATTAAGGAAAAAGGAAAATTGTATTTCAAAAAGCATATATAATTTGTCCCATGGCTTTACATTTGTTTTCTCTCAGCAAGTGGTTTCAAATTATATAAAGCTGCTCACAGGAAAAACTGTAATAAGAAAATAAATTCATTCAGGTATACTTAATTTTTTCTGATAAAGTGCCAGAGTAATTAAATATAAAATATCTCTGGTCTAATTACAGAGTTTTCATGATTGACACAAACCCATACAATCACTTTGAATATAACACCTTTATTTGAGTAAATTAGAACAAAATCTAAAGCACTTAAATATATGCAAATCCAGAGTTAAAAACGGATTAAGTACCACTTACAACTCCCATGAAAAATTGCAATTTTACCATGCTGTAGGAAGATTTCACTTTGTATAGATCAACATTTGTACTTTTCATATTGTTGGAAAAGGAACTAGTTTCTCCTTCAAGCATTACTGTCATTTCTTTTGCCATCTAATTGTGACTGACTATTTGCAATGTTGATCCAACTTTTTAACACAAATCTTTTTCTTTTTTTCAAGTAGTAGGTTCTCTAAGTGTTGCCACTCTAAAGTTAATACTATCAGAAGATTACTTCATGTCTTCTTTTATTTGGTAGAAAACATATTGTTGTTTTAATGTTGTCTTGTTTTCTTCAAACCTTTTTATTTTGTCTTTACAGAATCACAAAATCATTCAGATTGCAAAGACCCTTAATATTGTCAAATCCAGCAATTAACCCAGCACTGCCAAGTCCACCACTAAACCATGTCCCCAGGTGCCACATCTTTATATCTTTTTAATGCCTCCAGGAATGGTGACTCAAATACTTCGTTCAAGCAGCCTGCTTGACAATTTTTCCAGTGAAAACTTATTTCCTGGTATCCAGTCCAAATCTTCCTTGACACAACTTGATCCCATATTCTCTTGTCTCTATATCTCTTCCTCTCTGGGAGAAGGGACTGACGCCCACCTTGCTACAACCTCCTGTCTGGTAGTTGGAGTGCACTACGGTCCCCCATGAGCCTCCTTTTCTCCAGACAAAACAACCCCAGCTCTCTCAGCCACTCCTCACAAAACGTGTGTTCTTATCCTTTTACTAACCTTGCTACACTTCTTTATTTTATAGGTATGTCTAGATCGGCAAAATTGTTGCAGATATGTTTTAAAGGCAGCTGTCGGTCTGTTATGGCGCACACAGAAAAGAGGGAGACAGACGTGCACCTCACACCACGTTAAATGAACTAAAGGGAACTTTATTTACATAACATGCCTATTTAAAGACATCTAAGAATGGTCGAGGATTGGACAGGTGAAGATCAGACCTCTTGACTTCATTGGCTCTTCACTCATCAGTCAGATGCTCTCTTCCTTCACTGAGGAATGTAAGCTGTTTTTGTTTACCAGAGAGAGCATGAGAACTCTTAGAAAAATGTGTAAACATCAGAACATCAGAAGGCGATAGACTCCAGGGGCAACAGGCAGCTGTTGGATGACATAATAAATAAAATTAATTATTTTGATTAATAGTTGCTAAGATGAAGATTTGTTTCTTTGATGCCTGAATTTGATTTCTTTCAGATCTCACACAGCTCACCAGGAATTAGTAATATCACATCTGTGGTAGCTGTGTTATCTTTAATGTAGTGGTAGTTTGTACCAACATATGTAAATCGCAGAGCATTTTGTGATATAGACATATACTGAAAACCTCAGGAAGAGAGATCTAGCAACCAGTATGTGTGCGGAAATTAAGGCATTATTACTTCACTGAGATGATTTACCATGTCTTGATTTGAGCTCTTAATATGAGGATATGTTGAAAATCTTCCCAGACCAGAAAGCATTCCTGATGTAATATCTAGGTTACTTTAGAAAGCATTGTGTTAATGGAGCCATCTTCCTTTTATGTATTTATAAGACACTCAGATTCAATTCATTGCACTTCTTTAGAAGATTCAAACATTCTTTTCTGGCATGAAAAATGTTTTAATCATCAAGACATGGGTGGGGTAAAATTTAAAATAATGCTAGTTGTTTCCAGAGTACTCAGACTTACCATCTAAGGAGCTACTTCAGGGACCTCAGTGTTCTTCAAACTGATAAATGGAAAAGAGCTAAGATTTTAATGTCTTCTCATTTTCTGCACTTATTAATTGTTAGGTCACTGCTGACATTGTTTGTCTCTGAGAAGAATTTATAAAGAATATTAGCCTTAAGCAGTATGGATGTGAGGCAATCAGTGTCATTTGGCTTCAGGTTCTTTTTTTTTTGCCAGCACTAAGCCAGCTCAAGTACAAATAAATTATGCAACGCAGACATGCTGTTGCACAGAATCTGAATGAAGATTTCCACAGTTAGGGAATACCTTGCTGCACATTACAAGAGGAACCATATTCCCTTTCCACTTGGAGTTTTCATTTGCAGCACAGCCCCTAAAAAATGAAGTCATATACAATTTCAGGATTTTTGGAGGTAGAAAGCATAAGCCATTAAGCAGAAAAATCAGTTACCTTGAATTACCTGTTGTACTCATGGCAACAATCCCAGGGCTGCAAAACAAAATTCCCTGCAATAATCAAAAGGAGATTTCAATTATCTGAGATTTGACTATCTTGTTTACAAACTATGAACAACTGAGGTGTAGATCCACAAAAGAACACAGGAATCTTTGTGGATGCTGAGTTAAAAGATCACAGTACAAGGAAATACCTGATTTTAAGGAGTCCTGCTATTTGAAATTGTCCTAAATGACTTACCTAGGCTACTCTTGCACTCATGCTGAGGGAGGATTAAGTGCCCCAGTACGAGAGTCAAAATTAGCAGTTGGGCGTGAGTCACATACAATAGATTACAGGGTAAATCATAAGCTCTCTCTTCAAGGTTTAATTATGTAACTGTTGGAATACACTTATCTTCAATCAGGATCCCCAACAGAGTTTATATAGTCCTTAGCTGCTTAGGCTTAATGGTAAAAAAGAAAGGTCTCTGACTATACAGAAGCTGAATAAAAAAAGGAATTTGCCATTTAACATCTTGTCTTTATTTCATATGCAACTGCCTACAGGGACAATTAATCAGGATTTAAGTGCCTTATTTCTTTGCAGACCAAGTTCGCATTGTGTGATGTCTGAAAAACAATGAAGAAAATAAAGTGTAGAAATGGACTATAAAATCTAACAATCTTGAGCATTACTGCTTTAATTGTATAATAATGCTCCATGAGATGGAACAGGGTCATTTCTCTGGCACGTGTTTCAACTCCACAAGACTGCAGCTCTTCAGATGAACTAAAACCTGGTCAGTTTCTTCTTCTGATTCCAGTAAGTGTTTCTGATAAAAAGATATGCATCTATATATCTGTATCTATGTGTAATAAATATTTTAAGACGCAAACATAAAAGCTTTTGTTACCAGGCTGAAAACCACTGTAATAGACCTTCTTGCAAGATTCTGAGGTGAATAACAGAGGAAAGTATGGATAAAATACTTAACCTTACATCTTGAAAAACACAAAAAAGTCCCTTTCAGAGTAAGGAAATCCAAATATTTTTCTAGCCAGAATATCTTGACATAAGCAGACACATACTAAGTTTTTAAAGTGATCAAATAAATATATCCAAGATTTATTTTTTGCATCCCATGCACTTCATTTTAATCTTGAAATAAGGTACAGTTTAAAAATAAATGGCCACTGAACAAGCTTCAGTATTATATCCATAGGAGTTATATACTACAGCAAAAATTACTTTGGTAAACTTGACAGTGAAAATTGCAATGGTATTTTTAAACCACTAATTTGTCCATCTTCAGCATATAGGCCTTTGCACAAATGAAATACAATGCAACACAATAATGGCATCACTATTTCGCCTGTCTTTTTCTCTGCCTTTTTTTTTTACTATGAAGAATTTTTAAAATTTATAACCTACAGAAAACCCACACAAATGTGAATGAAATGTGTTTAGTTTGTTACTAAAATGCTTTCACAAGATCTGAAATGTGAAAAAAATTCTCTGATTTGTAGAGGAGGAAAATATTTACATTTAGTTAAAGAGTAGATCCTTCTTTACCATTACACATGATGGGCCTTTGTCTCCTGGAGTTGGCTGAACATCTGTCTGCTCATGGGAAGCAATGAAGTAATTCCTTATTTTGTTTACCTCTTGTGCAAGGTTTTTGCTTTCCCTACTAAATTCTCCTTATCTCAACCCACATATTTTCTAGCTTTTAGCCTTTCAATACTCTCCCCTATTCCACTGGTGGGGAAGTGAGTGAGGTGGTTCCATTGTGCTTGGTTGATGGCTCGGGTTAAACCATGCCACTCACTTTTTATCTATCATGTAGTATGGAGTTACAGAATCACAGAATGGGTTGGAAGGGACCACAGTGGGTCACAGGATCCAATCTCTCTGCTCAAGCAGGGTCATCCTAGATCACATTGCACAAGATTGCAACCAGGATGTTCTTGAATAACTCCAGGGAGGAGGAATCCACAATATTTCTGGACAATCTGTTCCAGTGCATGGTCACCTGCACAGTAAAGTTCTTCCTCATGTTCAGGTGGAACTTCCTGTGCATTTCCTCTTGTCCTATGGCTTGGTACCATCAAGAAGAGCCTGGAAACCTCCTCTTGTCACCCTCCCTTCAGATACTGATAGACATTGATGAGGTCCCCTCTCAGTCATCTCTTTTTGAGTCAGAACTAGCCCAGCTCCCACAGCCTTTCCTTCTAAGAGAGATGTTCTAGCCCATAATATTCTTCATAGTCCTCCACCAGACCTGCTATTCCATGTTCCTCTTGTACTGAGGAGCCCAGAAATGGACACAGCACTCCAGATGTGGCCTCACCTGGGCTGAGCAGCATGGCAGGATCACCTCCCTCATCTTGCTCACAGTGCTCCTCCTAATGTACCCTGAGGCATCATTGTCCTTCTTGGCCACAAGGACACACTGCTGGCTCATGGACAGCTTGTTTTGCACAAGCTCCCCCAGGTCCTTCTCTGCAGAGCTGTTGTCCAGCAGGTCAGCCCCTCACCCATGCTGGTGCATGGGGCTATTCTTCCCCAGCTGTAGGACTCTGCATTTGCCTTTGTTGAATTTCAGATTGTTCTCCCCTGCCTATCTCTGCTGCCTTTTGAGGTCCTCCTGAAGGGCTGCACAGATCTCGGTGGTATCAGCCCCTCCTCCCAGCTTTGTGTCATCAGTGAACTTGTGGAGGATGCATCTGTCCCTTCATCCAAGTCTCTTATGGATAAATTAAACAATACTGGACCTGGTATGGAACCCTGGGGGACACCACCAGTGACAAACCTTCAGCTGTCTGATTGTCAGACCCTGTGTGATTGATTGCAGCCTTCTGGGATCTGCTGTTTAGCCAGTTCTAAATCCATCTCACTGTCCACACATCCAATCCATACTTCCTGAACTTGCCTATGAGTATGTTGTCAGACACAGCATCAAAAAACCCAGCTGCACAACAAAAACAAAACCAATAAACTCAATAAGCACCTTCTGATTGAAAATGGAATGACACTGCTTCAAAATGCACCGATACAAGGCAGTGAGGATAATACATCGCCTAAACTCTGTCACCAAAACTTCAGATAGTGTGGGCTGTAAGAAAAAAAGGCAGACTAAAGCTGCAAATATCTTTAGCAATATTAAAGTATTTGACATGCAGTATGCAAAGGCTTCTGTTTTGATCTTCATAAAAACACAGGCTCAATATCTCACTGATCCAGTTTTTTTCATGCAAACCTGTAGTACCTGCAGGAATATTTAACCCTTTGCAAGAAACAACTTTGTCACACATGCTAGTTGTCCAGGCCTTGAAAAAGCAGAGTTAGGCTAAAAAGCAAAGACAATAACTAACACTAGGCAGAAATTTCTTTGATTTTCTCAGCATGAAGCCAGAAAAAAATCTGGAGATGCTGAGATATTGTCTCACAAACAGCAAATGAATTTTTAAAGATAAATACCCTGAACACCATAAATGAGAAAAATAAAACTATTTTTAAAAAATTTTAATAAGATAATTAATAGTCTTCTCTCTCTCCCTCTCTCTCTCTCTCTCTCTCTGAGTAGGATCTTTAAAATGAAAGTATCTCAAGATATGTAGAGAGGAGATGGAGAAATGTAAGGACAGCACAGAGAAAATATATGCCTTTCTACCAGAAACACACTTTTTTAGTAGGTATTTCTTTGCTCTCATGTTTCATTAAGGTTATTTTATGGCCAGGGGAAAGGAAGTTTTGTACTTTGTTAATAATCCATAGTGAAAGTTACAGGAGGAAGATGTTTACTTTCTCCTTTTCCCATTAAAGCTAAGTATAATGTTTCAGGCTAGCAAACTTTTTAATTTTAATGGATTTTCTTTCCTTGCAAACAAATGGAATATCTCATTTGCTCATATCTGTGATGATACATACAGCTCTATGTATCTATTGTGTAGGTGTTTGCAACTGAATATAGCAGCTAAAGCAAATAAACCACATGCCAGAATGTGTTGTGGAAATGACTCAGGGAAAAAAAGTCAGCACGAAGGGACACCCCACACCCTTGCCCCCAAGTTCCATCCACCACTTTGAATTTTTGCCATATTTCGGATTTATAATTACATTCTCTACGCTTAAAAACTGGTTAAGCAGGAAATTGTTTTGGCTGGAATATTACGGGCACATCGTTCTTTCATAATACTCAGAGCCTGCATCTGGATCATCTGAGTCGTATTATTTGGTTGGTATTATTTATACAAGAGATGTTAGTGGTTTTAAGAGCTTTAGAAAGAGAGAGAGAGAGAGAGAGAGAGAGAGAGAGGGACAGTGGTCCATTCCTTCATATAAACATAGGTGATTTTATTAGGTTGTACCATAATGATATAATGCATTCAGGTTTTCTTTTGCATGATACTAATATTAGCATAAGGCTATTGCTTCAGCTTTAGTGAAGCTAGATTTGGATTTCTCACTCCATGGCATTTTTATCTCATCGACTTTTATTTATGATATGAGTGTCAGTCTCACTGTTGCCATAGGCAAAAAGGATTAGAAGCAAAAAGGAGCAACAAAGCACATACACATGCAGACTCACACACAGAGTTCCAGCAAGAGCTTATCTGTATTCAGTCACTTCAGCCAAACTGCTTGTCTGCCAGGCTTTGCTTCCAGTTTTGGTGTTACTAGCTCATAACAACACCCTAAATACATCAAAGTACTGTTGTAAGATTACATATTTAATTTGTCACTCAGCCATGTGAGTTGTGGTGTTGAAGTGCATGTGTTGCCTCTGGATATGTTTGTTGTATTAATAGATCCAAAGTTGTTTCATTACCCACTTTAGACCATAATATTTGAAAGCAACTCTACTTAAGTAGATAACAGCACACATTCTAGTTAGCATTGTCTAAATTAGGTGCAGAAACCTTGAAGGATAAAAGTTTTTAAAAGCTTAGAAAGAAGACCCTTGGATCATATTAACTGCCCACTTATAGTCTATATATAAGAATGTTTTTTTTTGAGAAAATAAATTAATGTCAATGAAAGGTAAATGAACAATCATTAAAACACAAATAATAACAAAAAAAGTTCAAATTTAAGGCCATTTTTACAGGTTTGTTTGGGAGGATTTTTTCTTGATACAGAAAATTCATTTGGACTACAATATAAAATAACCACGTTCTTTATGTAATTTTATTTTAAAGTTTACAGTATTCAAATGACAGGGATCAAAAATGATGATATTCTCAAAACCTAACAGGCTTTTTTCAGAATTAAAATATGCAAAATTTTGAAATCAAACTCCTCAAATCCTCATCCTTTTACATACACAGCTTATGGGGTCAGGTGCTATACAACTGATCTCTGCAGTTTATTAGTTTATTAGTGAGAAAGCTATTTGTCAGTGAGTATTTTGGATACCTTCATTTCCCATGTTCTCAAATCCATTTAGGACCTTAATACGTATAGACCCTGTCAATGATGAAGTCTGGCGCAGAAAGTGGAACAACTATCATAATTTAAAGTAAATTTTTTCTTATGCCACAAAACACTTATATTTCTTACTCATCCCCAGAGTTTGCCGTATCCATTGTAATCAGTAGTAACCAAGCTTTTCTTCTCAGGTACATTTCTGAGCTTTTATAAATTGAAAATACTTTTGGAATTGAATTTTTGGAAACTCACAAACATAGATTATGTAGCAGAGTAGTTGAGGGAATGTTCTCAGCCAGGCATGAGAAGTAAAACACAATGATCATATGGATGATTATGATTAGTTGTTTTCTATTGTTGATACAGTATCTAAATATTGCTAATGCAGTATCTAAATAATAACTCTGTCATCTATTACAATTGATCGTAGCATCATCAGCTCCTGGTCCCTCCTGTTGTGTCCCAAGCTTCAGGGAGACCGCCTTGCTTTCTGAACTTATCAGAGAATGAGGTGCAGCTAGGTCCACTAAGCCTTAGATTTGGTCAATGGCCCTTAGGGCTAATGAGTTATATTATAAGCAGGTTCAGCTAGAAATAATTTTACTGTCTTTGATCCTACAGAATGCACAATTACAAAGCAGCAAAACTCCTGTGTAGCTATTTTAGCATTTTATCTCTGTATTTGACCAGATCTTAATGCTTTTTTTCACTCATTCAAAAGTGAGTGTTCCTTGTCTTTGGACTGGACATTTCCTGCATGCATCTCTCTAGGAGTGGGTATCTACCCAGAAGCTGTAGGTCAGTTAGCCCAGTTTAGCCTCAATAGGCCAGTTTGTCCAGCTAACCCAATCTCTAGGAGTATTTTGTACATTTTTGCAGGCCGAAGTGCACCAAGGTCAGAAACATCTCAGCTCTCCCAGTCTCTGGAATACATTAATTATGGCAGGATTCATACAGTTTCTCCTCAAATACCCACCTGGTATTCTTGTTTTAGGACAAGCCACATTACCCATCAGAGATCACAGAAATGGACAGGGTGTGAGGAGGGGGTGGATTGGGGGGTGGGGGGTGTGTATAAAGGACACACTTGAAGACTCAGGTATCTTTACCCACCAATACATTGGTCAGGAATAATACGACAATTCATATTCTTGATATTTCATTTGAAATAGTGGTACTGTATGTGTTCCTAATAGCATGTTTATCAGTACAAAAATGTTTCTATAGCAACAAGATTAGAAGTAGTCCTCAAGAAAGTTGTCAAAAATCACAGTCTACCAACTGAAATTTGCTGAGGTAATGTTAATTTAACAGTATCTAAATGGCTAAGTTCATAATACCTAATTATGTTAATAAATATTTATTCAAAATAAAAACAAACAAACGAAAAAGCCCTTTAAGATCTTTAAATGTTTGACAAAGGCTTTATAAGAGCTGTACTAAACAGACTTAAAAGTTTTAGATATCTAAAGAATACTTAGTACAAAAGTATTTTTAAAGGTGGATTTCAATGGTGATTAAATGCCCCACAGGACTTAAGAATTTATTGTACAGGCACTAGTATAGTCATAGTATTCTTTTGAAATTATTTTTAAAATTTTTGTATTTTTGGTAATTTCCAGCAAGAAGTCTGCTTGTGCAAGAAAATGTGATAGCAGATTCTTCTGTTGACCTCTCAAATTAATTATTACCTGTGTAATAGCAGCATAGTTCCACCAGGTTTGATAAGAATAAGCTCAAAATCTACTTTATGCTAAACAAAAACAAGTGCAGAAGTACAAACCATCTCTTCTTAAACCCAATATGCCATTTTTACTTTTCAAAATCATGGTTTCCCTCAGAGAGATGAGCAATTAGTTGTTTCCTCCTGATTTGCCCTAAGTGACCAGAAGGTGGAAGTACTATCAAGACCCTAGTTCTTATATTCCTTGTACCTGCAGGCAGCCTGATTTTGATCCTCTCTGGCTTTGCAGCAGGAAACAAAGGGGACATTCCCAAGAAAGACATCGATCTTCATTTTCCTGTTTCCATGCCTCGCAGACACACAGATGACCAAGGCAAGACCAATTCTCAACACTAGGATACTGATGTCCTGTTGTGCACAGGGCATGCCCTCTTCCCCAATGTCTTGGTCTGTTTGTCCTTCAAGAGATAAAAATGGTAGACACTTAACGGGAATAATTTGTGAAGTCTGTAAAGATGTTGCAGTTTCTGTTATAGTATCTGATTGTTCAATCAGTTCACTTACATATGCAAAGTTGATAATATATATACTCCCTGCATATGAGAATTATTAAAAATTATAAGTATTTATTATACCCTTATGTTTTGTACTGATTCACTCAGACCACAGCAGTTACAATTGCACTGGATACTTTACGTGGCAAGTAGGAATCTAACCCCTACCATTCTAGACAGTTGTGTTCTGTTCTGTAAATATTAACAGAGAGCAAGATCTATGAACCAAACTCACAGTTTAACAAATATGGATAACAGTATTAAATAAGTTCTATTTTTGATAATCATTGTAACAGATCAGAGTTAAACACATTGTTTTCACTAGTCACTCTTATAAAAGATTAACAAGTAATTCTTGAAACAGACACACACTCAGATTCATTTTTAATATCATTTTTGAGGAAAGCTACAACAATAGCTGTCCTCCTTTCTGTGCCATCTGAAAGTCAGTTCATCTAATTTAAATAGTACAGAGAAAACAGAAATGTCTCAAAGGGCCCTTACTTTGGGGATCAACTGATGTGTTTTAAGATTTTATAAGGATAACACCATGAGATGAAATGCAAACAAAATTTAATCCAAACTTAGAAATTATGCTGTCATTAACTAATTAACATTCCTAGTCACAGAAACTTGTCAATAGCTCTTTACAGAAGAAGAAAACCTATGAAAAGAAAATTCCAGATGGTGCTTATAAAAAAAATAATGTATGTTCAAATAAGGTTTCTGTTTGTTTATTTAGTTTTCTAGAATTAATACAACTAATGGTGGGAGGTAGGCAATAATTCTGGTCATATTTTTAAGCCCCAGGCAGTTTAACTTTAAATGTGTGCTATAGTCTTTGTTCATGCTTGCAGAGCTGTTTGGCATCATAATCACATGGAATCAAGTTCTCTGGAGGCATATACAGCTATAACTATAACTCTGCTTAAGTCCAGTGAGATGTTTTGTTTGAGTTTGAAGAATTTCGTGTATTTGCTTACTTTATTAATGCAAATATTTAAGATAGAAGAATAATCAAATGAGAATAACAATGAGCTGTTTGGATTTTTTTTTTTTTTTTTGAGATTGATTTTCTGTTTATTTTGGAGGCCTTTCTGGACTAACAAGCATAAAAATCCTTATTTGAACATGTAAATTGGGAGCAACATCTTTGTTTTTCAATTCTATTGTATTAGTTAATATTTTTTTGTTAGAGAGTAGAATATGTGCTAAATTTTTGAAAGTATATTGTAAAAACAAAGTATAGCAATGATACTTTCCCACAGAATCTGGAGGATTTTGGAGGACTGCACTTAACTTCTATGGGAGGAGGAGGCAGCCTCTTCTCCCTGGCAACTAGTGATACAAAAGGTGAAATAGCCTTTAGCTGCATCAGGGTAGTTTCAGGTTAAATATTAGGAAAAAAAATTTTCACTGATAGAGGGGCTAAGCAGTGGAATAGGTTCCCCAGGGAAGTGGTAGAGTTATCATCCCTGGAAGTGCTATACAAATGAGTGGATGTGGCACTTCACAGTATGTTTTAGTGGGCATAGTGGCAAGTCAGAGGTTGGATTTGATATCTTGGAGGTCTTTTCCAATTTTAATGATTCTATAATTCTACTGAATGCTGCATCTGCAATTGTGAATAGAAAAATGCCCACACACTCTTATCAGCAACAATTTTTCTCATCCTGGACATAATTAAGCATGTGCCATTTAAGTACTGCTAGAATTCAGCAACAACAAACATGATAATTGTTGAGCACGTTTAGGACCTTAAAGTCAGTATACTAAAGTCGAAAGTATTTCTGACTCTGAGAAATGTAGCAATGAATAAGATTGAGGGACTTGGTGTACAAGTTTTTAGCACATTGTTGTTGATGAAGTTCATTATAAACAGACTGAATTATTACTTCTTATATACCAAAATACTCCCGAGAAAAAAGAAAAAGGCGTTTGTTTTGGTTTTTATTAAACTTTTGATGGAAGCTTGTGCAATCCACCACACTTACAAAACTAAGAATTCTCTGGAATACAGGGAGTAAGACTGCATTGCTAGAGGATTGCTGCAGGCATACTTTCTGAAATATGAAGGACAGAGTCATCTTGCCATCTGCCTTACAGCCTTTTATGATACATCCAAAAATCAGTGGTATAATTTCAAGTAAAAATTTATGTAGATTACTTGCATAACTATCTTATAATACAATGCAATATCTGAATTATCATTTTTTTAAATACTATTTTCTGTTGCGGTTTTGAATGACTCAATAGAAAAAAGTAAAAGTGATTGCTAAATAATTTGCAGGAGACTGAATAATCTTAAAAAAAAAAAAATGCCACATGCAACTTGAATGCTAAGGCATGTTATTGTTCAAATGCAGCCTATTACATTATATCCCTCATATGTGCCTGAAAATTAAACCTGTTTATAAATTGGGAGTCTAAATGACCTTACATAAAGGAAAAATGGTAACTTTATTTTTGGCTTTTTTTCCAGTTGAATAGTCACTATCCTCTAATTTCATATCATGGACCACCATCTCCCATTGTCACAACAGCCAGGTCACCAGGGCTTTTTTATCTTTTCACATACTTCTCAGCTCATCCAGGGATAGGGATCTTTAGGTAGACAACTTGAAAGAATAAGGAAGAGAGAACTATTCTTGCTATGGATATTTGCACTGGTAATGAGTACTACTTTTTTTATTTATATCTGCCAGACTCTCTTTTCTAATTCAGAGAGTTCAGGGTCACAAAATATTTATTTACATCATATTAATTCTTTAATAGCCTACATTCGTTCTTAGTAACCTTGTTTTGCATATTTCCTCACATTTTTGTTTAAGCTGAACATGGATGCTGTCAAGTCTTTTGAAATGCTTCTCCCCGAGACACAGACAAAATAAACTGAAAAAAATAATATCTGGGTTTTGTTCCTGTCTCTCTTCCTATTTATTTCTCAATAACAGAATAATTAAATATTCAATTTTATGCATGTATTCCTTCACATCCATCTCTAATCATCTTATTAAGCAGAAATTAAATACTCATTTTGAGACACTTAATTTAAAAGGCTGTCCTTTTACTTGTTCTAATTGAGTTCCCAGATGCCAAATGTAATTCATTGTCAAAGTTTGCACTTTGGCAGGGTGTTGCACAATAAGGTTTTTTTTTAAATTTTAATATTAAAAGTATTTTTTATTTTAATTCACTATTCTCGTATTCACTAAATTTATATTCATGGCAAGAGAGAGCAATTTCAGTTTATTCAGAGACCTGCATAGCAGCATCTAATGGGAGAAAGCAAAGAGACCCAGGAGAATTTGTTGATCTTCAAGGAAATCCTACTCAATGTTATGGATGAAGAAAAAATGTTCCACTCGGTTGCAGGGTGAACTAGAGGGAACATCTCACTGGGACAACAGGGATGTGCAGGGAATGTACAGGCATGGTCAGCATGTCTAAGCTTTGTAGCAATTTGTTCAATTCATAGTACAGATGTGGTTTATTTCTATAATAACAGTCATAGTTCAGAATAAATGTAGCACAAAGCAAGAAATTCTGACTCCACATCCATACGTACACCTCTGCACAGTTGTGTGTGTATTTAACCAATCCCTTCCAACCAGCCAGGTAACCACTATCACATTGCCCCACACCTGGGAGTGCAGATTCCTCTGTGTGCACACCCTTCCTCTTGGCACTGTGGGTGTGCCAGCTCAAGGTATAATTCTGAATTCCCTACCATGGTAGGGATGGTTGGCATCATCTTAGTAGGTCTGCCCACACAACAGCGAGTAATTGTCCCAGGCTGTGTCCTCTGCACCCCAAGGTGGAGCTCCCTGTGTGCAGACCCTCTCTGATGGCTGCTTCTACCACTACCTCTCCTTGCTGTCACATATATTCATGCTTCTTTTATTTTCTTTTCCTGTTGACTGTTTTTGTTTTTGTTGTCCCAGCAATCTCTTGGTCACTCCCTAATCACTGCCTGCTTAGTGCACCTGATTAACAATATTGTTTTTTCTGGGAACCATTGGTTCCAGCATTTAAATCACATAACTCTGTTCACACTTTTGTTTCTATAACAGGTGTTTTTTGCTGGGCCATTTCTTTATCATCTTCAAGAGAGCGGCAAACATTAAACTTGTCTTCAGGAAGGCAAGTTGCAGGATTTAAAGGACTACAGGCTAGAGTGCTACACCTCAGTCTAAAGAAGTACATGAAGTAATTTCTCCTGAAAATCACTTCCATGCACATGAAGGGCAGAAAGATGATTAAGAATATCTAGAATGGATCATATTCTTCTTTTTAATGTTAAAATATTTCTCTCAACAAACATAGACCCGTAATTATTACTAATAAAAAGTGACTAAATTATTTTATGCTGTAGAATGGAGTTGTTTAAGGCAGCTTTCAAATTGGATCTTGAGTGTCTGGCTCTACAGAGAAAAAAGATTTGCTGGAAGAAATATCATAAGTTTGATTGAGGTGAAGGCTTATAGGCACTGATATGATATTTCTAAATTTACAACAGACTAAGTGAAAAGAATGATTTTCAGGCAAGTTGGTCATACCTCACTTAGGACTTGGGCATATTCAGTTTATCTACTCATCTATTTTTCAGGAAAGAGGAATTAATACTAATCTGACCAGATATATAGCAATTAAACTATGATCATATAGACATGTAAAGGTGAATAAATTTTGATTTTTTTTTTTTCAGACAGCTGATATATCGCTATGATCTCATGGTAGAGATAGAAATGAGACACACAGACCTCTTCAAGCAGCAAAAAACAAGGTACTGGTTTATTTCCACATCTCAGCTTTATAGGGTTTTCTAAAAGTATCTTGTCCAATTCCAATTGGTGAGTAATTAGTTGTTACTTTGTTTTGACTGGTCAGTTCAGCAGGCGTGGCTATGTGCTGGCAAGGGTCTCTTTTTAGATATTTGCATATTTCTCTTCAACGATCTAGGATAGTTTTCATAGGTGCCGTTAGCAGCCACAGTCTTAGAATTCTGTCTCATGAGAAATAAGTAGATTTTCACTGTTACAGGATTCCATTCTCATGAAAAGCTGGCAGGTTCTCACAGTACAGCTGATCAAGTCAGACTCCAATCTGTGAGGCCTTTCAAGCTTGTTGTCAGCCATCACTGATAGACTTTGCCTGATTGAAGTCACGTAAGCTACATTGTACTGTTTTGGTTTTTTCTGATTTGGGTAAGAAGTAAAATTTCTTTATTGAATCATCTACATAATTGAAGTATCCGTCATCAGACATAAACATTTGGGTATCCCTATTTCTTTCCTCCATGCATTATGATTTCAGTGTAAGGTAGGGTGATGAGTCCAATCTTAAATATGACATTTTATTAACTAACTAGAACAAGAGAATTTGATATATAGAATAAATGAAAACTTAAATGACATTGATCTAAATCTCTAGATGAGTGTCACCTTATTCAGAAATACTTCTTCCTCTTCATGGTAATTTGTAAGCAGACAGCAAGAGAGTTTCTGTGTTAACACCAAGTAGAGTGGTCTCATAGGTATATGGGTTGTTTGAAGACAATTCAGTGTCATGGGTGTCTTTGAATACAATGTTGAATGTATACCAGGCAGCAAGAGTTCTTCTTGCTTGCTTCTACAAGATAGAGTAAGCTAAAACAATCTTAGTTATGCCTGTGAAAACTATATACTTTGTGAATTCATCATTGTGCCCAGAGTGATGAGCCTTGACTCCTCAGTTTTGATCTTGTTTCAATATCTTTGTATGGCTTATATTAGGTATGAAATTACAGTAAGAAAACTGAGGCTAATTTTATTGTAGTTATTTCCAATGCTAATTGTTCTTCCTCTTGTGCTTATTTATATATCACATACATAATTCTTACAATCTCCACAAGTTGTCCAAATATCACTAATGTGTAGTTGATTCAATGTACAGAACTGTAAAACTTGAAGTCTTCCACAAACTTCAAAACTTCCACAACAGAAGGACATCAAATTTTCATAAAAAAAAAGAAAAAGCAAACCTATTATTTTTACTAAAGTACCTGTTGTAATTATTAATTTACTGCAGTTCAGTACTTTGCTGATTAAACAATTGTTGAAATTGTATTTTGGATGGAAAGATATTTCATGAGCAGGAAAACATGAGATGGCATCAAAAATAGAGCTCTAGCATTTTAATTAACTCTGTACAAGCAGGACATTGTAGAGAAACTTCTGGCTTCAGTGAAGCACTGTGTGGCTGTGAAAGAGCTCGAACATTCTGAATATTGTTGAATTCATGATGAAATATTCAGCCTACCGTAACTATCAGACAATTCCACAATGCGAGACAGTTACAGTTACAGAGCATTTATCACGTGCAGCACTGCAGATCCAGAGCTGAATTCTAATTCTCCAGTTTGAAATGTTTTATCCTGTAAGAAGACCAATTGCCCCTGCATGAAAAATTGTGAGACCCCATCTGTGCAACTCCATATAAACTTCATATATGGCTACTCATGTGGAATAATCTCAATTTTTATGATATGAAAGGTTTGAATATATGGTCACTTATGTAGATACTAGCTGTATAATACAACAGTATAGCAAACTTTAGATATTGGGAAGCTTATTTTTTATCTTTAACAGAACGGTAATTTTTTTTGGTTGGTTGTGAAGAGGCACGGCTTTTATTTTTTTGTGCTTTATAAATAAGTATAAGCCTCAGAGAATTATATCAAGAACTATATACCAAATTCTGATATGCTTTGAAATTAATGATATATTAATGTGTTAAAATAGTCTAGTTTACTGAATTTAACTGTCATTCATTGCAGTTCCTCTCCATTTTAAAGCACACTGCTTTAATTAAATTATGTGTTGTTTCCCCTTTTGCAACTTTGCTTACAGCAATAGAATCAAAAATGTGTGCTGTGTTTCTATTTTGAAACATATGAAGATCAAATATGGGAGAAAACTATTATCTAATGATCAGTGGTATTTTCTATTCAAATAATGAATTTATACAATTAATGTGTTGTCAAGTGCACTAGACAGCATTAGTCTAAGTGTGCATTTCCCAACTCACTAAATGAGCTAGATGAGAAGTAGGCATTCTTCTCTTCCTCCAATATGCCCTACAGGCTACAGGCTGAAAACTGGGTGATAAAGTGGCAAACCTTCAGGATTGCCCTGGAGAGCACATGAGCATGACAGCACTGCTGCTACTTCTCCTGTCCACTGTCCATAACATATCAGAAGTAAAAGCACAGGAGAGTTAGTTCTGCACTTCCAGAAAGATATAAGAAGGTGACCTGTACTTCCTGAAAGAAGCTTCAAAATAATAATTTTGGGTTGTCACTATAATTCAAGACTTTGTTAGGTTGATATAAATTTTCATTGCAAGATAAGATCCCAAAAACTTTATAGTTATGATTTCATTTACTGCTAAGCTCTTAAATGATGCAGAAAATACTAATGTGAAAAAATATTTTTTACTAGAAACTTTCTCTGTATCTTAAGTGCCTCTAGAATTTCATGAAATGTTTCATGAAATGAACCTATTAAGTGCTTGTCAAATGAAGTCATTAATTTTCATGTAATCTTTTTACCTAATATCAATTTATAAGCATAGAAAATGTCCTAGCTTCAAAATATTTCTATTCAAGAAGACAATTCAATTAAAATTAAATTAAATTAACATTACCATAAATAAGTGTTTAAGCATTTTAAATAATAAATAATTGCATATATTTCTATTAGCTTTCCATAGAATACATATTTTAGCTGTCATATTTTTCCAGTTATCAATACTAATAACCATATGTTAGTGTTCTAATCGAAACTGGAACTTAATAAAAGTAACTATTTTGGTAATGACAAGGTTTTTTAATTAAAAAAAGATAAATTCGAGCTCATTAGTCATAAATATTAATGTGTTTTTGAAAAAATAGTTCTTTTACAATTTAAAAGGCTTGCATTAATCTGGTTTTTAACTATTTTTCATTAATTTTGGCACATGTTTACCTTTCAGGATGTGATCTTTTACATCTTCCTGTGTTAATTTTTAGTAATGAGAAAAATAGAGAAGACAAAAGAGTAGGAAAAAAAAACTTTTTCATTTTGTTTTCTCATTTAAATAAATTGCAACTAATCACCTGAAAAATTCAGATAAAACGAGGCATTTTACAGAGTAGATGTTGTTTTTTTTTTCTTGATCAGAAAGAGAGGTACTAAAAAAGTGAATTACGGTCTGGGGTGATCTCTGATCTTCAATGAAAGACGCCATCTATGCTTCAGTAATTTAAAGACCAGAATTTGATAATCACAGACCAAAAGTGAGATACAGAGTTGTTAAGATATATGATATTGTAAGTGCTAAGCTTTGCCTCAAGTGTAAAGATTTAGAAGAAAATTTAATTATATTTTCTTTAAAAAATAAATTACATGGAAAATGTGATCTAAAATCATCAGGCATAATTCATCAAAAAAAGATGTGTGTCATATATAAAAAGTGTTATAAATTCAATTGTTGAATTCTTTTTTTTACATTATGATTACAAGATAATTTGGGGAGCTACCTAAAATTATTTTTTGCACTTACAAGATCTGAACAGTTGAACACAGTTGTTTCTCCTGTCCAAGGGGAAACCTTTGGCAGCAGTAGTGAGTGTTCCACTACATGAAACAGAGATACTTGATTGGGCCAACAAAGAAAACGTGCTTCCATTGGAAAGGTTCTGTATCCAAGGTAATGAACCCTGTCCTTCCACAATTACCTGTACAGGGTAATTAGAGCTTCCGAGTTGGCTTATTTATTGCTAGCCTAGATGTCTGTGCTCCCCATGGTTCATAGTTCAGAGAAGAAATGTTTATTAGCGTAGATATGCTTGAAAATGAGTGGTGATATAGCTAATTAAAGGACTTCCAGCGTCTGTACCTTTGAAAGTCAGCTCTTAAATCAAAAAGAAGATGACACCATTGTCCAGAAAATATTTTAATGGGCTTTTATAGATCTCAGAATGTTTTAACATACAACTTGTTGAATATACTTACACTGTATTTCAAAATGCCTGAAACTCCTAATGTTTCTATAAAGTGTTCAATGCATTTAATTGGAAGTAGAAATGAATTCTAAATGGTATACTGAAGCTTAAGGTCGGTTTTGAACACAGTCAATAAAGAAGCACTGTCATAGGTTGGGTAAGCATTTAAGACCAAAAAACAGCTCAGAAATAGAGTTAAATTCAGCCTGTGTATTTTGAATGCTATATTTCAGCTTTGAGAAAAGGATATAAAGAAGATTTCAGGCACCCTGGAACCCCAGAAAAAAAACTGCCTTGCTAAGCAGTGAAAGGATGACAGCAGTGGTTTTGTTTTCTTTGATCTGTGTAGTCATGAAACGAATATGTTTTTCACTTCCAAACTATTATGTGAAGAAAGGACTTATTAAATAACTCACTGAATTGAGCAAAAAATGCTCTGTCCTCTCCTTTGTTCTCCTTCCTCATCACAGTGGGTTAATCACAGAATATCTTTTCCTCTTCTATAAGCAGTTGCGATCTGACAGGCCAACAGAAAAGAGTACAAAGGAAATTATAATGATCATAAAGAAAAACAATCTCCTAGACCTGACAAGTAGAAATTCAGCACTTAATGTAAAAAAACCCAAAAACAACAAAACAATCACTCTGACTGGTAAAAGCAGGCTAAAATGTCATAGGACAGAGTGCATACTGAAACACTTTGGAATAATGTAATTCACATCTTGTTTGCAGCTGTGAGACACAGAGCTCAAAAATGCAGTCTCCTAGTGAGCCACTGTCCAAAAACTCACTAAAATTGATTATCTCATAGTAGCTCTCTAAAGGTTCATATGAAGGTTCATATGCTTCACAAGATACTGTTCTATATTCTTTCTTGTGGTTCTTGGCCATCTTACCTCTCTTAACCTGTTTCCAAAAATGCAAATAAAAGGTCATCAGTTTAGGTTCCAAGTGTTTCTTAATGTTCATGCTGTTCTTTCTACAAATGGAAGGTAAAAAAAAAAAAAGAAATCTTTCTAGATGGGCTGAAAAAACTACATTGATTACATTAATAAAATCAATAATTCTTCCCTTTTGATTTTCATCCTCCTTATGCAGATCCCTGAAGAAAAAAAGTCTGAGTTTTTTTTTTCTTTTTTTATTTTTTTAATTAAAAAATACCAAAAAAAAAAAAAAAAAAACCCAAAAAAAACCCCAAACAAACTATGGGGGAGAAAACAGAGTAGAGGTATAGTTGGTTATAGGTAAAAAGAGATGTGAAGGGGTGTGATTTTTGGTGTTATGGGGAAAGAAACATCTTGGAGCCAAAAGGAAAAATAAAAGACACGGGAGTAAGCAGAATTTTTCCCTTCTGAACTTTGGTAGCAGTTACATCAAAGTGGCAACTGTTCCATTTGTGTGCTCTTAAAATTCCTTTGCCTAAATTGCATGTCAACATGCACTTTTAAGTTTTAATTATAACAAATGTGAAAGCATCTTTGTTAGTAAGATACATTCAAAGTTTATGCATACAGAACTATAATACTCAAACTAAGTTTTAAAAGGATTTGAGCTTCCTGCATAAATCCAGATTAAATGACAAATTGGCCTAATCTACTCAGCAAGTATATTTTTCTCTTTAACCTGCATTGGGAAACACACAGTTTTTACATCTTCAAAGAATGTCACAATCTTAATTTAGTTTCTAATTGACCTATCAACTAACTTACTCTAAATGTGGAGGTGATGATTTTGCAAAGAAATTTTGCATCCATAAAACATTTGGGACAAATGAAGAGTATACAGTGATGTTTGAGATTTAGAATAGACAATGCATTTGGCTAAGTTTTAATGTAGGTAAACTAGTATCTATTCTGTGCTGTTTGCTTCAAAAAAACCAGAAAAAACAGTGATTTACATGATTGTGGACTGCAGATATTTCACCTTCTTTCTCAATTGGCTCTGCTCCCCAGAATGAATGACTATGTCAACTGGGGCCAGATTATTGAGAAATTAAGCAATTTACACCATGGGGTGTGATGCAACTCAACTCTGTTCTTTTTGCTCATTTCATACTCACTCCTTCCTTGTGGAGATTAGTTACTTTTATCATTTCTTTATGTCTTCTTTCCCCTCAACATTCTCTGCATGACACTGGTACAAATGACCTTTTACATCACAGGCAGTCTGCTTGACGTGTTCTGTCCTGGAGGAATTGACCTGAATCACCTGGATAGGTAAAAACCTGGAGAAGTTTTTCCACAACTTATATTGACTTCTGTCCATTTTTCCTAAAACTGTCACTTTGCCTAATATAAAAATATTACCCTTAATGTACAAACCTGGTATTATTCTGAGGATTGCATTTTAAGGTGTCTAACTTTTCTCGCTTACAAAAAAAGATTTAAAATTTCCCATCCAGATCTGGGATTTCTACCCACCAGAACGAAACAGAAGTTGTTACAATGGTCAGCAATACTTTCAAACCTGGAAGGGTTTGAGAACCTCCTTCTCAGTTTGAGAGTTAAACATAAAAAGACAGAATGTTATCTTACGTAAAATGCAAATATTGTTTAGTGTACAGAACAAAAATACAAAGGAATGGATTTTCATATATGAAAAACTAAGGAAAATAAATGTTGCAGAGATTAACAGAGGGATTATTTGAAAGTGACAGCCATAAGTTTATCTGTTAAATGCTGTATTTAAAAATAAGTAAAAACAATCCACAAATGGCAATGACTTATACATGTCTTATAAATTCTGCTTATTAAAATAAAAGTTACAATATATCTAGAAGAATATAAAAGCAACCAAAACTTCACCTCATCCATATTGAAAATGTTTGTATGTTTACATAATATTTAGTTCCTGGTACTGTATTTTAATCATGTCTATTATGGGGAGCAACTTCCATTTTTGTATCAGAAGGGGAAAACAGATGATCTAAATACTCAAGATCAAAGTACAGCATCAGGAAAACATGCCAAAATCAAATCAACAGAAACACACATAAATACTTGAAGGCAGATTGTTTCTCTGATGAATTGCATCTCACAGACAAGAAAAAACCTTCATGAGATAATTAAGCATCAACAAAATGCTCTACTTTCCTCAAGACTGATGTCGAACCATGCTACAGCTATGAACAGTCTGCTGAAAGCCACACTTTGGCTCCAGTAGACTTCTCCCACTTCTACTGTGAGCCTTCTGCCCCATGACACAAATGGCTTTTTTTTTGTCCCCACCATGAGTCTACAGGGCTGTTTTGTTTGTCTGCTTGGGAGGATGCTGAGCCAGCAGCAGCTCCTAATGGCTAGTGACAAACACAGGAGTGTGGGTAAAGAAAATTGTTTTCAATGAGTTTCAACAGTCTCCAACCAGCCAAGGCCACTCCAAACCTGCAGGAGAGACGTGGAGACTTGCCCTGTCCCTGCTAACACAGGTTTAGCACTTGCTATATTTGATCATCAGAATTATCTGTTAAACTGCAGAACTACATCATAAAATAGTTATGCATCTCTGAACAACGTTCACCTGTAAATAAACATGGGATTTGTTTTCACAAACCATGAGTTTTAGATGTTCCCATGAGAAGCAGGGGCTACTGGTTTGTTTCTTATCCTCTGAAATCTGACACTGGTGCTGTCAGAAAGTTCTTCATTTCCAAAGGCATAGCACTGTTACAGAGTGCTATTTCTAGTCATAGAAAAGAATAAAATTAATGTCCTGACATCTGATTTTATAAAGGCTCAGTTTTGTGTGAGGTTATGGTGTCTTTCTGTGCCCCTTATCTTTCCTAATAATTAGGGTCCCTTACTTTGAAAATGCAGAGGGGAAAAAATACCCAGGGCAAGAGAGCTGCAAGGATCCAGAAATTGATGCCATGGCTTGTGAAATGAATTCTCCTTTCAACACCTCTTCAGGATGAACTGCTCACATACAATATGAGCCAAAAAGCCCACAGAGATTGTGATGCCAGATCAAATAATCTGCTTGCTTCAGAACCTTAGCTGAATAGTGCTATTTTTATCTGGTGCTGACATGCTAGAAATACAGGAGGAGAGGGGAGAAGTGTTCTTCAGATTCAGACATTATATTTACGAATAGGAAATTTTTTTTTCCTTTCCTTGGATTAGATATCTGATATTGGCAATTTCTAAGAAATGCGTGTCCTGAGTTAACTCTTTTCATGAATAAAACCTGTTGTGACTGATACGTTTATTTTCAGTATAATCTGATAAACCTGCAATCAGTGTGATCAAGAGCTCACTCTACAAATGGCTAGAAGAACATTTTTTGTTCATGTCTTGAAAAAAGACTTAAAATTCACTATGTCCATTCTAAAAGCTTCCTTTTATTTTTATGGTAAAACACTCAGACCTAAATTCTTGAAGACTCTAAGGACAATGACATTATTTAGCAGTGCAGTGCCTAATGGACAGGCTAATGACTCAACCCTCAGTTAAGGACTTAAATTCTCCATGAAATAAAGGGGAAGCATATGAAATAAATAAAGGAATAAATAAATAAAATCTCAGCAGAATGATGAAACAAAGAGTGCAACATAGCAGAAAGAGAAAGCTGTAACCATTACAAATGCAGATCACAATTAGCAATTTGATTTTCACATGCATTCACACTGCGTAATTTTTAATACCTCGTTTGGTCACTTCTGTTAGGAATAGAATCGGTCATGCAGGCAATACAAATTTCTCTGAAGATTTAGGTGAAGGAAGATCTCCATCCAAACACAACACACAAAGGATCTCACATGCTTTTTTGGTGTGAAATATTTGATGTGAAATACTAGTGGAATTTTCAAAGCAAGTGAAAAGTTTGCTTGTGAGATTCCAAGGCTAAGAGTTTGAGGAGAAGTGTGACACAGGCTGTAGTCTTAGATATTAAAGTCAATTTATGGATCTAAATTTAATTTTAGAAGACCATTTTATTTCCCTGTGTTCTGAGAGAAGGCTTTCAGCTCGTCCAGATTTCTAGGTGAGTTCAGCAATCAACTGAACTGCCTGCTTAAATAGGAGAGAAAACATTATTTTGAAGAGATGCCATCATTCAAGTTATTAAGATATAAAAGAAGTCTCTACGTTTATGAGTTGCACAGTGGGTGATTAGGATTTTTTCTATGTAATTTATAGAAGTATTTCTACTTCAGTATTCTATTCCAGGCATAGGAGATCTAATAAGAGATGTACTAGAGACAGTTGAAATAATTTCATGGGCTTCTACCTACAGTTCTCATACATAGTAAGAGCTCTGAAAAAAAGGCTTAGGCAGTAGACAATTATGAAGCAGGTCACCCATTCAGCAGCACAGTGTAATCTCCTTCCTTGCCTCTCAGCTTGACCTTTATTTCCCTTAACTCTGCTCAATGGATAACCCTCAATGGCAGCCCTGATGGGTGTGTCTAGTCATAATGGCTGCATCCAGCTCAAAGTAAGTTCAGGAGACAAAGACATAAGTGCAGTATCCATGGGCTACTTTGGGCAATGCACCCACCTAATTGTAGTGCTGGTTGAGATTTGACTCAAACCAAGTTTAGAACAAACTAATATTTGTAGTCAGCATGCAAATATGACAATAAGCTCATTGTCTTTCTCCATACATACTGAATAGCCAAGGGTCCATTGAGGTCTCCTGCACAGCAAGACCTTTCCTTGAGAAATTACGCATCCCAAGGTCACTCCTTGAGGTTGAGAAGGTCCTTATCATGTCAGATACTCAGTAAGTGAATTTGGAATAAGTACACTGACACTTCAAAATTTAGCTAAGTGGTTATAAGAGATTGATTGTGCACACATTATCCTTTAGACATAAAGCATTGAAGAAGTCTGGGACTAAATATGGATCCAGATGAACCTAAATTCACTCTGAGAAGGAGTTTAGAATATAAGGGGGGTTTTGTGAATCTCATTGCTCAACAGGCTCCCTGACCACGTTTTGTCTGACCATGTCCTCTATGCAGTAAATACTGTAGTGTACCCAGCTGTTATCACCAACACATTTATTATAAAACTTTTTAAAATTGCTGCTTTATATCAATAAATATATGGCAACTTCACTGGAGTGGGTCATTTCACTACTTTTGTAAATTTTGTACATTACATTTTGTAACAATTATTTTGTACATTACTTTTTGTAACAATTATTTTGTAAGCTGGAGAGAGAAAGAGAAAAAAAGAGTGCTGATTCTTTTTCCAATGAAAAAAACAGTATGTCGAACTTCAGAATTGGAGGATGACTGGAAAATAAACTTTAGTCTTCTGTATATTCCCCCCTTGATGTATCAGGATACATAAATTGTCTCAGTACCTTTGTAGTGTTACTGTACAAGTAATGAGTAATTGCTATTTCAAGCTGTAGCCTGTAGTTTTCTGAGCATGTGTGATAGGTTGACTTGGGAAGAAGAAACTCAGAAGTTCTTCCTGGGGGAGTTTCCTTTGTGGGAGTTTTTTGGGATACCTGTAACAGCCAATCGAAGAAAAGTCAGTTCGCTCCGTGCACACACATTTTGAAGGTGGTAATCCGGAACTGGGGCTCTTTGTCTTTCCGGCGGCTGAGCAGGTAACACCAACCCGAGTCTCCCTCTTCCCCATGCAGGGTGGGGGGGGGGAGAGGAGGCTCAGAGGCCGCTTGGGCCCCGTTTGCCAACGAGGGGGACCCGATGGCCGGGGGGAGGAAAAGTTGTGTGATAAAACCTTCACGGATTCTTCCTCCACCGGCCGCTGCTCTGGCGTGGGGGATGCTGACTCTTTATACTGCCGGCCGGGCCGGGCCTGCCCGGGTGGCCATGAGCCATGAGGGGCTGCAACGGCTGATTAACACCACAGCCCCCCCCAGCACGGCCGAGCCTGGCCCAACTTTTGTAGTTGTGTTAAACTTTAACTCTTTAGTGTTCAGATAAGATTTGCAAAGCCTCCAGCTTTTCCTTTGAATATGAAAGGGAATAAGAAAATTTCTGAAGTCAGTGATGCAAGACCTAAGTATTTTAAGATGGAAGGAGAATGAGAAGATGCTGAAATGGCTGAAAATCTTTTTTGGGAAATTATAGGAATAAACTGATGTACTGAATATTCCTTTAAACCATGGAAAGAGACATGGGGGGATGGAAATGTTCCTTTTTAGGAGATGATTTTGACTAAAGAACACCTGTGTTGGGAATTTGAATTTCTGCCCTGAGAACAGAAGGGGATTGCAGTTTTCTGAAGATGAAGCCTGAGCAGAGAAAAAGGAGACAGATAGAATCGTTGCTGTCGAACATTTCAATTCTTAAAAGTAATACCCCATAGAACAAACATGACCCACATCTACAACTTTGGGACGGCTGTAGAATTGGGAGAAGTGTCACGGTTGCAGATTCCCAGGCGGATGCAAATCGTGAGAGATAAAACTACAAGAGGACCTTTTTTTTTTCCTTCTTGTGGAACACATCCCTACCACTTCAACAAGAAGAAGCTTCTCTCTCCAGAAGTAAACAGAGAAAGACTAAATTGGGCACTGACTGAAGTATTTGTTATATGTTTGTTTTGTTGTTATGAAAATTGGGAGAGGGAGGGACGGAGTGATGCAAAAAATCTTATTCTGAAATTTTTTTTCTCCCTTTTCCCCCCTTTTTGTTTGTGTAGTTAATAAATTTTCTTCTATACCCTTTCAAAGTTTTAAACCTGCCTTACTCTTTTACTCCTGGTTCTGTCTCACAACAGAAAGGAATAAGTTTATTTAAATTGACAACTCAAACCCAAGACAGCATGCCTGCAAGAAATTGTCAATACTATAGATATTATGACCTCCTGATTTAATAATTCTAGTTCAGCCCTTCTGAAGCTCAATCTTGTCCAAGAGTTCCAAGGTGTTTGCAAGAAGATCAGTTTCATTTCTTAGATGGCTCCATACAAAAGATTGTGAGGGAATGTAAAAGGTAAGGAATGTAATAGATAAGTGATGAGTTGAAGAACATCAATAAAGTTTAAATTAGGGATTTAGATATCAAAAGAAGCAAGAGATGGAAAACATAATTTTAAAAAGTATAATGCATTTTAGATAAGAATGGATTGCATTTCACACTGGGCAAATTTGTGACCCTCTAGTTTCTGAATTATTTACTTAAGATATAATTATTGTAGCAAGGTGTGTATAATACCTAAACCAACACTTATCTTAATTAAGTTATTCCCATTCAACCTGCCATCTGTACTGAAGTCTCCAACAGTTCCATCTGTGCAGAAACATCAGACATCTCAGGAGCTTTCTCTGTAGAAGCACTGATTTAACTCTCAGGTGAGTGCCCACATTTATAGAAGCAATCTCCCATTCAATAAATTATTTTACATATTCCATAAAAAATTTGGTACTGTTTGTGGAAATTGACACAGCTTGAGACAAAAATGGGCATAACAAAATATTTAAAAGAAATTGTCTGCCCTGTACTTCAATTATAGACTTTTCTCCTCCTGCCAGCAAGATATGTCACAATGCCATTACTTCATAGTGAGATAGATCTTCAGAATTCCTGGCAGGGTCACACAGTCTTCACTGACATGAAAATATAAAGCTGTGGCTGCAACAAAAGATGTTAAGTGCTGTCCCTCAAAGGGGAGACATAGAAACCAAATTATGTACAGAACTACTGTTTTTTGTGTTGCCTTCAGAATCACTGAATCTTTTCTACATTAACTACCCTGTTTATTTTTCCCAGAATATGATATGAAGTTACAGACAGACGGCCTCAGAGGCTACCTTATTTATTACTCAGTCCTGTATTTGTGCATTGGTCAAATCTATTCAGAGTTAAATTATGGTTCATCTTTATTTCATCAATCCCTGAAAGTAGCCTGATAGACATTACTATATTTTTTTTTACACTGGAAGTAGCGAAAAGGCTACAGGTTATGTATGCAATTCTTAATTGTTTGTCTCTTTTAAAATGCACTGAAAGGCATATTTAATTGCTAAAGAAGTCTGATACTTGAACATAACAAAGCACATATGGTAAATAGTACACAGCAGAAAGTATGTTTGATTTGTGTTTCTGATTAAATTGATATAGAAAGCCTGCTGGGATCCCTTCCAGCCTCTGAGATGTACCTGACATCATGCTGTGGGTGTTGCACTTCATTTGCTGCTATAAGTTTAGTTTTCAAATGACAATAAGAAGAAATATTACTGAGTGAGGGAGCACACAACAGAATAAATTCTATCATTTTAAATGCAGATTCACTGCATCTAGCATTTCCAGCCAAGATCAGTGTTCAGTCTATGAATGCTTAATAGTAGAATTCAACTTCCTGGTCTTTTTAGGTTATTTGAGGCATGATCATGGAATTCTACCAAACATATTTGACAAGTCACACTTGGAGAATTGGATACAGGAGGGATTATAAAAGTATTTAAAGCATGAAGAAATAGTACAGAAAAAAACTAGAACTGTGTAGAAAGTTTATTGGATTCTTCCCTCTGACATATTCTGAATCAATAAATACATCATCAAAGTAAGGCGTTAACCAATCTGTTTGAAAAGATCACAGTTTTTTAAGTTGATGCTTTACTGGGCTGCTTCCATACTGGCTGGCATTCATTTGAGAGTTAAAATCAGTGCTTCTACAGAGAAAGCCCCCAAAATGTCTAATGTTTCTGCACAGATGGAACTGGAAAGGAAGCAGACTTCAGTACAGATGGCATGTTGTAACCAGTACCCAGACCCTTCTTGTGAAGACAAGGTAAGTACCTGCAAAAGATATGCACAGATTAATGATCTGTTGATGAAAACCAAGACCCTTGTCAGTGAAGGAAGAGCTGTTTTGCGAAATGCTACAGGAATTTGTTTCCAATAGAACAATTGGCCCTAATGATATCCACCCAAGGGTGTTAACAGAGCTGGCTGATGTCAGTGCAAGGCTACTTTTCCTATCATTTGAAAACTCGTGCAGATCTTTGAGAGAAGTTGTGGAAATCAAGTGACTTCCTAGAAGAGTGGACCTAGTAGCTTGTTGACCATAGGCTTAGACAGTCAACAAGGCTAATGTCAGCCCTATTTACAAGAAGGGCATAAAGGAAGGTTCAGGAAATTATAGGCTCATCAGTCTCACTTCAGTTCCCACAAAAGTGATGGAACAAATCCTCCTGGGAACTACCACATATCAAATGAAGCACATGACTGGGAAAACCAGCACGGACTCACCAACAGCAAATTGTTCTTGACAAAGCTGACCACCTTTTATGGCAAAGTAACCCACTCAGTTGATATTGGGCAACTGGTGGACGTTGCTTACTATATCTTCTCCAAGGTTTTTGATACTATATTCCAGAGACTAGATAAGTGGTCTGTGAGGACAGTGGGGACATGGCTAACAGGCAGCACCCCGAGGGGATGGCAAATCACTCCTATTCAAACTAGCAGCCTGTCGTATGTGGGGTCCTCCAAAGACTAAAATTGGACCCAACACTATCTAATATCTTGATAAGTGACCTGGATAATGAGATCAAGCATATCCTGGTGGAGTTTGCTGATTATGCCAAACTGAGTGGGGAAGTGGGCACTTTTGAAGGGAAAGCCACTCTGCAGGAAGACCTGAACAGACCTGAAAAGTGGGTTAACAAGAACCTTGTGAAGTTCAACAAGTGTAAGGCTTCACCCCCAGGAAAACAATCCAAAATTGTAGCACTGGGTTCTACCCAGGTGTGGAACAGTTCTGTGGAAAGGGACCTGAGGATTCCAATGGGCTTCAAGTTCAGTATGAGCAGCTGCTCGTACAGTGTGCATCTGCTGTGACAAAGAAAGTCAAGAAAATGCTGGAGTGCAACAACAACAGCATCACCAGCAGAGATAAAAAAGCCATTATTCCTCTCAGTGATTGTCAGGTCATATGTGAAATATTGTGTTCAGTTTTCATCCCCGCCATAAAACAGATGAGGACAGGCTGAGAGTCCACAGAAGGGTCACAAAGATGATCAAACAGCTGAGAAACCTGAAATATGAGGAAAAGCTCAAAGAACTGGGTTTGTTCAGCCTTGAAAAAAGAAAGCTTAGGGGAGTCTATCATCATGCACTACTATTTACAGGGTTGCTACAAAAAAAATGGAGATTTCTTTTTCTCAGGAAGCAACCTAGAAAAGATGTGGGGTAATGGGTACAAGTTACTTCTGGTAAGATTTTGATTGGACATAAACTTGCAATATATTTTACAATGTGAACAATCATCTGTCGGGATAATCTCCCTAGGCAAGTGGTGGATTCTCCAAGAATAAGATTTTTTAAGATTTGCCTGGACAGATTGTTGTCTTCTTGTTTTTGTCAGGAAAATTTGGACCAAATCGTTCATGAGGTCCTTTCCAACCTATTATATTCTATTAGGTATTTTATTATTCTATGATAGAAGTACTGGGGTGCATTTCTGATGACATTAGATATTATGCTTAAACTATTGATCTCTAGATCCCCACTGACTGCATTTGGAGCTTATATACCTATCTTGTATGATTATTCCTAGATTCACTCTTCAGAATTCAGTGCCTACAGCCTAAAACCATGCACATCTTGAACTTTTATTCAGTTGTCTGAAGACATCTGAGATTCTCTCAGCCGTCTATGACATTGAAACAGATGGCTGTCAGACATGATGTGACCAGTGGGAAAGCCAGACACTTCTGCAGCAGCAGTTGGAGGCCAGGTGACCCTAAAAAGCATCTCAAATTTCTTTAAATAGCTAACTTTAATCAGCAATGAATCAAGGACATGGTGCATTTGTTTGTGAATGACAAACAGTGGGAACAGTTGGGAAACTGATGGATGTTGTATAACAGTTCTAATTATAAGCACACAGATGAGTAAAGCCTACGTACATAAAACCTTTTCAGTCTCATTATTTACAGACAGCCTAGACTCAGAGGAACTTTGCAATATTTTATTTAGTAAGAACCATTCTTTCTCTGACTTCTCACAACCATTGCACTCTTGCAGTACTGACCTCAAAGAAACCATTATTCAGTTCATACCTGTGAGATATATTCTCAAGAGAAGAAAGAAGAAAAAATGATGAGCTGTTATTCCTAAATGCATAGATGATGTGTATGTCAAATAGAGAAATATTCTGCCAAACTCTACTGTGTTACAGAATGAACCAAGCAGATCTATAAATGGCAGAAATGTATAACTGGGAGGCCAATACTGAGAGCATAGGGTTAAAATGTTTCTAAAAATCATGAGAACTGCATACAATAGATTCAGGGGAGGTGGAAAGGAAGATTGGGTCTGGTGGGCCTGGGAAAGGGAACTGGGCCCTGGGAATGAATACTGAGCTTTGTTTATTTCTAGATCATGTGAAGCTACACCTGCATAATCATCATATGATAAATGATATGATTGTTAAATGTAAGGATTGTTTGGTAATGGAATATGATTATTGTTTAATAGTAATAAGAATCATTAGAAACGATGTAATCGTAACAAGAATCATGAGAAAAAATATTTGGGGGGCCTAATAAAAATTATAAGAATTCATGCTCGGATAAGATCAATATATATATAGTATACAATAGAACAATATGGGTTTAATAATTAATACATAGTTATATAACGAAAAGGATATTAAAAAACATATTCATCTCAGATCCATGTTGGAGTCAGATTTGGGTCTGCACCCCTGATTCCCAGAGCTCTTCAATAAAGCACCTGCATATAATCATTCTGTGATTATATGTTTTCAACGCTATCAATACCACAGCACAAGACTCCCTGCTGCAATATTAAATTCTGATGATTCAGGATATCCTATTACTAGAACATCTGCACTGTTGCCCTTTATTTTCTTCTTTAATCTTGAATATTTCAAAACTTTAAGCAAAAGATCTTATTTAAGGCAACTTGGCAGGTAATTTTTCACAATTTGCATCACTAAAATCCTATGATATCTTGAGCTGGAAGAGACATATAGGGATCATTGAGTCCAATGCCCTGCTCTTTGCAGGACAACCTAAAAATAGACCATACGACTAATATGTCTAGATGCTCCTTGGACTGTGACACCCTTCTTGCCATGACCATTTCCTTGGGGAGCCTGTTCCAGAGCCCCACCACCATCACAGGGAAGAACCTTTTTCCTAATGTCCAATCTGAACTACTCTGACACAGCTCAGCAGAAAGGAGATCAACTCACCACTTCACTGCTTGTCTTGGGAAGTTTTAGGCTGTGATGAGATCACTCCTCAACCTTCTTTTCACAAAGCTAAACTAGCCAAGGGACTTCAGTTGTTACTTAAATGTCTTGCCCTCGGGACCTTTCACCATCTTGGCTGCCGTCCTCTGGACACACCGTGAGACAATGTCCTTCCTTTTTTGAGATACTCAAAACTGCACACAGTACTCAGGGTCAGGCCATACCAGCAGAGAGGAGAGCAGCACAAACACTTCTGTTTCCCAGCTGCTGTGCTTCATGCACAGTTCACCCTTTTGCTTGCCAGGCCACACTGTTGGCTCATATTAAACTTGCCATCAACATAATTGCACAGATCTTTTTCTGTGAGGTTCGTCTCAAGCTCATTTGTATATATAACCAGGATTATCCCATCCTAGGTGGAGAATCATAGCTGATATGATAGCTTCTATTAGAAGGGATGTTTAAAGGTAATCTAGTCCATTCGCTCTGCAATGAGCAGAATCTGGTACTTGCACTTGTTAAAGTTTGTATGATTGGTGAATGCATAGTTCTCAGGTCTACCTAGATCTCTCTATAAGACCTCTATGTCCCTGAGGAAATCCATCATTCCTTCTCAGTTTAGGATCATAAGCAAATCTCCTTCCTAAACCTTTGATTCCTACATCTAGATAAATTATAAAAACATTAAAGAGTACTAGCCCAAGATAATAGCCAATAACTTCTTCATCCATGAATCCTCCTTTGTTCATAAACAACATCTGGAAGTGTTCCTTTACTAGTTGTGTTCCTTAACCACGCTTCATGGAGCTATCTTGGACATGCTTCAGTAGTTTCCTGAATGTTTGTCTGGGAATGTTTGTCCTGAATGTTTAACTTCTGGGAAGTTAAAATCACCCATAAGGAAAAGACAGCTGATCTAGAGGTATTCCTTAATTCCTTGACAAAATATTCAGAGCTTATTCAACAAAATAAAACCGTGATGCTTTCGAGATATTATTTGCAAAACTGTATTTATAAGTAACATTACTGTGTTCATATTGTCACAGACATTATAGATTTCAAGAAAATGTTTGTAGTTCAGACTTTAAAAAGAAAATTTTTATGTGAAAACAAGTGTATTTCATTTTCCTAGGAAAGTTAGATTTAGGTAATATATAATTTCTGATCATCTCTGATCAAACTTTATATTCAAACAGTGACAGCACCATGCTAAATTGGACCAATTATCTACTTAATTCATGCCTATTGTGATCTCCATCACTGATTTTGTATTATTTGTTCACTTTATTCACTGACTCCTCTCCACTGGAATTTTCCCTGGTTTCTTTTCAAAGGTGGCTTTTAAACTTTTTTGGGGAGGAAGGTGTGTTAAAACTTTACCTAGCCTGTTCTTAAAAGTGATAAATAAGTAAGTAAAAAGTTGGTAATAGGTGAGATAAAAAATGGACCATCAGAAAAGACTGAAACTAACAATCACAGTGATAGTCATCTTAATCTTATTTTATTTTAATTTTGATGACTTAAAAAACCCTATTTTTCATTTTTTTAACTTCAGAAACTCAACAGGGTCTCATTTGCAATTTTGTCCAAAGATCTCAGCACCAGGTCTGTTTTGGTTCAAAAAGATCAGTATTTGACCACAAACTATTTGCAAAACTACATCTTACTTGGCCTGCTACCTTCTATGACTTTAATAATTCAGGAAAATAGAAATACAAAATGGTTAACACAACTTTGGGCAAGAGGAATATCAGAAGGCAAAGCAAGAGATAAGACAAAAACAAAACAAGGCTCAGAACTCTTCAGTTGTAAATCCCTGCTAGTAGTGGGAAAATGGAAAATATGTCTCACACTGCATACGTATATATATCTGTGTGTGTATGTATAAAACTAAAATTCTGTAACTCTCTAAAGAAGGTTGTATCTGTACAGCTGTTCTTTTGCGAATTTTGGGAAAAAACACTTTTGGTTTTACATTTCTACTTATCACCACTGCATAACCTTAGGAATTAATTATGTTGCAGCACTGGAAATTGTATATGAAAAATTTGTTATTTCTCTTTTCTCATCTTTTTAATTTATTTTTTCAAAAGTTTCAATATTTCCTTTGAAGCCATTATCAACATGACTTATTAATTGAAAGTTTAAAATAAAAATATTTTCCATATTTTGTCTCCATCTTTATGTATTCACTTAAAATATTCCTAATGAGGTCAACAAAAATAGTCTCCAGGCACTCTAAGCTGACACTTTCTGGACTCTCAGTCATAATTGCCAGGTAATTTACATTTGACCTGTACCTCCAAGTCAGAATGTTAATGCATTTTGCAAGGTGAATTCAAACCTGTCCTTAAGTAGGATGCCAAATAGGAAGTTATATTTTATCTGAAATATAACCTCAGCATTTCTGAATAATGGAATTAATGTGCAGGATCATAAAATATGCATTGGTAAGCACTTCCTCCATTATAGAATAATAATGAATTGATATTTGAAATATTGAGGGATTTCTGTTGCATCGTCAACTTTTTTTCTTTTACTTTGGAAAGAAAGAGACATACATATATGTAAATGTGACTACACATATAGCTACATGTTGCAGACATGTTAGGAACAAAAAAAAATGCATATGGACTAAAATTCTGTTTTCTTGGAATGAAACTTTTTATTTTTCATACTTCAAGTTCATCCTCCATTCACGTGTATCCAAAAATCTCAGTACCTGGAATTTCCACAGAAAGTAGTAAAAATTGGTTGCCCAAAAAGTCGAAAAGTAATTGAATGACGTTTTTCACACCTAAAGAATTTAATTTATTTATTCTGAAGTATGTTACGATGTATCCATTGCATTGCTTGATGAAAAATTTACAAAAAATACTGAGAGCATAAATTATCATAATTAATCAAATACCCACAACAGATGAGCCTACAATTTGAGTGTAATCCAGTGAATGAGTAATCAATTTCTTCAAGATGCTTCTATCTGTCTAGCCTTTCACTCAGGGTCTTCCTTTCAGAGATTATCATGTCTCTGCAGGATTTATGAACAGCTAAGTCTCCACTTAACTAAGTACTTCTTTTATTCTGCACCCTGACCCAACACAGAACTGACCTGGTGATTTTCTCTTACTTTAAAGAATTTATCCTCTTAATATTTGAAAAGTAATTGTCATACCCCACAGTAAAAGATGGTTTTAATTGTCATAAATTATTTCTAGGAAAAGATGGTGTTTTTTCCAGAAATTTTATTGAAATGGATTTATTCATTTTGTGAATATTGCTATTTTTTTAGGATTCAAAGGAAATAGCTAAACAAGCAAAATTAATTAATAAATTAAAACAAGACAATTAATTAAGAAACACCATCATAAAGTTCGTCTTGCTTGGCAGCCCTGGAAAGCTCAATTTTTTGTCGATGTATGTGTAGGTTTTTTATTGTCTTACTGACCAAAAGTGGTTTCATTTTTGAAGACATTCAGTAGGCTACTGCCACATGAAATAACACTTAAAGGAGAAGGAGATCTTATAAATTACCAGTGGGAACCATAAAATCTGGGACACATAGATGGGAGAGAGTGTTGTAGACCTACAATGTGAAGCAAGGGATTTTCCCAGTGTAAAGTGGAGCTGTTTGGGTATTTTTTAAAAAGATCTATCATATCGCTGAAATATGGATCTTTTTATCTTTTTCTTTTTTTTTTTTTTCCTGGGTTCCTTCCTTTGAAGCGTCTCTGATTGATCTTTCCCTTGTAGAAACATCCTTGTCCTTCCTGGGACCTCTGGAAGGTTGAGGAACTGCATTCAGGAATGATCATTACAAATGAAGTTTAGAAACCAAGCAGTCCCCTGTAGTGAAACAATACAGCCCTCTCCTCTGCCAGCAGCAGATTATCCCTGTGCAGCTACTGCAGGCACGGAGTTGGGTTAAATCTCCCCCTTTCAAAGATATAGTTAACTTAAAAGGTATATATTCTTTGGGAATACGTTTAGCATTTTTGTCTTCCAACATTTCTAAGGATTTCTAATATTTCCTGTTCTCCTAAATTTGACTGTGTCTAAAATAAATGAAATCCGTTTCAATTTATGGATTTTTATTTTTAAAGGAGATAATAATATCCTTTAAAAGGGTTAATATAAATAGATTCAATGCTTTTGGGGTATAGTTTTTATTAACACTATGAGGACCTTGAATAACATCAAAAAGAAGAAACAGCTGAACAATTACACTTCTCCTTTTTGACAACAACTGTAATTTCAACTAATTTAGCCAGTGAAGTATCACTACTCTGCAAATGCTCCCCTTCCAAAGTCTCTTGATTTTGGCCTTAATGTTTCATATGTTGGATCATAGACTCATTGTGTTAACAAGCCCTTTGAGAAAAGACCAGCTTCTAAAAATATCTATTTTTAGGCTGACATTTTATTAAATGAGTTTACATCAAATACTGGCATTTCATAAAGATAGAATTTGGTACTTGTAATAGCTAATTCTCTGAGATAGTTTTGTTTTCACTTCCATGCAATTCTTCGTAGATGGGAAAAAAGGAAATAATTTCCTTGAGATTATTTTGTTTGTTTTTCTAAACTACTGAATTAAATTGCTGAATTAAAACATGAATTCCAGCTGCTTCAAATATCTTTTTTTTTTTGTCATGAGTTCTTTACATAAATCATATTCAGATCCCTTTTTAGATAGTGTGTGGAATTCACCCATTAACATTACATTCAGAATTCTGAAGTGGAAAGGGCAGGGGAACTGGACCAGGAGCCAAAAGTCTTAAATGAGGAACAAATTATTGGTTTTCTATTTTGGGAGATTTTCAGATTCAATTTATCTTGCATAATCCTATATAGGTCTGAATATTAAAAGCGTGTTATGTCTCCACATATAACTGACTCAGCACATGTCACTGATTTTTAATCATATTCATTTCTGAGGCTACTTATCTGCCTAAGGAATGATTGCTTCTAAATAAAGCTGAGGTTGTCATAGTTGATTTCATTGAACTCAAAAGTAAATTTTACCCAGCTATCTATCAAAGATTGATAATGAAAAGAGGTCATTACATACAGAGGGGAAATATGCCATTAATTTCTATACAGCACAGCTCAATGCATGCATGTGGTGTTGTGTGGTTTTATCCCTCAAAATCTAACCTCCCACATCAAGATACAATAATTTGCTTTTTGAATTAATAGTTTGAGCTAGAAATAGTAATCAAATTATTATGGTAACCGAAGCAGTAACAACGCCAAAAGGAACAAATAATTTTTCCATCTGTTCATCAGGATATGAATACAAGTAAGAGCATCATGGCACATGGATATTTCATGGTTCTAATTTATTAATTGGAAGTATAAACAAAACTGCCATTCTAAATGATTTTTGTGTGTGTAATCTATTGGTCTTCAACCTTAAACTGAAGTGACTATATGCATTTCTGTGAATACAAAAATAGCAGATTTCTATGGAAATTTCCTTTAGAAATATGTATGCAAAGTATGTAAGAACAAAGTAAATATCTAGGAGCTGATTATTACTTTCTCCCTCCTTTCTCTATACGAAACATTAAAGGCTGAACTACTACTGTGCTCACTGCCTTTGTGACCCTCTGATGTAGTAAAAATCTCAGGTGTTGTAAAAGAGAGGTCAAATGTATGATAGTCTGGAAAGTAAATCTGGCTGCAGAGCATTAAACTCCAGTTATTCCCAGCTCGTGGACTTAAAGATGACTGCTAGAACATGGACACCCCCATGCACTGATATATTGAGCAGACTTAAAATGGTACATTATTTTCTTGACCCTCATAATATTTCAGTGAACAAAAGCTGAGCAGAAAAGAGAATTTAGTCTTGCATATAAAATAAATTTGCAACACTATGCATTGTATATGAATAGCTTTTTTTTCCCTCAGATCCTGGACTTAATATCAGCCACAGTTACTAAAATCATCTGTGGATAGAAAGTTTTAATTTGTTTAGATGGAGCACTTCTAAAGCATTTTCTCAAAGGCTGCAGCAGAGTAACTAGTCTGTTTGGAATTACTAATTCTGTCTTTTACCACAACAGAGAGGATAAGTTTCAGCTGGAAGAGATTGCAACCAATGTTTTTATCTACACCATGCCTTTAAGAAATTGAGGAATATTGTTCATGCCAGAAGGCTCAAGGCTTGTTTTTCGCATCATATATTCAGTGTAATTTGGCTGAATATCTGTTTTGTTGGATTCGAAGGAAGCTAAAGTAACTAGTTAAAGGACCCACTGTCTAGTATAGATTAAAACAAATGCTGTCCTAATGTTGAAAACCTATCACAGCTGTATTGTCCCTAGTCACTCAAGGTTTATTTAATGAAAAAAAAGAAACGTCTATTACAACTAGATAGCAAATGCAGAGAAACAGACTCTCAAGAATACTTCTCAATACTTTTCAAGAATACTCCTCAGTACTCAAGAAAGTATTTATCAAATTTTAAAGAAAAGTACTGTAGGGTGAAAAAAGTTGCCGACTGGAGGTACCTATTTCTCATCATTGGCAATAAAAGGACCAAACAGCAGGTAGCTCATATCTGGATCTCGAGTGTCTGGATGTCTAAATTAGAGCAGATAATTAATCCTTGCTCAGAGATGCCAGAAATTCTTTCAAGTTTCTAGTGTAATACTACATGATGCCAAAACTCCTTTTCTGCATTTGCTTCCCTCTTGCTCTATAGTCACGTGAAAATTTCATACTTTTTTGCTACAAACATTTCTGAAAACCTCAGTCTAAAAAGGAATTGATATCTAAGATTTGAGATCTAAGGAGAATTATACAAATTTATAAGGCAACAATTATAATTTTTAAAAAACAACCAGAAATAGGAAATAGGAAATACAAAATATTATTGTGGTCACAAATTAATTGCCAGAGGTTGTCATGAATACTAAAGCCTGAGGTTGATTCAAACAGTCATTGAATGGTGTGAGAGGGGGAGATTTTCTCAACCCTTAGTGTGAAGAGATTTCTTCAACCATTTAATGTTTGATTTGTCTATGCCACCTCCTTGCAGAGGCCATCCCTGCAGCTCACCCACTACCAAAACCTTGACACCTACACCAAATAAACAGCTTTAGAAAAAACAATAACTCTTGTTCCAGTTAAAGTGAGCATGCTGAGCTTATTTTTTTCGGCATAACTAGCATTACAGCACTGATATTCTTCTCTTAAAGTGTTACTTTTGGGGGGTTTATACCTGCAAAACACAGTGATCAATCTGGCAGCCACAGAGGATCTCTGCAGATATATGTCTAGTGTCTTCAACAGGCAATCAGTTGGCCACATGCCTTGGTGCAATAGAAATATTTATTGTGTGGTGGGTAGAAAATGGTGAGAGAAACAGAGACTGAAACCAATTTAGCAAATGCACTGTACTTGAAGTCTGGCTGGCTGTCATGCAAGTCATTGATTCTTCAGAACACTTAAATCAATATGGCTAATGGAGAAAGTACAAAAACTTACCGCAGAGCTTTCACATTTCTAATATCTCCTGCATAGAAATTGTGCAAGTTTGAGCTATGCAGACAAAAATTCTTCTCTTAAGGAAGCAATAGCTTGATAATGCTCAGGACTGGTGGCATTTGAAGTTAACATTATAATTATAAATCTCTGTACAATATCATCTGCTGCTGCATTATAATCAAGGTAAAGAAGTTATATTTATTTGTCTCCTGATTTTTGTTTTCATCTTACTCTGAAAAGAAAGAAGGAGCCGTATAGGGCATAGGAATAATCTCCTCCAATGCCAGCTATCTAAAAATGATTGGTACCTTTTTTTAGCAAGCCGCCCATTGATTAGACTTGATAACTTTAAAGGTTTTTTCCAACCTGAATGATTCTATGATTCTGTGATCTAGGTTCCTTCTACAGCTAGTAGAAGGGGAAAAAAGGTTTTCTGAATTCTTCCTGTTAGACGACTCTGGCAGTCTAAAATACTTAGCATAGATAGCTTTCACAGGGTCTCTCCCCTCCTCTTTATATGTAGACTCAGGTTCCAGAGAAACTAATGGAGTGCAAATGCACTGTGAAGTTTGACAGCCTATTTAAAATGTGATATTAAAATCTTGCTCCTAATATTTATTTACTTTTTTTTTTTTTAGAAAAATATGAAGAGATAATATCAACTAATATTTCTTTAAAGTGTAGTAATTTTCTCCCTCTTCAAATTTAATTTCTTTTCTTTACTTCCTCTCAATTCAACAAGGCTTAAGCAGTACTCATTAAAAATTTGCTTTATTTTTTTCCCTATAATATTCCTTATCAGTGATGTATCAGTTCCTATAATCTTGTTGGATATCATCAAAGCATTCAATATTGTCTTTCACAGTATCGTGGACAAAACGTCCAGCCCACAGCTGGATAAACACATCATGTGATGGGTGAGCAAGCGGCTCATGGGTTGGGCACAAGGAGTTTTAGTGAATAGAGTGACCTTAGATTGGTGACCTGTCACTAGTGGGGTTCTGCAGGGATCCATCCTTTGCCCTGTGTTCTTCAATATCTTCATAAATGAGTTGGATGCAGGACTGGAAGGGAAAACTAAGTTTGCAGATGATAAAAATTGGGAGGAGCTGTTTAGTCCCTGAAAGGGAGGGAGGCCCTGCAGAGAAACTAGGACAAATTAGAGGACTGGACAATCACCAATTGTGTGAAGTTCAACAAGGACAAGTGCCAGATTCTGCACCTGGGATGAGTTAATCCTGGATGTATGTATCCATTGGGGAATGAGATGCTGAAAAACAGTGTCATGGAAAGGGATTTGGGGTTTTGGGTTGGCAGCATATTGGAGAGTTCACAGTGAGTTCTGGCCAATTAGCCAAGAGGGCCAACTGTGTCCTGGGGTGCATCAGGCATTGCCAGCTGTGGGAGGGGATTGTCCTGCACTGCTCAGCACTAAGGTGGGCTCACCTTGGGTCCTGTGTGCAGTGTTGGGTGCCAATATAAGAAAGATAGGCTGTCAGAGAATGCCCACAGGAAGGCTCCAAAGATGGTGAAGGGCCTGTAGGGGAAGCCATATGAGGAGTGGCTGAGGTCACTCGGTCTGTTCAGCCTGGAGGAGACTGAGGGGAGACCTCACTGCAGTCACAACTTCCTCATGAGGGAAGGGCAGGGGCAGGCACTGATCTCTGCTCTGTGGTGATCAGTGACAGGACTGAGGGAATGGCCTCAAATTCTGTCACTGGAGGTTTAGGTTGGATATTAGGAAAAGGTTCTTCACCCAGAGGGTGTTTGGGCACTGGAACAGGCTCCCCAGAGAAGTGGTCACAGCACCAGCCTGGCAGAGTTCAAACAGTATTTGGACAACACCCTCAGGCACATGGTGTGATTCTTCTGATGGTCCTGTGCAGGGTCAGTGGCTGGACTTGACCCTTGTGGAGTCTTCTAATTCAAGATACTGTATGACTGTTTCTTTCTGTGACTCTGATATTTCAGCTCATCCATCTGAGCAAGTTGTCATTCTACGAGAAAAATAATTTATGGATTTATGTGAACTTAACATGGTTAAGTAAAAGCATCAAAAGACTGCAATATTAAAACAAAGTTACTCCTCAGGCAATAATTTTGCCAGCTAAATGGTGCCTCGGGGCTAGTTTATACAAATTACTTGTTTGTAGGAATATGACAAAGTAGGTTAATGAGGAGATTTGGATGCTACAAGAGTATTTTAAATTTTACAAAATTTGAGCCGAAAATTTTCTCTCTGAAAGAGAGGAATTTTATCTTCATTCAGCATATTTTCTCCTTTCATTTCATAGCTTCTCCAGAACTCTCATTTATCCATATGAAAAGGAATTTATTCAGTCTCCCTAGTTACTCTTCACAGGGCAAACATAGGTTTCTCTCTAAGAGATATTCTCTTAGGCTGAAGTTGTGGGATGAAAAATAAACCCACTCTGTATACATAAACATAGACTTCTTTAGTCTGGGTAGGGGCAGTATGTTTTCCTGCCTTCTGGGACAGGCCTTCCATTAAAGGTTTTTGCTGTTTACCTGAAAAAACAGAACTTTAATAGAAATTTCATATGATTTTCTCTTGCTTGATTTATTTAGCAATTATTAAAATAATCAAAGAGTGTGCTATTAATTTATTCATTTTATAATTTTCAGCAAAGCAAGAAATTACAAAGCAAATATATATATGTATATATATATATTGCCCTGTGTTTTTACTGTTCCTGGATATCAGTTCTAGTTACTGGCGCTACAATTGTGTCAGGACAAGATACTATGCTAAATTAACTTTTGGACTTGGCGGGTTGTCTTTGTTATTCCTAGAATGTTTCTCAAACTATACATATATATTAGCATATATAATCCCAATACTAGAAGCTCAAGACAAAGTTAACCTACCCCACTATTCTGAATCTGACAGTACAATATGATTGGAGAAAATGCATAAAACCACAACAAATATATTGTAATTCTTTCCTCAGGATCCTCCAGGATCCTCTTCTCACTTCATTAATGGACAGATGAGGACTTAAAATCGATTTTACATCTGTATGTTTTAATATACCAGCCTTCATTGGTTCAGTCTTCCTTGAATATTTCTATACATTTTCTGTATACTTTTTCATCCCCAGCAATGAGTTGAACAATTTAAAGACAAAGCAAGAAAAAAAAAATTGAATAAAGATCAGATGGGGGAAGGAAGATATTTATCAAACAGTCTAAAGAACAAAAAGTCTGTGGTGACACTCTTAAGTGTTCAGGACAATGATATTTGTTAGAAATGTCACATAACAAAACTACTGCATTAATCAGAGAAAGAAAACATATCCTCAGGCAGAAGGGCTTGTTCGGTGAAAATTTTATTCTCTTTCCTAAAATATTTAAAATACACTCGAAGAATAATGTTTAGGGTTAATCACTAATGCAAAATGAAATTATGCTTAGGCATTTGTTGTTAATAATATAGACTTGATATTCAGGATGAGGTTAGAGTTAAAAGTTTGATATAGACTACAAATATTTAGAATAGTGTTCATCACTTTCTGTTTGTACTCACTTTTTAATTATTATTGTTAACAGGTAGTATTGTCAGCAAAGGAAAAGTAATTTATTTTTTTAATACAGATTTGAAACGGAATGTTTAAAATGTCGTTGTAGCAATTAATAAAGGTCTTAGACCCACTTTATATTAATTATCAATGGAGACCTAATGAAATTACTGAGCTATTTCCAGGTTATGAAATACACAAGGGTCTTCAAAGGTGGATGAGTCAGATATATGAAATATAATTTTATTTTAAATGAAATGGTGTTACAAGACATTTGGGATATGAAAATAGCTTTCATAATGGACCAATATGAAGTATTTTTTTTTGTCACATGAAATGATATCACCTATTTTTACTGTTTATGCAAAATTAATATTAGTAATCTGACATAGTCTCTGAATTTACCTGGCTTCAAGAACCATTTAGCTTTTAAATATGTATTAATAATGAATGTTCAATCTTTCCATGCTAAATTAAAAATGGACTGGTATAACAACTGTAGTTCATGTCTACTCGAGTCAGGGATATTTTAATATTAAAAATTAATCACATGTCAATAAAAAGAAGTTTTTAGACTGGTTAATATTGTGTCCAGCATCTTGAATTCACTACTCCAGAAATGCCTGGTAACTGTTTGCCAGTGATTTGTGGTTAGTTCAAGTTGCCTTATTTCCTTTTCTTTTTCTTTTTTCTTTCACCTTGCATAATCAGTTCAGTCTCTAAATATCATAAACCATATTCTATTATTTAAAAATATTTTATAACTGTGAGTAGAAAAAAGTAATCCCTTTTTTCTGTAAGTATTTTTTGAGAGAAAACTCTGACACTCCCCCCCATCCCCCAGAAACTTTGCAATATATCATGAATGCTGTCCTTAAAAACTGGGTTCACAGATATTAGAAATATCAGTCTGTGAATCATTTTCATGGCCAAAATTTGTAGAAATATTAATTTTTACAGATTTTTCGGCATTTTGTTACCTGGAAGATATTTATTACGTTTCTGTTGATTACTTTGTGCAGTAAGTTGTAATCCAAAATAAAGCATGAACTGAAAAGGTGAATCAAAATTTAAAATTAATATTTTATATTTTTAAAAATTATTATTTTATGTTTTCTTTAAAATGAGATGTGTAAGTATAATCTGAATATTTGTCAACTATATTTTGTACGAAAAGCCTTCACGAAGGACTTTTGATAAAACTAGAATTTTCTCTAGCAATTTTTTTCCTTTAAAAAACATTCAGAACCAGCTTTGAGTCCCACATGCAAATGCATCAAAATGCAAAGCTCTTATTTTAGTATTAGTATTAAAGATGATCCCTGTATCTCTCTGGCAACACAATCTTTTTCTTTGTTTCCTAAGCTGAATTATTTCTCTTTTCTGAATTCTTAAACTATCTCCTCACTCCTTGAGTCTGCTCCTAACTTCCATTATTTTCTTAACTCCAAAACATCTTCAACATTCATCAATTCAGTTTTCACTGCATGTCTCTCACACAGATTAATAGTTTAGCAAAGACTGAAAGCATTTATTCTATTATTATTTTTGATATCCAGCAAGAAACCCTGATCAAGAGTCAGGCTGCAAGTATCCTAGATACTGTGAATAAACCACACCAAAACCGCCAAGGAGTCCCTACCCTAGAGATATTTAAGCTGTGTACTGTCAGTCATTATCTTCCTCCCAATGTAGGAGAAATAAAATTACTTTCCATTCCTAGTGAAAAAAACACAGCAAAAGTCTTTTCCTTCATGGAAGCTATTGATTTATTCAAGTTGGATAATTGGTCCCAAGAGTCATGATCAGAAACTGAAACAATTCCTGTGTCTTATTAAGTGTATTAATTTAACAAACTTGCAGTACAGTTGTAAAAAATTACCTTGTCTTCTCATATAAGCTACTTTCCCACTCTGTACCTCAATAACTGGTGTCAATTAAAAAAACCCTAAACCAATCTTTATTTCTACTTTATTTGTCTTTAAAGAAAAAAAGAAGGTAGACCTTGTTATATGCATTCAGTATCAGAAAAAAAATTCCTTTTAATTGAATCGGAAACTCTAATTTGAACCTGGTAAACTTACAGAAAATACTTGAACAAAAGCTTTGAGTGTCCTTACAGGAAAGGAAATGGCAAATAATTGCATTGTGAGCATCTATTATTTATTAAACCATTATAAGCATAACAAAAAAAGAGCCAGAACTGTCCTTTTGCATGTGAGTGCCTTAGCCAGAACTTCATGAGTAATTTATAAGCATACACTAAAGTTTCTTTTTAGGTTAAAATTATTATATCATTAAAAATTTGCTGCACTGGAGAAAAAAAGTTTCCCCTTTCCTGATTTTTTCATCTCAGTTAGTCTTGGATTCTTGATTTCTCAGTGGCTGGGTTTGCACATCCATTTATCCAAATGATTATTTTTAATGAAATTCTATTGTCCTCAGATGTGGGGCATTCATCTTTAAAACCTATAAACACCATCTTGATCTCTTCTAACTATTTATCTCCTATACAAAAAGATCACTATCACTACAGTCTGAAAAAAAATTATAAGTGTCGTGCAGAGGACAACTGGCTTCCCACAAATTCTAGAACATAACAGACCTTATGGTGACAAAGAGTTTAATATATTCTTAGACCACAGTTTTTTAAGCATAGGTATTAAAACAAGATACAGACAGCTGTCTGAAGACCTAGGCAAGACTTCTGGAAACAGAACCAGGGGGTATTTAGGTTCCTAAGTCTCTGTGTAAATTAACTTTACAAATCAATATTTGTTCACACATCACAAAAAAAAAAAAAAAAAAAAAAAAAAAAGTTACTTTTGAAGAATTCCTTTGAGATCCAGCCACAACTAAAACAACCAGCAATCAAGTGCTGCTGCATTTATGTATGCTGGAGATTGTGTTCACAGAAAATCAAGAATATTAACTGAGAAGATAAAGCAAAAATTATCTGAAGCTCACTTTATATTGCAATATCTCTTTTACAGACTCAGATTTTGAAATGGCTTGTCAGGTTATGGCAACAATGAATCGACTACAATGTAACAGCTTGGTTTGAACAAATTTGCAACTTCAGACTCTCCAAAAGTGCTCAAACATTGAGCATTTACCTTGTGCTTTTTTGCAATGTAGTGACTTTAATGATTGAGCTGGTTGAGCTATTCAAATTCAGTCAAGACATGGAAGCTGAAGTACTCTACGACTTCACAATGAAAGAAAAAACCCAACAAAAAAATTATTTTGCCTTTCATGTGAGTTATGATACCACTTAAAAAAAAAATAAAACTGAGAAGAAATCATGTGTCACTCTTGAGAGAAAATGTACCATAGCAGAGTTCAAACTTTTAAGTTAAGAAAATGTCATATTTTCATAAGACACTTTCCGTGCAAAGATAAAGAAATAGGAGAGGTTTTTCCAACAATTGTGTTTAAGCTCCCACTCTACAGATATGAGTTTGTTTGCTTTTTGTTATGTGCAAATCTTGTGCAAAATGCATCTCATAACAGCAGTATCATCATATAATAAAATTTGGATTCTAATTTTTTTTTTTCAGTAAAAATCTCAGCTCTGTAAGACAATTAAATTGGAAGGATTGACCAGGGCCATTTCTCATCTAACACACAGAATGTATCCTATATGCCTTTAGTTCCTTTTGTTATTTTCTCCTTTGACTTATTGATAAAACAGCATCCCTTCTTTAACCTTCTACTCATTTTCCAAAATATTTTTACATGTTTTTGTCCAGAACTGTTTGCCAGATTTATTTTGATTATTGTCACTTACTTTTTGGTCTTTCTGAGTACATGGATACTGTATTTTTTAAGGTCAATAAAGGATTAAAAATAAATTTTATTTTCGTTTTAGCATTACAAAATCTTGTATAAACCATATATGTTAGTTTTCCCTTGTCGAAAACAGGCAAATAAAGGACTGTTTCTTTATAACTATCAGCTACAATAAAATCAACCCCTTAAATGTAAGTCTCTGTATTGATTAAAATATCAGAAGGTGATGCACAGAGCCTTACACTTCTTAACTGTAGTTAATACTGTCCTAAATGCATTTGAATCTTGGTGCTCAAATTGTATTGCTCTCAATGGCATATTTCATTACCACTGAAAATTTCAGATAAAATGACATTCTTCTTATGACTAGCGATAAGCCCATAAATCCAAGCTCTCCTACTGATAATGGTGGAAGGTTATTATTTTATCCTTCTTTATGATTAACCTCTTTGTCTTTAAAACTAAAGGTGTGCCTCCAGAGACTGAAGGACAGCTGTGATAAGAGAATTGAGGGGAAGAGTGTTTCGCTTTTGATTTTGCAATAGTTTGTGTGTAGTGTTCAAACGTGCAAGTGTCTGATATTCCACCCTAGCAGGAGACTCTACTGCTTCTCAAAGGTGTCTTTGACACTGACGGTGAATCATTGTCCCAGTTCAGCTCAATAGCAGCCATGAAATAGTGGGAGCCACTTCACTGATTGTTAATATATTAATGTCTCTAGAAGTAAGCAACAGTTTATGTAATATCAGCTGTTAAACAATGAAGACTTAGACAATATTAATTAAAGACCAATAAATTTCATCCACCCCTAATTGAAAATGTTTTGTATTTTGTTAAGTTAAAGAACTGTAACAATGACAGATAATTTACACATTATTTCACTGTTTTCCCTTCTGTTAGCAAATTATTCAGATAAGCTGTGAAAACAGTGAAGATTAAAATGTTTTGAAAAGGAAATGAGCTGAAGTTTTGACTGTCTATAAATGTTTGCACTTCCTTGTTATATCACCTGAAGCTACATTAAAAGTAGTATGAGGCCAATAAAATGTGCAATCATGACAGAAATAACCTACCTGTTGAATTATATTTGTTAGCTTTCCATACTTTCTTAGGTTTTTGTAAGCTAAAAAAAGATTATAATAGCAGTGTTGTTGAAAGGACTTCATTCTATATCCCTGCTTAGTGGGTGTTCACGATATTTTGCTGACAATCAGAAGTGAAGAGTTAAGCTTCATAACATCCACATTAAGATCTTACCACTTGTTCTCCCCATATCTGATCATTAAACACAACAGACAAGCAGCAACGGTGCAGTTGTTTGGTTTGGGGGTTTTGTAGCTGTTTTATTCAGCTTTCAGACACAAATATCAAGAGTCTGTGATCAAAAACTTATTAACTTTCTTGTTTTGTGATTAAAGTGCTCTTTCATGTGGCCATATTCCCTTATGCCTGTCACTTCTGTTGTATTTACATACTACAGAAAAAATATTAAAATTCATACCTAAGTGCCTTAACTTTATTAAGTCTGACCTGGAAAACTACAGTGTAAGATTAAGTTTTCTCTTGCCAGTTTTTTCTTGCTGCAAGAGCAATTGATATTTTATTCCTTTCTCATATGACTTTGCTGTCAACATTACTCCTCCTAAGAAAGCCCTCTAAAAATCAGCAAAAAATATATTCCAAAAATTCAAAAATATATTCAGAGAAATATATTCAGAGTCGTTCAGAACTTTGGTGTCTATCAGAATCTTTTCTTCAGGCTCTCTCCATTCTCATTGTTCTACAGTGTTTTATTTCTGGAAGAAAGCTTTGTTCTCATCACAGTTGAGGTCAATTTGACTTAATGTTTGTTTTTGTTAACAGTTTTCTCTAGCAAACTGACTGGCTTTAGTATATACACAAAAAGCGTAGTGGAGGTCTTCTTTCATGTTTTAGAACCCTCAAATTTCATGCATGTTAGACAGAAATGCAGAGGCCAAAACTTTTCAACAAATGATGGCTTGTAGTGCAGAAATGCTTTATATCCTTCTAAACATAAGCGGCTGAGAATGTCAAGATCATATTCTTAAGAAAGTGAATTGTTCTTGCCCTGAACCTCTAAAAAGTGTGATGCACATTTTCAAGCATATCAAGACACATTTTATTGGCATTTACAACCATTATAAATTTGATAGGTGAAATTTTATTAAGCTAACCGCATTCATTGTACACATAAATGTGACAGTTTCAAGTTTCCATGTACTTATGTTTTCTGTTTTATTTCTTATTATATTCTTTATACATATTTTCTGAGGAGGATTTTTGTTAAATAGTAACATGAAGTCATTCTATTCTGTATATATTCCACTGCTGATAATGTTTGTTTCCTTATACTATGTCAGACTTGCTGAAACCAATCTCAAAGTGCCAGGGATGATAAAAAATCAGAAAAGGATCAGAAAATAAATTCTTGACAAACAGTAACCCTAAATCCTGGGGTTTATTTTCTTCCAAGTGTCTCTGAAAAACGGTAGTATTGGAACAGAAAATGTGGTCTGAGAGCAAATAAATTGTACTTCTTCTGTTACACATACAGATAGCCACAGTGGACTTTACCCAATCCAGCTCCAGCCATCTTAAGCATAAATTTTAAGTTATGTTATCAAGCTGATTCGACACAGGAAGTTATAGAAGATTTAACTTTCCATACAATTAGATTAGCTATCCTTTGGAAACACCAATCTATATTGACTAGGAAGAAAACCTGAATAAGCCGCCTTATACTCTAAAGTCTTCTCTTAGAGAGCTATAGTAATAGTAAATACTTATTTGTGAAGAGACCATAGGTAGTACAGCTGTGCTAAAATCAATGGAACTATCTGATTTTACAGCAGCTGTAGAAAAATCTTCTTCTTCCTATTTTTTTCACATATTCAGGCCTGTTATAATAGTAAACTGAAGCAAAGTACACTCTAAATTATAAACTCTAGTTGATAAGAAAGAATGAAAAGATCTTTTAGGAGATATTACTAAAGAATATGGAAATATAAAAATTAGAAAAACTTAGGAATATTTAGTAGCAAGTCTTCATATGAAAAGCTTGTAAATTGCTTACAAGTAACACAGTTAAAATTTTCTCGTATTTCAAATGGATAAAATAGAATAAAATAGAAAACAACTGTACCATACCATTTGGTTTCTTTGGACCACCAACCAACTGCCTCCTTCTTCCCAGTTTAACTTCTGTGCAAGCTATCTGAGATTATTTTCAAGCACATAAAGATGTGGTATTTGAGATGCTAAAATTTTATTGGTATTTTTCAGAAGTAAAGTGCAATTTTAAAATAACTTTTCCTACTGGTTCTGACCAGGAAGGTGTTAACTTTCTTTACAGCAGACCATACGGTGCTGTGCTTTGGACCTTTGGAATGTTGCTAACACATCAATGTTTTGGTCATTGATAAAGAATTCTTGTTGTATCAAAGTTTTCACTTTCCCTCTCTGCAACTCTGCTTCCTGAGTGAACAGAACTGAGGGTGTTTTTTTGTTTCAGCCAGGACAGAGATAATTTTCTCACAATTACCATGAGGGCAGAGGAGCCTGAAGGTGAGTGGGCATGTATGGGGTGTTATTCTCTACCATGTCCCTTTATCACCAGAAGAGGTGGGGGGGAAGGGGCTTCTTGGACTTCAATTTCTAACAAGTTTTAAACCACAACATGACAATCAAGAAGCTGATAGAGGACACAGATGGGAAAGTTGACACGAATGTGACAAAGCAGCGGTCCATATCACAAGGCGTGATATTTAGCAATAAAAACTGTATAGAAAGGAAAGTCGTTTTCTTCAAAGGGGAATTACTTAGAAGTTGTCTGGACATCACTTTGCTTGTAGGAGGTGCTGAGTGATTTTTATGTTTTTTTTTGGTTTTGTTTTTTTTTTTTGCATTACTTGCTTTGTTTTTGTGGGTTTTTTCTTCTTTCCTCCACTTAGTAATCTATATTTATTTTGATCCATAAGCTTTTCTGCATTTTCTCTTTCTACTCTTGTCACCACCCTACTGATGGTGAGGAGAGTGAGCAAGAAGTTGTGAGGCTGCTCAGTTGCTTACTGTGGTCAACTCACCCCACTTCCAAAATTAGTTTGTTCATTCAGTGGTTTATATCTTAGTTGAATCTCTTTAGGAACTGAGTTCAAAGGCTGTCATCACTACCCAAAGAATGCACAGAAAATTAGTTCATCAAAATAATGGCAATTAAAAAAAAAAATACACAGAAGTGAGAGAAGAAATAAAAATAATAAAAAAAAAACCCATAGTTATGATTTAGTCTGTCTAAAGTTTTGAGTCTGGAAACAGAATTTGGGAAATTTAAGATAATTTTTCCTTCCTAAGAAACACAAAGAGAAAATCAAGATATGAAGTCACTATAAAACAAAGAGTTTTTGTAACACTTCCAATATTTCTTAAGGGTTTTGTCTTTTCTCCATGAAGAAATTACTTTCTTGATAAACTCTACTAGTTTGTGTCTCAAAAAGAATGTCAAGCCAGAGATCTCCAGAGGTCCCTTTCATCCAAGCCATTCTGTGATTCTATTACATAATTAAATAGAAGATAGAGATCAATTTTTAGCATAAAGAGAATATTTTATCATAATATTATAATGTATTTCCATTACACTTATTCAAAGCTCTGTCTTTGAAATACATTTACTGAGACAACTTGCAGCTTTGGAATTTGGAACTGTTACTAACCTTGCTGAAAAGAGGAAATTAGAAAGGTGGCAGATTTAAGGTATTAAAGATTTTCTTAAGTGACTCTAAGTTTTTAAAATATTTAGAGGTAATCTTAAGAAGCATGACTTGATGCAGGTTAAAGGATTAATAGTTATTTAGTGTCATGTGGTTATTATAAGTACATATATATTACTTAGATCCTGACTCTGATTCCGTAATTTACTTAATATTCTGGCTGCTCCCACTGAAGTCATATATATTTCTGCAGTCTTGAGGTCAAATTAAAATAAAGAACCTTAAGACATAAACGTGAAAAATACCTGAAGTTAGCTGATCACATTTAGAATTAACAAATGTGATACACAAGTGATACAACTTCTAAATTAATCTATTAAATATAAAGCATCTGCTTGTGTAAGGCTGAGCCATCCAGTAACAGATTTGATTCCATTCATCACTGTCAAAGTGAACTACTTTTGCTTGCAGACCCTAGAGAGCTACCCCTGTTTTTCCAGCTGTGCTAACATTAGTGATTTAACCAGGATCCAAGTAGCTCTTTACCTGGAGCCTTTTGTTTTCTCCTCAGGATTCAGCGTTTTTCCAAAGTCATTTTTAATTCAGACAGCTGTTTAGTCACAAAAAAAGCAGTGTCAAGCACAGAATAACAAGCTGTGCATAGAGGCAGAAGCTCAGCCATAGCACCAGGCTAAGTTGCCTTCAAGGCTTTCCAGTTGGAGCTGACGAGCACCTGGCTAGTGACAGGCTGGTCTGTAACACTGCATGAGCTCGTTTGTTTCTCTTTGCAAATTACCATGCAAACATGGGTAAAGTAAAACAGAGCAAATTGTTGCTGCATCTTGTCTGTCAAATTTAGTCTCTCTATGGATTCACTGTGCTGATAAATAAACTGAAGCTTTTAAGATTCTCACAAAAAAAATAAATGCTCAGTCCTACAACGCTTTTCCCCATCTCCTTCGAAGAGGCAGCACCCTCAGAGAGCAGAATTCCAAACCCACAGTTTACATTGTCTTTTGTAATTGCTAGAACTTCAATCATAATGTTAGCAGCAAATGAATATCAAATAAATCCTATTTCCTTTTAGATGGATGCAGAGACTTATGAGAATGGATTCAAACTAAAAGATAATAGGTTTAGATTAGATATTAGGAAAAAAAAAAAAAAAAGCATTTCTGTGTAAGTGGTGAGGCACTGGAACAGGTTGCCTGAGAAGTTCTGTATGTCCCCTCCCTGGAGGTGTTCAGGGCCAGGCTGGATGGAGGTCTCAGCAACGTGGTTTAGTAAAAGATGCCCCTTTCCATGGCAGGAGAGTTGGACTGAGATGATGTTGAAGGTCCCTTCCAGCCCAAACCATTCTGTTATTTTATGAATACAAGATAAAACCTCCCTGTTTGCAATCTCTGCTTTTCTGTGATACGTGGAAATGTTAAGTCCCATAAGTCACTTGTGATTCTGTCCTGATTCAATAAAGTTCGTAAACATACAATTCTGTGCTTACCCAAATTAGATATTCATGCATTTTTTATTATTTTCTCTGTGTTTTATAGAGCAGAAGTGCAGCTAACAGTGTACAGAAAAGAGTGTTCATGAGCAGCAGCATTCATGATATGGAGCTCACAGTATGCAGGTGGCAAAGCTATCCTTTCCTATCTTATCCTATCCTACCCATTCCTGAAAATGTATGTATCTTGCATTGCTTCCTATAAGAGACTGAATTCCTTTTAATTGTTTCTGAAATGTAGTCTTTGCTAATTGTTCTTCTTCTAAATACCCTACTTTAAGTACCAGCTATTGTTTAGAAGAGAATGTAGAAGAAAAGCTTAAACAAATGTCGCTTCTAAAGAGAAAAGTAACTTATTTTTGCAACTTCTGTTGCAGATAAAGACATAATCATGACAAAAAGCAATAAGTACATTTGAATAGAAGAAGTAGATGACTTCTAGCATAAGCCTTGACATCTATCACAGTATTAACATGTATTTTAATCTAATTGATTTCAACTTCTGTTTTAGAAAGACTTTCATCAAAACATGTTTCAATAGTGAATACAGGTATTTTGAGAGCTGTAAGCTTCAGATATAGCTGACAGTCAAGTCACGAGCCAATAGTTTTTCAATTCCTACATATTCACGAAACTGTATAAATACTTGAAAACTACACACTGAAGGTAATAAACAGTAAATAAGTAAAACATTATGTATCTGTGATACATACAGTATTTATTCAGATAGTAGTTACTGTAAAATAAATAATAAATATAGAAAATCTTGACAAAGAAAAAGTCTGCTCTGGGAAGAGAGAGGGAAGCTAAGCATAACTTACATAAATGGTTCTTTTCTCTCCCTGTTCTAGTAAGAACGTGAGGCAACTGGATTGTAGTTTCCAGTTATTTGGAAAAGTTGTATTTGGGATTATCAGAAAGGTCATGATAAAAATATTTGCCAGACACTTTTCTGTAACTCAAGGAGAAAGTATTATAGCACTTAGTTATATATTTTCTTTCTCTATGTATGTCATTCTTTCATGGAACATTAGTTTTCCTATCTTGGTTTTTATTTAGACTACCCACCTGGCAATGCAAGAATTTATGCTTTTAGCTCAAAGTCACATTAACACTACACTAAACAAGTTTTAGTGTTTTGTACTTTAGCATTTTTTTCACAAACTCTAATGCTAATATTCAAATATTGCCATGTTCTGCTCCATAATTCTTAGTCTTCATATGTGCAGGTGTGTCCATGAGAAACAAGCACCTTGCCTCAGTCACTGACCTCTTCATTCTGCTTTTCATTCTGGTTACATTGGGGTGGAGGAAACTTTGAGCTTACATGAGGAATTTATCCAAAGTTGTATATCATCCTCAAAGGAAGATGAAAGTAAATTTACCTAGGTGAATTCTTTTTAAATCTGCCATAGATTGTAAGGCTACTTTATTTCTTTTTTTTTCTTCCCAATGTTCACTAGCTTTTTCCTATCATTAGCATATTTAGGTGATAATACTTTTGGGCTGATTAGAACTCAGTACTTGTGTTCCTTCTTTATGCAGCTGATTTCATTTTGATAATCATAACAACAAATTATGTTAATTTATTCAGTAACTTATCCCACTCAAATTCATTTTACTGTTCCATGTTGTGAACAGCAGGAGTGTGATCCCTCAGCTAGCAGAGGCCAGGAAACAATAGTGTTATTTGAGCGCAAATGGTAATTCCTCTTTTCTGTTTTGTTTTATTTCATTTCATTTGGTTTGGATTTGCAGCTAAAGATAAACAACATCCTATTTCACATACCAAGAAACTAGCTGATATATTGAAATAACAATTTAAAAAATATTTAGTGTTTTTTGTTTGCTGTAAACAAAACAGGACATTGACATCAAGGATGTTGTTGATACTTATATTGCATCTCCACCAGAAGTGGGCATATTGTACCCGTTCAAACATCCAATGAACTAATAAGATCATGTCATTAAAACATATTAATTCATAATGTCAGAATATTTTCATTTTGTCTCTTTTAATTTTAAATGTCCCATCATTATCAATACATTTGATATTCACTGTGTAATAGTGGTCATTGCTAATTCGTTCAGAACTGTCATGGAAATTTTCACCAAAATCTCAACATAATTCCTAGATATGAAAGCATTTAAGCTTTATCCTTAGATAAGGATGTCTGATGTTATGAACGAGTTGAACAGTTTAGCTACAGAATGTCATTTCTGTTGTGATCTGTGAAAATATGTTATCACAGGCACCAAAAACTTCAGGCTATAACCATGAAATAATAAAAGTGTGATTTTTCTGCAGTCTTGCATAATTTTCATACTTTAACTCAGAAAGATAATTTTTTAGCCTTTGATTGTAAGAATGTAATTCTTTCTGATTTTATAGGAGACAAAAATAGACCAGTATATTTACAACACAGGCACTGATAGCTTTCAAGTTTGTTTCTATTATGTTTATGTGATAATAAGCTGATATTGGTAAACTGAAAATGTATGGAGATGCAGTGAAGCTTTTTTACCACATTTCCTGATTTCTGTTGTTAGCAGGAGGGATTATATTATTTACTGAAACCTTGGACTGGATTTTATTAGAATTTGATTCAGTAGGGTCTTATTTTGTAAATAGCTACACTGACTACATTGTTAAGAACATCTGTCCTTAAACAGATCCAAAATTACATCATAGAATGTGAAACGACATTTCAGATTTAAAAACTGATCCTTTATCTGTGGTGGTGCAATTGAGCACCATGGAGCTGCTGCTTACTGCCCTGGTGGGATGGGAAAGAGGATTGGAAAGTTAAAAGTGAGAAAACCCATGGGTTGAGATAGACAGTTTAATCACTAAAACAAAAGCTGCACGCAAAAGCAAAACAAAAGAAAGAATTCATTCAAATACTTCCCATGGGCAGGCAAGTGTTCAGACATCCCTAGGAGAGCAGGGCTCCATAAGGTGTAGTGGTTACTTGGCAAGATAAATGCCATCACTCTGAACCTTCCCCCTTCCTTCTTCACCCTGTTTCATAGACAGCATGGCACCATGCAGTACAGGATACCCCTCTGGTCAGCTGGGGTCAGCTGTCCTGGCTGTGTACCCTCCTGCCTTTTGTTGAGCACTGCCTGCTCACTGGTGAGGTGCAGTGAGAGGTGAAAAAGACCTTTACTGTCTAGGAGCACTGCTCAGCAATAATCAAACTCTCTCTCCATTATCGACTCTGTTGAGCTGATACAAATCCCAAACACAGCCCTAGAGCAGATACTATCAAGAAAATTAACACTTTCCCAGCCGAAACCATCACAGTAATTTAATTGCTAAGCTGTACAATAATGTTTCTTTTCTATGGTAATTTATGGGTCAAATTATGGGTCAAACAGGCTTAAATTATTTTGCACTGTTTCAACATTGAGTACTATGTTATTGTTGAAAATAACTTACACATTAATGAAAGATACATGTTTAAATGTGTTGAGAGAGAAAAGATACTTGAACCTGTGAATTACACGTCTTAGGCAAGGGTCCTGTGAACATAGGTGTGAATAAAAGCGAGTTTAACACTTCCAAGTATATAGAAACTCCAGCTGTTATTCTGGAAATGTTTTTGTTTCTAATACCATGTTTTTTGCTAGCCCAAGGCATCTCAAAAGACACCAGATATTAAATGAAGACACCTGAATTTTACCCTTTAAGTGGTATTTATTGGCAAAGAGATAGGTATCTAACGGTAAGAGATTCCCTTTGGTCCCGAGCAGTAGCAAAAGATGACAATGGATCATGCATATATTCTGTGTCATTTTCGTAGCCTGGTGCTCTTGTCTCAGATATTCTGGGGCATCTGCCTATGTTTAAGTAACTTCATAGAGCTCTAGAATTCCACTGGTCAAAAGGAAGTTATGAAAGTGAATTTGAACAACTTGCTCTCATTAAATGCTCACCTATATGCTCCTGTATTTAGATACCTACAACCTGGAGCTGAACTGTGCCATTGAGACTGGATTTAAAATTATTCCATTCTGTTTTTTTCATTAATTTGAGCTGTATTTGGAAAATACAATGTACCACTACTTCTAAGACTGAATAATTTAGATCCCATTCAGTGGCACCCAACTCTTCCAAAAGCACCTCTTTATGATTTTGGACTCCCTTTTGGCAATCTAGGTAAGTATGTGAAATAATCAAGTAGTGTAAAAGCCCAAATATTGGTACTTCTTAAATAAACTCCAGTAATCCAAAGCCACCATGGGTTAATCTGTGTCACTGTAACAGAAGACAGATATCTGATGCTGCAATTCTGTGACAACTCATTGTTCCAAAATGCTCTCCAAACCTTTCATGGCAGTGCCGCTTTACATCAAATGCAAAAGCAATCAGCTGTGAGACCATGTAAGCATATTTGCTTTTTGAAAGGAGAAAAGGGAAGATGGTACAGATCTCCTGATTCCAAAATTAATCACTGGATGTGTAGTAACCTTTGGAATCCCTTTGATTCAGAGTACTGACAGGTCCTTTCTCTGTCACATGAGGACCACTTCGAGTAAGCAAGTCAGGCCTTGCTATCCCAGCTGATTTTCATCTCACAAAATCCATTCTCATAAGACTTGCTGGTATGGTATTTTTTAATTTCATTTATCATTCTCATTTCATGTAATTTAATTTTTCTCTTCCCCAATGCCATCATTGTCTGTGTATGAGTGTATATGCTCCACAGCTTCTTTGAGGAGGAAATTGCCTTTTGGCTTCTTAGTCTTGATATGATATCACATTTCTTTGCTTTGAAAAGTCTAGGGGCATACACTAAAGCAAAGTGAATCCAATTACTGCTTCAACCTGCTTATTCTTTTTCTTGCCTGCATGCTTCTCCAAAACATTGTGCATATATTTCAGGCATTTCTAATTTATTAGATTTGCACTATTATTTGTGGTACCAGACTGAACTTGTCCTTGAATTTGTTACAGGAGGGCAGCTGTGAGGAGTAAGTGGATTCTTACATTGTATTAGATGTTGTTTTTGCCTTCAGTGATGGAGTCCTTTGTCCTTAGAACCTAGCTTAAAATAGCTACATTATTCTTCACCAAAAAAAAAAAAAAAGTTATTAGGAATACAAGTAACTTCTGTGTTAGAACACCAGAAAGCACGTTTGGAAACGAATATCTAATTCTTTCTTGCATCACATATATTAATCAAAATTCATTTTAATGATCTCTAGTTATGAAAATGCTGTAACCACATTTAATTCATTTGAGACCTTGAGGTCATTGCTTTAAAAAATTAACAAGAAGTCTGTTACTTAAATATTCTTTATTTCTTTGTATTTAGTATTTCTTTATAGTAGGAATTAAAACATTCTTTCTTCCCTGCTCTTTGGGAAATTTTTGTGTGTTTTCAACATTTTTCAGTCATATTCTCATGCCTTCTCCACAATTCCTTTCTATTAAAGTCTTGTTCTTTCAATTTATTTAGTACATAATTTTTTTCCATGTCAGCTGTTATTAATGACAAGACCAGCTCTAATTTCAGTTCCAAATTTCTAGATGCTTGTCATTTTTTAGAAACAGTTTCTTTTTTCTTGATAAACCTGCAATATTTGCTCTAAGATTAATGTTTTTAGTATTTTGAGTAAAATCAATATTGCTGTTTTGATCACATGTATTTATTACATATGTAGGATACATAATAAATATCTAGAGAAATAGGCGACTGAAGAGCCAGTATGTATCTAGCTATAATTAATGAAAATAGGCTTTGGCATTTTTTTCCCTAATGTATCTTTTGCATAGTTCAAGGCAAAGGTCCCTAACAATGATATTTTAATTATCTAAATATTATGGTATCTAAAGAAACTATGTCCAGTTCTTTTCTGCCTTTTAAAAACTTTAAATTGTATTAATTTTTAATGTGGCAGGAAGATGATTTATAACCAAAATATGTATTGTCTGAATATAATTTAGTCTTGAAATAATATTTTTTCTTTCTTATTGAATACTGTAAAATTTTCAACCTGAGAAGGAATATACGATCACATTAAAAAAGAAAAAAAATTAAACCAAATATTTTTTTTTTTCTGGAGGTGTTTTAATAATTTTATTTTAATACAGCCTTTTTGAACAAACTGTTATGTTACTGTTACATATGAACAAAATGGTTGCATGACTGAAATCAAGAGAAAATTTCAATCATGCATACTCATTTCTAGTGGGAATAAAGTTAAAAAGAAATTTTTTTCCCTAATTTTATTAATTGTGAATCAGGCCTTTAACTGAGATTAAAGAGTCAGATATGTGCCATGCAACTAAAACAGCATAGTTAGAAACCAAAAAACCCCAACCAACTTATCAAGTTTTTTCACATTAAGACATAGGTGGTGGCATTCATTCTTATTTATAATTAATTGCCGAAAGAAACCAGTGAACCATATGAAGGTCATGTTGAAATAAGGAACTTGAATTGGCATCATAGAAGTTTGTTTTTTTCAATTTTATGTCTTTTCAGAGAATAAGCCAGGCACTATTTTGTTATTATCCATTTAGAGAAAATTAGCAAAGTTCTGATAAAGTTTAGCCTTCGATGAATTATGTAAAATAAATCCTTCAGGGAAGAAAAGGCAGAGCTACCAACCTGTTTCAAGAGTGCATATTTTTTCATTATTCTAGGCTAGGTGCATAGGCAAAGAAATCCTAAAACCCAGTAGTTTGTTATTAAAGAAAAACCCAAAACCCCAAAAACATTAAAAGTAGGGGGAAATTTTAAAGTTTTACAGAATTCAATCTTATTGACATGCAAAAATTAATAGGAAAATTGCCATCAATTTTCAAGTCAGCTTTTATCGGGCATATTTAACTTGGGTGTTCAGCCTCAAAGCCACTAAAAATTTCAGGTTTGTTTTTTTTAACAACAGTGGAAAAGTAGGCCAACACACCTTTTTTTTGCCACAATAAGAAATACATTCTTGGCAAGAACTATTTTGTATTTAAATTTACTGCTTCACAGTTGTTTATGTTTTATCAATATAAGAAAATCTTTCCTATTGCAAACACTGTACAATACTAAACAATTGGTAATCTTAACACTTTTGGACATTAATTTCTCATTTCCTGAGAGATGATCTGATTTGTTAGTCAAATATGAGATTGCAACGTGTGATACTGCAGGCCTTTTTTTATTTGTTTTATAATTGTATAACAGACAAAACCCTTCAGAAAGGAAAATCTTGAAAACTTTAAAGCATTAGGGTAGTTTGAAATGGATTTGAATGTTAATCAAGCTAATCTCAAAAGATAGGGTTTTTTTTCCTTTTCTTAATATCAAGATAATATTAGGTCTTTCAGTGCCTAAAAAACAGAGATTCAGCTGCTCTGATGCTTGAAGTTTTGCATGATGTGATTAAATATCTACAATGGATTGAACTTGTTTGGCTGCCACATGCCTTTATAACTCCCTCTCCATTAACAGGATAAGGGGAAAAATACAACATGCAATAAGGAAGGGATTGTCTGTAGTGATAGTACAAGGAGTAATGGGTGCAAATTGAAAGAGGGGACTTTTTTCAGAATAACAGGAAGAAATTCTTTAATGTGAGGGTGTTGTGATATTCAAACAGGCTGCCCAGAGAGGTTGTGGATGCCCCAACACTGGCAGTGTTCAAGGCCAGGCTGGATAAGGTCTTGAGCAACCAGATCTAATGGAGAGTGTCCCTATCATTAGAAAAAATAACTCTTCACCTCAGAAACACAGATCTCTCATTGAATCTCAAAGAAGAACAGCATTTGTAATATCTGTAATAAGATGAAACTTAGTCTTAAATAAGAAATAAAATTTTAAAAAAATACATTTTCTTCTTCCTCTTCACTTTATAACTTACAACACTTCTTTTCTTATATCTTTATATTGTGAGATGATTTTTGCAATGCTGCAGACATTGGATGTAACAGTCTATATTGTTACAAAGCAGAAACTGCTAATCACAACGAAACCATTAATGCAAAATCTGGATCAAATGGCAGCAATAAATTATCTTCTAAAACATTTTTGTCACTTTTGTTCTTCAATTTTCATTAAGGTCATTGAAATTTTAAGTACAATCTTTTGCAAGTGAAATTTGTATTTTGCCAAATTTTAACTTTTGAAGGTGATCAGACTGCCTGGAAATGCTAAACTGTACTACAGCTGAATTAACTGGTTTTTGAAGATTAATGGAAATCATGGACTTTATGCAATTATTAGATTCTCTTCTGTTTAGATATGGAATATGACTGAAAATTTTAATTTGCTCAGTTTCTTTACTTCATCATTAGCTAAGAATGTAAAATGCAATCTTTTGAGTTTTCCATGGTAAGACCTAAACAGTTTTATAGTTATGCATATACTGTGTTTTTTCATTAACAAAGTAATTATCACAGACTCATCGATTCAGAGAAGGGTATGAATTGGAAGACACTTTAAAGATCATCCAGTTCCAATGCCTCTACCGTGGCTGGGGAGACTTACATTAAAAGAAGTTACACAAATTCCCATTCAGTCTGGTCTTGAACACCTCTAGAGATGGGGCATCCACAGCTTCTATGGGCAACCTGTTCCAGTGCCTCTCCACTGTCACCATAATTAATTTCTTCCTTATATCTAATCTAAATGAGCCTCTGTCAGTTTAGGGCCATTTCCCTTGCTGTTTCACTACATACTCTTGTAAAAAGTCCCTCTCCAGCCTTCTTTTAAGTCCCTTTTAGGTACTGGAAGTACCTTTCAGGAACCAACCTTAGAGGGGCTTCCAACCTGTGATCAAATTTGTGGCCCTCTTCTGGACTCATTCCAACAGGTCGATGCCTTGTTTGCACTAGGGGCTCAAGAGCTATATGCAGCATTCCATAGTGTAATTCTTATTTTGGAGAAGTTTAAGCAACATATTGTAGTAAAAGACATTTAGTGTATGGTGGTTCTCACTATGAACCAAACACTTATGAGGGGAATACCCATAGTTTAACTGTGGCAATAGAATAATTTTTCTGAACATAATTGGATTTTCAGTCACTGCATTGCTTTCAGCTAGGAGAAGAGCTGAAAAGTGCAGTGATAGTGACACATCACTTTTAAGACTACACAAAAAAGAAGTGTTGATGAAAGACGACTTGGCGCCTGTTTGAGGTTTTTTTCGTGACTTGATGAAAATAAGAGGCAAAAACAAACAAAAAATATCTTTGAATATTTTGTGCAGTATATTTAAATTCATTGGAAGAAAATTTCTGATGCAATTAGTACAGAGAGAGAATGGTGACTTTGAACACATTTATCACATTTTTCCCAATGTACTTGTTTGTCAAACTTGTTCTAGATATGTTAAAAATCCTTATTCATTAAATATTACTATCGTAATAATTTTTGTTACTTTTGGATTGTTGTAAGATTTTTTCATGGGAAATACTTGCTCAGCCTGTACACATATTTTCCTTATTCATACATTGTAGAGAGTTGGATGACTAAAACCAAATGTGTAACGAAGAAAAAAAAAAGAAAAAATCTTACTATGTAATTTGTTTAGAAAAACGGGGGGGGAAACAAAATCAAAAGCCCTAAAACAGAAGCCTTATAATTAAACATTTGCAGTTTTTAACTTTCCAACAATGTACAGGGAATATTCTCTATTATACACATATTATTGTATCTAGAAATATCACTAAGTTGTGAACAAAAAATTCTGGCAGAAATCATGACTTAAATACTGAAATTCAGGAATCCTAACTGTTTATAAAACTGGACAAAAATTATAAGAGAAAATGTCTTTTTGCTATTTCCTATGCTGACAAATTGTCATAGTTAATATTCATGTTGAAGACAGGTTTTGGTCATCATAAATACTTGAAAAACTCTTCATGGTAACTTCCTGCATTTTCAAGACACAGTTTTCAATTACTTTGCAAATATCTGGATGACTAGGATAAATGTCTAGTTCTTAGTTGTTAAAAATTATAATTCATTATTTTTCTCTGATGGTAATATGCTATTAGTTTGCCATAGGTATATAAAACTTTTGAGAGCCAAACACTTATAATGGCCACTTAACTTATATCCTTTCCATATAGACATATATTATTCAATTATGTTTTCATTTGTCAAGTACCTGACAAATTTTAAATTGTTAATAGGTAACACATTTTATTATCATATCTGTTAAACAGTTATTTAAAACAGAAACTCAGTAAACTCTTCATTTTTTTCAGAGAATGATGAGTGTTATCAAAGAGATGAGATGTTCTGCAATTTAATAAATACCACCCCTTCTCTAATTTTTTAGGGACCTATAGAATATTCTAAAAGAAACTGTCCTGCCCTGTATTCCAAAGGAGACAAAATAATACCTAGATAATAGACAAAATTTTCCATTACTGTATGAGACTTTGCAAAAAAATGAATAAGTGAAATAATGCATAATTACAGGTCCAAAGCTGTATGACATCCAAGGTTTCTAACTGCCTCAGACAATTCTAATTCCATTTCATTTTCAGATTTCATCCCAGATTCTTGTGTATGTGATTTTACATGAATAGCAGTATCCCTGCAGCTAGCTTTTTCTTGGATGATACTTGAAAGCACTCTCATTCTAAAATATGACAGGAAAAATGGCATCAGATTAATGTCAAGTTTTACTCAGTGCTTATACAAAATATAGTCTCACTCCAGTTCTATTTAAAAGAATCAATAATAGATAATGTATCAGCAAATATAAAGATATATATTTTTTCATTTTTGTTTTCCTCTATGCAACTTAAATATTTAACCCAAAAAGCTGATGTTGCTTTCTACTCTTCTTCATTCATTTCAAATGGTTTTACTCATATTTTACTCATGTTACCACTCTTAAAATATTCTGAACTCTTGATTTACAGAGTTGACTTGCAGCACCCTTTATGTCAGTTAGTGAATGTGAGTTTCCATGGAACCAGAAATGGAAGATTCATAAACTCAAATGAACAGACAAAAGTCTGGATTCAGTTCAAATCACTACCCTATTACAGAAAAATTGGCTGCTGCTCCCACAGTGCTGAATCCATCAACATCAGTGCTCAGTACAATCTATGTGTCTTAAGCAGAGTCGAGGTCAGTCTCTCAAAGGAGCACAAGCACTTTTTGTCTTCCAAATGGCACTCTAGGAATGCTTGGACACCCAGTGAATGGTGCTTTGTAAGACTTAAAGGTCAAATTGGAGGTAACTAGAAAATGTAACTGACTTTTACTGTAGGCAGTGCTTGAATTGCTGGTTGAGCCTGAGGTGGGTTTTGGATTGATTAGCAACCATTTCATCAGACAAGACTTGGCTAACAGCACTTTCCAATCCAAGACACTAACACACTAATCTGGTCTATGAGGCCACCTGCTCTGCATTGGTGAGGTCATGCCCAAATTCACAGAGATGATTTAGTGAAGGCTAAGAGTGTTGGTACTGCTTAATGGAAGAGAAGAGAAGAGAAGAGAAGAGAAGAGAAGAGAAGAGAAGAGAAGAGAAGAGAAGAGAAGAGAAGAGAAGAGAAGAGAAGAGAAGAGAAGAGAAGAGAAGAGAAGAGAAGAGAAGAGAAGAGAAGAGAAGAGAAGAGAAGAGAAGAGAAGAGAAGAGAAGAGAAGGCTTGGAGGAGGGAGATCTCATCGATGTATATAAATATCCGAATTATCTTTGCTAAGGGTCAGGATGATTACTCAGCAAGTGTCTAACAGATGACGCTAAACTGTGATGAGTGGCTGAATATGACTCCTGAAAAAGTCAGATGAATAAGAAAATTATGATATATTAGCTTTCACATATCTTCAGGAACTTTGCTGGTAAGATAACTTTGCCTTGATAATCACAGGGACCATATGTGGTATAGGAGTCTCAGCAAAGGCTACTGTTCACTGAGAGTAAGTCCACGTGGCTTAGACAATGCTGATGGGTAAGGATTTGTTTATCTGTTAAAGAGTAATCTTTATTGCAAAGCTGTTGTGCCATCATCTATCTGCTTAAACAACATGTGCATGTCCAAATGAAATTGAAAAGTATCTCAGAAATAGAAAATACACAGTTCAGGGTAGAAAATAAGAGTCGTTAATAGCACAACAATTCATGTATTAATGACTGGTTATTTGCAAAGCTGGAATGTGAAATCAATTTCAAAGAAATAAAACTCCTGATAGAGCTATAAACTGTAATTTTATGTTTAATAAATGCCTATATTCAAGGTAACAGAGGGATTTGACTTATGAGACATTCAAAACATAGGAAACTCTCCAAACAATATTTGTTCAACCCTAGGCACTACTGTCTAACAGAACATTAAAAATTTGAAATCAAAAACTATTGAAGTACCATGAATGATATCTACAGCTGAGCATATCTTGAGATGCATTTAAAATTATTTAACTTGTAATCTTTTGTTTCCCACTGTTAGCTAATCGCTGACCTTCTCTCTGGTTAAATTATGCTTTTTATTTTTTCGTTAAGACTGTCTAGCTGTCTAGGCAACAAGATGCATTTAGATGAAACTAATATAGAAAAACATTCACTTCCAGCTATGATCAAAGTCAAATCCTGTTTCTGAGGAATATTAAATAGCACATTTCAGGATAAATTTAGAAAAACAAAGGTCTGGAATCTATTTATTGCCAAGGTGAAAAGATGGTGAGCACACATCTCCTTATTGTAATTATCATCCTTTATTTCTGAGGAAACCAATTTAACAGCCTTTTCTGGTGCAGCATAATTTGATTAATGAATTATGGAATAGCATAACTTTATTAAATATTTTTGAGCAAAGAATTCCAATTGATGAAAATAATTTTCTAATGAGAAAAAACTAACCGCAATTTCCCAAAAGCAAGGAGTCAAACAAAAAAGTGTTGTTTGTTTGTTTTGTTCTGTTCTTCATGTATCTATGCTTCCAACACATACATAATAGCAAAAGATAAGAAAATATTTTAGAATACTAAGATGATCAGAACTCAGGATGTGGTACTCAAAACTATTTTTGACATTAGAACTTCAAAATCATCATGAAAAGTCCTCAAAATAACTTGCTCAGTTTAACATAGAAGGCAAAAATAGAAAAAAAAAATTAAACCAATCTATCTCTGTGCCACAGCACTGAGCTACCCTTCAGTATGCCATAAATATGTACTTGTAAATCAATGTCAGCTAGTTGCACCATTAGCAGATATTTTTAATCTGGCTCACTGAGTTGGCTTACTGAAGCATATGACTAGAAATATTTTCATCAGATTTACTCCCATATGCCACTGATTTCTTCAGTCTACAAGCATGTCACATAGTTTCTGGGTATGCTGATTTATCCCTCTTTGCTAAAATTTTATCTGTGTGTCTAGTGGCATTACACACAAAAGTGAAAATGTTTCTTCTAGAAATGTTCATCCTGGCTTAATGCACTACAAAAATATACTAAATTATCACAACACTGCACTTCATGGATGTTGCGAAAACTAATTAATTATAGAGTATTTTTATTTCTTGAAAGTGATTATTATTCTTACCTTCTCCTAGCTAATTATTTCAGTTAAAACTCAAGGTAAAATCTCACTTGAAATTATAATAATTTGTGAGTTTTAATTAATAAATACTAATATAATTTGTATAAAATATAAGAATTAAGAAAGCAACCAAACTGGAAATGAAAGGGTTTAGTCTCCACCAGTATTTCTGCATTAGTATGCTAAGACTCTAAAAATAATATATCCATGTTTTACATGAATTTAACAATATAAAATATTTACACAAGAGAAATTAATAAATATTTACTTATCTGTGGTTCAGACAAGATAAAGGAGCAGAGCAATTAATGAACTTCTTTACTTAATAATACAGTGCATTTTTCAAAGGAAGGGGAATCACACTGTCACAGTAAAAGCCCTCTAGTTTATCTTCAGACAAGCAGATATACGGAGTGAATAAATTCAGAATTGAAACAAGCAAGTTTCTGGAAATTTCTGTAATGATATTCAAGAATAATCTTTAAATTTGATAGTGGCAAGTACCAACCTTCAGTAAACTTATGGCAGGTATTGTTAATATTAGAGCACAGAGGACAGGGATTATCTGAGTTCTGTCCTTATACGGATGATGCTCCTGTTTCAAATATATTTCCTGAAGAACTTTTGAGAATTGTCTAAGCATCACGTGTGTGAGGTTTTCAATAATAAGAAAGAACAATTATGCTCCCATGAAGAAATTAACATTTGTTTATGTATGTAAGTTTTAGACCTAAAGAAAAGCTGAGAAGAAGACAAATCAATGTAATGTTAGAGTTTTAACTACAATTAATAAGACATAGTTGAAAGTTTGTTAAGGAATAGGATTAGCTTCTGGCTTCACCCATCAATAAAATTCTAACAAACTGAGAAAAGAAGGGCAGACTCTTAGATGAGGTTTCTCCTTTCAAAACCACATGAACTCTGCCAAGGGAAAGCTAACGTTTCAGGTACAGTTCCTTTGACTAAGCATGCATTTTGGGAGGGTGGGGATATAACTAACTAACTAACTAACTAACTAACTAACTAACTAACTAACTAACTAGCTAACTAACTAACCAAATACATAAATAAATAAAAATAAAGTATCTTTTTTCTCACCTTGCTACAGTCCATTGAATCAAATCCCTGAACAACTGCCATGCACTCCCTTTAGGACCTTTTTAGGCTTGTTTGCTTGAAGAGTAGCAAAAGAAGTTCTCACTTCTCATTACCAGCGGTCAATTGATTAAGCCACTTTCCTAGATTTAGGAGATATGAGTCAATTTTTGTTAATAGGAATCTACCCTGTGGCTTTTCCTGCTGAGACTTCACCCTTGATCCTGACTAGCTCAGATGTCAGGATGAAACCTCTGGGATCCACCACATGGACGTGAATAAAAGATAACAAAAGAGGCTCTTTCCCCCCCTGGGGAGAATCTGAGGTTTATTTCTTGTGGGCCTCCAGGAGCGAAAAGAGAGCGAGGTCAGGGGGCATAGGTCTTTTCTAGGGTCTGTAAGGGGGTGGGAAGAAACTGGATATTGGCCAACTAGGCATGGCCAGAGGGGAGAGGGACCCAGCCACAGGACACTACAGGGGTCACAGAATCTACCATTTTTAATACATCTAGTGAGTTACAACATACGTGGATAAGAATGCAGAACACTATGGTTAAAAATCTATGTAAATGTGACTAGCTGCTGCCATTTCTCTGGTAGCAGCTCTGCATTCGGCTGTTTGTCCACAATAATCTAATTTATGGTAATGCCTTGAATGAGAGAGAAGCTATCACTTTCATAATAGTTACTGAGAACGTAATAATAAGTAGTTAATAGGATTGTATATAAGGTGACATTTCACTTGTGGTACTAATAAAACCTTAATTTTATTTTTTTGAAAAAGAGAGGAAATAATATTGTCACACCTACACTAATATGATATTGTGTCAAGCTGTAGCTGCTTAGGATGGTAAAATCCCTTGTTTCAGCATAAAAGAAAATCATCATCTTTAAAATGCAAAAATATCTCTTAGATATTAAGCCATTATTTAAATCATTTTTGATAATACAGTATGGTTTTACACTCAGTTGTGTTTTAAAGGATGCAATTGACAGAAATTTAACTTGACGTATTAAGGAAATGCCTTCTGCACAGCACTTCTATTGCAAACTGAGATCTATGAATGTGAATTGCTTGATGTCAAATTTTAGGTTTTCATATGTTTCTCTCTTTTTCTCTGTTAAATCAAATCATATTTTTGGTGGGTTTGTTAATTTTTTAAAGAAAAATTAATGACAGAAAAAAGAAAGTAAATGAACAGATTTTTAATCAGTCATATGATTTAGGTTTATCATTTCTTCTGATTCCAACACATGGAAAAACTGCTGTCAGCAAGTGCCAAGCTGCCTGACCATGGGTCTGACTAGCTGTTACATTTTTTGTCTGACATGGTAGGCTTCTCCTTGCATCAACTTCAGATGTCAGCAGCAATGAGGGGCCTTGCTTTTTCTGGAACCATAAAGTTGGAAAAGACCATCTGCTCAGCCTTCTGTTATCTGAACTCTTCCCTAGAAATAGTTTTCAAGAATATATTAAGAACTGAAAAGAAAGAGATAAAGTGTAAGATGTTGGTAAGATAATTTTAACCCTTTCCTTTCACTTCATGAGATATATATCTTGTTATAAATGCTGCAGCAATGAAAACCAAAAGCAAATTTGTGTAGCTCACAGCAATTTGGTTTATGGCATCGAATTATTCACCACTACAATTTTTACCTTATAATTAAATGTTTTCTGTAGTGCTTTAAATGTTATTGCGATATATCCAATAGTTAAGATTCTTTTGATATTCTGTTCAAATACAAAGTTTTAAAAGTGTGTATTCAGCAGTAACCTGTGCCAGAAAAAGAAATCTACTAGAACATTCCCAAAATAGCAGCAGATGAAATATAGGTTATGAAGAATTTTATTTGGAATAAGAAATGTGTATGGATTTAATGAAAATTACTCTGTACAAAGCATTTTGTTTCCTTTCTTAAAAAAAAAAAATCCACTCTGCAACTGCTTAAAATTAAGCTTATACAGTTTTTTCATTCACACTTTGTGGACTGTATGCCCTGTTACCAAATTCAGCAATGACAGCACAGCATAGAAGTTATCTAGCAGTGTACAGAACACTGGGGTCCCAAGAATGCATGGTGCCAAATATGAGGTTAATTTTGAAAGCCTGCAAATGAGAGCTCTATTTTATGAGAGTAGCAATGAGCATAAAAGCAATTTTATTTTAATTTTCAGTGTTTGCACAGACAGAAATCTGATAGATATCTTATTTAAAAGGTTTCACATGAAACAAAAATGAAGCCTGTAGGAACATTTTAATTGTCTTGAATGAACTGTAGATCAGGATTTCCCTTCATTTGCCACTCACTGCTTTGGAAGCATGAAATACCATAGGCTGTAGAGCTATTAGGTTTTCCAGTATGATCTTACTGCAATGGTTTCTAACACTTTATTTTTTTTCCTCTTTTCTTTCTTATGAAAGCTATTATTGGAAAAAGAGAAAAAAGTGTAATTTCATTTTCCATAGAATTAGTTTGAAATGAACTGTCACAACAATTCTTCTTGTAAACATTATGCTCATGTGATGGAAGCTTTTAAAAAGTCATACAGTAGCTCAGTGTTATATGGGGCATCTACTATTCTCTGTTTTTCAAACTCAAACAAGACAGCTGGAAAGGTTTTCATGGTTTGTTTCATTAAGAAGACATGTGACTGGCAGTGTGCCAGCAGTTTTATTCTTACCTGATGAAAGAGTAATAGAAGCTATAATCAAGAAGAAAAAAACCACACTGTATTCAGTGCTTGGCTTTTTAATATTATTTTAATACAACTTTGCAAAGCAAACCTTGTAATCTTTACTTAAATTACACAATTATTGATATTGCCATTTGAAAGTAATCCCTACTTACTCTCCCAACAAAAAAAATAAACTAGTTTAGTGATTTGAAAAATGAAGACGTCTGGGTAATTTTAATTCTAGCACTAGCATTTTTCTGAAAAAGATTACCCATAGGAAACCCTCAATTATCTTTAATATTGGAATTAATATGAAACCAGGCTTTCACTGAGAAAAGACCAGATATTAATTTTAAAATCACACTTTATTTATAATTATCTAAATATTATATAATAATGAAACTCCTGATATTATTTCATTTTATTGCTATTAATAATTCATAAAAAGCTGTTCAGAACATAAGAGTCTTCTTTCTAATTCTCTAGTCCCAGACTGAACAAACATCACCCAAACAAAATTTTCCCAGAATTTTTTGAAACCCAAACACTTGGACACCTTTGCATGTGTCCCTTCAGTAAGAGTAAATGGAAGTCAAATTCCTAACTATGCCACCTCTGGGATATATGCAGGATGAGGGATAACCATTTATTATTTCTTAAGGGTTCCTTTTTTTTTCCTTATGAGAGGTCAAGTCCACTGTGATCTGATTGGAAGCAAAACTCCCCTGTGGTCCTTGAAGTTTGATTCTATATTCTGGTTCTTCATTACATGCTTGGGAATGTGCAGTCTTACTGACAGTCAAGGGAGAAAACACCTGTCTCTGCTGGCCTGTCTGGACCACTACTCCACTGACCCCACACGAAAGCAATATGAATATAAGTAAGGCTAATAAAAAGCACCTTATTTTACTTATGCAATGGCATAAATTTTTCTACTTCTCTTAGGCTGGAATTCTCGATTTTTATAGTCAATATTCTCCTCCAGAGCTCAGCACAATTGATCTGTCCCATTCTGACATCTTTCTTCTTTTTTCTTCTCTGATTGGGGAAAAGGAAATTAGATCTTTCAATGAAGAAGTTGTATTTCTACTGCTGTGTAAAGGTCTAGGTTTTTATGCTGGGAACCAGCTTTCTGATGCACTATATCTTCAAGGAGCTATGAAATTCTCTTACCTTTCTGCAGTGGCTGTTACCTACTCTTCAGTGAAGAATGAATAATTTCCTGAATTTTACTTTTTACTTCAGGCTACACATTAAAATATGAAAAAAACCCCAACCAAAACAAAACCCAGATGCTATATGTAAGGGCTTTTTCTTCTTTTTGACTTTAGACAGTCCAGGTATAAGGGAAATCAAACACTCCTAAGTGTAATAACTTGCACAACAAAAATTCTCAACATGTTTCTCTCAAATAAATGCAAGGGATGCTCATAGTATGTATATCTTACTTCAGATACATTTATTGTCCACTTAATTTTGTAAAAATAGTCAAATAAGATATATAATAAAATAATGGAATACAGTGTGAATTTTGAATCACCAGAATGTATTTTCTAGGATAAATCTTAATTTTGATCTGTTCTTTATGCAATAATATTTGAAATAGATAGTTTCGGTTACTAACTACTTCAAACACCCAGAAATATTATGCAAGTGATGGTAGCTATAGGTATTGATTTTGAAAGAGCAAAAAGGTCAAAACAAGTCCATTTTTTGGGGGGGCGGGCGGGGGGAAGGCATCAAGTACATCTAATATTGGGCAGACAAAGATCTCCATTTGTTGTTCAAACAGAGTGATTTCAGAGGCCATAATTCTGGTTAGCATGTTTCTTTTGTTGCATTTAAATACACAGCAATCAAAGTTAATGGAATTAAACAATTCTTCCTTGTTATATCATCATCTGTATCCATTTGATGAATATATATCCTTCTCAGATCCCCACAGCCTGCAGTTTTCTTTCAGTAAGTTACATGTTAAGGAAACATTTAAAAAACTGTTGTCAAAATTGTGAAGAAAAGTGACACACAATTTCAGCATGTGAAGGAGAAAATAATCTATCTCTTGGAGGAATTGACTATCTCTACACATTTAGTAAACTTTTAATTAAAGACTAAGAATTATTATCTTCTCAAACAAAACAAGGAGTGCAGTGGGGCGTAACAATCATTTTATCAGTTTTAATTATGCCAATGCCTCACACTTATCTTTTCCTGGCATTGAAATATCATTCTTGAACTGTACAGATCAACAGAAATGGTGTGCTTCTTTATATTGTCATGTTACTTTCAGCCACAGCCAATGTTTCTGTTTCCTTGTTAATACGTATCTTCATATTTAAAAATGAATGAAAAATGTATGAAGTTTCCTCCTGGTCACTGGGATATTTGAAATGAAAAACGCTTGTTTAATTTCAGTGAAATGCATTATTCTGGTGTCATGAATTGCATAAAAATTATGGAGGTACCAATATTTTTTCCTAAAAGTATGTGCATAATTTTTCTTAAAATTCAAAATCCCAACTAGCTGTCTCCAAATGCTGTAAAATTTATTGCAATAGGTTGGTCCTAAGCTTTATTTTGACTTAAATGAGATTAAATTTTTAAAGAATTTTCAGTTTCACTGGAATAGTTTAAACTTGTGAAGTAAATATTTTGAGTCATGAAAACCCACTGCACTCCATCGCAAGCACATAAATAAAGCTAAACTAAATCAAATTACTAGATTTCAGTAATGCAAAGTCTGGCATGTCTGGCCTCCATCTCCAGAGACCTTCAGTTTTCTTTCTCCTTAGGGACATCATATTTGATAGAATGAGCATAAAAATGGAATTTAGTTATCATCTTGAACAAGGTTTACAAAAAGAAAAAAATACTGTATTTATGAGTTTTTATGGGAGGGTGGCTTGCTCTCCCCAAAATGTGTAATAGCGACAGGAAGAAATTGTCTAGTTTGTGTATTTATAGTTGTAAAATACAATATTTTTCTGTTCGGAGATGGCTGTACAGTGCTGGCAGTTAGCCCAGGACATGGTGGCTAATTTACCAGGGAACTGGAAGGCCGTTGGGGAGTGTTCAAATTAGCAGCCAATGAAAATCAATGAAAATCTTCTCTTTTTAGAAGAGAAACTTTATATGAACAGAAGACAGTAAAAAAGGTAAGTATTGCTTTAGGCAAGAACTGTGTGCTTCTCCAACCTTCTCTTCCATTTTGTTGTTTTAGATTAGTAAATGAAAAAAAAAAAAAAAGAAGAAAACTTATAAAACCTACTTTCTTTCTGAAAAAAACAGATATTAATTATATAAGTCCACCTGACAGGTAAACCTACATGATTTATTACTTTAAATGTCAAGATTCAGATCAGGAAATTTCAAAGAAAAGAGGGAACACAAACCTATAAGATGTTGCACAGGAGAAATCACATCAACGGCATATTTTCTGCATTCTGAATACAAACTTGCCATGCATATTCTACAATGTGAAGTGGGCAAAATGATTATGAGGATCACAACTTTCTCCTGACATTACTATCATATTGTTTCCTGATGGATAATCTTTTAGATATCTTTAATTTAGCAGTGTCAGAAATGTGACTTAATTCTTCTGTTTCCGCTCGTGATATTATGTCTGATGTGTCACTGAGCCAGTGCTTTTAGTGATACCTCATGCAGAAACATCAGAATGAATAATGTAATCAATACCACTCCAGGTGAGCATACACCCATAGACAAAAGTATTGGGTATTTACTTTGTGTTCAGTCTTCAGTTGTTTATTGACTTGCTTTAAAGTTTAGTAGGAAGTCAGTGACTTAGGGGGATACATAAAATGCCCAGCTGTGATGGTGCACTTTTCCTATGCCTGTGGAAAGATTGAAAAAGAAACGTGAGTATATGCAAGTTTTTGATTTTTTATTTTAAGAAGTAATATACCACAGAGTGAGGCATGCTGTGAAAGAAGTCCCATGAAAATCGTTGCATTTATGAAAAAAAAGGAATTACTATTGCATATTAAAACTAATTTCAGACAATTTAGCTACAATCTGATATTCATAATTGTATGGCTTTTAATAGTCCCAGGATGTCTGAGATCAGAAAGAGTTTGAGACGTCCTTGGCAAGTCTGAAATAAGCCTAGAATGTTGCAGGGTACTTATTGTAACTCCTTCATGTCTAGATTAAAAAGTTGTAGTTATTGCGAAATAAGAAGCAAGCTAGGAGTAAAATTATGACCAAAAAGTTGATGTTTTTTAATTTTATGTCATTGTTTTCAGTAGTATGCTATACAGTTTAGGAAATTGCATTCTTTAACCTTCCTATTTAGACAGAGAGAATGTAATAAGAATGATGGAAAAGCACTCAAGAGGTGCACATTCTTGAGTTTTTCTATTTTAGCGTCTTGAATATAATGTCAGATCATAGTTACAAACCTTTGCCTCTCCTCATTCCAAGGAAATTTAGGAATATAAATATAAAATAATAAGAGAAGGTCAGAAATCTAATTTGCCACTTGCAATGGTAGGGCAAAAGATTTTGTTGTTTTTTTAATCTGATCTGTGTGTGTAGACTCTGCTTAAATATTTCAACTTTTATGTAGTGACAATACAGGAATGGTAATTTTGTAATTGTAGTCATCAGTAGCCCACATTACAGTAGTCACATTTTTCTAGTTATGTCAGAGCACCATAGAAAATGACATGCTATTTTCCATGAAAAAATAATTTTGGGAATATCATAGAGGATTTTTTTAAAAAATACATGTGTATTTCTCCATATTAGATGTCTTCCTTCTCTTTCTTCATTGAAATAACCTTATATATTATTTTCTTTTTTGAGTACTGTCTTATGGTTAAAACTTCAACAGTCTGATTTGGTGGGGCTGACAAGTTTTATGAGTCCAGAAAAAGTTTTGGATATTCCTTATCCAAGTGATTGTTTCTATTTACTTTAACATCAATTGTCCAACCATAACCTGTGAATCCAGCACATAGAGTTCGCTCCACAGTGAGCATTACTTTCAGAAAGCTTCTTCCTAAAAACCTTCTGTTTGCGTTCCCCTGTGTGATTCCAGTAAGTCATAAACAACTAGTAAGGTTGATAAACTGGTTTAGCTATTTGTAACTAGTCTTTCCAGCAAAACCTTCCGCTTGGTCTTTTTAACATTAAGACATCAACAGGCCTATTATAGTTTATTTATAGTTATTCAATTCTACTAAGTCTTTCAAAATCCAAAGGAAAACTTTTCCCTGTTCAGCAGTAAGATAATACATGTCTCAAAGAGTTATAGTTTGAGACTGCATGCTGGTTCTGCTGCCTGTAGTATGAGATTTTTCTGCTGTCTCCTAAAGGTACAGATATAGTGGGATATCTTTTTTACAAAATGATAAAAGGATGAGATATTTCAAGGTTTTTTCCCATTAAAAGATTTCAAATAGCTAGGTAATGTACTAATTGTATACAGTTTTTCAAAGTTCACCATATACAAAAGTCCATGGATTCATGGAATAAGCAGAATAATCATGTAAGAACATTTAATGTCCATAGCAATAGCAGCACTGCTTTCAGCATGCATGCAGGTACAGATAAAATGAGAATCTTCAACTGTCTCATAGGTAAGGTATACTTCAGAGATTAAAATGAAAAAGTATTAACTTCATTAAAGTGCCATAAAAAATAATCACAACCACTGCTAATACATTTAAGTAAGCCTTTTGAGTTAGCAGACTTTTAAAAAAGTAATTCAGGGAGATCCTGCAGAGAGACCTCAAAAAATGACAGAGCTAGGCAATCACCAATCATATGAAGTTCACCAAGAGAAGTACCAGATTCTGCACCTGGGATGGGCCAGCCCTGGAGACCTGAGATGCACTCGGGGGAATGGGTGGAAAGGGTCCCAGTCATGGATGAGCAGTGCCCTGGCAGCCAGGAGGGCCAGCCATGCCCTGGGCTATGCCAGGCACAGCATCACCAGCCAGGCAAGGGAGGGGATTGTCCCAGGGCATCCTCACCTCAAGTACTGTGTGCAGGTTTGAGTGCCACAACATAAGAAAGATCTAAAGATAGAGAGTGTTCAAAAGAGGGCAATAAAGACGGTTGAGTGCCTTGAAGGGAAAGCATACGAGGAGCAGCTGATATCACTTGTTCTGTTCATCCTCACTGCAGTCAACAGCTTCCTCATGAAGGGAAGAGAAGGGGTGGAAAGTGATCTCTCTGGTACCCAGTGTGCAGATCCAGGAGCTGGACTAGATGATCCTTTTGGTGACCTTTCCATCCAACTCAGCATACTCTGTGATTCTGTGAAATATAAGCAACAGGACAAATACAAAGAAAGCTACTCTGCTATATTCAAATTTATTTTACATTTTCATCTTGAAAAAGGTCATTCATGTGGAATTATTACAATACCAAAACAAAAGGACACTTAAACACTGTACAAAGCTACCAGTTTTCTCTGTTGTAAGGTGGAATCAATTTCATTTGATTTAGGTTGCAGATTGAAAAGTATCAGTTTGAAATCATAGAATTGATCCTGCATTTCCCCTTATTGTTAAAATCATAAATGTGGAAGATAGAATACCATTTATCTTGGAATAGAAACAGCATTTAAATACCAATATCCTTTGCAAGAGCTGGGACAAATGCACACACATTTAAACATAAAGCAAAAGCCATTATTTTTATAGCATAACAAGAACAGGGCATACAATACTTGACATCCCAGATCCTCATGTATTTCCTTTTTCCACTTGTCAAGGAGTCAGTGAGAACCAATTAAGGCCAGTATTTCTTCAGGGTAAAAAAATAATTCTCTGCTCAATTACTCAAAAGTGATATAGCTCTCCTTTTCACTTGTCTTTCTGCTCTTCCTGTTTTATAATTCAAATTTCCTGATAACTCAGTCTCCTCTTCGTCTGATTTTTTTTTTTTTTTAAGCAAGGAAATGTGCCAAATTTTAGTATTAATTATTTTTTTCTCTTAGAAGTCAAGTCAGTGCAAGTCTGAGGTTAAATTTTTGTATAACAGCATTATTCATCTTTTTTTCTTCTTTTCTATACCCAATCCCATTACTTTATTTCCCAGTTATTTTACCAATTCTTCTGCAATTTATTCTAATATTTACACATACAAATAGCAGCCTAAAATGTTACAGTGAGGATACTGTTGTAAAACAAGATAAGATGACCATGCATCTTTTTGTAAAACATCTGTCCCTTAGAGAGATTGTACATCTTGTGCTTTAAGGATAAAATTCTTATTTAATTCATTTGTCACAGTAAGGGAAAACTTCAATCAATCAAATCTTCACATGACAGCACTAAGGTTGTAACTGATGATTAAATCCAGATTTTTTTTAAAAAACGGTTTCTTAATAAGAAAGGCAAGGTATTTTTTTTTGTTTGTTTGTTTTTGTTTTTTTGGTTTTTTTTTTCAGTTCCTTGGACAAAGCTCAGTAGCATATCTTTAAGAAAAAACATTTAAGTTAAATATTTTGCCAGTTAAAATGTGACATTAGTCTAAACTTTTGTATTTCCTACTTGCAACCTTAAAATAGTAAAAGAGAATGAGAGAAAAAAAAATCCAGAAAATTGCAATGGAGATGTATTTCTTTCCTGGAAATGTTGAATGAGTACTGAAGGCAGAATGCATCTTTGTTTTTCAATAATTGTAGGTTCATTTGTCATAGCCAAGAATTCTTTTATGAAGTCTATAAGGCTTCATGAAGGCTATAAGCTGGCTCTCAGGAAAGCACATTCCAGTCTCACTAACTTAGGAACAGAGCAGGACTCTGTTCTTACAGCGATTATCTGCTTGTGGTGTGTTCTGAGCTGCTGCAGAGCTGAAGGTGAGCTTCAGAGATGTGTGTGGAACAAAAGACAAGGCGATTCTCTTGAGATTAAGCACAGGCCAGCATGACTTTCAAAAGAGAACTAAAGAGAAACACTCCTGCAAAAAAGAACCACCGAGCTGATATTACTTTCAGAATCTTTACTAAGATAATTTTGATGGATAAAGAACATGAGATGGACGTAAAAAAATCTGGAAATTACTGAACAAATAACATTATTGCACACTCCTCTGGCATTTCTTCAAAACGAAATGTGAGCTGTCTTTACTGAAAGCTATGACAAACACTATGCTCTGATCTCAAGAAATGGTGGTATCAATTGTTTTAGAACCTTTAATACTGGAAGATATTGAAAATCTTTTAAAATCTTATCAAAATTTCCTCAGAAAGAAAGAAAATAGAGCAAGAAAGAGATCCAAATTCTAAGAGAACTGTTGATAGAATCATCCCAAATGTTCATATATTTGCCATATAGCGTTGAAATTTAAAATGAAAAAAAAAATTATAATTCTCACAATAGCTATCTGCCAGGGTTTGCATCCTTAATTCATGTTAAATTGGGCAAGGTGTAGCCATAATAATCATGAACATAATAATTATATCACTAAAATCTAGCTACTCTAATTTGTTAAAATTTTATTTTCAGGTCTTTAACCAATAAAAAACAGCTTTAGCATTAGCTTTCTCTGGAAGATTTCACAAGCTGCATTTACTACACTCATACCGATTCCCTTATGTTACAGAATCTGTGTCAAAGAAATATTCTGTAGAAGTTTCACACACTGGTTAAGTGGTCTTCCTCTGACAAAAGATTCCTTGTAGAAGTATCAAAGTGAAGTGTGCAGTTTATGTGAATATTTATGCTAAGTGACTTGCCCTAAAACTGGCAACTGTTATCATCTCAGACCCTTTTTAACAAGTACTTTGAAGTAAAGACAGTGAGTAATTAGAAAACCAAAGCAGAACAAACACAGGGAGAAAAGAACTGTAAGGGTACTATGAATTCTAATAAACCATTACAGAATCCTTTGGATATGTAAAATGTGTTGTAACGACTTAATACAAGTTACCATAAGATAACAAATCGTAGTTTGTAATATCATATCAGTTTTTGGAGAAAAGTGAAAACTTTTTCAGGAATACATTTCACCTACAAAAATGATACTGTGATTTGTTAAAAGTAGACACCAGTTGTCTGTAAGGATTCAGAAGATGATTTGGTTTAGGTTTTGATTTTCATTTTTTTAAATATAGTTTTTTTCCTCTGTTTTATGAGGAAATTAATGAATTTAAAATAATGGAAAATAATTTTTCTCTGCTTTATTATTCTCTGTTTGCCACATCTAGAAGTGCTAGCATTAACTCTTCAACTTGCCCTAAAATGCTGATCCACTGTTTTTTATTATATAGAGAAAAATCCCCAAGCTTTTGCTTAGTGTATATTTTGATTCATAACAATAGTTTGTGCTCTAGCAATAAGTTACAATTTTTAGCAGTATATATTCAAAATTTTATAGATATTTTTATTTCTTTCAGTAGGGAAGATAAAATGGGAATATGAAAATGTCTAGATTAAATTAAAATGTAATGAATAGCAGTGGTTTAGCTCCAATTATAAGGCTAGGTTCAGCCTGCATAATTTCATTAATAGCCTGAGACAAGAATTTCTTATGAGATTCTCAATCACAGATTTATCTTGGCTTTGAAAGAAAGAGTATGTATTATGTTGAAGCCTCTCTGCACTTGTTTTCACAGGCAGAAGGAAACAAAATCCAGGCTCTGTGAATAATTAGGAAAAAATAGGCAGCTTTAGTAGTGTTATTTTTTACCTCAGTCCCACACAGTCTTTCACATTGATTTCTTACATTCTCAACCTGAAACAGAAAAGACCGTGCTCAAAAATCTCGTCAGCCTGACAACGTGAAAGGGATTTTGTACAAACATAGTAAAAACACAAAAGAAAGGAAGAATTGTAGGGTGACAGCAGCCTCACAGAATGACAGGTCAAAGGAATTACGGTAAATTGGAAGCAATATAAGGACAAAATATTTTTTTAATGGTACCAAAATTTGGTTTACTTGTGAATATATTTTATTTCCACATTGTTCTATCTCCTCTCATACTCTTGATAAGGAGTCCTTCTGATAGACCTTTATAAATTGAACCACATGGAGCTGCCATTTTCCTGTATGATCAGAGAATCATAGAAGGGTTTGACCTGGAAGGCACATTTACAGGTAATTTAGTCCAAGCTCCCTGCAATAAACAGGGGCATCTTCAACTAGATCAGGTTGCTCAGAGCACTGTTCAATCAGACCTTGAATGTTTTTAGACATGAAGTATCTACTACCTCTTTGGGCAACCTGTTTCAGGGTTTTACACAATTTGTTTTTTCATGATCATTTCCTGGTGTAGAACTGTGGAACTATGTGTTTTCAGACTGGTTTTTAGAAAAATATTAGCTTCTCAGCTTGAATCCAACATGTCAAAACTCAAAATAAAGGGAACACAAGATAAAGGGAAACATGCAGTACCACTTGTTAGATCAAATATAGAGGTCCCTTTATTTCCATTCTCAATAATTAGGCAATATTGGGACACAGTCATCTCATCCTGTTTGTCAGACAGTTCAAATAAAGCAAATGAATCTCACTGTCCAAGTGCTAACTTGGAAGTACTGGTTTTGGAGAACATCTAGACAACTTACCTATAAATCCATAAACTGTAGAAGTGTTAAATTATACAAAATGGAGTCAAGCTCTGATGAGGTATTTTAAAGTGTTTTCAAAAAAGAAGTCAAACTTTGGAGTAATATATCATCAGGATCTTATCCTGCAACACCATCTTTCCACAAAATGGATATTACTCATAAAATAACAAACTTTAAAATAAATTTAATACTGTGTTGATTACCCACAAATGAATGCTTGCAAGTGACTCAGAGCATAGATCTTTCATATATCAGTAGTATGTCAAAAATTATGCAAATATTCTTTTCTTAGTAATTCTCTTTTACTTTTTTTATACATTTTAGTGAAACAATTTTTAGATAAAATTTCATTTTTCCTGCCAGTTCATAAGGCTAGTCATCAACATAATTAGCTGATTAATTATTGCTTTCTTTGTGAAAGAAGTCACCTTTTGAGATGAGCTTGCTCAAACATGAAACACTGTATATTTGACATACACTTTTGTTCCCCGCTGGTGGAGTGCCAAGGAATCTATTTTGGTCTTGTTTCACCAGCCTCCTTTAATCACTATAAAAATCACTCAAAGGGTCAACCAATGCCTAGTTGACATAGGGCAAATGCCTTTCAACTTATATAGAGAATTCCTGCTGAAACACTACAAATAATATGGTCTTGTCTTCCTTGTGTTGCCATAATATTTATGATTATCAGGCTTTCAAGCAAATCAAAAAAGCTTTTTTAAACATCAAACTATGAAATATAAAGAGCTTGTTTGCTGTTTTTGGAAACTAAACCTCTTGAAACACTTACCAGAAAGTGTTTCCTCACAGTCATAGGTGATAGATCTTAATTAACCTTCCTGGTGGCCTTGCATTGTAGTTAATTAAACCTGTACAAACCACACTAGCTTAATTCTGAATTGCAAACTTACAGTGATCAAAATGGTGAGTATAATTCCCTTTTGGAGCTTTCAAGTGACCTTCCAATTTAGCATTATAAAGCTTTTATTTAGCATACACACTTTTAAAGAAGCAATACCTTCATATTAGATTTTTCTTGGTGAATTCAGGCAGCCATTATTTCTAAAGCAAGTTGATGGCAGCTACTGCTCCTATATTGTGGCATTTACCTTGAAAAAATTAGATACAATACGTGTACACATATATGCACATTCATACACATAAACAAAGATATAAGAATAGTCTTTAAACAGTTTCCCAGATGGGAATAAAAATTCTACTGACCACCTATATCATTACAATTAGAGGTAAAATGGAACATTTAAATCTTTATAGCAAATAAATGAATAATCAATAAATTGAATAGCAAAGCATGCCAAACCTGTATTTGAGACTATGTGAACAGGAGCATGCATAAGAGCCAGTAAAATTTCAAGACCAAGGCAGCAGATCCAGCTGAAGTTCGGGAATTGTAGTATGCTGATTTGCATCCAATTCCTCAGTGCTCACATTTTCTTTCCCTACATGGTGTAAACATGGCACCCCCAGGGAATTTGGGAGTCACTCACTTAGCCTTCTATGTACATAAATGCTCATGTTCCCCTACTTGCGCTCCCCTTGCTCCGTTCATTGAACACTGTGAAAACCTATTTTGTTGTAAGTAAAAGTAGAATTTTTAGGAGGAGATTTATGTATGGAAGCACAATGCTCACGCCTGAATAGCTCATCTTCATCAAAAAGTGTCAGCAAGCTATATGAAAAGACAGGAACAGAAGAGTTGTGAAATATCTGCATTTTTATTTATTTTATTCAAATTAAACATTTGAAATGCACACGAGCTTTAGTTTACAATTCAACAAAGAAGATGTAGAGTAACTCCCTTATTGTTTTTTATCTTCTCATGGCTATCTTCCTGCTCCAAATCTTAAAGCAAAATATCTTACAAGTAATATTAGTTTTTTCATTACTTAAATCCTCAGCAGCTTCCATTTGTTGAAATGATGCTGATGTGTCTTGTTTGCCCAAATGAAAAAATTTAGATTTCAGTTATAATTTAAGTCTTAGTATATCAGTATAAATTCTATATTTAATTTAATAAAGAGAATTTAATAAAATTACTAGAGTTGCATTTACTGAAGATGGATTACAATGATGCAGAATTATACATAGATACAGTTAGGTCATGATTGTGTTATTTCCATGTCAAATTCTTCACTTTATCTTCAGGTCAAGGTGCTTTCATTAAAAATATTAATAGGACTAAACTAAACTAGTAAAACACATATTTTTAAAATTTATATTTAATTTTCATCAATTTTGAAGTTCCTGTTATTAGGTAATCTTATTTCACTTGTCAATCAAATACACATCTTCTCACACACACACACACACACACACACACAAAACAACAACAACAACAACAAAAAAAACCAAAACAAAACAACCAAACAAACAAAAAAAAAATCCAAAGCAGAACAAACAGAAACAAGCAAACATGAATACCCAAAACAAAACACCAAAATCCCTCCAACCTAACTATTTTCTATCCAATGTCTTATGAGTCTTTGAGCAATTGCCACATAAGGATTTACATGATTTGAGTTTATGCATGTGTTACATCTATATTGATACTCTGATCTAATGTCAGGACCAGCCACAAATTCTCATCCCAACAATAATCTGTAGATTGCTTATAACAGTAATTTTATTAAGAAATAAAGTATCCTACACTGCCGGAAGCTAAATAAAAGCCTGGGTGTTTTTTATATATATTATCCACAATAAGAGCTTGGAGAGTAATAGATCAGTTACTTACTAGTAGGCTAGTCTAGAGTGGACTGGATTATGTACAATTGACAATATAAGAGCAAACTCTTCTAAATATATTTTCAGCCTTACTGATAAGAATGACCCCGTTTCATGAGATCTCATAGGAAAGTCCAGGTCTGTTCCTTACACAGCATAATAGATTTAGATTAAATTTACCTCAAACTCTGCAAACTGTAGTGTTCACACATTCCAAGATGTTCACACCTCAATTAATGAGAAAAGCTTTTCTTAATCAGCATTAGGAAACAGTAGGTTTTGGTATTTTGTATTCAGACTTCCGTAGAAGAATGTTCTATAAAAGATCCAGCAAGATGGAAGCATTTTCTTTATCTCCTGTAACATCTGCATGGGATTATACTGTAGGAAGAAACCTAAAGTGCTTCTTTGGATTCTGATGTAGTAGAATGAGATTCTACATCCGTATATCTGTCATATAGACCAAGGTTTTCCTGTATCTCTCTTTCATTTCTCTGCTACTGGGATGTAAAATAATTATGTAGTCTTTCAGGCTACATTTACATTTACCTTCTGGACATTCTGCAGTGATCTGGAGGGATTGGACCCTCAGCTAGCCCATGCTGGTCACCAGGAAATGCACTGAGTTTGCAATCATGGAAGGCAGGACAAAGAACAAGGGATAGAGAAGAGAGCCTTCAGCTTGTTAAAAGTGCTTAGTTTTATTAAATGTTCATTCCAAGGACAAATCCTGGAATTGTTGTGCCAAGAACTCTCAGTAACTTTGGCATCAAGATTTATTGCTCTGCTGACAAAATATAGAAATGGCTATGAGCAAGCTATATTGAGGAAGAAATGTAGGCAAGTCGAATGAGAAGAAAAGTCTTCCATCTGAAAACATCCTCAGATTTAGTGATCACAGCACCTAATCTGATCTGTTCAGAAGAAAATTACTTATTTTCACCCAACTTCTCAATGAGAAAGACAGCATTATCCAATGTTTCTTTCTTGCTTTGAGCATAAGGACTGTGCATCTGTCTTCTTTCACCTCCAGCTCATAAAAAGGATGGGATGGACAGCTTCTATATTTGTTATGCATTAATTTATTTCAATAGAACAAGAGTTCAGGTCACCTCATTTCTCCTTTGATTAACTTATCAGTTTGGCATTTTTTCTTATGACATTTTTAATCTATGTGGTTTGTTCATTTGTGACTATAAATAAGATATCTTAAAATAATACTTCTTGACTTTCAGCATGGCCATTAAGTACCCACTGCACACACTGAGAAACTCAATAAAAATTTGCATTGTTATTTTTAGGGCATTAACCTGCTAATAAATTAATTGATAAAAGAACAGGAACATAATTTCTTTAAATACATGTTTTCACTATGAGATTTCCCTCATAGGTCAGTGAATGAACTATATTTTGCTTATTTTCTGGTTATAATATTATTCTTATATTTTTTTTAAACTAGAATCCAATTAATTTTTACATTAATTTCTAGAGTTATCTAAATAATTTTATTAAAATAGTGAATTGGCTATTTGAATTCTCAAACACATCAGTACTTTTAGATATTCGAGCTATTTTAAAATCTTAGTGAAAAGAAGCAATCATATAGCTCCCGCTTTCAAATCCATGTTTAGCAAGTTAAACAATGGGGCTTTTGGGGGGAGCCTTTTTAGTTTCTGTTTTGGTCAAATGACAGTCTTTAATACAACTACCCTGATGCTGATAGGGAACTTTCCAAACACTTAATTTTGGTTTCCTCCCTTAAGACATTTATAAATTGCAAACATTACATATTGAAAAAAGTATTCTACTGTTATCAATGACATCTTGGTAGAGAACAAAAACCTGTTTAATAGTGTATAGAGATAAAAAAATGAACCAAGAAACCCCAGAGAAAAGTCAGGAATTGCATCTTGAAAATGTAGTAAAAAGAATTGTTTTCTCGTTTATACATGTGAAAAGAATAAAATGTTGCACTAAGGTCTATCACAGAAATTTTGTTTTCCACCTCTCTATATTCAGTATCATTACATGCAAGAAAATACCAGGCATAAGATATTGACTTGTTTTATGTGTGATAATTTTAATTCTTTACTACATGATTGCATGGGATGTTTTTGATACAGCATAAAAGATAAAGCAGTAGTTGCCAAAAGTTTAAATTGTATAAGTCTGCAACACCTCAAATGTCTTTTGTAAGACCCATTAAATATAGTCTTTCCTTGAGGCTTAAACATATGCTAGGTTTTGTTGTGTGCTGGCCAGAAATAATGTTTTATTGACTAGTTAGAAAAGCCACTGATTAAATCACACGAGTTATGAAGCATTACGAAGCATTGTGTGGAGCCTTTGAACATTAGTGACACTGAAAGAGCATAAATAAATAAATAAAATCAGACAGAAAATAAAATAAATCCGGCAAGAGGAAATAGCATTGTTCCAAAAATCAACCATCACAACAAAGAAAGACAAGTCTTGGAAACAAATCAAAACTGACATAGGAAAATGAGAAACACAAATACATGGAATGAAACATTCATAAGTTTGTTTGAACACACTAGGGAGTCCTGTGAGGTTTATAATTCACTTCAGTGAGGGTAGAATTAAAATTAGAGACAGGCTTTCAGATGTACTAAGACATTTCATTTGCTAGCTGCCAGAATTTAACCGCCATACTAATATTAAATGCAACTGCCCTCCTTTCCTGTCTGAGCTGCCTTAGAGGCAACATCTTTCCTGCTTTAGACATCTGAGATCAGTAGACAATTATGAGCTTAGTTACCAGAAATGTTGCCTAGGTTTATTTTACAGTCTTTTCATTAAAAAAAAAATTAAAAAAAAAATCGAACCAAACAAATAAAAACCCAAACAAACAAAACAAAAAAAGCCCAAAAAGAAACAAACAAAGCAGTAATAGGACATCCCAGAGACACAGTTAAGTCTGAACTTTCACATCTCAGAAATATGTGGTCTAATTAAAGGTGACACACTGGGCATCTCCAGCCTTCCATCCTTAAGATTTCTCTCAAGATATGTGTAGACACTGCAGTGTAGCTGAGTCTTTTCAAAATTATTACATTTGGGAGTGAAGGAGTGAAGCTGACCCTGAAAGAATGGGGAAAAGACGTGATGATTTAGTGCTGATTTTTCTTTGCCTACTCCTACTTGAAATAGTTATCAAATATTTAACAGACAATAAATTAGGTTTGTTTTGCCCAAATTGATTTTTTTGCCCAAGACAATAATTAGTAGCAATTTCCTTGTTTTCACTTCCACTTTTGCTTTGCCATTTCTATTCTTACTATTTTCTACCCCAATCCTTCTGAAGGATGAGAGTGAGCAGGTGGCTGAGTAGAAGCTCAGACTTTCATCAAGACTAAAACATCATAAACAAGTAAATACAAAACATCATTGTTATTTTTCATGGATATATTCATTGAAAAGCAGGAAAAATATATTTAATACATATATAATCTATTTTTATCTTCTCCTTCCTTAACAGATTATCTCTGAGTTTATCCAGTTCATTAACAGATGGTGGCAGAGTGATGACAGATTTAATTTTGCTACTTTTCTTCAATTTTATAGTATTTTCTTCAATTTAACATATCTTATTTTTTAATAAATTTAGTTGAAATTAAATATTTATAAAACAAATTAGGTGATTTTAGACGTGGAAAACAATTAGTTTCTAATGTTGTTTTGCAATGACAGAAAAAAAGTTAAGCAAATAAGTTCTCTTAACCCATCCAAAAACCCCTAGTAAAATTCTCTTTTTTATCCACTATCTATATGCCTAACACTTAATCAATTATTTTTCCTAAAAGATTTCAGAATTTATCAAAACTGACTTGTTAAACATTTGAAATTTAGTAAATAATAGGAATGTCATGTGTTGATTGATATACTATACACAAAATTAATTTGGTTTTTCTGTTAAGCAACATTGTCCTTTATTAGCAGTGTGCAGTCAGAGCAAAAAAAACCTCCACAGTTACATGTTCAAAGTGTAAAATGTTGTAAATTATTTTAATTTCATCTCTTTTGTTTCACATTGGAGCAGAAATATGAAAAGCTAGTGACTACAGTAAACAGTTTTGGCTTGAATTAATAGATGAGTCTCTCAATATGTACAAAATGTAAATTTGAGGGGAATTGCTAAAATATGCTAGAGTTTTCTAATCTTGATACTGTCTCCAGGGGAGGAAATATTCTAAATGTCCTTGCATATATCATAGTCTAATGAATATTCAGTATACCTCCATGGTCTAAAAACTGAACAAAGTCTCAGTTACGTTGTAAGGAGAAAATCAGTAATCCAGAGAGACTTTCTTCCTAAAATTTGATTTTATGTTGTCTTTTCACTTAGGCAACACAACGAAATTTTTAAATGATCTCTTGTATTAAAGGTATTTGTATATAAATACATGCATCTAGATATGCATTATAGTTTTTAAGATGCTGTCTATGAAGATGAAATGTAACATACAGGATTTCCAAGAGGGGGGAAAAATCATACTGTGAAGAACATAAAGTTTTATATGCATACAAATTCCAGTATATGGCATCTTCGGACAAAGATATGGAGGGGAAGCCAGATAAACTATGCACTCCCCTACTATAGAGCTTTGTTTAGGATCATATGAAGATAAACCTGAGGTGGTTTTACAGTTCTTGGAGTAAGGTTTGCTCCCATCGGTCCAGTTCCACAGGCAGAGAATCTTGATATTCTCTGAATGTCCATGTCAGCATATCTGACACGATATATCCAGGGTCCTGTAAATAACTTCACAAGAAGAAAACTATTCACTTCTCTATTTAAAAACATTACATTTCCTAAAACCCAGTTTCTTTCCAAAATAATCAATGGTCAAGTGGGACAGTATGGAATCCTCTGAGCTTCTATTTTTCTTATTTTTCTACATGCCTTTTGAACTTTCCAAAGACAGATGTCTTGTCCACAAGATCTACCATAACTCATATGTACAGACCAGAGAAGAAGATATGAAAATTTCCTGAAAAAGCTTTTGCTTTCTTGGGTATGTTGGGGCAAACAGAAGTCTTTTAGTTGACATTTCTTTTTATGCAATACATTTTTTGTTTATGTATTATGCTTCTAACCTGAAAGACAAAAAAATGATACAATATGGCTATGATGACCAACCATAATGCAAACCCAAATATACATTTGGAAAAATCAATGTTTATGGTTCTCATCAATTAAAAATGGATTTATACTGAATACATAACTTAATCCTCAGAACCTAATTTGTCTAGCTGTAATGTAGATGACTTTTGGTAATGCTTCCATTAGGCTTATTTTCAAAAGCTACATAGCAAGGGAAACGTATGAAACTGGAGTGAGTACTATACTCCTAAACTGCTCAGCTTCTCAAATTCTGCCACATAATTTCTTCTCTTTTATATTATCTATTCTCTAGGCGCTTATTTTATTCTGTGAACTTTGCTTCACCTTTTCCTTGATCACTGTAGCAATGAAAAATTGTTTTCCTCTGACACTAGAAAAGGACTAGGGTTTGGATATAGATGAGAAGAAAGTTCTAACGAACATTTGCTGAGAGCTCCGTCCTCTTTGCAGAAAGTGGCTTAATTTCTTCACTGTGCTGGATTCCTTCCTACCAGGTGAAAGCAAGCTGTGTCTTGCTGCATTCCTACACCTTTGTCCATGGTGCCATCCTCTGCTTCCCATCCATGCTGCTGCTGAAGTACATCCAGGACAGCTGCTGGCTTACTAATTTGTCATCAACCACCACAGCCCATTTGTTTTTTTCAGAGGCCATACCACACTACTCTAAAGGAGATTGATTTGTGTTCCAGGTGTTTACCCCTTGAGACCATGCCTCAGTGCTCCTTCTACCCCTACAGCTCTCATCTCCCAGCATTTCATGATCACTCCTTCCTCTCTTTGCAGTTTGTGCTCAGTGAGAGGCTGGAGCTATTGATGTCTCAGGTCATTTTGGAGTGTGTGTGAGGGATAAGGGTCAGGTAGGGCCTTTCTCTGGTGAGGAAGTGCCCTGCTCCACACCCCCATCCCTAGAGCCTGTATCCCAGCCTGGGAGTGGCTGCCAGCACCTGCCACACCTGAGGCAAAGCTCCACACCTGCCCCAGGAGCCCCTAACCCAGCTCCTCAGTGGACAAATGACCAGAAATCCCACCTGGGGGAAGGGCCCAGGAAAGACCAGGGGTATTTAAAGCTGAGCATGAGGTGAGCATATACTTTAACTCTTTCCCCTCTGGGGATTTCTATCAGCTGAATGTTGCTGGAACCCAGGATTTGGTAGCTATATGTGTGCTTTGCTGTATCTTTTCTATCTCTTTCTTCTTTGAATTACTTGGAATTTTTGAGTAACTTAAAATTAAATGGGGTTAAAGTTTACTAAGTTAGTGCTTTGAGGAATGTTTTATGTTGAGTGAATTTGCCAAAGTTGTCTGATTTTCTAAAGTTGCTAGTAAAGCCTTTTTTGTTATTTTGACCTCTTGAGAATATCTTGTTGGCATTTCTCCTGTTCCTCTTACTCAGAGTATGTAAATAACCATATGCCCTGTTAGAAGTCTCATCATGTGAACTTTTTGGGCCTTACGTGCTCCTTCTCAGATTGTTTAATGTCAGCAGGGTGAAGGAGCAGAGGCTGAGGCATCATTGCAGCCACTCAGGCTCCATGGAAGGGGCTAGACTCCCCCAGGACATAGACCTATTGGCCTTCTCCTCTCCTTGCTATTCTTTAGTAACTGTGATTGAGCTGCTTATACCTGGGGAGGCAATAAAAAATCCTAATTGCTATTAGAGGAGGAAGAGGACTATGCATCCCCACCCAAAACCTCTGGCTCTCAGTGGGAACTCTCCAATTGTTTGGGTTTTTTCCCAGATTACCCTTCTCTTCCTCCAGTTTCTGTACTTTTTTCCATAAAAAAAAGTATAAAAATGAACAAGTACACAACAATGTCTCCTATTAGAAACCAGGGAGTTTTATTTCTTTTCCTATTCTTACTTTAAATATTTTGCAAAGTCTCATCCCATGCACTCACATTTTAGGATCTGAGATTTAACAACAAACCTGAGCAATGCCTGCCAAAAGGGCATTCCTTGCTGCACCAAATCCTTCTTCAGGGCAATGCCCTGCTGCAATTTCAAATCCCTCTCCCTAATACACAGAACTCATAGTACAGTTAACTTTGGTCTGAGAACTTGGTATCCCATTACTGATGGCAAAATTCACTACTGATTTAAAATAAATCTTTTGACTAAGACAGAAATGACACAGGCTGAGAGTCAGGTTGGGTGAGTCAGCACTGGTAATCCCATCCATACAGTGCTGGTTGTTAGGCTGTGAGATTTTCTCACATTTCTCTGGGGTACCAGGATTGCCTACACTGCAATGCTGTTGATCAGCTTTCAGGTCTGTGTTCTTACTACTATTATTTTTGTTAGGTAAAAGTGGAAATGGGTTTTCTATACTTGATTTTTGTAGCCTACTGGATAACTCTTTCACCTGAGATTTAAATCCCAAACAGTATTTAGTTCAAAAGAATTGGGGTTACACACTAAATGCACCATCTGTAACTAGACAGCTACAAAGCATTACTTTCCCCTGAGTATAATTTGGATTCTTATTTGCTGGATTTTAAAGTGCTTCCCTTATAACCCTCTGGCTGACTGCAGCTTTTGAAACAAACTAGAAGAAAAAAAAAAGCTCTTTATGCTAAACTTTTGCTACAGCTATGAGTGGTATCATCTATTTAATGATACTAACTGAACTACAACATTTTAAAAATCATGGTCAAAATGGTATTGTTCCAGCTTGCACATTCCTGCTGAAATATTATCCAACTTTTCAGATGCCAGATGTATCAGTTAAAAAAAAAAAATAATATATATATAAAGATAGAATCAGAAATGGTCAATAAAATGAAGAAATCAATGCCAGAATTAAAAGAACAGAAACTAAGTAGAAGCAAAGTGGAAACAAAATGAAAACAAAGTGATAAATATATAATAATAAAAAAAAACAACTCTGAATATATCTGGATTTTTTGAACAGTCAGATTGTTACTATAAATATATTTCAATAATAAATATTTAAATATTTTCTATATTATATTGATTTATATGTAAAATATGCTAACATAAATATTCAAGACTCTTTCCTTTAAACTAGATTTATAATTTTCAGCTACTGAGGAAGAAATTACTATTTCTTCAGTTATTCAGCTGCAGTGAGCTTAACAGAGAAATCAAGAATATCTCTTACAATTATGTCACTGTTAACATTACAATCAACTGAATACAGTTGAAACATATTTCTAAAAGTACTAAACTATAACACAGGTAACATATTTATTTCAAAGATATTAATAATCATTTTAGTCATATTTGAAAAGCAAGCAAAATGTTATCAAAAATAAAAATATGCAAAATCTAGTATACATGAAAGTAATGGGTTTTGTAATATTTGAAAACCAAACTGCTAGTAATAGATAAAAATATACATAATTTATTGCGTATGGCAGTATGATATTGCCATCATCATCCAGAGCAAGAGTAACAAATCAGACAGCTCCCTTCCTTAGCTGGAAACTGAGCTACATGTTTCACTGATGAAAAATTATGTTGAATATACTAGAAAATTGAATGTGCTCTGTGGTATTCCTTATTCTTTGATTGTGCTTCATTGTGCAGTTGTAATGAAGTTTAATTATTACAGTAATTCAATTGCTGGTAAACTGTTAGGTGACAGCAGGTCAGCTAGAAGGAACTGGAAATTTCAAATTCAGCAATTGCATAGTTCAATTAAGATTAAAAGAGCAACAAAGAGGGACTGATGGAATAATTGGTAAATTGAAGCTTCAAAAATTACATTCTGGATAAATTTATTTCCTGGAAGAAATTAGCATATTCTTACACATATAATACTTTGTCTATATAGGCATTGCATTTTAAATTTTTTGCCTAAGATCAATATCTGTCTTATTTTTGCCCTGGGTTTTGCTTTACCCTGGATGCTGTTTGGAAACTTGTGAAAAGTGCCTACACTGCATTGAACCAATTACAGAATTGCCCCAGATGGTGAGAAAAATTTTGCTGTTTCATAGATGAGACTTAATGTAGGATGCTAATGGCTACAGAGAAACTAACTCGATTTATAATCCCTAATTAAATCTCCCTCTGTAGTAGTTAATGAAGAGCAATGCAATTATTCTCATTCTAGCTTATATATATCATTTAAAGAATAAAGAAAACAAGTATTTTAAAAGCTGTACTTGGAATATACTTCTGGATTCTCAAGTGTGAACTTAAAGTAAGTGAAAGATGTGTCCTCTTTTAGGGAAGGGAAACTTCCAAAAGACTGGTGGAACAGCCACCTTTCCTTTTTATCTTAGCATGTCCTGCCCTAAACCAGGACAGCATCATTCAGGTTGCACCATTCTTGTAATATATTAAAAAAAACTAATAAACTGTAGATTGGGAAATACAAGAAAAGGAAAACTAGCATGCTTTGAAATCTCAACCATTACAGTAAAACTGATATAATAGTAGCTCTGTCTTTTGTTGTACCTATGAATAATACAGTTTTAAGGAAAGAACTTAGATGAATTTTATGTTGTCCTGAAAATACTTGGTGAATTGCAAGGTGTATAGGAGTATACCTATCAATAATTCTGCATGATATTCAGTTTTTATATATGAATTCTGAAGCACAGATGCATTGTTGGGCACATCCATTCTATTATAATTTTGCAGATATTTACATAACAAACAGGCAATGAAGAGTTTACAAATATTATTTTAAAATAAAGTTTTCAGTAAAAAGTCCAAAAGTTTCCCAGGAAACGTGCACAACTTTGGGAGCTGAATAACAGCACCTTTTGATCTGGACTGCATTATTATTTTGGATGTTTGTAGCGGATACTGAATATTGTTGTTGGAGGTTAGGGCAAAGCCATTCTCTTAAATTCAGACTATTGTGTCCCTTTATACATCTACAGAAAAGGAAAGTAGTCAGTGATGAATTGTACATTTGACTTAAATACCTCCCCTTTTAGTATCATCTCTTCCTTATCATTTCAGCTCAGACTATCACTCTGGCATCTGGAAAACAGGCTAATCTAATGATTTATGTTAAATCCTTGTATGAAACTGTTGATGATAAAATTAAATGGTAGACAAGTTTCATGATGCATTGACAACTTTTCCCTCGTGGTTTATTATGTATTTTTCTTATTTTTCTTCAAATTGCAGAAAACATCTTTGCAATGAAATATTTCTTTGAGACCTAATTATCAGTGCAGGTTTATACGGTCTTTTTTTAATTTTAGTTTTGTATAACTTCACATAAGATATAGTTTTATTCCAATTAATAAAACCATGAAATCATTAAAAAAGCACACTATATAATTAATATAATTAGAACAACATCTTTGATCAAAAATTAAGTCAGATGAGACTGGATTAAATACAACAAACATTTTAAAAAGATAGATCATGTCCAGTTAAACTACTATATTTTTAGACAGGATAATTGATTTTTTTCACAGTAATAAAATATTCTTGATCTAATCTTCCTAGACATCAATAAAGACCTTGGTACACTGCCACACTACAAGGAAAGCTAGGGAAAGTAGAGATTTTTAAAACAAAAAAAGGAATTGCTCAAAGGGAAAGATACAGTTGATAATGACGAAAGGGGACGACAAGATTATTTGCTCAGGTAGAGGTTTCTCAACAGCTCTATTTAATATTTTCACCAATGATTTTTAGTAAAATAAGGGTTAAAAAGTTAACAAAATTGCTGACAGGCAATAAATAAGGAAGCAGTAATACTTTGGATGATTGCAATATTGTTAGGTGATGTTAAGAACCTAATTTATTAAGTGGGATTGCATTTCTTATTCAGAAATATAGGTCACACACTTTGGCATCAAAAGAAGCGTTTCTGATACGATATGGAGCCTCTTAATTTAGGAAAGAGAAGAATTTAAGAATGTAGCCATATGTGCAAATCATCCAGGAGATGCTTATAGGTAATGGTATGACAAGGCTGTATAAACAGCAAAGACATCCTCAGAATGTATTAGGTAAGAAATCTGCACCAAACAGAGGTTTAGCCATTTATCTAGCCAATCCTACTGGTCTGTTCACAAAAAAAAAAATAGAAAATTGCTGTATTCTTAGAAATCATTGAGTACTTCCGTGTCAGGAAAATCTGTAAAAATTAAGTTCCCTCCAGAAAGCATTGAGATATACCAAGATCCATGTATGTACGTAATGTGCAATTGCTTTGATTTGCATCAGATGGCATATAAAATGAAAATCAATGGAAATTTTTGATTAAGAAGCATTTATGGGAAATTACTATGTTCTGAGGCATTGTGGAAGCTACAGTATCTATATAATGTCTAAGACCTTATCAAGATTTACTGTCATTTAGTACAAAGAGTACTTGATTTTTTTATCAGTTTAATGACTGAATATAACACAATTGCTTTTCTATGTATTGCTGCACTTTACATAATTTTTTGTTGCAGCAATCAGATTTTTTTCAGATGACCTTTAAAGAAACCCTCTTTCCCTTTAGAGACTTTTTTTGCCTTCTATGGTTGAAAAGTCCCTCATTTAGCATAACTACAGTTCCTGCGCAAATTCAATTTTTTCTTTGATTAAGTGAATAGTAATTATATAGAAATACAGAAAATGCTTCATTATCATCTTTAATTGAAACATCATAGAAAGTGAACTGTTCAGAACCACCACCTGCTTCTATTCTTCTAGTTTTTGAATTTATTCCTTTTTTCTATAGCTCTTCCTATTCTTAACTTCTTATTATAGCAACCATTTTGATTTTCTTCATTATAGACAGTAACAAAATCATATAATTTAGTAGACATTTTTTAGATTACATAAAATATTTAATATTCTAAATATAGAAAAAATTGTGTATCTTAGCACATTTATATGTATAAATATATTTCTCTGCCTCTAAATAACATCTTCCTTTATGACATTGGAAGGTTCTTCTTTACCCAAGGCATTGCAATCTATGTGCTCTCCTATCTTCTTTATGATGTGAAAATCTTCAGAATTCATTTAAAATATCATATTTGATCCATTAAAATTCACCATGTAGAGTAATTGTTTCTGTAGCAAAATTCCAATCTTCTTTCCACAGATATCCCTTTAAATTTTCTTCTTAGTCTGCATCTTCCCAGATTATTTTTACCCTGTAATGTGACTAGCATTACCTGGAGCTGAAAAATCAGTGATTCTCAATCTGTGCGGAAATGTGTAATTTTGGTATTATTTACTTTTTACTGTTTGTATTCATAAATGAGTAAGTAAGATTTGATTGTAAGCAATATATATTTATAAAAAGTCAGGCAATAATATAATCTGTCCTCTATTGTTTGTACATGAAATTATAGGAGATGTCATTTCAGACTGCTTATTTGTTCATTTTGTCACAGCTTGGACATGAAATGCAGTTTAATATGGAGCCTGAAGGTTATTTGTTTTTCAGTTCTTTGAATTGCCAGTAATGTTTCAGAGATAAAACTCTCTATAAAACCCGGTTTGGCTGCATTATTTGATTTTTAATGATTCCTTAGGTTTTTTAAAAATTGTTTCAATAGAAAACAAATGTGATTTTTACAAGCTGAAAAACAAATGCTTGTGTAGTGTTTGATCTGGTGCACACTCCCTGGCTCCTTGGAGCTGCCTGCACTCCATGCCACTGGAGGGACGCAGGTCAGTGGTGCAATCTTGGCTCAGATTATTTTGTGAGAAAGAAATGGAGGAAAACTCATTGGCAAAGTCCTGCTTCATTTCACTTCTTCTGTGTCTCTGTCCCTCATCCTAGAGCTGTATCACAGTCCTGCCCTTGCCCAGTCACATCTCTGCTGATCCCAGCCCTGGTCCCCACTTTCTAACTTGACTTTTGAGGTAAGCAGCAGTAAAGTTGTTCTAGTTAGAAGGGAAAAGTTACTGAGGATAAGAAAAATACTGCTGAAAATACTGACAGCTTGCTCAAGGTGGTGGACTGTCTTGGGATTCCTCTGCCCTGTCAGAGGGGCTGGCAACCCCTACTCCTTTGCTTACAGAACAGCCAGATTTTGCTGCTCCTAAACCACTTAGTTTGGTTATATCTGGTTAGGAATTATTCTTATGCTAAATGTATATTGCAGTGGGATGAAATAATGTAGTTTAAGAATTTATAATTGCCTTCCAGGCATATGGAATACAAATCAATTGAGTACCCCAACATACCCTTCTAAAATTATGATTATTATTGTTCTTTTGCATGTGGGTTGATTATAACCACTATTAAATAATCACATTCACAATGTGTAACTTAAAAGTAGTTAATGAACAGGTCATAAAATAATTCTTTCATTAAATTGCTTTTCAAAATCAACAACTATTAAGTGAATAGCATTGAGTCAGCTGCAGCTGATAGCGCTTAATTTGTAGGAGAGTTACTTGATGCTTCTTTCAATTTATCAGCTCAAGCTATTGGCTCTTACATTTTGTTTCATTACTTTTTAAATTTAGGTTTCATTAATCATTTCTTATTAGATGAATAATTTTTATTATACTGGAATTGAAATGGTAGATAATAACTTGTCCACTATGAATTAAGTGCAAACAATCTGATCTATGCTTTTGTCATACTTCAACTTAATTGCTAGGCTAAAGGTTTCTGCTAGCTATCAGGTTTAATAGTGGATGTCCTGCCAGCTCTCATTTTTCAGCACACTGCCTGTATTTTTCAGCTCTGCAAAGTGAAAGGGTTGTTTTTTTTAATATTAGATTATGCTGAAGAAAAAAAAGCCAACTTCCTATTGTCTGTTGCTGACTTCCTTCCTGATCCTCAAAAACAAAATAATTTCCTCGTAAAGCCTGATGTAACTAACTGGATTTGGATGATTACGAAATGCACTGCAGAAGTTAAAAGAAAGTTTTCACTTTCTTTTCATACACGGTTCTCTTCTCATAAGTGATAGCTACAGATGTAGTTAAAATGGTTTTTTGTGAAATGTGACCCCACTTGAACATAAAAATTCTGTCTTATTACCACAGGGAAATAGTACCTGCCCAAGGGAAGACCAAGCCTCAATGCATCATATAGTTACTTTAAAGACTGGTTGATATAACTGAGATGTAAAAATTATGTTTATATATAATGCTTTTTCATTTTCATAAGTGTTCTAGTGTCGTGATGAGGTTTTCTTGACTGGCTCAGATTGCACTTCCTCTGTATTGATGGCTAATGTTACAAATCACCTGGTGCTGCCATGTTTCTCAGCGATGGAAATTACTGCCAGCAGAGATCAGTTATATTTGCCATGTATTCTTTATTTTTTCATGTCAAAATGAGAGTCTTTTCCCCATGACCACTTTCATATCACTTTTCACGAAGATAATACTTACATTTGTTCTAATGTTCTTTTAAAATAATTGGTCTGGAATTGCAGCTTATGAACCCATCTTCAAATTCCAGTAAGTGAATGAGATGAATAGGTCTTTTTGAGGCCAAACCCATTTATCATATCACTGGTTTAATACAAAATCCTTTAGTCTTCTGGCTGATCACTTAGTTTGCAAGAGGAAGTGCTTATAGAAGCAGCCTCTGGTATCAGGAGAAGCTGAAACATGGTCATGAAGCAAAGACATTTATATCACTATGCATGTCAGATATGGGGGGGGAAGGTGCCCTAATGTGTTTCTATAAATAGTGTGGAGAGTGGAATAATAGACACTACACTCCAATGCCCCGCTGACAGAAATTATATGGGAAGCTGGGACAGACGGTAACTTTTATATAAGATAGATTAACCAAGGGAGATAAGAATGAATTTTCATAAACTTAATGTTTCTCTCAAGACATGAAGGAGAACTAGAAAATAACCAGTCTGCAGAAAGGAGAAATAGAAGTCAGGAAGAGGTAATGAATGAAAGAGAATGTCACTTTTACTTTGAAAAACAGAAAAAAAATGTAGTATTTAAATATTCAAGACAGAGAAAGAATTAAAAAAAAAAGGTTCTGAGTCTTAAACTGAATAGATTTCACCCAGATTACATAAATAATACTATATGATGACCAAGTTACAGGTTTTATATATTTAAGATGGCAAACTAAATCGGCCTCACCTCTGTGCCTCATAAGATCATTGAACAGCTTCTCCTCAAAAATGTATAAACATGGGAGGCAGGGAGGTTATCTGTAACAAAGTGGAGAAACTAACAGGATAAAGGCTCTGTGTCTTTTTGTATTGCATAATTCTATGGACTCACGCCAGGAACCCCATACACCAAAAGCATGGGTAAGCCTTTAGGTTGGGACAAACTGAAATTAATGTGGTTTTTTTTTTGTTTTGTTTTGTTTTGTTTTTTTAATTCCATGAAAGCTGATTGAATAAAAAAAAGGCATGATTGCATCCCCTGATGGAAGCATATGAAATTTGACTTAACACTAACTATTTCCAAATGGGTACTAAGGAGCATAGACTAGGCAAGAGTAATTTTCCATTATATTATCTTTTAAGAATCTTTTTTCCTTTAATTTCTAAGGTATTCTACACATATTGCACTTACAGAAAGGACCTAAACTTTCAGTACTATACTTGTAAAGACAATAGCTTATGCTAGGATTGGGCTTGCAGAGTAAATTCTAATTTTGAATAAATAAACACAGGAATTAAGATTTCATAAGGCACACTCCAAAAGCTATTTCTTGAACCAACATCTCTCTTGTAATTTTAATGTATTTTAACAACTTGTAAAACTATTACTTTGAAAAGATTTCTCAAACCAAGAAAGGCATTACCAAAATGTGATGAAAAACTGAAATACGTTTGAATGACAAATAAAAATACCATACTCGTTAGTTTCCACTGCATTTAGAAGCCTTATGCTACTCAAGCAAAGCAGATACTTTTATCCAGGGGATGGGTTTAAAGCCATATCCTGCATTTCCTAAGCCTCCTATATAGTTGGGCTATACAGCCAAATATCCAAAGAGCTTTTAGAGACTATAGATCAAGCAAACAAGAGGAAACACAATTCTTTATTATTAATTATGCTTTTATTATAATTAATGATAAAAATTAATAAATAACATAGGGAAGAGGAACACACTGTTATTTGGTGGGATGTCCATTACTGCTTTTAGACGTGGCAGTATTGTGTGGCAGATTGTGAAATGTTTCATCTCAAGCAATAGTACTGTGAGGTCTTCTAAATAGATACACACTCTATATTGAATATTGCCACTATCTCTTTCTATTTTGAGCATCCCAAACCTCTAAAAAAAAATTGCTCTGAAGTACGACAAAAATGCTGGTTTTATTATCAATAATCCCAAAAGCAAGCTTTAAAGCCTAAATATTTTAATCTAAATTTTAGTTCTGTCATTAAATTGAAAGAATAGTAATGAAATTTAAAATACTGATGAATATTGTGGTTTCATACCTCTATTTTTTAAAATCAGTATGTCGTGTTTTTATACCTGCATTCTCATACCAAGCTGGTAATTTACTTAAGGAATTATGGCCTTCGGCAATCACAACATTTTAAGATTTGAGTGCCTGAAAAGGAATGACTTTAAAAAATCTTGTCATTTGTGTGATATCAATATATTACAACACTGAAGGTCCTTTTCTTGTTTAAGTCTGAACTTGAAAACTGTAGTCTACATCGAGTTACTGAACAGGCATTAACGCCTCCTGCTAATTATCACTAAGATAAAGCAAATAGATGCTACATGTATAGTTCTTATTATACTCTGCTTAATGATTCTCTTCTTAGGTCTTTGCTTAGCCTGCAAGAATTGGAAGAACAGCCAACAGCTTTATTTTTTTTTTTTTTGAGAAATATGCTCCTGTTCTCATTAAGTAAATAGACCAAAAAGGAACAAAACATGAATGATAGAAAAAATGGCACGAAGCATTACTGAGGAAGTGAGGGATGAGTTCTTGTACAGTTGGAGCAGAAGTCCCTGCAAAATAAAAATAAGTAAGGGGAGCAAATTTATTTTAGAATGCATTTAAAATTTATGTGATTTAGAAGCTTTGGTTTTCAGTCTATTAATTTCCTTACGGTCCTGCTATTGTAGTATTCATTTTTGATCTATAAAAATATCATGCTTTACAAAGTAATTTTCATCCATTTATTTCCGGAGAAAAACAGTAAAATATTTTGCTTTCAGTATTAATAATATTACCTAATTTATTTTAGTGATATTTTCATGAATTTATATCTATGTGAATAAAATTACCATCTCACCCAAAACAGAGAAACTATTCTCTTTTAATCCCAACTGTCTGCAGTGGACTGCCATCTCAAAAATAGTAGGTAATTTGTCTCTTCATAAATAATTAATTTCATGGCTCATTTTCATGGTAACATCCCATTCTAGAGTGACCAGTTCTGCATTTGTACTTCCTTCTCTTGGGATTTTCAGTAAATGACTGAAACCTGCAAAATGGGTGTCAAGATATAAAGGTCTTACTTCAGAGTTTCATGGGTACAAAACTGCTATGCTGGTATTTAAGTATGTGAAATATTTTTTTGACACAAATTATTTAATTCTGTATTTCTTCCTGGACTAAATTCTTTTTCACAATTGAAATAATGTAAAGTAACTCCCTAATTCCACTCTTTTCTCTCCCCAATGTAATTTTAAGTAGCCTCAATAAATTGTGCCATTTTGGAAGCTGGTAGGATATTGTTTCATATAATTTATCTATCAATCTGTATTGTTTATCAGAGTGGTGCTACATACCTCAGAAATATGTCAGTATTGTGAAAATCAAGACTGAGATTTTTACCTAATTTCTTTTTGCTCACAGAAACTGCTGTAGCTCTCTCTAAAGACTGAAACCCTTATAAGACTTCAGTGTCAAAAATGTAATGAGCTCAGCTTACATTCTACCTTCAAATGTCACAGTAATTTACAGACAAATATGTATGCCTGTTTAAGAAGTTCCTTTTTCAATCCCATCATGGGCTTAATGGCATAAGGACAATGGACATCTGTCCAAAATGTATAAAATTTCATTTATTACAACATTCTCTCCATTGTCTTAAATCTCTAAAAGGACAATCAAATCAATATTGCATAGTATATAAAGCCCTGACATCCATATCTCAGCTATATCTGAAGTAATCAGAATAAACTTTTTATATTGTTTCAAAGGCAGATTTTTCTAGAAACATCTGATTCATTTAAATGTACACTCTGGAGGGAAAAGGGATTAATTTGGTCCATAAGGGTCTCTGTCTTCCCATTACCTATAAAGTAGTCTGACAGTGTTGCTCTCTCTCTACTAAGTGAGACCAATGAGTCATTTGTTTACATGATACTCATCCATCAAAACTCCTGGCAAGACAAAAATGTTGTTACTTGGCTTCAGTCAAACAAATTAGGCAAGAGACCCAGTAATTAATAGTCCTGCCATGGCTTACATCTTTCTTTTTTAAAAAATAAAGCCATTGAAATTACTTGGTGTGAACAGGAGTTGTCATGCTATCTTCCTTTTTCCTACTCACTCATTTGTTATGGTATGCTTAAAAGGATGCATTAAAGGCCACAAACAAATTGGGCTCGGTTGTAAGTTATGGGCAATTATCGGAGGAACTGAACAGGAAGATGCTGAACAAAAAGGGGAGAGAACCTCGCATGGAGTTTTTTGTGTGGTTCTGTTGCAAAAGGACTTCTAATACCCTTGTGAGGTATAATTCAGCGACTTGACATCAAGGCTCTCATTCCCACAAGTCACTGACTCATCATAACAGCTGTTTGCCAAGCTGCTGTCAAGAATCTGACTGTGGGAAGTTACTGGTAAAAAATTTATAACTCATTTGGAAAAATTTCAGCCTCACACCTTTTCATTATATTACTGGATAAACTCTTATTTTCTTGGTGTCAACATAGAATGAGACTTGCTGGTTCAGGCTTCTAATTTGCTGAACTGATGTAAAACAGCAGCTACCACTTGTTTGGTTTGTTTATTGGCTTTCTTTTCTCTCTTCAAATCAGAAAGAAAGATGAAACTCCATATTATCATCAGAGTATTAGTTATATTATCATAATATATGCTAATAAAGTATAACCATATAGCATAACCATATTAGCATAAGAGCAGTGGCTGTAACAGTTACAAAAGACATGTTTTTGAAAAGGAACTGTTTTTTAATACACTGAGTGAAGATGATCTATGGGCATCTTATTGTAAATACACTCATTTCTTCAGCATCCTATGCTCATTTATAATCAATGAGAGATTGAGGCACTCATTCTGTACAGTTTCACAGTAAGTAGAAAAAAATCCAACTCAGATAACTCACATTATGAGTGTGAAATATGACCTACCTGGTAGGTACTCCAAAAGCTTCAACTTCAAGGGTTAAACTAGCTGGAAAAAATTTTACATTTTTACATAGTCAAAATATAAGAAAATTCTTTTTTGAGTGAAAGAATATGAAGAAAGTTTGTTTCAAACAATTTTTTTCTTTGTTTTGCTCCACAACATTGAGCTTTCATGGAGTTTTTTTTTTTTTTTGCTTTTCATTAGAGAATGAATCTGTAACTAGCACGTGATTTAGAGCTGGTTTTAAAGCCTAAAATTTGATTTTACACAGATAGCTTTTTTGGGTTTTTTTCTGTGTGGTTCAAGTTAAACCTGCTTATAACCTGGCATAATTTCAATTATATCCTGGAAGACAAACAGACATTGTGCTGCTTCTGAAGCATTTTAAATAGTTTAGCTACATTTTAAAGGTTCAGATGCATTAGGAGAGAAATAAAGTAAGAGAATTCATAGTGAGTAGGTAATGTCTATGCTTCGGTGCAAGCCAGTTTTCATGCTGGCCTGGAAACGTTATGACTTAAGTCGTTTCATATTGGAAATTTGAAAGTTCATGAACTTTGCTATTGCAAATATGGACAGAGTCTAGAGACCTTTAAAGTTAGACCTGCCAATGAAGAGGGAATTTCAAGACAGAATTAATTCCTTTTGAACTAAGGAACCCCAAACCTTTCAAATTTAGATGTGGTGGGAGTCTGAGCTATATCTCCTGTAGTAAAATACTACACCTGTAAATGAAACCATATTAACTTAGTCCAGACAATTTTAAAAATCATTTATAAGTTAATCAGTGGCTAATTGGTGTTATGTTTCTACAAAAAAAAAATACTATAGAGGGAAGAAAAAGCAGCATATATTCGAATTTTAACTTGGCAACATAAAATTGTTGAAGTAACAATACCAACTAATTTTTGTAGCAACATTATAGGAGACACATGTTAACATAAATAAAAATAAAATTTCTTTGCAAATAGAATCCTTACAGTAGTATAAAATACAGAGTGCAAAAGTAAACAGAAGAATTTGAAGTAAAAAACTCCAGAGTCCTTAACAATTCAATTATTTTTTTCATAGAAGCACTTTGTGTCTGCTTTGCTCTACAAGTTCTAGGTAAATAAAACTGCAAAATTATTAAAGACTAAGATTATGGGAGATTTTCTGATATCTTGTTTTCTAAAATTAATTTTAAGAGAAAACGTTATTTTCCACCACCCACACCGTGGCACCCTAAAACAAGGTCAGCTTTTCTCCTCTCTTCCAAAATGCAAACGTTTATGGTCTCCTTTATTGACTCACTTCCAAGCTCATAATCTTTGTTTGCCACTAAAACGAGACAACTGTGTTTTTCTGAAAGACTCACACTGTGCGCAGGTGTTGATCCTGCTGGGAAAAAATTAAATATGATTTATGACAGTCAGGCACATGAGCTGTTTTTATCTTGTCCCTTTGAAAGAAGGCAATAGAAACTTTTCTGACAGAGAAGCCAGACAACTGGTTTTGATATCCCTCAAGGAAAAATTCTCTGGATCAATCAAATATCAGAACATTATTTCCCTGGACTTAATTTTGTATAAGAGTTTGTTACTCAGGGTGAGATCTGCTAAAGTGTTCCACATAAAGAATCTCTTGGGAGCAACTCATGGGAAATAGTAGGTGTAGCCTGGTTATGGAAAGGGGAATATAGATAAAGGAATTTAGTTGTGCGTTACTGCACAGGAGTGAACTCAAGGCAACTTCAGGTTGAGATGGCTGTAACAGTCTTTGCCTTCTGATTAATTTTCTTTGATTGAAGGACCCAAATTTTGTTCAGCATCCAACCTTGTAGACAGACTTGTTCTTAGCAGAGACGTCTCAGAGGTTTACTACATTCTACAACTGACACAGCACCACTTAGAATTCGGTACACCTTCTGTCTTGGCTTCTGCATTGTGAAGGGGTTAGATGAAAGTAAGTTGACTGCTCTTTGAAATGTTTAATAGAGGATTTAATACACAGTGATCCTATTCTGATGTCAGCTCAATTTTTGTTAGCTGCTCTCAAAAATTATTCTGTTGGATGCTTTGAATCTTCTATTTGAGTCAGTCTTAGCTGTAATAGCTAGACTATTGTGGGCTATATATAAATATTTGATTATGTAAAAGAACATTATCAAATTAAGGAAGCAGCACATACATATATTTTTAAATTTTAACTATGGCATTTATCAGAACTATGAAACAGAAGCTCTTGTTGCAAACTTGTAGAAGTTTAGTCTCAGGTATGAAATGGAGTCTGCTTCTGCATTAATCTTGATGTTCCTTAGATTGTACTAAAATATCTCATAATCTTGGTTTACAAGAGACAATATAAAACTTCTCAATTTGTTTATGGTGAAAGGTGATTTTGAGGAATAAGGTGACAGCAAAAAACTTACACAGAAAGCTGACAAATTTAACATTTTCCTCAGTAATATTCTTGAGGTGAATATATAGTAAAGTCCCTTGAATACCATTATGTTTTAAATTGATAAAATAAAGTAATTACAATGAGAAAACCATTTACACATTTCTTGACTGTTATGATTTTAAAATCTCAGTCTTGTTTTTGAATAAAATAGACTTCTGCTTTGTCCTTGAAATATGAATTTCCTAATGAAATCAAGGAAAAGGATATACCAGTATGGTAGTTTTGCTCCAGCTGAGAAAAATAATCTTTACCTCAGCTAAAAAAGATTGATTTGGATTTTTTTCCTGTAAAAATGCTTATTATAGTATGTTAATATTCATAATAATTATTTTAGCATAATTATAAATTGTCTTATAATTGGTTTAATTTAGCCAATAATTATAAGCCTGCTTCCCAATAAAAAAAATGCTCTAAATAATTGTTTTTAAAATGTGGGAGCTATCAAACGTAATGTAAAATATATAGCAAAATGTATCAATGATTCTTTGGATAAAATATGACTGCATGATTAATGTATAAAAAGTGCATAGCATAGACCTTAAAGTAAATGTTGTATCTACTATACAAATCTGAACAAGGAAAATCGAATTATATTTTCATATCTAGTTTTTCAGAATTTAAAGCATAAAAATCCTAACATATATCAACATACACACACAGAGAGATATGTATGACTTTGCCTAAACACAGTGAACTGAAATATTTTCATTCATATTTCCCTTTATTATCTTAGGACAAGTAAATGAGCAACCAAAACTTTCTTTTTCTAGTACTAAAAGCTGCACAGATGTTATACAGAGAGGTTTGTAAGAGTTCCTCTCTAGTAAGGCATTGCTTTGCTAAATGCTTTACTTAGGCTTCTACATCTCTTCCAGTAATTCCCTTAGTTTGCTCATTTTTAGCCTTATGCCTTTCACTCTGCACTTACAGCCAAAGTACTGTTAATTTTGAAGAATCATATGTGAACAGAGGTGAAGTAGCTCTTAATACAAATGTTGGCATTTTCAGTTAAAAATTATTTGGCCAAATGAGGTACCATTTCAGTTTCAGGATACCGGTTAAATAGTCAGTGCTTGTATAGATCAGCACTTGTATAGGTTTGTCTGTGAGTGTAGGCGCACTTATATATAGGAAATGGGAAATCAGGAAATGGGATGCAAACATTCTTGCCCAATTGAAAAAGCTCTGGAAAACCTAATTTCTCCCTGCTCTTCAGGGAATCTTGGAAATTTTCTCCTTAGTGTAATGAAGTTAAGAAAATTAAACTATGCCATTCCATTGTTATTACTTTAATTATTTTTTTTATAATGCATTGTATGTTTAGGACACTCCAGCACATAAAAACTGTAAGGCAATGAAGAGTATTGAGCAGAGGTCAATTTTCATCCTCTGACAAGCCTCTAACCAGAGGGTTGTGTTTAAAATCATACACCAGGGAAAGAGAACTTGAGTTCATGCTTTGCAAGAAATTGATGGTTGGCATATATCCTGTATGAATGCTCACAATTTTAGAAGGCCAGACATAGAGCTTCTGATGCCACAATTTACCTTGCTTCATCTGCAGGATTTGCTATGACTTGTTTAATTAGTGCATTTTCTTATTTTTGGAAATTTTATGAGGAAACTTAAAAGTTCTAAATATATATTTTTGCCTCAAACAACTTATAGTAATGCCTTGATTTTTAATGTTACATTTATTCTCAAAATCTTTTACTGATTTTTAAAAAATTCCTTGTTATTGATAAAATCTAATAGAAGAAATTAAACATTTCCACATTTTCTAAAAGATGTAGTGAATGTTACTTTTGCATTATATTTTAGTGTTGACCTTGCCAGGAATCCCTAGGATACTACAGCCAGCTATGAAAATGAACAAATGGAAATTTTACTTTTATGTAAGTACAAAAAAACATTTTTCAAGAAATGTACATGGTTCACAATAAAAGAAATATGAATTTATGGAATTCACAGTTTTAGCTACAAAACAAATATGTAGTCTATCTGTCTATTTTAAAGTAAATTAAATAAAGGAAAAAGTATAGGTGACATGTATATATGTAGTCTGGCCACAGAAATATATATGCTTGTTTCAGTGGAGTAATTTTTAAAGTTAAAATAATGTTATAACTGCTGTATCTCTTATAAAATTGTTAGGCTTCTTGAGATTTTAGTATTTCAGGAAAATGAGATGATTTCTTCTATATACACATATAGATGACATGGACACTGTCACAGTTCGTAAGATGTATATACAACTGTCATAAATAACATGTGTAGACTGTAAAGCTATTAAGGTCTTTAAAGAGAGCAACATTCTCATGTCACTAATATAACTATGGGGACTAGAGGAAATTAGTTATTTGGTCTCATCTCCCCTTAAACCAAGTAACCTGGTATGTGGGATTTTTCTCTTTTCTTTTATAGAACATATGAAGAGAATTCTCATCACTTGGTACTCTGACTCTACCACTCAAAAGTAACCAGAAAAGGTGAGAGAGTTTGAGAAATACTTTGACTGGCAAGATAAGATATATGACTGCTGCTAATAGTAGTGTATAAAATGTTATTGCTTAAATCTATCTACCACAGTCCTCACAGCGATATTGGGGCCCTGTAGATGGGTCTCCTGAAGCTGTACCTGACTTCACAATGGTTTATGACATGAATTTCTGAAGTCTTTAATAACAAGAATACCCACTGAAAGTTTTTATAAAATAGACCTATTTTATGCTCTGGACTATTTAAATTCATATTAGGATTTTTTTGGCTTTTTAAAAAATCTTAAGCATGAAACCAGCAGTGGTAAGATAACAATGTCTATCTTATATTCAAGTATATTTTTCTATGTCTCCTAACACTCTTGTGGGAAGAAAAAATAGTACTAGAAGAGATCAGAACATTTTTTTTTCCCAAAATTCAGCTAGTTATTAAGTATCAGAGTATAGTGATATACACTAATGGTCCCAAATCCTGATTTCACTACTATAGGATCTTTATCATCCTATTAGAAAATAGCAGAATAACTCAGTAAAGAAATGTTTACAGCTGGAAAGCTTGCTGAAAATAATGCCTCTTTTTGAAAAAGCATTCCCATGGGAACTTGCTTCACTGCTGTCTAACCATAAAATTAACATCTCATCGCATCATTTGGAAGTGTTATAGCATAGAAGTTTTACTGCTGTCTCCCACTTCCAGATGGAGTGTGTCTGTGAACAGTTATTGCTGAAAGACATACAATAATGTCCTGAAACACATTTAATGAAAGTCCAAGCAGAGTAGATGGCTAATGTTGTTGACTATATGGCATTATATGAAATATGCATTAGCTTAATTATTATGTATACTAACCTTTAATAGATTCAATTTGATGTTATCTATATTCTACTTTATGTGGAAAATCAAATGAAAATGCATAGTGTTGAACTTGATAATGCATGCCACTTCATTTTCACTAACAAACATAATGCAGTTTCAGTAATCTTTAGGGACTTTGTATTTATTTGTAACAGAAACACAGAAGATGCTATCCAGAATGGATATGCATAGGCAGATCATGAGGCCTGTTCTGGAGGAACTCAGGAAGACAGGGAAAAGTTGATGAACATCATGGGAATATCTTTCAATACTAGGAAAAATGCCTCAGTACTGCTGAGAAATGGAAAGAAAAGCAAACAAGTTTGTCAGGTATATCACATAATGTTTTATTTTACAAACTGGCATCTTCAGCTTCATGACAGCTATAAACTGAGCTGATAAACATGGAAGTAATCTCTAGATTGAGAACATATAGAAACCTATTTTGTTCATATTGGAGAGTGAGGAAACTAGTAACAGCTATTTCATTGTATTTTTAGGACTAGAACAAGGGACAGTGAATGAAATTGAGGATGACAAGCACAAGAAAAAAAATAGAAAACTTTTGCTCTTTTATTTTTCTTGTGCTGTCATTTCTGTCTCGTAAATTAAGCAGGGGTACATATTGTGTGTTTCTCATCCTCTGTACACTAAATATATACAGAATTCCTTAGCAATCTCAGGAAAATAATATGAAATAATCATACTTGTATCGTATGCACTGAATTTACATAGTTTCTTATTTTGTTCAAAGAATTGTAATGCTGCTAATAATCTATGCAGATAAATAGAAATGGGTAAAATCGATCCCAGAGAGACTTTGGAGTAAAGAAATTTTAAAAACTGGGCATAACTTACCTTGTCACCCATTGTACCTCCCAGCATTGAAACAGAAAATGTCTTTTAAAAATACAGAAAAATTATTAGTAGAATTAAGTTAGAGATACAAACCCCCAGATTCCTTCACGTGAATTCAGGAATTTAAATGATTTATCAATTAGATAATGATTGATCACGACTCATATCGAACACAATGGAAAGACATAAGCATTTCTAAAGTCATCTCATAATGGTATATGTTTCCCTCCTTTGACTTTATTGACAGCTGAGGAAAAGCTGCTAAGTACAGGTAAGTTTTCAAAATTAATTTGAATGAACCCAGACTTTAGCCTTTTTTTACAAAATCTGGTCTATTCTCTTTCAGTAAGCATGATTGCTGACACATTTTCCAGTTCAATGATATAAAGCAAAACACAGTATGGCTTTTTTCCTACTTTTTTTATCATTGATGAATGTTACACCAGACTTCTGAATTTCTTAGATACCCATGTATCAAACAACACAGATAAGGGAACCATCATTTCAATGTGTAATTTACTTCCTAATGAGCAGAATTTTTGCCATTAGCACAGATAATTATGTAAAAATATTTCTCTCAATCATCTTGAATGTTATCTTAAGAGTATGGGACTGAGGCAGATACAAAGTATGAGTAAATCTGACCATGGAATAGAATGTAATTTTAGTTCACTTTTTGAACTGCTTTGGCACATTGCATACTACTTTGTTTTTAAAATTTTTTTTAGATGAAAGTTGTGTGAAAAAAATGTGCTATTTGGAGCTGAGCTTGCATGTGAGTCTTGTAAGGCTGGAAGCAACAGTAAAATCATGTAATCTCTCATCTCAAGCTGTAAGAGAAGACAAGTTCAGTAGACTAAACAGACCCTAAAAGTACTCCATATTTGTTTATGCAAATCAGGTAGAGAAGTCTTACTTGAAAGTTTTGACAAATCTGTAACTGTTTAACACTTTAAATCAGAAATATAGGACAAGTACAATAATGGTTTGCACCCACTATTTGAATATTGGTATTCAAATAGTGGTATAAAATTATGTTTGCATTATATGTTGCTATTTGACTTGTAAATTGGTCCTTTGTTTAAAAAAAATCAAGAGGAGAAAATTTATTTAAATATACCATAGTCTTTTTTTCTGTTAAGGGATTTTTTCCCTTATATTTTCTGAAAATAGTAGTTTCACTCTTAGTACCAAGGGCAGAATAACACACATGCACAGAATTTATGCACTTCAGTCCTTTCTTTTTTTGGTCTTTTTTTTTTTCTCTTTTTCTAGTGGCTTTGTACCAATAGCAGACTTTTCTCGCTTTTCAAATCTTCAAGTGCAGAATCTTAGTGGAAGTACATGCTATGCCAGTTTAAGTCTTCTTTTCTGCCTTTCTTTTGTCAGAAATATATTTGGGCTTATTTCATCTGTGCTTTTAGAAGTATAATATGTTACAATAGGAAGTGGAAAATTTTATAAAAGATGGGTCTTTCTGGATGTCATTCCTAATATGCCTCCCTCTGAGTCTCTGACAGAGGTTACTTTTCAATAGAAGTCGAGTATGTCAGCTTTCAAAAGAAAATGCACAGAGGAGAGAGTCTTAACAAAATAGTTACATTCTAAGGTTCAGTGAATATCCACTGGTGTCATATATAGTTGCTTTGCCAGAACACAGTGGGAGCATAAATAAGAGATGAAAATTAAATGTAGGTAAAATCTGCACATTTTATGATATATTGTAATTGTCCTTCCATTTGAGCTGGATTCTGAGGAAAACAGTTCATGGGATTCTAGAAAATGACTGTTCTTTAAAATTAATTAAAGTAACTGAAATTAAGAGAAAAAACCACTGCATTATGAAAGGATGATTCCCAAATACATACAAAAGTGAGGTGGTCTTACAGTATTCAGTTTGGGGAAACTAGCACTATATAGCAATACACTTCACTGAAGTAAAGTTAATACGTATTAAATCATATCATTTCTTTAAAAAAGAAGTCTCTTTAAAAAAAATGTCCCTTCATAAAGTTAGTAACTTCCAAGTACTTTTTAAATTACTGGCTATTTAGCCCTAGGGATTATTTCAAGACCTGCTAGGTATTGTTTATATAAATTACTGAGAAGTGAAATGATCAATTATCAATTTTCTAGGCTCTTTTACTTTCTTTTATAATTTTTTCACTTTATTTTCTTCTTGGAGAAATGTTTTTTTCTACAGAATTATGACTTTATAGTAGTATTCTCGATTGAGAAAATTATTGTATTTGTGGAAATGTTTGAGATGAATACTAGTGGGACATTACCTATAAAGAACTTACCACAGAGTCTTCAGTGAGGGCAGAAAAGTTGTATATGTAGTTGCTAGATATCACAACTTTCAAGTCTTTTTCCCTGGCATTCTTCTTTAATTTGGATCACAGCAGTCTGTGAGTATACTAATCTCTCTAAATACTTGATAAGGAGTATCAACATTGTCAAAAAAGTATTTTCTCAGTATGTACCAGCTGTCACAAGATTATTTTCAGCTCTTGGAAGTATTTTGATGTTGATTCCAAGTCTAGATGCAACTAGTTCTGAAAATGCTATTAACAGTACTGCAAGTTTCAAATGGCAGAATTCTTTTCCAGGAAAGAATTGTTTGATGGGTATTTCACTCTATCAGTGACCTCTGTTTGCACATTACTGTTTCTCCTGCTTTATATATTATTTCATTAGCTCATTATAAATGCCATCATCAGGAAGTTGTCTCATAATTTTGCAACTGGTTCAGTTTATCTTAGATAAAACAGTTCTCTCTTCATGTACAAGGCACACAGGAAACTTAGTTTGAGTACAATAACAATTTTCCAGCAATGACAGAAAACAAAGCACAGTAAATAAATAAATAAATTAACAAATAAATAAGCTGGCAAACCCCAAAGTATAAATAACCAGCTAAATAAGCATTCTCTAAGCTTTTTCTAGGGAAATGTTCTAATAAAAAGCAGCTTTCATCAAGATTACCTGTAACCTATAAGAATGACCAAAGCAGATCAAGCTTTTAGTTGTTGCTATATCACATTAACTTCTTTCTTCTTTTCAAGAGAAAACGTGCACTTTTTATTTTTATGTACAAAAGGAATCATTAAAAAGAATACAGAAGAAAGGAAAGGGAAACATGGAAATACCACTGACTGTCTTGGTTTGAAAAGACAGGTATGGTTTAAGGAAAGGCAGGAGCCCCTTTTCTGCAATGCAGAGTGCAACCCCCCTCCCTTTTAATTATTTTAGGTCCAAATCAGACGCTTTCAGGCAGGAGATATGGGGATGTGAATAACAGTTCTTTACTGGTATTTAACAAGGCAGAAAACAACAACAGCTATAAGAAAATTGGCAACAGAACAGAACAGTCTAGCTCCGCTCCAGTCCCTTTTGGCCTCAGGCCGTCTCCCTGTGCTCAGTTACCGGTGCTGTGGGGGCAGGGCGGGTCCCGCGCAGTTGCAGAGGGCTGGAGTGATGGCTGCGGAGGCCCAGAGGTGAGCGGGGAGGGGAAGGTGACTCCCCCTCATGGTGTCGGTCGTGGTGCTCCGCAGAGTGTCTGGAGATAGTAGGGTGAGATGGGAGAGCAGCAGAGCGATGTCCCAGGCAGGGAGTGTGGATCTCAGCGCGGAGATGTCAGGGGGAGATGCCAGAGCGAAGCACGGAGCGTCCCCTCCGTCCGCGAGCCCAGCGAGAGAGAGTCCCCACCCCAGATCCCTCTCCCACCTTTCCTTTTCTGGTTCCCCCCCCTCTTCCTCCTCCACCCACCCCCCTACGAGAGAACATTATCTATGTTTTAAGGTGTAGCCACAACTACTTAACATAACAATGGGAGGAATTCACAGAAAGAAAAGGGGAGCAATCCAACCCCTAACACTGATAGACAATTTTACTGCTGGAATATGAGGCTTCTGTAGGCTGCTTTAGCTTGCAGTGAACTTAGAGAGTATAATTAAATAGTAGTAGTGGTGGTGGTGGTGATCAACTGAAATAGGCTATTGGAATAAAAAAAAAAAAAAAATAAACAACAAAAAAACCCCCAGCAAACAAAAAACCAATTCTTTCTACCTGGATTCTGGAGCAGATGGTTGTGGTTGCTTTTAGTTAGGATAAGGGATTTTTAGGTGATCTCATGGTTTTTATATCTCCCCTCAGTTACCTTAAGAACCCTCAAAATTATGTGCAATATTTCTAAATGGAAGGGTTTTTTTCATTAAAAAATGAGAACATAAAAATACCTGAACTTACTAAATTAATTGTAGAATCATTTTGTACAGAGGGATTATACCTTGTGCTTAAAATTGAAATGATAATTTTTCTGTTTTTTGTTATGGTATAGAAAGTAGATTTATCTCATTTAGAATCTGCGTTGTCTACTCCATTGATCATTGTCTTTACTGTCTTTTTTCACAGGAAATAAGGAGAGAACAGAAATACGTGAACATGCAAATTGTGGAAAAGTTTCTTATCTTTATGTTTGCATTAAATTACATCTTACTACTAATATGAAATTCTTTTATTCTGCTCAGAAACATTTTGCACAGGAAGACAAACATACACACTTCAAGAATCTGGTTTAGTTACAGGTAGAGGGAGGGGAAGAGGAGAGGAAAATGCCACAGATATGGAATACATTGTCTCTAAAGTTTAAATTTAGATTTTTTTTTTCAGAATTAATTAGATAAGTCTGATATTTTTTTAAAAAGTCTTTTTATCTCTGCCTAAGTCATGCCATAAGTGCACATTAAATTGAAAACTCAGATTGTTAAGGTGATTCATTGTGCTTAATAACCAAGTCGAAGATCCCTGGCAGAATCCTTCTACTTTTAAAAAAGAAGCATGTTTCATGTGTGAATGTGACATATTTTTAACATGCTTCCATGTAATATTTTTTCTTTTACTAACAAACGTATGTCTAACACTACTTGCACTACTTGTATTCTAATGCATTTTCTTTTATTTCAACTCTTCACCTCATATCTAATAATCTCTGACAAAATCCCTATAGTAGTTCACAGAAATTCATATCAAAATCTTCAATTATTAATATTTTTTTTTCAGATCACTTTTATTCTAACAAAATTTTGAATCCTTTATCTGAGTGTTTTTAAATTGAAAAACAAAAGGAGAACCCAGTATAATAGTTAAAGGCCCAGTGATATCTGAAGTACCCTGCAGTGTTTGAGATAATCAGTGAAGATCTAAGAGATATGAAACAAAACCTCTAAGAGTCTGGTGAGGTCTCGGGGATGCAGCTGAACAACAGATGGGAGGCTGAGGCTTCTAATGGCATTGAATTGAGTCAATTCAGTTATGCTCTAAATAAACACTTGGTACACCTAGAAAATGTGTCAGTAGCTTCACTGCAGTAGCCCTGAAAATTTTAAGGAAAACTCAAGAGGTTTTTTAAGTACAAAATGCTTTCAGTTTCCCCTCAGTACAGCTGTAGTAAATTAAGATCTTATCATTATATTTTTTTTTTAAGACATAAAAGTAATTTCAGTGCATGCAGTATATCCTTCATACATGTGATCCCTCTACTTTTGTACTTACGTAAAAAAAATGAGTAGGGAGCTGCTCTGTTCCCAGGATAAACCACCTATATCAATATGCCGAATGACTACCTGACAATTAAATAGAAACAGAATTACACAAAATTGATTCTTGATGTAATTCTGAGAATCAGTCTGGTTTTTGAAGAATCAACCATCTGGAAAACAAAAATAACTCTGAGTGCAAATGGAAGAAGTTTCCTGTACTCCCTTTAAAGCATTACAAAAAAGTATTGCCAGAAAGATGTCAGTGGAACTGTGAAGACTTTCAAATAAGTTTTGAGACAAATCTGTATTATGAGACAAACAAATTCTTACTGTGAGGGTAGTTTGCATGGTAAATCTGGTGGAATGGACATATTTTTCAGTAAGTAGTAAATCATCAAGACTAGGTAGTAGTCGTGTACTGAAAGTATGACGGTAATGCCTTTCAAAGCAAACCATATTGAAGCAGATATGTGATTTCTTATGCAAGTTATAGGCCCTTGCATATTGTATTATTACTCACATGATTATTTTTTAGAGCCTGCTCACATTTTGTTTGTGGTTGGCCTAAAACATAATACATTAGCAAACTCCTTACATGTGTAATAGGAGCTGTCAGTACATATGTAAGACACATTCAGCAACCCTTCATTTTACCTACGCAGTTTTCAACAAAATAAAAAGCATAAATCCTAGTATAATTTTCCTTCCAGTTTCCTCCATTCTTAGTATTTTTCCACAAATACTCTTAATCTCTACCCTTATTCTCAGCTACTGTTTCTAATCAGTGTTTTCAAGCAGTCTTTCTGGAAAGATATGAATAGGCGAACATAAACCATATTATCAACCAAAATTCTTACCTGAGTAGAATAACATTAGGGAAGTGATATTACTTGCTTTTTCTTTTTGTAAGAATGTTTATGGGGCTTTAATATGACACTTCTCCCTTTCAAGGCAACTAAGAATTAAGATAATAATGATTCTGGATCGTTAAATACAGCTGTACTATATATATCCAAAAATGGATACCCAGTTCATGACTGTGGATGGAAGGGACACAAAACATATTTTAACTGTCATTTATCATTCATCAGGTACCTTATGCTCACTAATCAGGATTTACTGCCTAGTCAGAAGATGAAACTATGTGTATACAACTATTACAAGATACCTTCAGGTTCCATTATTTTCCTCTTGAAATAATTAGTTTTTTCCTGAAGATCATAACTCTTTTTTTTTTTCTGCATTGTCATACATTTTTATTCTGTTAAACCGATAAAATATTATTTTAGTCTTCAGTTTAAAAATAGCATGACAAAAAAAATCTATATTTTTACAGCTAAAGAACAAGAATTAAAGTAGCAATGTTTGAACAAAACTCCAGTAAACCAAGACTGGCATTCCAATGCCTAATTCTTTTTTCAGTCAATGCCCTTGAAAGAATTCCATTTAGCATTTTTCTTTCCTGAAATTGCTTGAGTAAGTTAGTTCTATTTTAGATCTGTAAGAAATATGCTGATTTTTAACACTTCTGCTGCTTAGCACTAAGAGGTTTTGATTTTTAAAAGTGAAATTTGGCTAGTGAGTCATACATATGTCCTGACTGCTTGCAAATTAACTTTGGAAGGAGGATGTTATGCCTTCACAGAAAATACAAAATTTTTGAGAATGTTTCGTGGATTTTTTTTTTTTTTGTCAGAAAGATCAATATTACTTCCATTTTTGTTAGGAAAATGCTGATTAGCGTTCCTCTGTACCCCATCTGATCATTTCAATAAGGTAATGAAGAACTTCTGACACCATATAAGTTGTTCACTCTTCCAGAAATGCTGCCATTGTTGCTGTTGAGTTAAATTTACAGACAGATTTAGATATAAAACCAAAGAATTCTTCCTAAATTATGTGCAACTGGAAGAGCACACTCATTATATACAATTATGTGCCAGAAGAGTGCATTTGTAGTCTGCTTATATTCAAAATATGTAAAATATATTTAAATAGTTTTATATGCTCATTTTTATGGTAACTTGATTCCAATATTAGTTTTACATTAAAGATTACACATAGTTCCCAGGGAAATCTTTTGAAAAATAAATATTTTGCACTCATGGGAAGAACAGAACAAGGAATAAATGTTAGTTATTTTTTGTTGCTCTCTCTTTTTGGGTGGGTATTAGGTATCATATGATTTTTTTTAAATAAATACAGTCTGAAGGATTCTATTTTCTCCTGGCAAACTAATATAGAGTCTGAGACAACATGGAAGCAATTAAAGAAGTGGTGCAAATAAATAATTTCAGTCATCCACCATTCTGTGTCAGTAGCATTTGAATTGCAAAGATACAACAACATAAATAAATAAATAAACATAAAAGTGGTCCTGAGCTCTAGTCTTTAAGCCCAGAGCTAGTCATGGAGTTTATACTGGCGAGTGTGCTCACACAAAGTAAAAACTTTGGAGTCCATTCCAGAGTCTCTGGAAGGCATGATTGAGTGAGGTTAGAATTTGTCAATAAACTTCAGTTTTGTGCAGAATGTTCTAACAATCAGTTATATAGGTCCAGCATACCCCCCGTTCTCTGACTTTGTTTTAACATGCTATTAAAAGCTTTTGATGATGGACATAATTTGCTGCTGGAATTTCCTGAGACCATGAAGAAATGCTGCAATAGTGTTTTTTCCCTTTGCTATTACATCATTTGCCTCCATTTCACTTGATGAATGTCATGACTCAGAAAAAAAACCGTTTTCCTTCTCTGTAAGAAGATAGGTTCTAAGACATTTAACTCAAGACATAGATGTTTACTATTGAAACTCCTAAAGCTAGAAATAACGCAAGGGGATGAATGATTTTCATGCTCTATGAAATAAGCAGTCTCGCTGAAGTAAAAGAATTTGAACACTCCTGAAAACCATTTTTATAAACCACTAATTTTTGTGTTAAATGACAATGTCTAAATGTTTCATATCTGCATAAGAAGTTAATACATTCTGGGGGAAAAAACTCACAACCCCAAAAACCCACTGAAAATGGTATCACTTGATGTATAAGTACTCTTTTAAAATACAGGTATTTTAAAAGAAAAATTTACTGCCTCTTTGCAGTTCCACAGAAAATTAGTTAGGTAATTACAAAATATTTTTAGCACATTTGGTTTGTCTGCATCTCTTAGATACCCAAATACAATAGTGATCTCAGCCTTCAGATTTTGTAGGTAATTTTTTTTTCTCTTTTAAATAAGATAAATCAATCATCAAAAAGTGAAGCCCTGCAAAAGTAAACCTTCTTGTTTCTTTCTGTATGGGCTGTTTCATAAACATGGAGATTGAATAATATCTTGTCAAGACAAGACTATGTGATACAAATATTTTAAAGGAACACAAAATTTATGCAAAATTGTTCCCATGTTGCCTTCAAATGGCCACTTGTACCACTTTTCACATCACCTAAAAGGATGTGAAAAACAACACTGTGAACACACTTCATAGAATAATTTATCCTTATGTGCTGTGATTTAGCTGTTAGAACTTCCCTATGGAAATAGGAAAACTACAAACAAACTAATGTATGTGTAGATGTTTTTGTTTCCTCCAAGCAGACAATTTCTTATTAATTTCTACTCATGATATTATTTTGCCTAATTTGCATTCTGAATAGTCCAGGAATGGAAGAAGAAATTAATAAAGAGGGGACTTCTGTTTTCATACTGAATGGCACTGCCAGAACACATTCCAGGAAAAAAATAAAATAAAACTAGAATTGGTTGTGCAACTTTCCTCAGAGGCAACCAGGGAAGAATGCGATGCTGTGCCAGTAATTCCCTTAAGTAAGCAGGTTAACTTGTATTTTATAGTCTTATTTGATGAATGAATACTTTCACCAAATTCCAAAAATGACAGTTGAGTTTATTAATGTTATTTCTGTAGTTCATATAATTAGGAGTTACAGAATCTTAATGCTCAATTTATAGCGAAGAGAGATATTGTTAAAGGGGGCAGGAAAAAAAACATACAACACCAAAAAGTACCAAAACCAAGTTTACTCATATACATAGAACGAATATTAAAGAGACAGAAAAACATACTTATAATGCTGCTGCTGCTGCTAATAATAATAATAATAGCAATAATAATAACAATAATAATAATCAACATCATCATCATCATCTGAGTTTCAATTATTTATATGCTGTTCTGTTGTGTTTCTTATGATAGTAATTGTAAGTCTTAGCTATATTTTCCAATTCGATTTCTGAGACAAATTGAAAAATATACCATATTATAATAAATTATTTCAAGATAAAATCTACTGGATAGTTTATTGGCTTATTGTGGGTTTTATCCAGAATATATTTAAAAAGTAAGTGGATTTCATGCAGACAGCACAGGAGCCAAAGATGTATATATAAATAGGGTGTCTGGAGAAGAGGAAATTTTTATTCATTGCATGCCTTGAGAAGAAAAAGGCAATAGAAAAGAAGTCATGGGATGCATGACTTCATAGAGGATCCCTGATTTAAGAAATTGACAACACAAATGAAGTAACATTGGGATCATTTCAGGAAAACATTATGTAATGATAGATTTTATACTGCTGGAGGAGTTTAGAGTTCTGGAAGTTACCCATGCATTTTGTGATGACACCTTCTCACCTGCAAATATCCAACAGTTAGAAGCATTGGTACTTGGTACCTCTGCAGAGTGGAATCCTCCCATTATCCATTCAGCATAATTCAGATACATTCAGAATTGTACAAATGTCATTGATTTTTGAATATTAAAGGTGCAAATCTTTTTAAAAACATGACTCAAGAAGGTTCATAAACATTCATAGCCATGTATTTGTCAAATAAAAATAGAACTACAGCTGAAAAAGCAAACACTTTAAAGCTCATACAGATTACTTCTCTTCTGCTCTCATGTTTTATTCATTTAAAGCATAGTCACATATCAATGACAGCATGGCTAACTTAATTTAATCTTTGATTGTGGAATTAGCTGCATTTTGTGAACAAGATCTTAGAGCTAAAACAAGCTATGATGCTTTGGCAAAGCAGAGTGTCTGACGTCTTACATTTAGAAGAGACAGATAGATATAAGCCTCAGTTCTCATTTGGACCATGAGAATTATGAAGATTCTTCACTTGTTATTTGATCCAGAACATTCCTCCATCACCACAGAATGCAGTGTTCTAAAAAGCAGTACTCATCCCTCACATAAACTTACACAGGACTACAGCATGTCTCTTGAAATAAAGAATGGTTCCCTGCTGTGGAAATGAAAGGGTTTTTTCGATCTCTCTGCTGTGCTTCCAAACTGAAGAAAAGGAAATATTAAACTGACCATTCAAACTAAGATAAGCACTGTTCAGCAGCCTCTTCACTAAACTAAGTAAGAAAACTGAACACTGTTTTACAGTATTATATGTTGGAAAACCATAGGCTTAGAAAACAGTGTTTGTCTTTGCTGTGCTAGCATTTTAAAAACATCTCTTAGACAAGATTTTAAAACTTCTCTCTGGAAAAACTACCCTGTGGGCTGTGCTGCCCTCAATGTCACAAAACCCTATCTTGACTTAACAAAGGGACAACTTAAGCAAAACCATGTTAAAGATTGGTGTGGGAATGCAGCTAGAGAGCAGAACTGCGAGCACTGCTCAGCTTGTCACAACCGACAGGGATGTGTTAGCCATAGTACAAACCACAAGCCTTGGCAAGAGTAAGCGGGATTTTAAGAAGGAATGCAAGAGATAAGAAAGTGCTTGGTACGAGATGCTGAGTTTGCAATATTATGGAATATCACACGATGTACCTGGTCAGCTTACAGCAAAGCATAGGTTGAGCAATGCTGTTTAATTATGAAAAAGCAATATACCTTGGTAACGCAAATATTATTGGTGTATTTTTACCAATTGCTGAAAGGGTATATAAACTTTGTTCTGTGTATCAATAAACGGCTTCATGCATGCAATTCATGAAGACTTCATCTCTTCATTTCCACTGCTGTCAGATTGGCAAATTTTTGCTTTCTCCCACATGAAATTTGAAAGACAAATTGTTGAACAGACATCTGTCATGCTGTTCATAAGGATATGCAAATTTAATTGGAAAAACATGCCAACTTTCATGCTACATATAGTTTCCAGTACCCTGGGTTATTAACATTTTGGAAGGATTTAAAAGAAAAAAAGTCTTATTCTTTTTTTTTTTTTTTTTCACAATACCTCTGTTGCTTTTTCTTACAGTATTTTCTACATGCATTTTTTAATGTGAAATTATAAGAGGCATTGCCACCAATTTTCAGAAAACTGATTGACCTGGTATGGCTTGCAAATTCATTGCTTATAGAGTTTAAAGTGTATTGTATTTTTTGAACTAGAAGACAATTCCTATAATGAAATCTCTGTTATCCACACTATCATAAGTAATATTTCAATACTTAAAAAGGTTAGCAAATAGGAATTCTGAGAATTTCAGCTGAAATCTCTTAAGATGGATGCTCAGATAGATTCTGCATTTTAATTTGCCATGTTTCTGAAATCTGACTAAAGAACATGAAGATATAAATTATATATATATATATGCACATGAGCTAACTTTAGAAATAACCAGAATATATATCAGAACCCAAAATGAGAGCCACCTGAAGTTTCTACTTATTTAGTTTTTGTTGTTGTTATTGTTTTTAGTGGGTTTTTGGGGGTTTTTTTTGGTTTGTTTGTTTGTTTGTTTTAAACATGGATTACTACAAAATAAAAATAGGGCAAATCAGAGTGAATGCAAATATGCATCTAAGTTGGAGTTTAAACAGTCTTCTATCTACTGGGAGATATTCTATAGAGGATGAAAACTACTTTCATCCCATTTTCCTAAAGAGAGAAAGCTGATGCTGCCATCCTGCATGCAATCTGCCTACTGTTACCTGTTAGTACCCATTAACAGACTTGAATAAAGCGAGGCTCTATGGTTACATTCCTTGGAAAAATGAGAAAGAATTTAAAAATGAGAAGAAAGAGTGCACATGAGTGCACATAAAATGACTGATCAAGTGAAAAGCTTCAAAATGATGTCGTGTGTTCTTAGAAATCAGAGAATCCAAAGAGGAAAAAGACTTCACAAAAGGGGTTCCAGTTCAGTAGACCTGTGCACAGTATTAAAGAACAAGAACCAGCCAATGACAGAGCAGGAATTAGACTTCATTGGGTTGAAAGCTTAAGAAGATAAATTTTGAAAGTTAGTGTTAAGTTCTTACTCGCTAGAGTGGTGAAGAAATAAGTCCATGATATCCTCAAAAAAGATTTTATCATTGATAAAAAAATTACTTACTAAAAAATGTTTAAAGTATTTATAATTTTAGCATTCCTTTACAGAAAATTGTCTTCAAATTATCTTCAATCTTCCAAAATCTGGAATTACAAAAACGAAGTGTAAAATTTAATATCTTTTTTCCCCCCTGATTTTAGAATGTGATCAGTGACTGAGTTATTCTGAAATTATTAATCAAATATTATTTGAATTACCCTTTTTTCTGCCTTCTCATACTCACTGAAAAAAAATATATGAGAGTCAGTAATTTCTTTATTCACCCTCATGCTAGCAAGGTAATGACTACATGTACAGTGTAAGTTCTTCTGACTTTACAAACATGCCATTTTTTGCAATCTGAGTTGGAGTTTAAAACTTTGTAAAGGTTGTCAAACAGTTATGGTTAAGAAATTAACACACAAATTGTACTTGCTGTTCCTCCTGAGGTCTTCAAAGACAGCTGCTTTGTTGCACCTGTGTTCTGGCCTTCTGATGTTGACAGATTTCTTTTACACTTTCTCACACTCTTTCTGGTAAACAGTGGATGTTTTGCGTTCCTCTTTGGAAGAGGAGAGAATTGAGGGACATGTGATGAACCAATGGAGTCAAGAGGTCTTAGCATCACTGTCCAATCCATGATCATTGCTGGGATCCTATAAATAGACATATAATGTAAATGTAAAAGGCTCTTTCCTGCTCGACTTGCTTGGAGTCAGGTGTGAGTTTCTCTCTCTCTCTGTGTCGTTAACAACAACACCACTTATTTTCCCCTGGTTCTACAAAAGAGTTAAACATTTCCATTCTAGTTTGTTTTGGAGCTGGGCTTGGTGATGCCACACATGCTCTTCATACTTAGTGCAAGAGGAAAACAAGTCACAGAAAGATGCTGCGGGTTGTATTGCTTAAATCAAAGGAGATGTTAAAATCTGCTGGGAACAGATCTCACTATTCCCAAGGGAAGAGCTGCCCTTGGATATAATTAATACATGGGTCTAGTTCTAAGATGTTGAAGAAGGGAAGTTTATTTTAGTCTTTCTGATTTAAACATCCAGATCCTTCTTATATCTGACCTAAATAGCTCTCCCTTGATGACAAATAATAGTAAATGTACAAACTAATCTCCATAGTGATATTTAGCTGTCAAAATAAGGTTATTCCTAAATCATTCTTCTCTCTAGGCAATCAAAGTTAAGAATGTTATGATTGATGTAGTTTTCCTTTGCCTCATTTTACCCCAATTAAAGTAACAAGACTCTTATGTCTTATCAGTTGTCTCAAAGATTTGGTTTTTATGCCTTTTCCATTTTTCTTAAGTATTTTTTCTTTATTAATGATTCATGCTCATCCTATGTGATCTTTTTGTCTGTGCAAAATACTTTGACTCTGTTTCATGAGTAAGTAAAGGGAGAAATTCCTCTATTAGCTCATGTCTGAACACAATGGTAACTATTTGATAGGAATAAAGAAAATGCTAAAAAAGGGAAAAGCTATGTCACTGGCTCATATGCTGTTTACCTGTTTAGACCGACAATATTATACTCCTGCATCTCAAATTGGTTGTGATCAGTTCTGTGCTTATTCCCCCTTGAAAGTATCTGGTGAAATTTCAGAATCTGCAGGTTGGGATTTCCAACAATGAGTGAGGCTAAGTATATTTTTCTCACTATATACATGTATGCCTTTCTCACTATATAAAAGTAATAAATATGGAAAAAAAAATCAAAATAAGGCAAAGATCTGAGCACAGGTATGCAAATTTGTTTTATTTTAGATTTGAGAACAGATACTTTACCTCACAGTTTACATACCTTTCAAAAAAAACTGCTGGCATCTTACTGCTAATATCAAAAGGCATAGGTTAATAAATCTTAAGATATTTAGAAATAAAATATTACTTCAAATTTTTTGTTCTAGATATTTTCATAGGATAATTTTTGTTCACTCTAAAATAAGAAACCAAGGTTAGATAAGTTACCCTTTGGAACTGCTTTTGTGTTAAGGCCATCTGAGGTGACCTTTTCAGATCTAAATACTTAACCTTTGGACACCTAATGTTAAACTAGATTATTTGCTTCCTTAGACAACAAGGACAGAATAAATAATGCCATAAAATTAATGCAAGATAGCATTCAAAAATTCAGTCATAAGTAATCTTAGTATACACTATTTTATGCTATTTATATACTATTTTGTGCTATTTAACTTCAGCAAAATGTATAGCAAGCACATTCATGTGTTGTTCAGTATACTTATAGTTACTGTGATCTCCTGATCTAATGGGGGCAGGAGAATAAGCACTACTAATAGTGTGATTCCAGTAGCTAGGGATTTATTTTTTCACCAGTTGGAAGACAAAAAAATTACAGATTACAGAATTTTATTCACTTCAGGTGTCCACAGAGTATTGCTTGTTAAAATGAAAAATGCCACAAACATGACTGTGTTTCATGGCTCTGAAAATTATAGCTATTGTTTTCTCATAGACATGGTAAATCATAAAATTATGAAAAGTAGCCAAGTGGAATGTAGGTAATTGGCATTATATGTCCATTTTCTGTCTCCATTCTATTTTAAATTTTCAGGTATTGCATTAGTTGCAAATGAAGACAAATTTTATAATTATACAATTCTTGATTCCATATTTCTGTGTTTGTTTGGGAGTTTTTTGCCTAGAAAATTTACTATTACAGAAACTTTTAAATTTCCTTCATGTGAGTTATTCGCTTCAGTGTCTTGAGACTTGTATCTTAGAAGAAACCAAATTGGACTGTGAAAATCCTTATTTCCACTGGGATTTTTATTTTTAGAAATTTTTTTGCTTTCCCTCCATCTGCCTTTGAGCAATTTCCTGTGCTTCAAGCATGAACAAGCAATATTAATCTAATTCCTAGTTTCTGTGAGGCACATTAGGTTAGATGAAATGCACCTCAGATCACCTCTTTAGGAGCTATGCATTTGTTTAACCGTTTCATCGTCTCACTGCCATCAAATCTTTGCAAAACCCAGAGCTCTATGCTATGAAAAATATTAATATGTCTGAAGTGGATGTGAAGATGAGAAGGAAAAACAAACAAGTAGGCACCATATTGCATTTGACAATGCAATTGTCAGGAAGGCTTCTACTCTGATTTTCTAACTAGCAATCAGTCAAAACCATCACATTTTAGGAGCATAATTCAGTCACCATTCAATTTACTCACCAGGTAAGGTACAACAGCAGTACAGTTAGTACTTGCTTTCAAAAAACACTTCAAAGACTACGAAGAAAAAAAGGCAAACAATCAGTTTCTCCTTTCCCCTTTCCTAGCTTTCAGTCAGTTGCAGCTGAAAGAAATGAGTATTGTTTCCCCTCGCCCATTCATAGGGCAAGGCATTATCTTCTGCACTCAGGAGGAGAATCAAGGTTGACCAAAGCATTTCTCACTTTACCTCACTTCTATTCACTGAGATTCACATTCCCTTCCTGATACTTAGTGTTGTTCATTCAATAGTTTGCAAATAATAAATATTGTGTAGAAATAGCCTCAGATGCTCTGTTCTAATTGAAAGTAACCCTTCAACACACTTGCATTTCTTAGCTGGTATTAATATTTCTTATAGTTGTGTATTTATATATATTTACATGCTCTCTATATATGATATGTATATATACATTTATGTTATGTGTGTGTATATATATATATACTGTTTTAGATCTTACAAATTCAAACAAGGAGAGACTAATTTGTAGGTCAATATAACAGAGCAGTTGTTCTGGTACTGTGTTTGGCACTTTTGTTACGTTTTTTGCTATTAAGCTGGATAGTTTTTATTTCCATCTTTAAATCACAAGTGTGTTATTAGGTTTCACACTTACTTGGGGAAAAGCCAAACAAACCCACAACAATACCTAATTGGAAAAAGTCCAAAATACACTACTGGGTTGTTATCTGGATATAGCGTTCTATCTGCAGAGATTCTCTTTCCTTTCTCTCCTGGAAAAATAACATGCTGAAGAATGCCCTAACAAGGAATTGTACTGGGATTTTTGTTTGTTTGTTCCTTCTTTTCCTTACCAGTTTCCCTACAGACAATTTAATGTCTTTCTGTCGCCATCCTATGACTCTTCCTGCAGAAAGCTGCAATAGTAAATGGGAATAATTATCTATAGAGCAAAGAGTTTTTCTGCTGATATCTCTTCACTGAGATATCAAGTAGTTTTATTGGTGAATTATGAAAAATCTAATATGATATTTAACACTTAAAAGAGGTTACTTGTTTAACATATACAAAATGGAGCTTCTCATGTAGCAGGGGCAGAGTGCCCAACAGGACCAGGGCAGTGATTGTCCCCTGTACTCAGCACTGGTGAGGGCCAAGGACAGGTCTGGGCCTTTCACTACAGGAAAGACATGGAGGTGCTGGAGTGTGTCCAGAGAAAGGCAATAAAAATGGTGACGATACTAGAGAACAAACCTTATGAGGAGTTACTGAGGTGACTGGGGTGGTTTGACACCAAGTAAAGGAGGCTCTGGGAGTGGGGGGAACCTTATCCCTCTCTACAACCACCGGAGAAGGGATTGGAGCAAGGAGTGAGTTGGTCTCTTCTGCTGAGTAACAAACAATAGAACAAGAGGAAACGGCCTCATGTTACACCAGGGGAGGTTTAGATTCGATATCAGGAAAAAATTCTTCACTGCAAAGGTTGTAAAGCACTGGAACAGGCTTTCCAGGGAAGTGGTTGCCAGGAAGTATTTAAAAGAATTGTAGATGTGCCACTTAGAAATATGGCTTATTTGTGTCAGTGGGATGTTTATAGTTAGACTCAATGATCTTAAGGGTCTTTTCCAATCTAACTCCAATCCAATCATTTCCAACCTATGATAATATGCTATCCAGGGTTTTAATGAAACACTGACATAATTTCCCTCCCTAATTTTATTTTCTTACATGCAAATAACAGAAGTGACTTAGAAAAGACATTTAAATATTTTTCCTATTCTCACAGTGCCTTTCTTCAAAACAACGCTGATGACAAAATGTCTGCACTTTAAATACCAGAGAAAAAGAAAATTCGCAGTTTTTAAGAACTGCAGTAAAAGAAACACAGACGAAAAAAAGTATTCATGAGATCTGGTTTGTTTTTCTTTTTACAGGAATCTAACTATATTTCTACCACAATATTTAATGAACTAAGGTATGGTTTAATTTCTTTAGTGGAATTTTTAGTAAATTGATGGTACGAACTTTAGAAAACCTATCTTCATGATACATTTTACAAATATTATTTTCTGCACTCTAATAACTTCAATATTGTTTCAAAAGCAAAAAATATATATAAGAGAATGTTTTAAGAAGAATTGTTTCTTTTCAGAAATCAAATTCCACATTTTTGCCACGGTTGCATGAGAAAAAGTGCCAATATATGCGTAATCAAACTATGTATTCTACACCCATCTACATTATTCTGACAAACTGTTAATGATGAGTCATTTGAAACAGCCACTCATTGCACACCCAGACCCTACAAGTCAGTTTCCTTACTAGCACACAGCCCCAGCCATGGTAGCTCCCTCCAGGGGAGCACCAACACAGTTACACCCATCCTGAGGGACAACTGAACCATCATAAAATGGCAGCCACCACCATCAGAGACCCCAAAAATATCATAGGATTATATCATTCCATTGCAAAACTCCCTGCCCTGGTGGAGGTACCACCTGAATCTGATCATTACCACTGGAAATCCATAGAAGAACCAGGCCTTGACTCCACGGGTTTAAGCCAGTGTTTCTATATTATTGCCTTTATTGCAATTTTCCTATTAAATTGCAACTCCAACTTGAAATCTCTCACAAAGTATTTGCGTGGAGTTAATTCCTCCCATTGGTTTACTTTCAAACCAGCAGAACTCTGTAACTTGCAATATTTAAGTGGACAAAGGCAGAAACTAAACCTGCGTGGTTTCTCTCCACAGTTGCCTTGAGAAAGGAAAAAACAACATTTTTTGCATAAAAAAATCAAACTGTGTTTGTAACTTTAAGTATTGAAGACATTGATTGCTAAATCTTGAAAGAAACTGCTACTTCTCTTTTCCTTTATACAATGGTCCCCTTAATTTGTTCTTTTACTTTGTTTTGCCTAAAATATGTAATGTTTCTTTAGACTAGTTCAGTTGTTGTATATGTCAAACTCTCACACACAAATATTAAAGGACATTTATTAGAAATTCTCTAGAAAAAGAAAGAACTGGAAGAACAGGCGAGTGTTTTCATTTCAGACATTCTACTGTTGGTTTTGCCATCACAGAAAAGCTCATGAACTTGCCTTTCAGAACAGGTGACAAGGCCTGTAGCTACAAACTTCAAGGTATGGGGCAAGACATTACCAAAAGGAAGGAAAAGTCTGAATGAACTTCTGTAAGGAATGGCATTGCTTGTTGTCACTGTAGTTTTGGTGCTTGTATAGTTCCAGAAATGTTTTGCCTTCTACTCTACTGAAATGAAAGAGTGTCTGCTCTTCAGATCTCTTACCCACAAAGTTATGAGGAAGTCCATCCCTCAAATACAAAGGTGGCTTCTGGGCTGTATAGTAAAGAGCCAATTTTTATCTCTGGGTCAACTGTCATGATCAGCCTTCAGTGCTAGAATATCTTATTTTAAGGAATTAACCTTCCCAGCATTCATGTATAGAAAGTATAATTTAGACATATTCCACTCTGATGTTTTTACTGTCTCCTCTGACAGTCAAAGGAAAAGCTATTTTTACATTATCAAACAGTATTACTTAGTAGAAGTAGGTCAGAGCTGGGCATCCAACACCCACATCATCTGCCTTTCAGGGAAGAGGCAAAGAACTCCTTTGGATTACCTGTAGTAAGACAGTGGGCTGTACTGCTTGAAGATATTCTAATTCATACTCCTGTAACAGATCTTCCACCTCAATTTTATATGAGAGACATTTTGTGAACTTTGCCTTGTGAATCACAGCATAGTAGGAGGGCACAAATAGGAGATTAACTTTAAAAATGTATTTCTGAAATGAACTAACATGCTAATGTGAATGCAATTGATGTCAACCAAACCATGGTTTGAGGTAAATGCTTAATTCAGGAGCCACTAGGCACAAAAAGTGGAATTTCATTTTAAAGCAACTTCAATAATGTGCTGGAGAGACCATGAGGGAATTAGCATGCCTACTTTTTACCTGACTTTCATAGTTTCAATTTGAAAAGTGTACCAAGTACTGGCAGAATGTTTTTATAATAAGAAATTAGAGGAATATATGATGGAGTGATAATAATACCTATTCAGAAATTATGGTGGTTTTTTCCACATCACTTTAATTTGTTTGATTCTATGCATACAAATGGTTAGTTTACATATAAAAGAGAAGAAAGAAGGAAATAATTTAAACTGCTGAGAATTGAATTGGTTTCTGTGTTCATGGTATTATGATGTTTTGTCAAGCCACAAAATGACAATTTTTTTGTAACTGTGAATCAAGATTTTTTAAAAAATTTGAATGCATATCTTAGAGAATAAACAAAAACTCACCTGTGGATAACTTACTGAAGTTCTGAAGAATAGGGATTAAGTTCTATTTTTTTTTATTATTTCTAATTGTATTACCCATTAGTAGAGAATTTCAGCTACCTATATTTCCCTCCATGTGGATAGCTTCACATCTATACAAGTCAATGACAGAGTTCCCACTGTAGAGTTGGAATCAGCTTAGTAAAGAATAGAAAGACTTTTTGAGAAATTCTACCTCTATGAGTAACTGTGATGTTTAATGATTTTCTGCAGTTATTTGATAAAAATTAGATAATTCCATCAATGTAAGCTCAGAAAATATTATATATGAGATTTTAGGAGATTATATCTGTTTTGTACTTCTTACTGCTAAAGGTAAATAAAATTCACTCTTGCAAAGAAAATTCCATACATTCAAAGACCAGCAACAGTCAACAAGGTGGACAATACCTTATCTGTAAATAAGATTTTTCCTCTTTTAATTATAAAAATTATATTTTAGTTATAGAAATGTTTCCAATTTTAATTATAAAAACCCAGAAGTGTTTTCTGTAGTCAAAACCATGTGGCATTCAATTAACAAAAAATATCCATCGGGTTCAATAAAAATTGATATATCATTTTCCATTGACATTAACTTCTATCATGTCTAGTACCAAGCATAAGCCTTGAAAATTTTATATATTTGGCAATAGCATAATCTTTATGCTAAGCACTTGGTGAAACGGTTGCACTATTTACTATATTAAATATTTTTCTGGAAAGCTAAAAATTGTGGTACATATTGTCTCCTAATATGAATCAAGCTATCAAAAAATTACAGTTATGGATTTCAAGGCCATTTTCTTGTTGCTTTTCACCTACAATAAGCAAGTTTTGGATTATTCCTTAATACTTTCATGGTTCTATACAACACTAGAGGCAGCTGATTTTTTTGTTTGCTTTCAGAGCAGCAGGTACAACTAAATGGAACTGTTAATCATTACCGTATCTTCAAGCATCCAACAACATCACGACCAAATCACTCAGTGAAATAAAATTAAACATATCTTTAGTGATCAGGATCACTGTTGGGGATGGATAGCTAGTTCTGTTCAACACAAACACGCTCCAGTGTTCATGCTCTGGATAAAAATATCCCCACACCATCCAATCCAGCTGTGACTATCAGCATGGCTCAGAGGGCTAGGGCACTCACTTGTCCAACTGGTCTAGGTGTCCCAGTCCTAACTGCCAGACTGGCTTAATGTGCAATGATTCTACCTTGGGCTCAGTCCTCAGCCTTTGGTACAGTGTTACAGTTATATGTTTCTTTTAACCTCTGTAGGATTATTGTTTTCTGTTTCAATCTTCCATTTATTGCTTTCAAGCAACTATTGCGACAAACAAAATTGCTTTCAAATAACTTTTCTTTGTATTGCTCTCAATTTTCCACTTACTGCTTTCAAAGCAAGATGCTTTACATAAGCTGCCACAAGCCTCTCTGGTGAGTTGAGCCAAAGCCAAACCGTCTGACCTTCTTTACAGCCAAGGTCAATTAGTGATCACTGCCTGGGCTAGTATCACCTTCGGGCCTCCTGCCTTAAATGCCTTATAGGGACATAAAGCTCTTAAAACCTGCTCCAAGCATGGCCATTTCTGAGGTCAGACCAAAATGCTCAAGGCTTTGTTCACCCTGGTCTTCAAAAACCTCTAAAGATCTAGATAAGAGACTACACAGCTTCTCAGGGCAACCTAGTCCCCTGTCCAAAATGGGATAACACTTTTTTCCTTATAGCCAGTCTCAGCTTCTCTGGTTTTAGTCTCAGATTCATTATCCAATCTCCATACCATCTTACCAACCATTTGCTGAATTCTCCTATTTTTTGTTGTCTTTTTTTTTTTATAATGAAGTCCAAAGTAGATGTAGGAGCTAGATGAGGAGTGCTGAGTGAAGGGGGATGGATAATCACTTCCCTTGATCTTCCAATTGTGTCCCAATAAATACAGCCCAGGATTCTGCTGGCCATATTTGCTGTCTAAGGATACTGCTGGCTGATATTCAGCTTTTGTTGCAGTCCCCAGTGTTGCAGCAGACTTCTCTTTAGGGGTAGAAATGAGCCAAAACAGGGACTCTCATTTAACAACATGGAAAGTGTCCCAGTTTATTCTTCTTTACAGTTTTGCTATCCTGACTCTGACTACAGCAAGCTCCTGCTGTAGGGTCCAACTGCAGACTCTGGCTGTGGCTGTTTCCTGCTGGACTGTGACTGCAGGCATTGGTTTGCAGACTCTGAGCACAGCTTTCACCCAGCTCAGCTGGGACTGCAGGCTCCAGCAGCAGGCTGTGACTCCATCACACCCAGGCTGACCTCACAGCAGATCCTTTACTGCAGCAACTTTCTTCCTTGTGTCTCTCCAGATCATTCCTCCCTCTTCAGGGCTCCTCCAGGTCCTCTTTCTCCAGGCCCTCTGCCGCTAAGATACCCCAGCTGCTCAACCCACCCCTTTTATCACACTTATCGATATTAATCACAGCTGTGACCCATTAAGGGCAAGGCTATTGTTTTTCTTTAATTACTTAATAATTAGGTAATTAGTGAAACTAATCAGGGGTGAGGTTGCCTGTAATCCCTTCTTCTACACCTACACCCAGCTGTCATTTTTTTTTGCTTCCCAAGGGCAGGGCTTTGATTTTGTCCTTGTTGAATCTCGCAATTTCTTTGTCAGCTCATTCCCCCAACTTTTCCATAACTCTCATTATGATAGTGCTACCCTCAAGAATATCTACTGCTTCTGTGATTATTAATTTGAATATGCCTTCCTGTTATACATTACATTAATATATACATTACATTAATACTAATAATCTTTGAAATAAGGCACTGTGCTTGTACAATGGAAGTAAAGGTTTTTTACTCTGTTGAGCATATGTCCAAAAAAATATTTATCGTTTGTTTTACTTGATCCTTAAAGCCTTTCACCAGCACCTGGATTTTTAAACTCTTAATTCTTTCTGTGCACTCTAACTTAACCCTGAGATTCCTGTTATTACTCCTTCATGGTACGGCTTGTCCCAGTGGTCAAGATGAGTGAGAAGGAAGACCCTGATTATTAACAGTCCTGTCAGTCTCACTTCAGTGTCAGATAAAAGTCTGGACAAGGTTATTTCAGGAATTATTGAAAACCACTTGAGAGACACTGCAGTCATTGGTCATAGCCAGCATGGATTCACGAGGATTAACCACTAAATTGGCTTAACAAACTTAGTTCCCTTTTACAATGAGACCCCTCTACCAGTTGACCAAGGCAAGCCAGGAGATGCAGAAGATTTTTTTGGTTTGGTTTGTTTGGTTGGTTGGTCTTTTTAGCAAAGCTTTTGATACTGTCTCGTACTAACTTCAGGATTAATGTCCAACATACAGCCAGACAAATTCATACTATATTTGATGAGCCAGACAAATCCATAATAACTTTGATGAGCAATTGGCTAATGCATTTGGCTCTTACATTGGGATGGTGGCAGTCATCAGTGGGGTGTCACAATGTTTAATTTATAAGTTCATTCTTCTTTAATATTTTTGTAAATATTCTAGAATGTGCAGGAATTGCACATTAATTTTGTCAACAGTATAAAATTAGGAGGTGCCATGGACTCCCTCAAGGGTAGAGGCCTTTCAGAGAGATCTGGAAAGATTACAGACTTTCAATCACCAACTCTATGAAATTGAATAAGAGCAAGTACTAGATGCTACACCTAAAATTGTGTAATCTTTTACATATAAAGGGGGGGATGAGAGCTCAGAAAGAATCCCTCTGGAAGCAGATCTGGGAGTTTGAGTTTATTTTAGGTACTCCTGCAAGGAACAGGGTGTTGAGTTTGATGATCTTCTCTGATCCCTTTCAATTTGAGATATTATATGATTCTATGAATCTTTCACTTTTGTGTCATTGAATTAAATATCTATTGTTTCTGTGCTCACAGCTATGGATTTTGTTTCTCTGAGACACCCATTCAAAGTTTCCTTGTCTTATCATCAGCACATTTCACAGACACGGTCACAGTTTAGTTCCAAGATCATTAAAATATTGTATAAAATAATTTCCTTAGTCAGTCATTGTGGAACTTGGTTCCTCAAATGCTCACTTCTTATAAGTAGGAAAACTCATATTTCTCTAGAGTGTTTCTAATGTATTCTTTTTATCAGCAGTTTGCTGTAATAGAGCATATTTGTAATAAACTTCTGAACAGTTACTTGAAATATCTTTTCAGAAATTCAGGAGTGAATGGTACTGCAAATGAAAATAGAGTGTAAATAGAGTGTAAATACAGTATTGAAGTCACAGACAATCCCATTACTTGGAATACATTCTTTTGTTTGTTTCTGTGTACAATATTCAGCACAGATTTTTTATATTCAGGCAATTATTAATAACTTTTAAATAGTAGAAGAAATTTATTTTGCATGTTTTTCATGATAAAATTGTAGATACTAAAAGCCAAATATTTTAAGTTCCGTGAAATAATGAAGTCTAGAAAACCCTAATTCTGATAATAATAAAAATGTTGCAAATTTTGATGAATTATTCCTGCGTTGAAGTGGCATCTATTTAAATTTGCACTGAGTTCAGCCATGTTTTAGCTATCATAACTAGTTTGTTACCCACATTCAGCAGATCTTTCCTTTTACACTGTTCTCAAAAAATGTTAGTTCAGATTCGTTGAGATAAATGAAAATAATTATGTTGAAATTATTCCCTTAATTAAATATTTTATAATGAAGACACTATATGTTCAATGAGGGATTAAAAAGAAAAAAAAAAAGTATAATGTATGATGCTAACTCGGAAGACAAGTTGCCACAACAAATTGGGAAGGGCATCCAGTGATAAGCCCCAATAATCAATCTTAAGTATTTTAGTAGTCTGTTAATACAACTTGTAGTAGTTCCTGTGATCAAATGGCATTTAGCTTTCCTTGGAAGTCTTTCATGAGTTCTTTGTTACCTTTTAAAAAGTGTCAATGTAAGATTCCCTATCTTACTGTGAAAAACAGATGTAATGGCTGCTTTACTAAAACCATGATCTGGGAAATGTAAAAGCAAAGATCAAATTTACAAGAGATACCCTGTTTCCAGTGAAATATAATGCATTGTGACTCCCTCTGGGATATGCAAACTTACTGTTATCTTAAAACTCCTGGGAGCTGGACAGAAAAGTCATGTACAGCTTGGCCTTTACCAATTCATGCACATTTTCCATGGGTGACTTGAGTCATGTAATAAATTCTTTAGATCACTCTGGGAAGTACTATGGATGCATTTGGTGCACTACTCTGCTGTCTTTAGCTCACCATAGAACTTGAGCTCTAGACATAACAGAATGAGATAATATAGGCCTCCCAGCTTTGACTTCTGTCTTCTGTCAGTCTACATGATTGATAGAAAAGGTATTGAAAGTTAGGCACATTAAATGCCTTTACACCTTTGTCTCTGAGACAGAAGCAGATACTGATCACAAGCCTCTGATTTCCCAGGTGGCTGCTCTAACAGTAAGAGATTCTTGTTAAGGGAGTAACATCACTTCTTCTATAGTCAGAGATTCCTAAACTTCTTTGCAGTTGAACATAATTTGCAATGTACTTTGCAGAACCAGGGGGAGACAAGATTATATAAATACTCAATAAACTATAACCATAATGGCTACTTAGCCATTCTATGATTCTAGCCCCCTGGATGGATTATTGCCATGCAGGGAACTAGCAGAAAAGCAGGTTTTTAATAAAGAATATGTTAGTTGATTTTATTCTGTTTGTTATTCTGAATTATTCAGGCAGTTTTAAGTTTGAAGGAAGCAGAAAAAAATATTGAGTGCTGCCTGGGCATGTCAAGCATGGAAGATAATAGAACAAATTAGTTCTGCATATCACCTGAGAACCTAGAGAGTGGCTGATGGAAAGGGTTTAAATGTCACAGTACAACACATGCAGACTTTGTGGCGAAAAGTAAGCTCTGGTCAAGTCTTGTTACACTATGAATTTATTTATTTATTTGTTATAGATGTTGAATAATTTATCCTCTAAAATTATATTTGATTATGAAAGTAATATTTGCCAAGGAACTTAGAGGACTAAAAGACATAAGGACCAAATGAAAAATTTGGCATTCAGTGAAATATAAATAAACTCAAATATTAAGAAAATTCTCAAGAAACATCTACAAAAACGAAACCTTTTGGGATGCAATAGAAGCATAAGAAAATGTCTTTAAATATGTCTTTGTGTATACAGATATAAATATATATATATAAGTATATATTTACAACTGATACACTAATATGATTTAAGTAATAAAGTAAAGCAAGAAATTATAAATGTTATAGAAGTACATTTTGGTTGGAAATGTTAAATTACTTCCACAGGAGACTGCTTTAAATATATATAATACTCAAGCACTCAAGGAGTAAATGCAAGAAATATGTGTAAAATAACTCTCAACATATATAACAACTTAATTTTTTTCTCTTCCGTGTTGTCACATATCACAATAATATTACTCTTCTTTATTTTGACATCTTTTGTGCTTGAGGAAGGAGACAGGAACAGAGTTGTGGGAACGGCTCATAAAAAAAGTGAAACTCCTTAAAGCTGTATGCATTGCTTAAATGACTACTTTCAGATTTGAAATTACTGAACAAAATGTTTTTTAAAATAGATTAATAGCTTCAATTTACTGTTTTGGAATAAGTACTTATGTGAAGTGTCAGTGGAATAAAACACCAGAATCTTCAGCTATAGATTTTCTTCATTAGAATTTCAATGTAGGGAAGAGACCCCATTAAATATGATATTTACTTCTGTCTATAATTCTAATATTTTTCTTAATTTCATCAGCTTATAGAAAGTATTTTTAAAAAATGAAAGAGAAGAAAAAGAGGAAGTCCAGAAATTTTTTTCATTACTTTTGTTGCAGATATTTTTAAGAAGTTATGCTCTTAGCCTCATGAAATCAGAAGAGTGTTAATATGTTTAAAAGATATGAGCCGTACAAGGTTTCTAATACAACAGTTTCTAACAAAAGAAAAATCATCCCAATAAGATACTGAATTTCTTCAGTTAATGAGTATGAATAAGTACTCTGATGTGCTCACATATTTTAATGATCCCTAGCATTTATTTGTGGTGAACCACAATATGTCACTCTGCCTTTTCAGCTACTTAAATATATTGTCCATTATTCAAGTTTCAGTCACACTTCATCTTTATTAATTAAGCTGTCTAAATATTTAGGCATAGAGGCTAAAGAAAATAATCTAGACTTCTTCCACAGTCAGTGAAGAATTAGGTCTTTAAAAGGCTGCTTCACTCTAAGGTTGTTACTCAATTACCTTAAGAGAGGTAAAATACCTTCTGCAGGTTCAACTCTCTGCTAACCGAAGAGTTGGAATTAAATGGCTGCATTTGTATACCTGAAAGAGATAAAGACGAATTGCATCCTTAACCTGTTGGACTCTAAGAAATGGTTCTCATCTGTTTGTTTTAAATTATTTTTGTACTGTATATTTTGTATTACCTCCAAAGCCATAAATTTAAGATAATGTTTTAATAGGTTAAGCAGTGTTTGCATAAAAAATGATATATTAAGATTTATTATATGCGTATTACTGCTCCTTTCTAGTTTTCCCCATCTGCATTTTTTTCCATTGTACTTACTCCTATTTTCACTGTTATTGATGAGTGAGTACATTATTAACTATTTAATTATATAATTAAGAATTGAATGAGTCAATATTTTGTTACTTAATCCTTTTAATTGCATAAATTTAAGGCTTCTTAACTAGCCCTTTTAAAACATGATAGACAGATTTTTCCTTATCTTAGCACATGAACAATAAAATATCATTTTGTGGTCATTTTACGTCCACAGGAGTTAATTATGAAACTGTTATGAGTATAGCAAGCATAATGCTTATTTTAGGATTTCCCGTACTATCTGTTATCAAGTCACCAAGTAATCGTCACTGATTTATACAATAGGTAAAGGAGTTTTAAAATTCCATTACTTTCCTCTAGAGAAAGAGATACATTATTATTGCTACCCAGGAAGATCAAACTACATACATCAACAATGAAATGGTTTAAAATCACTGAGCTATCATGATGTACCTAATTCTATACCCTAAATCTGGTGTTCCAGATTTTGTTAAAATGAGACTGAGTTATCAGAATCACAGAGTAGATACAACTTGAAAATTAGTGATGAGAATATAGGTGGTTGCAGATTTATCTTGTTCTTGATTCTAAGAATAAAATTAGTGTTACCTACAGTACAAGATACTCTTTTTAATGCACATGGTTTCTAATTCAGTAAATGCACTAAATTAAAATGAATCTGTTTATTGTGCACAGTGTATAAAAGGGAGAAAGGAGCTTATTAACTTGAACTATTACACCTGAGGTAATAGGTCTTTGAACCCTTAAGCAGCTTTTATCTGATCAAAGTACATTTCTAGTATGTTGTTTTTCGTATCCAGAGACAGTTTTATAAGAACCCCAGAAGTAATTTTTTCCTAAAACTACAACCCATTATAATAAAGATTCTAGAAGTCTTGGTTTAACTTTGCCAAAGAGATGTTTTCTTCTTTAAGAAAAAAAAAAATTAGTGTGGACTTCTACTTCATCCAATATCAATGCCTGGAACCTGGTTAGTTTCCAGGTGCTGAACTTTTCATCAGCTAACTTAGGTTGTAGTTCCCTAATGGTTACATGCAGGTGTGAAATACAGTCATATTCCCCTGTAGTTGCCTCCAGTCACTCATTATTTCCAGTAGCTGGATCTAGACCTTAGTCTCCTCTGCATGCTGGCATTTAAACCTTCAAACTCCCTGGCTACTCTGCTCTCTTGTTCTACCTGTTGGCTTGTGTGACTGTGAATCCTCTAGTAGCTCATATGCCCAGGGTGAAAATGGAAAGGTCTTGACTGTAGATGATAGTCAGAATTATAATTTATTACAAAGGCAAGTTAGACTGTAGTGATAAGGTGTGAGGCTTAGTCCAGCAAGGAGTTAGGAAGTCAGCTATGCAATGAGAATTGATCATAAAATTGTACAAAATGGCACAAATGGATAAAGTAAAATCTAAACAAATCAGTCTTGTCAGAATTTTACACTTGCCATTTTACCTGTTACAGCAGTACTGACACTGTACAGATTAATGGGCAAAAGGCTCATTAGTATCAGAGCCAAAATTGTTATATAGAAAGTATTTTAAATATCAACTCAAATTCTTCTGTTTTATGCTTCTCCTTCCTAGGTCATTTTGAGTCCTAAATTTAATGGAGACAGTCTCTTGTAAGCAGCAAGCTGGTGATTGTCACTGAATCCTCAGCACCTTGGTTTGCTCAATGGGGAGAATGTAGGGCCAGTGAAGGTCCCTATTCCTTAATCTTAGGTACATGTGAGCCTGTATTTATGCACTCAGCGGTCACAGTCTGCTCAGCTCTCTGAGGTTCCCAGCTAAACAGTGAAAGCCCAGACATCTCCTGGGATTCTGTAGTGCAAAATCTGTAATTTTTACTAATAAATGGGGAAATTTTTTTTTAAATTTAGTGACAATGTTTGGTTTCTTTTATGAAGTTTGCCATCAAAATATTAACTCATTATGAAGGACAGAATGGCCTGGGTGAGAAATGTATAGACCTTAAAAACTTTAAAATAATTTCATAGAAGTTGCTTTTTTTACCTTTTTAAAAATAAAAAAAAAAATTGATAAAAGTACTTGGGCATATTCATCATTGTCCATAGTTCTGATAAGTCAAACCCCTCAGGTAGTAAAGCCCTCAGGATCTGGCATGTTAGTACAGCTGATATACAGGGCACTGTTGCTAAGAGTTCAGTCTAACAGTGGGAGAATTGTGCGATTCAGCCTAAGAGATAAAGGCAATAAGACTGACATTTGAGAAGTATAATCAGAGAAACTGGGAAGTGGGAAGAATTATAGCCAGACCATAACTGTGATCTCTCTCTAAAAAAGTTTAAGAATCTTTTGTCTGTAGAAAATCACTCAGACTGTCAAGGCTGCAGGGATTAATGTACCAAATTAAATCTTCCTTTTTTTTAACAAAAAGATTGCAGCCCTTCCTTCATGTCTGGACATTTAAATGTCAGCATGGTGCTAAATGTTCTTTTTGTACTACAAAGTGAATTGGAGCTATTTAAAGGAGATGCTAGACTTTTAGTTTTGTTTGACAGAATAGTTATTAAATGAACCAATAGGACTTTATATCTACTAAATTTGATTCTGAGTGGTTACTCATTAGTTCACAGCCCCCAGCTACCCTAGACACATTTTTGTGATTTAAAAATTAATTCACTAGTATCATTGCTATTTTTGCACCATCTTTCAAAGAAATTCTTATTGCCATTTACACAAAATCACAACATAAAGGTTATTTCAATTTGCAAGCAATGAAGCAAGAGCACACTGTGCCATTCACCAATTCAGGTCCCCAGTGCAGCACAACTTACTGTATTTCACTATTTAATTCTGTTCATATTAGAGCATTTTATTTTAGGGGGAAGAAACTCCAAAAACACAAAAAATCTCCCTTTTTTATTTAATGGCCATGATGTCAGATGCATTATAGACCTTCTCGGATTCCTTATATGGCAAACCATTTTTATAGAAGAACCAAAAAACCCTACCCTCATTTTCATGTATAATTTCTTCTTCAGTGTTTAAACTCTCTGCTGAGGCCTCATCCTTATCCTAGTAGGTGCCTACTGTTCAGCAATCATTCTTGCTTAACATTTATTCAAGAGACAAGCTTTGCTTTGCTTTTGCTTCTAACTGATAGTGCATGACAAATGATAGCTTCACAATATTTTTTTTCTTAAAGACTTATTTAGAAATCTCTACTTTCTGACATCTACACACAATTTTTCCTAAGCTGATACAGAGCAATGTTTCCCAGATATGTGTTTCTATATTCATATATATTTCATTAAAGTTTTATATATTATTATAAACTTACATTAGACACATTTTTTTATTATCTTCTGCTTTTCCCACAGAACTTGGAGAGCGGAGGGGGAGCTTTTTTCTTGCAATCTTTGTAATTTAAGAGCAGAATTTTTTTATAGAAAAAAAGCAAAAGTGGTTTTCTCTCATTGTGGATGTTTATGTGAAACTTGATTTCACAGATTACGTGATAACTGTCAATTATTTAATTTAAAATTTTAATGCAGTGATTAACTAATCCACTAATCCTTACTGAAGGCAATGGTATGAACCTTCAGTGCTGCATCAGAACAGCAGTTCAGCAGGCAGTCACAATATGTCAGAAACATATACTCCTACAACCAAATATAATGGTTTATTGATTTCTGAATCGTCAAATGCCTAGCATTGGTACTTTTATTTCTATCATGATTAATTATAAAGCACAAGATTTACCCATTTGAATAGAAACTCTTAATCCAGCACAGTATTATGCATAACATTTTTAGAACATTATAGCTGGATAATTTTCTGAAGAATTCCACATTATGTTCAAGAATATTTAAATGCCAGAAAAAGTAAGGCATGAGAGAAGCACCCTGCAATACTGACAAAAATAAAATGTAACATTTTATGGTGAATTTTCAAGGAAATTTACTGCATTTGATTATTTTAGTTTTCAAAAATCTCATTGACTGAGGAAGGAAAGACTGGCACGGAATCAATAAATATTCAGAGAATGTAAAGATCTCAACAGTATTCTGTAAAGAAAACATTTGGTCTGCTTAGCATATGCATGCTTTGAATGCCCATTTAAAACAGTGAATTAGAATCAAAATGTAGATTTCAGAACTTACTTTTTTCTGGGATTCTAGGGTTTGACTGGTGAGATAGTGGGTGCTCTTCTCATTAGTAAATAAGATCTCAGGAAAGAAAAGGGTCTTTGATTCTAAGATCCCTTATTGCAAGAAATGTCAGAAATCAGTAGCATGACATTTTCAGCCTCCAGTATCTCCAGGCACAGTTTATTTGCAGAAAATAGATCATCCCAAACTACTGCATCTAACACAGCCTACCATAAACCAGGGGGACACGGTGCCATGTACCATAATTGTATGGGATGCAGGAGTAGACAGGGAAAGGAAAAGAAAAGGAAGGGTCAGACGTATATAGCAGTCTTATGTCTGACATATTCAAAGTGACATGGTGGTTTTGGGGTGTTGGTTGAGGCTGTGTTATGTTCAGCTTGGGACAGGAATTTAGATCAGTAATATTGAGTTTATGCAAGGTTAAATGTAGGATACCTCACCTCATGCCCATTCATAGTAATTTAGCAGCTCCTAGGATGAGAATTCTTCTCATACAAACTTAATATCTACAGTCTATTTTATTGCATTTAATCTGGTCAATTTCATCTGAATCTAATTCATACAAATAATGGAACTTTAGAATGTACAGTTCAAGTATCCATTTTGATTCTACAGTTTAAAGGAGAACATCCGTAATTTAACTTTACATAGGTAACAAGATAGCTGAGATTAATTTTATCTCCAAAGGCTTCATTGGCAGAAAAGTATTACTCCATTTTTGTTCACATAAATAATCTGTATAAGGATTAATCGCTTAAAATATGCAAAATTGGTAAAGAAATGAGGGCTTTTTATACAGAAATTTGGAAAAACATCAAATCCCTGACTTCACTGCAGTATAGACTTCTCCCTTGATATCTAGGGTACAGTGCTTCTATTACATAGGGACAAATGAAGTTGCAAAACAATCCTAAAGTTCTTATACTGTCTGGCTTATGAGTTGAGAATATGGTCTCCCCAAAATTGCCATGCTGGCAATGAATTATTGAATTTCTTTCCTTTCTCATTCTCCACTGGAAATGCATATCACACAATTCAGGTATAGAATCTGTAAAACATAAAATAACCTGTGCAACTTAAAAAATGTTATCACCTAAAGAGCAACGGAATTTTATTCCCAGTATTGGTAGGATTTCCTTGGACTTTTCTGCCAGAGGGTCTGTGAGCCATAAAGATTTTTTATCCCCATAATACATCCTGTGATGAATCCATAGGCAACATTCAACGCTCTAAACTGTGTTTGCATATGCAAGGCTTGTCAGTTCAGATAGGACTTCAACACTGAACATATTTTTAAGGTCATAACCATAACATATTCTGAATATTACCAAACTACAAGAGGTGAACACTCTTGCTCTTTTGAAGATGGCTTAGCACAAAAAAACAATTTATGGCCAGTAGAATATGTATAACAAGGTGGACAAGGATTGTTTGTTCACAGGGATAGTTCTCTGTGTTTAGACACAGTAATCAGGAAACAGAAGAAGGCATAAGATGGGACAAAGAACACTATTTCTTCCCCTGCACACACACAATATGGAGTTAGACTGGGGAACTTTTTCACAAAAGTTTACATAATTCAAAGGAATGCTGTGTTCGCTTATCAAAATGAAAACAGTTTTGGGATACGTAGGCACTTTATTAGACAAACTACAATTTTTTGAAGGACGAATAATATTTGAGGGAAATAAGTGTTTTCCCTTTCCTTATGCCCTTTGTGATAGATTGACTTTTGGCTGCTATCAGAGGTAACATGTTGATCTAACCCAGTACTTTTGACCCTATGTTTTTATGTTCAAGAAGAAATGCACAGGCCAAGAACTGGAAATATCCCAGGCAAAGGGAATACTTGCTGAATGGGCTAGGAGTCTGACTGTGGTGATGAAAGCAGCAGCTATGAAATTTTAGGTTTTACACCAAAAGATTTTCAGGAGATTTCTCTAAACAGAAATGGCTTAACATCTACTTCCTTCATATATGGTAAAAATAGATTAAGTATTATTATACTCAAGATTTTATTTGAAAATATCCTATTTCTGGCTGAAGATTGGCACATTGAATGAAAGCTCTCTAAAAAAAATCATTGATGTATATACTATCAAAATTATTCTCCATGTACCTCAGACAAAAGCACCATGTTGCCTAAATCTAGTTCTAGTTTTCATGCTTGTATCTTCTAGTTTCAGTATTTTGTTTTTTTAATCTAGGAGGATTGATTCTGCATTTTCTGAAAACTTGTAATCAAAAGTGTATTTTTCATTCCTGGAAAATGCCTCTTACATGCAAAAATGCTTTTAAAGTTGGAATTAATCACCCATCTTTAAGGTTTGAAAATTCTTCTTGTTATTCTACATTATTGTTCCATTTTTCTTTCTACACTGGGAACATTGGATTTGATTCTATGTCTTACACAAAATCTTATGGGATGTGGTTTTCCTCTCTGAAGTTCCTGAGATAACTTTCAATTCTCAAAGAATGAAAGAAATAAATTATTTATTTTCTGCAAAATACAGTTCAACAGAAATACTTATCCACAATCTGAATAATATTTGAATTGGACCTTACTATTATATGTCATTTCAATAAATATTAAATTTTATCTAGCAGACAGTCTGAATTTAATTTTTCTCCATTCCTCCTTCTGTTCCTATTTCCCTCCCTGTGTTCTTGCCTCCCCCCCTCCCTTTGGCTGTACATCCCCACATCCCATCCTTATTTCCTTTCTAAAGAACCAAACAGATGATATTGGTAGGAATAACCTCAAGTCTGTGTAAAAAAAATGGTTTATAGAAATTCTTGACATCATGGTCTCTCTTCTTTTTCAGTTCAGCCAAAGCAGAATGTTACAAGTGCTAAGGACATTTATCAAGACAATCTGCAGTTGATGCATTTTTACATCCTTTTCTTTTTGAGCTCAGCCAAGGAATAAGATTTACTCTGAAAATAGTAAAGCCCAATAAATCAAGCTAGATTCTTTTGCAAAGTACTTCAGTATTTAATCCACTATCAGCAAGCTTATACACCATAAAATTTTCTCCCCATTGACTGCTCCAACAGCAGAATTTGCACAAAGCACAGAGCATAAATTTTACATTATTGACATTCTCCAGAAGATAATATGTCCAAGGTTTTGCAACCTGATAAAACAATGGAGTTCATGGAGAAAATATTTCCTGTAAAGAATACAGAAGCTGCCAATATAATAATTTAATAACCAAAACAATTATTTTAATAATTACATAGTTTAAAAGCCATCATTATAAAATCTGAGGTTTATTCATGTATATGTGAACACGTGAGAATTTCTATCCATTTTCAACAACATGGAAAGAAATAATAAATTATCATAAACTTATAAAACAAAACAGGTACAACTTTGAAAAGTCTCTGGTATCTTTTCCAGGACGTAAAGCTGATCCAAGAGAACGTATACAAAAATTTTCTAATAAACGTTGATCACAAAATTTATTTGTGAAAAGTATGTTTTAAAACATCATTACTAGCAGTCCCAAGTCATGTATCATGAATAGTTCAGCTTTAAAAGGTGTAAAGGGTCCTGATAAATGGTTATAAATTAGATTGACTATATGCTGCCGTCCATTAAAAACAGCCAAACCTATGTCCCAGACAGCAACATATATTAAACTATACATGCATAATTGTGAAGTCATAACTAAGTAAGTGGATATTTTTTCTGTTGTCTTTGTTATTTAGGATATATCTCTCATAGGATGCAATGACTCTTATGCTCATGAGAAACAGAAAAGAGCTGTATTTTCTTGCATTGTTTTTATTTGTGTCAGAACAAGGCTTCTATTTTTTTTTCCCAAGCCGCAGTTTCTTTACATTCTATGAGGAAAGAAGATGAACTCAGGAACAATCAGATTATAAAATGTTTCACATTTTAATTTGCTTCTTTAATGACCCTGAAGCCCAAAATGTTAGCTTCTCTTGCTAAAGCAATAGGGGAAAAAGCATTGATGTTCAATTTGGTGTCTTAATAAAAAAAAACCCTTGGGCTTTCCAGTAAATTTATTATGGTTTTGAGACAGCTACATGTTGCAACAGGTGTTAAGAGAGTTCTAGCACAGATCTTGTTGTAAAAATTAGTTTCCACTAGGGATACATTCAGATACTCATCTTGTTTGTTCTATTTTATGCAATGGTGCATTTTTTAATATTTAAACACATAGTTGGATTGGTTCCTGAAAAGCTTTTAAAACTTGTCTTCTGTTATTTTCACTGTTACAGTGTAAGTGCATTACTATCTTCCACCACTCAAATATAAGATTTACTCATGATGAACATTTTGATCTTTCAAAAGACAAATCCCCTGTATTATTGTTCTCTCTAAGGTTTAAAATTATGTAAAGGCGCTACATAATTTTTCTCAGTAGTTAAAATGGGTAGTGCAGTTAGTATTAGAGTGAAGTATTCTGTGGTTTTGTCAGAAATAATTAGCATGTCAATGTGATACTTAATAATTAAAAATTCAAATTGTCATATTTAATGCCTTGTATGTATTTGTAATTGTCATTGACTGTTTCAGGACCTTAATTTTAATTAAAAATAAACAACAATGAAAGTATGTAGCATTTTCAGATAAAATATTAATTAGTTTGTTGTGAATTACAATGTCCAGTGGGAAATAAGGAATTTGCTAAGCTGCCCTAATTGCCTTACAAAGTGTCTGTAAAAAAAATTAAGTTTCATGAAAGACATTCTAGTTACTCAACAAAAAGCAGTATCTACTGGTTTATTCAGTGCAGCAATTTTTAGCAGTCTAGCAGAAAGTAATGGGATCATTAAAACTAAATTCTCCTCTCCTGTCTGCACAATAGAACACTTATTATCCATTCTGCTCTTCTTCCTTGCAGAGAACTCCTATTGCTGGCATTGGTGTTTCTACACATGCAGGAAGATCAGAGTTCCCCTATGAATCTGTTCTGTTCACATGAAAGAGGAAAATTTAGACAGAAGACTCTAATAAAAGATTAGGACTGAATCTTTCTTTTAGACCCTGAATGGAATTCCAGCTGATACCTGCTGGAAATGCACATAAAGATTGAGAATAAACAGCTGGGACTATATGTCCTTAATTTCCATGACAAAAAAAATCTTTTTTTTTTTTTTCTGTCTAACAGGTTTTTAACATAGCCCACTGTTGTAATAACTGAAGGGTTGCCTGATTCTACTTTTCCTAGATGCTTTGTGGTGCTATACCCCTGGCTCAGCTTATTACCATGAAAAACTAAGCCAGGCTGGACCCCAAGAAAGAAAATACTGTCCTAATTTCTCAGACAATATGAATGTGTCTAAACTGAGAGTCTATGAGACATTTCTCTCTTCAAGAGACACCACTGACAAGCTTCAACACATATGGGACATGGAAACACATATTTATCTTAATCTTTTAAATTGCATTCAATAAAGATGCTGGGAGTTATTCATGCAAGATAACTAGGTGGCTAATTGAAGTGTTCAGAATTTTTCTCATATACTCTGCTCCAGTTTGGTGTAAGCACTCAGTGTGAAGTCTGTCATAATATGGTGTTCAAAACATCTCACATTCCCATAATTTGGAATATGTTTTTTATTACTCAAAATATACATACCGATTTCCTGTGAGATGTACGGAATTAGATCTTCTCTTTCATGTCCATCCAACCTGAAATATTTGTATTTTTTTCTATTATTTACAGTTTTCTCTATTGATTTTTTAAATACACTTGCCATGACAATTAATTTTTTGGCCCTTTTTTATCTCTCTCAAACCCTCCAAAACCCCAAAAACTATAACTACCATAAACCTCATGCAAACTACAAACAAAAGAAAAAGCACTAAAGGCAATCCTCTGAAAAAAACATAGACGTATTTATAGATTTCGTTCTTGCAGAAATTAATATAAAGGAATTCACATTAACAGAAAATGCAAGAAAAAGAAAACAGAATTTCAGCACAGGATGATGTCTCTAGTACTCTCTACATAAATCAGGAGGAAAATGCACATACTTACAATCATTTCCTGTATGTTCTCTCAAAAAATAGAATTTGCATGGACATCCTTCAAACAAGTGTCTATTTAAGTGAAATGGAATGTCAGTTTAAAACATATGAAAAGACAAGGCTTGCTGGTGTGTAAATTTAGTTGCATTGATGGCCAATGTTTAGGCAATTAGATCTCACTTCTTAACTCATATGCAGCTATTTATATACAAAATTTTAATCTGCTCTTTGAATCTAGATTCCATCCATAAAGTGTGACAGCATCACCACTCTGTTACTTATTGGATACTTAGAAGGCTGAATGAAAATTCTAACTAATGAATCTATTCAGCAATTTACATAGACAAGGTGAATGAAAGGTGACTTTTTTCTTTCCTTCTCCCTTTTTTATGGCAATCCTAAAATACAGAGTGCGATCATATAATTAAGGACTTTATTACAAAGCATATGTACAAGAACTCTGAACTAACATTTCATCTGACCTTAATGCTAGTATTTCCTACTTGCACATGCTTAACAATTTACCACTTTCAGAGAATCTGAATAAGTGTACTAAAATATATGGGACAATTCTGTGGACCATGACAACGCCATTTGGATCTTCCCTGACTGAATTCAATACATGACTAAGCCCAAAGGCCAGATACCAAACCAAAGACCTCAAGCAGCTAATCCGGGATAAGGAAACATAGCTGTCCTAATTTGTAGACTGTGCAAATAAAACATTAAGAATCTGACCATTTCCTTAGGAATACAGTTGTCACAATAGTAACACACACCCTCTTCAGTATTTTATCAGTGGTATTTCCCAACAATAATAATTTAAACTTATATGTACAAGCTTTCCTGTTTATATCCCTATTTCTGCTATTTTACCCTTGTGCTGCTCTAAGCTTCTTAAGACGCTGGGTGTTGTAAGGGTGGCATAAAATTTTCAGTATGACAAATTCTTTGACAAGGAACATAGAGTTAATGGTTGGGAATTCTAACTGTTTCCCCTAGAATTCACTGAGGACTACTTTAAGACATTTTCTAATACACAGTATGCCTTGCTCTTTCTTCATACATGATCTTTTATTCTCTTTTTCATCCCCATAACCTCTTCACCCGTCACTTTAAGTTTCTTTCCTTTGATGGCAAATAACTGGTGATCCATGACCTTCATGAAGCCCTGGGCTTTCTAGCTTCATCCTGTGCCTCCATTTTAAAGACTGCTCTCATGTATTATATTTTATGGTCATAGACCATTCTGCACTGAATGACTACTGGTTAGTAATATTAGTGAAAGTTATGGTACTGTTGCTGTTAACTAATCTCAAACAAAAGTTCCTGGCAGATAAAGACATGTCCTTACAAAGCAAGCCTCACAAATCCTACTCTCAAGTACATGCAGAGTTAATGAAAAGCCTGAGGTCTGTTACTGGAAATGGAAGGACTATAATTAGAGGTGTACAGTGTTATGGTCTACACTGGTGTCACATTTCCATTTGAAGATTAAAACTTCTTTTTCCCAGGAATGGTCCTCTTAGAAACTATACTTCTAGTTAATGAAAAATATTGAAATGACAGAATTACATTTCTTTCACAATTTTCTTTTGTAAAATCTTTAAAGAAATTGGAAAAAAAACCCCAAAAACCAGCAAATGGACACTTAGCTGTTCAAGTGTAACTACTACAGAAAATTCATGGTTTATCCCAGACAATACTGCAATGATTTGCCCTATTCCATTTAGTGAAAACTCTCAATAAAATAGCTGGGATGGGGAAAGAGAGATGGAGTGAGGATAAGAATTAAAGCTATGTTTGCAAGGTTTATGAAATTTGTCAGAGACTCAGAACTTAATGTGATCTTAAATTATTCAACAAATTCCATGACATTTCAGGTTATCAAGAAGTATTTTTAATCATTCTGTTGCAGATTGCTTTACTTTTGCACAGTATAAAGCTGTTATCACAATGAATGCAATGGCATTTGCAAGAGGTTTTATTTCCTGGGTATCTGCTTTGACAAATATTTTCTATAGCTATGTAACTACACTGGATAAATGCACAATGAAAATAGTTCTTTGATGATGTGTTACTAGGTCTTAATTTGAAAATTTTTGCAGTGATAGTATTTTAGTAGAAAAATGTACATTAGCTTCCTTGTATTACTTGTCTCATTGATGGTCTAATGCTTTCTGAAAATTCCCCAGGCTTTATATTAAAAAAACCTAAAACCACAAACACAAAAAAGCAAACAAACAAACGAAACCCAACACATCAAAGAAATCACAATCTTTTATAATTACAGCTAGTCTGTATATCGAAGTTCAGCAGTATCACAAATTCATTTATCCTGAAAGAGGAAATATATGGTTGAGGTTGAGATTTCTTGATCCTTAGAGATGTTTATGAACACAACTGGACAAGGCACAGTTATCCTTCTGTAACTAGACCTGCTCTGAGAGGGAAGTTGGACTAATTGATCATCTAGATCACCTGAGGTCTGTTTAAAACAAAGATTTTATGATGAGCATAGGTTTCTACTGTGATATAGAATCACTAAGATTGGAAAAGACCTCCAGGATCAACAAGTTCAACCTTAGTATGAGAACTTCCAAGTTAGTCAAGACATCCACACATCTACAGAGAGTAGGCATGGTAAATGGCTTCCAGAAAACATAAATCATTCTGTAGTGTAAACAAAAAATAAAGAAGCCTTAAAAAGGGAGGCTGAAATTTGATATTTTCTGAGGTTTCAGAAAAAAATTGTGAGTTTGGGAAGTTATGTGTGGGAAAATTGTAATTTGCCAATCTGTAATTCCAGATAATAATTATGCGTTTTGTGGTAACACGTCTTCTCCAAATGTTGAGCTTTCTGCTTAAGATGATAGCATGCATCCTTTAAAGATCAGATGACAGATTTATTCTTCTCAGCATTCCATGGAGAAAAACTAGTATTTTTAAAGACCTTAAATGAATTGTTAGAAGTATGCAAAACATCTTGTAATGTATTTTAGATGTGCTGATAAACCCTCACACAACTATAGTATATTTCTAAACTATGTAAGTTATTCTTAAGAGATTGTGTATTTCAACATTACCCAATATTACCATCCATCAAATTGGTCTATCTTGACTAAAAGCAGCAGAATGTCAAACCTACGTGATGAAGCCTTTTTTTTTTTGGAGGAAAGATAAATGCTAAATGACCCAGAACTGCACTTAGGAGAAGCCAATAGAACAAGGACAATAAAAAAGAAAATAAATTTTTAAAGGTGAACATAGGAATGTACCCACTGTTGTTCTGGGTTTCTTTCTTTTATTCTTCATACTTAGCAGCCTCAGTATATCTGAAATATTTAGATGCCATGATATCACCTCTGTTAATAGCAAGAGGTAACACTTTCTCTTCAGCCACACTTTCTTTAGAAACCCTCATGCTATCCCTCATTCAGCAAAATGCAACAACTCTGGGGAGCCACTAAGCTGTGACAATAAAACACAGCTAAAGGGGATATTAAGCAGAATATCTTCTTGCCTTGGAGGTAAAAATCCTCTCATAATCTGAAAGGAAACCAATGCCATAGACCAGGGACATATAAATCCACTATATACACCTGCCTAGAGACCAGACCCTTGTACCTGGTGTGTTTCTTTCTATTATAGGTACCTTTTTACCAGAAAGATAATCAATACTTGGAAAGACTTCAGAAAGTGTGTGAAAAACTGACACATGGGCATAAGTCTTAAATAAATTAAGCATATAATGCTTGTCTTGAAGATTTGAAAAAAAGTTACAGTATTGGTATTAAAGACAGAGAAAATAACCATGTGAAAAGAAACTAAAAATAAATAAATTGATAAATTTTAAAATAAGTTGTTATGTAGAAGATTTTTCGTAGTGAGATATAAAATGGCTTTGCAAGGGGAACTAGAGAAAATTTCAGTGCCTTCCACACTTTAAATAACAAAATAAAAATAATATTGTCAAGCATCCTGTTCTTGCAGGGATTTAAATCCAAAAAATGCAGCATCTACCCATAAAAGCTTTTTTTAAAGCTCTAGTCCCATTTGCACTCCCATTTAAAATAGCCCTAGCACTAAATTCAGCTGTACATCTATTTTTCAAATATTTTATTATACTAAATGCATATTTCATGGCTCTGCTTATCACTTACAGCAGATGGGGAAGATTTTTTCTCTGGCCTTCATATACAATGTTTAAGATTTTTTCACTTTCATATCAAACATTAGGTAGTGATCACAGAAAAAGATTGTGGGCATAACAGAATGCATAAGTTTTTTCACTGCTGTTCAAATCTGGAATTTTCCTTATTGATGTCTTGCTCAAGTACTTAGTGTTTATGTGATTTTGGCACAGGAAGAAATGCTCAGCACATTAATTTTTGAGAAACTGCTAGGGATTATTATTCTTTCCCCTTTGGCATGGAGATCATCAAATTTCATACTGCTGAAAGTAGAATACTTGCAACACTCTTGATGTGTCTTGCTCTCTTTCCCTAGAACTTCACAGCTGTGAGTGTTAGTCTTTCTTCAAGTATATATAGATTTCCTCAGTTTCAGAAGCTGCAAAGTATTTTGTGAGCCATAGTTTTACAGTGGATACTTTACAAACACTTCAGATAAAATTTTGAGTTCTTGGGTATATGTGGTTGCAGTGGACAAAATTCAGTGGCAAGTTGATACTTTATCCTATTTCAAAGCACTTTCTGACAAAATCATTATTCTTCTTTTTAAGTGGAACAGTTCTGCAAGCTTTTACCTAATGCTCCTTGTCTGGAGCTCTCCAAGATTTTTTTTTTTTTGGCTTCTTTTCTCTTAATGTTCCCTCCAATCCAGCTTCCATCACCTACTTCTCTCTACCTATGCACAAAACTCTGATTCCATTTATTTAAATGTTTCCAGTTAAAAAAAAAAAAAAAAAAAAAACCAAAACATACAAGCCTGTTATTGCTTTATTTTGGATTTTCTCATACAGATATTTGAGATACTGGTTTTGTCACATCTCTTTAAATATTCTTCCTTTCTCATCTTCTTTGATAGTTTTCAGTCTTGTTTCCAGCCTACCTGCTATGAATATTTCTCATTTCCTTTATATAATATAGTTTTCCTTTTGGTTGTCATACTTTTTTTGTTAATTTTCTTTGTACTTTTTTCATTACACATAATTCTTTTCTGACACAATTCTAAAATATACATATGTTTCTGGTTTTCTTCCCTGTTTCTGCTTCATTCTGTTAAGCCATCTCTGCGTGCACATGGCTGTGTCATTGCCTGTGTTTCAATAGTTCAACTTAAGGACCAACTTTCTCGAGCAAGGCAGTACAACATCAGGAAGTTTTTCCTGGTCTAGTTATCAAACCAGCTGAGCTGAAACTATGCTCCCAGCATGGGCAAGGGATGGACCAGAGGGAAAAGTAACTTACAACATGTCTCAGGACACTGTGCTGCTCAGAAAACTATGCTGAACTATCAAATGACATAAGGGAAAAAACATATTTTATCTTGTAGTGTCTCTTGGAGAAAAGTCAAATCCAGCTACCTGAATCAAGGCTGACACAGCTCCATGTTCCCTGGACCAACAATAATGAACTTGACCTTGTATTCCCAATAGGCACACAAACTCATATCTAAAATATATGTGCACATATAAACACATCCAGCCACAGAGCTCACACAAAGCACTCACATGAATACACTATCAATGGCCTCATCCTGTGCCTGTCTTCTATCAGATATCCATTAGTACAAGATTTATCCGTATGTATAATATGGATTGTTTCCACAAGTTGGACACAGACACAGTCTCTCTAGCTATCACCTGGACGTTTGAGAGTACCAGTCCCACTCCAGATCCCCCATGCTAACACACATGTGCACACCCCCACACCAACACCACAGATTCCTCAGGAGCTGCCCTTGAACTCATGGTCCGTGCAGCTGGTAGTCCTAGATCCTTGTTCTCCCCATCTGCCTCCCCCTGACACCTCCCCCTGACACAAACATGCACACACTCCATAGCTGCTCCAGCAGCTGGCTTTGGTCCCACAGATGGCCAGCTCCTCCTGTGGTCCTGCTCTTAGAAGCATCTCTCCATCTCCTAGGCCACTTCACCAGCTGGCCAGGAAGTCTGGCTTGATCTAGTGATCATACTGTTGGCAAATCTTTAAACATCAACTTCTTTCAGCTTTCTGGAAGATATTCCATCATATAGGTATAATGACTGACATTTTTTAGCTACAGCTCTCAGAACTTGATGAGATCAGTTCCTGTTACTTTCCACATTGAACAGAGTTTCCATTTCTCTTTCTGTCTTTTTTGTTTCTTTCTTGAAAGTGTTTCAGAGACAGGACATAAAAAGTAGATACAGGAGTCTAAAGGCAAAAAATTAGTCTAAAGATTTAGATATAGATATAAGAACTAATCTGACGTTCACCAAATTAAAAATAAAACACTTTGCAAAACAACCTCAAACACTATGCACTTTATTTCTTCTCCTTTCCCTACTACTTTTGTTTTCTTCTTTACCAACATGAAAAGAAGTAAACTGTAGGCTTTTATTTCATCACAGACTGTACAGAATACAGTACTTTAGATATTATGAACAATATCAAAGCATTCTTTTATGGTGTGAGTTTTGAACTGCATGAATTTCCTCAGATCATAGTAGTGAATTCATTCTATATAAATTAAAGAAAGTCAGATGCCTAAGAATAGTATTTTAAACCCGACTTTTGAATATATTAAGGCTAAAGTAAACTGATAAGAAATATTATAAAGAAGAACTTCTGGAAAATAAAAGGTATTCTTTAGGCTTTGCAGAATACCTTCATGGCTGGAACAATTGAAGCCACAGGTAGCTAAGACAATTAAATTTCTGCAAATTTTGCAACTGTAGAAAGAAATTAATACATGACAAGTGTGTGCCATGATTTTAACTAGCTTCTGGAGCGTTTATGTTCATTTCTTGGTTGCCAATTGAAAGAAATAGACATTCATCCTACTGGAACGAATATTGGAAAGGAAAGGAAAGGAAAGGAAAGGAAAGGAAAGGAAAGGAAAGGAAAGGAAAGGAAAGGAAAGGAAAGGAAAGGAAAGGAAAGGAAAGGAAAGGAAAGGAAAGGAAAGGAAAGGAAAGGAAAGGAAAGGAAAGGAAAGGAAAGGAAAGGAAAGGAAAGGAAAGGAAAGGAAAGGAAAGGAAAGGAAAGGAAAGGAAAGGAAAGGAAAGGAAAGGAAAGGAAAGGAAAGGAAAGGAAAGGAAAGGAAAGGAAAGGAAAGGAAAGGAAAGGAAAGGAAAGGAAAGGAAAGGAAAGGAAAGGAAAGGAAAGGAAAGGAAAGGAAAGGAAAGGAAAGGAAAGGAAAGGAAAGGAAAGGAAAGGAAAGGAAAGGAAAGGAAAGGAAAGGAAAGCTTTTGAAGACATAGAAAATTTACTTGTAAAGTATAATATGTCACCATTAAATCTTTTTATAACAATTTTATAAATATTAAAGAGAATTAGGAGTATTTCCAAATTTCTAAAAGCAACTTCTATGACTTTTCACTATTTTAGAGCCTAAAAATTAAGCATGTTTTTCATAGGTAGTTTCTTGTCTACAGTAAGGAGCTGGCACAACCAGAACATCTCAATTTCTTATTAGACCTACATAGAGAAGGTTTATCTATTTTCACTAATACTGTAAAATTTGAAGTGTAATCTATAACTTTTCAGAAGATTAAAAGCTGCAAAATTGTCACACTGTCCTATAAATCCAGCTTCAATTATAGTGCTAAAGAAAGTTTCTGTAAAGATTACAGGCTTTTCTCACAAGTCAGCATGCATTAATATGTGTTAAAATGTGAATAAAAGGTAAAAAATATGCTCCAGCAGCATGAATTCCTTCATCCTAAGACAATAAGGCCAAAAAAGAATAGAATATATCTCCCTTTCACCATGGATATTAAACTCATTCTAGAAAACTGGTAGTTATAAGTTTTCTTAAAAAAATAGAATTTAATTCATATAGGGTTTATATCTGCAACTATCAGCTTCAGCATGTTAGTTTTGGTTTTTGTGTTTCTTTTTATCATTGAATTTCAGGAAATCAGAGAGGATTTTGAATTAGAAGGGACTCATAAACGTCATCGAAGTCCAGCTCCTGGCCCTGCACAGCAAAGTCCCCAAGAATCACACTAGGTACCTGAGAGCATTGTCCAAATCATTCTTGAGAGCAGACAGGCTGGTGCTGTGACCTCTGCCCTGGGGAGCCTGTTCCAGTGCCCAACCATCCTCTGGGGAAAGAACCATTTCCTAATATCCAACCTAAACCTCCTCTGACACAGCTCCAGTCCACTCCCACAGGTCCTGTCACTGATCACCACAGAGAAGAGATCAGAGTCTGTTTCTCCATTTCCCCTCGGAAGGAAGTTGGAGACTGCAATGAGTTCTCCCCTCAGTCTCCTCTTTTCCAGGCTGAACAGACCAAATTACCTCAGTCACTCATTCAGCTTCCTTTCAAGGCCCTTCACCATCTTTGTTTTCCTCCTTTGGACACTCTCTGATAGTTATTTATATATTCTGACACCCAAACTGCCCTCAGCACTGGAGGTGAGGCTGCCCTAGCTCGGAGCAGAGCAGGACAATCCCCTCCCTTGCCTGGATGGGGATGCTGTGCCTGATGCCCCCCAGGACAGGGCACTGCTGATTCCCATTCAACTTTTCACTGACCAGGACCCCCAGGTCCCTTTCCAAGGCACTGCTCTCCAGCACACTGTAATATGAACTGATACTAAATTAGAGAAGTAATAATGGCAGAAGTTTGCAGTAGAGGTTGGAAATTTATAAACATAATCATAGCCTGGGATATTCAGGCATTGGTGGAAGACTCAGACACAGTAGTTGTAAATCTGTATCATAGTGATTTGATATTCTCTTTATTACTTTAACAGAAGATATAAAGAAGACATTATTTATATAAAGAAGATATGAAACTGTTTATTTCCTCCAATTTTATATGTTTGTTTTTTCGGGGTTTTTTTAATCATTTATACTTTTTCTTTAATAAGATTAATATAAACTCCTACCAAACTCTTCTATTGACCAATTTTGGGGAATCTTTCCTTGGAATGATGAAATAATTCTTCAAGCTTAGTAAATAAGAGAGTATCCAAACATTGAAATAAAAAGCATTGACATGTTATGGGGGGAAAAAAGGATTTGTGTGATTGGCTATGCAATGAGAAGTTCAAAAATATTTTCTTCTCATGAAAATTCTTTCATTATATTTTTGAAGCAATATGTGTTTTCGGAAGATACCTTTTTGCACGTTATGTTGATGCATAAATGTATAAGTCCTCTACAAATAAAAGTTCTCTTTCTGATGCAATCTCATCTGAAATTCTTTGAGATGACATAACAGCACTGGTTTGAACCCATAGAAATAGCAAACAGCTTCCAGCAAGTGCAAAGCAGTAAGCTGATTATTATAATCATGTCTTAAGGTTTCAGGAGAAGCTATAGTCTGTGTTTTCTGATATGATGTCTTTTGAAACACTAGCTATTTAGACTGGCCCATCAACATAACATGTGAACAACTATGACTGTCCATCACATCACATTATTAACTATTGTGTTCTGTTAGTATTGTTCAATCACATCAAATTATCCTTGCATTACACCATGATGATATTAAGGCTTTTAACATACTCCTAAGAAAGAAAAGCTTTTAAATAATAAAACAGTGCAAAGAAATGTTTCTTGAGCTTGCCATAAGAACCGGTGCTGGAAATATGTACACTTTTTTTTTTTTTTTTTTTTTTTAATTGACTTTATTGTACATGTAAGCAGCATCTGAATTCTTTTTGGGTTAGAAAATTTTGGTAAGAAATGGCAAATACATAAATATTTCCTGTAGCTTCATAGATTGTGGAGGAATTATTGTGGCACACTGCAGCAGAACCAGTTCTCTCACTCTGAAAATGATGGGATAGCAGCAAACCATGCTATTCCTGAATGAATCAATGAGATGTGTTTTGAGAAAACTCCATTGCAAAGATAAATACTAATGCATAAGGTGGGAAAAAAATCCAATCAAAAAACCAAACAAACAAACAAACAACCCCCCCCCAAACAGCAGAAAAAAGCACAATAGATACAACATTAATGGAATGAAGCATCCATGGAAATGTACATATATGGAGGGAAAAGATGCCTCTCCCAAAAAAAAAACCCAAACCAAAACAACAAAACAAACAAACAACAACAACAAAAAAAGCACCCGAAACACTGCCAAGAAATAATTGAGGAAATTGATACAGAATCAACATTCATTAAGAACTGAGGTATCTCTTACTTTTCAAAAATAGTTTAAGGAAAAGTCTAAAATTCAAAAGAGAAATTTCTACACATATTTGATCATCTTACATATGTAATAGAGAATTGTATTTTCCTACAATGACAAAGTCTGTGAAAAAATACAGTGCTCTGTTAAGTTAGGAATTTTTTCTAGAGTAATTTTCTCAGAACTGTGACCAGCTCCAGTAAGTCCTCTGGCTTCTAGGAAAGTCTGTAAAATTTTTCACTGAAATTTTGTTCATGGATATGTTAAAGAGTTTTCAGTATCACTGAAATATTTTGCATTTTGAAGATGTTGACTCATGGATTAGGCTCGGCAGAAGAATTAACACAAAATGCACAGAGAATTTAGATATAAGGAAAAGTTACATTTGATCAAGATTCAATGGGAAATTGGCTCAGACCTTATTTTCAATCATTTTGTCATTCTGTCTCCCACAAGTTCCACTTGCAGAGAGATGAGAGAAATGAAGTTCATTCATCATACAGATAATTCTTTCACTACTTTGCTGCTCACAAATGTGAAGAATTTCATTCAAAGCACTGCATCGTTCACAGAAACAGAAAAGAAACACTGTTTTCCATATTTGCCCTCAGTTATACCTTGCTCACAGAATCCCATGTCATTTTTAATAGAGGTTATGCTGATACTTAATTAATGTTAAAAAAAAGACAAAACAAAAAACAAGCAAACAAAACAAAACAAAAAAACAAAACCAAAGGCACCTTACTTCCCTTTGGTTAAACTGAAAGCTGCTGTTCCTTTCAGATTCCATTAAAAGGACACTTTAGATGAGTTTAATAATCACTTTCAGTCTTTGAAAGGAAACAAATTCCTTTATAAGACAGAAAATATTTTGTATGATATAATGGACTTAGAAAATTAAGTAATTACATGTTTCTTATTCTTTATGAGTACCACTCTCAAGCCTGCTCTCAAGGGAGCAGGGAAAACACTACAGTAAATTTGTACACTTCATGGCTGATTTTTGCATCCCAATAACAGACCCATATTTTAGAAAATACCCACTAATTACATAGAGCTGATCAATTTTTTGAAAGTTTGTGGTTATTTTCTTCTTTCCTTTCATCAGTTTGGCTGCATAGGAGTGGCCATGATTCATGTTTTACCTGGAGAAAGCCAAAAGAACATAGAGTAGAAATACTGTCCAGAGAAAACTAGTAAAGAATAGGATTTATCTCACCCAACATCAAGTCTCCAAGTCCCATTCTGGACAGACAGTTCCAGTGGGTTCCAATGGACCTATCCTAGGACACAGTTGAACCCCTTGGCCAAGATGGTGGCGCCTCTGGGAAAATGTATTTGAGAAAAGGCAAAATGCTGCCCCAGGAGGGAAAAGTGGAAAATTTAAACACAAACAAATAAAAAGAAGCCAACAAACAACCTGAAAGAAATAACTCTTCAGACATCAAGGTGAGAGATGAAGTAAGAGAAGGAGGTGCTGCTGTAAGCCATGGAGAAGACTGCATCAGCATGGATGTCCACACTGCAGACCATGGAGGTTCCCACACCAAAGCAGGTGGATACTTCCTAAAGGAAATGTGGACCACGGAGAAGACACCTGCCTGGGCAGGGAAAAAGCATTAGAAGGAAGGAGAGGTAGAGCTGAAATGTTGTGAACTGACCTCAACCCTCTATTTCTCATCACCCCTGTGCTGCTCAGACTAAGGGTAGATAGAGAAGTCAGGAATGAAGGATTAAAACTGAGCCGGAGGAAAAAAAAGGGTGAGTTTGGGAAAAGTGTTTAAATTCTTTTCTTCATTTCTCACTATCCAACTCCAGTTTATTTGGCAATAAATTGAATTTATTTTCCCGAAGTCAACTGTTTAGCTTATTACAGTAATTGGTAAGTGATCTCACTGTCTGTATCTTGACCCTTAGGATTTTCCATTTATTTTCTCTCTCTGTCCTGTTGTGGAGAGAGTGTAAGAAAGCAGCTGGGTGCCAGTATGGAGGCCAGTGAAGGTCAACCCACCACTGTGATTCAATGAATTTTTTGATCCTAGCTTTTCATTAAAGAAGCTCTAAATATTGTTATCTTACAGAGAGATGGGTTTAGGTAAAAGTTGTATGTCTTAGTTGAAGGAAAATAAATAAATGTCATTCAAATACCTTTGAAGAGTTGATGGCAAAATAAATAAATTTTTTTCTAATTTACCTTTTTATTGATAATCTCATTTGTCAGTTCTATCTAGTTTTTATGTCTTTTATATAGACTATAGCTGCGATTTCTGGGGGAAAGGGGTGTTTCTTTTATTGTTTATTTTGTTTAGGTCTTGGTGTGTTTTGTTTATTTGTTTGTTTTCTCCTGGTACCTTGCTTCTTCACATGTAGACTTCTATAACCCTATAGTCAAAGTTATCTTCCTGAAAATTGTATTCCTCATCAAACCAATTTTCTTCAATATCTAATTACTAGAGCTGCTTTAGTTTAGTTTTCCTCTTTGCTATTTGTGCTGGTTTTGGCAGGGGTAGGTAGATTTAAATTTTTTCACAGCAACTAGTATGAGGCTGTGTTATGGATTTGTGCTAAAAGCAGTGTTAATAATGCAAAGGTGTTTCTGTTAGTGCTGAACAGCACTTACAAGGCGTTTTCTGTGTCTCATACTGCCTCACCAGTCAGGAGGCTGGGAGTGCACAAGAAGCTGGGAGGCAACACAGCCTGATCCCCAGCTGACCAAAGGGATATTTCACACTATATGGCATCGTGCTCAGCATATAAAGCTAGGGAAAAAGAAGAAAAGGGAAGATCTTAGGAGTTATTGTGTTTGTCTTCCCAAGCAACCATTAGATGTTATGCATCCCTGCTTTTCTGGAGATAGCAAAACACCTGCCTGCCCACAGTGATAAAATAAAACACCATTAGATAACTGTAGATAATTTTCACTGTGAGGGAAGGACGATCTGTCTTAAGTTGGTATCAGATTTGAACTTCGAAGTGCTAGTAACAAGGCAGAGCCAGGCCATGGTCAGAGTTAAAATCAATTTTATCTCTAAAACATACTTTGTAAAATCTTGGTAGAAACTGAAACTATTTACCACAGAAAATGGCCTAGAAGAACATATGTGTGAAGTTACAATCTGAGAAATTATGACCTGAGGAGTCATTGATATACAATAATGACCTTACTGTTCTGCAGGAAAAAATACAAATTTGGTCACAATTTTTGCATTTCCAATACCATCTATATATCATTTATCAGTGAACAACTACAGAGTTTACTGGTGCTGATTATTTTCTATTTTGTTGGTTTGATTGTTGCTTCTTTATTTTTAATGTTTTCACTGCAATTGCATACCTCTTACTTAAAGCACTTAAAAAGAACAAGCACTTAAAAAACCCTCAGTCTATCAATATATGGATCCCTGGTGGTAGAAAGCATATTATTAAAGGTATGAACAGATGTCAAGCTAAAGTGGAATGGTTAATCATGCTAATTGCTTATTTACTTAATTTCTACAAAAATATATGTAACATGAATATCACTCATGACTCCGTGTACATTTCTGGCAGAAGTTCAGGTAGTCCTGAATTTCCATATTAAACTTATGAACCTATGCCAGAGTTCCCTCCACTTTTATTTTTTTTCTAACACAGAAAGAGCAAAAGGGTGATAAACTGAGAGCGATTTTCTTCACCTTACTGTTATCCTAATTCCTCTCCTGTTGTTTCCAGTAGCCCTGCAATACTCTGAACACAGTCTTGCGAGCGTAAACTGTTGCTGAATGAATATGGATTTACTCAAACAAACCTATACCAATTTTATATAAGGTTCTACTAGAAAAAATTGCAGTCATGAAATGCTAGGAATAACTGATGTTAATAAATAAGAATAGAAGGACAGTTTACATAGTTTTATGCTTCTTCTACAATTTTATTATGTACAACTTTAACTATCCATGTGTTCCTTTAAGTAGCCTTTAGATAGTCTAAAGATAGTCTTTATAAATGGTCTTGTTATTTTATAATAAAGATTGATTTTTAAATGAAATTTACTGTGAGATTTCTGTTGTGTTTCGTTGTTACTGTCTGTAGTGCAGCATGTTGACCTTGGTAGAAGTGAAGGAACAAGGATATGAACAAAAGAATCACAAATGAATCCTGGCATTGTGCAGCACTGATGTGGAAAGTGGAAAAAATTGAATCGAATGTCTCCTCTCAACTTCTATTTCTTCTAGAGATATCTGATATGCTATAAAGTTTTGTGATTTACATGGAATCTCATTTTGATCAGTCATTAAGCTTATGTTCAGTAGTCCATAGCAGAAGGCCATGAGGTAGGAAGTACTCAATTTTGGATTGGTTAAATAAAGGTCCATGGTTTATTGGAACTGAATTTTCTTCCCATTAGAAAAACCCTGAGAATAAAATATTGTCATTCCTTTCACTTTATTAATAATAATAAAAAATACTAGTACTTCTGGTCTTGTCCTATTCATGGCTAGAAATTCTGCAATAACAGCCTTTCTATCAGTATTTTATTATTTCTGGATCTTGGTTGCAGATATAATTCCTAACAGGAAATTAAAAGCAAAGAATTAAGAATCTCCAGGCTGCCCCATGATACAGAATTAACTTAAACCTTGGTTTAATCTTAATTTACCCTGTCTTTTGCTATTATATCCAGTATTTAAAAGAAACTTTGTTGCATCCTTTCAATATTTAAGTATTACAGTAGAGTCACTCGGGATTAATTTCTTTTTTCTTGAGCTGCCTCAGCGCAGTCATCTTGGTTCTCTCTTCAGTCAATGGAAAAAGCTAGAAACCAAGAAGATATTGAACTTATTCTGTGTTCTGGGACACTCTCTAGTCTAATTTATGATTGATCTCGTTTAGATGAGCAGAATCTTGTATCATTGGTTGCTGTTATATACAGTTAACATATTTAACTGTATGTAAGTCTGCAGTCTCAGACTTTGAAAACCAATTGCTTAAATTCTTTCTTATGCAGCTACATTCAAAAACATTTCTTGGGTGTTCTGGGTTCTGGAATCAAACCTAAAATTTTTCTAGGGTTTTGAATAAGATTGTACTCTAGAACATGAATAGGTAACTATATCTGAAAATCTCTCCTCTAAAATTCTGACTTTAAATCTGTTTCTATGATGTTGGTGTAAACACAACAGTTAAAGGTTGTGTGCTCATTGAGGTGCACATACCCCATAAAAAAACAAGAGATACCTCTTAAAATAAATAATTTTAAAAAAACCCTTAAGGACAGTCATTACAAATGCTGAATGTTTGCATCGTCAAACTTGAAGGAAATATTTCTTCAAAGTAACAACATAGCCATAACAAATAGGGCAAGCTGACCTGCAAAAAAAGCTCACTTCTATCACAGCAACTATTAAAACGACACCAGTGCTGCAAAAGAATTTGTCAGTCTTAGTAGCTTCCAAGCAATGCACTTGTCCTGAAGTGAGTTAGGTAACCTTGGTCTTCTCTACTATGCCTCCTCTATATCACTTGGGTTTTTGCAGTTGCATCACAGAGATGTTTCTGAAGATGACAAGGATTTGGGTTCTAAAGGCTATACATAGTTTCTGGACATAAAAAAAAATTCTGTGGGAAAAAGAAGTTGGAAGCATCTTACATAATTTTTATTGTGTAAACAAGTAGATCATTAGTCTAAGCCAAATATAACTGTATCTAATGAGGAGAGATAGGCACTTTTAAAAGCCCTGGATAGGCATTTGAGATAAATGGCATAACTATCTTGCTATTGACCATTAAGTCATTAGATCTTCCTGTTCACACTGGAATTTTTCTTTACATGCATTTCAAAGTACAGTGTTTTATTTAGATACTTATTTTCAAATATCATTATAAAATTACCACATAGAAATACACAGGAATATCTTTGGCAATGGTGGTTAACATGTTGTGAAAAAAAAAAAAGTTAAATCTTACTTACTAAGGCAGCATGTATGTGCAGTGAATACTGTTCTGTGGGAATCCTGACTCATGTGAGAGGAAGGCCCTTGCTCAGTTCATGGTTCATAGTTGCTCAGTTCACAGTTGGTTTGGTATTAAGGAAAAGTAGGTCTGATTTTTTTATGAGTATAATCCTGAACCCTGACTGTTCAAAATCAGGAACCTCTAATTTAGTTTTCTTTCCATAAGAACTATAAGATATGAAGCAATCTTCTGTACCTAAGTCTTATCCCAACACAGATTCAAGCTAGAGGCATAGTATCTGTCTATCTACATGTGGGATCTGGACAGCCAACAGGATTCCCCTGAGGTCTTGAAAGTATACATTAAGACTTTGATATTTCAGTGGCAAGTACTCAAATTTTACGAATTTGGCTGTTTAAATTACCTATGAGACATTGCAGTTAAAAGTGTTGGACATTAACTGCATCATTACTAAAAAAGGATCAAATCAATTAAAAAGGAAAATGTCCTGGAAATATCATTCTATCGTAACTTGGAATCCAAAGGCATTCTAATTCCTTGCTAATAGGTTCCATAAATAAGGCTAGTACTTTATCATTTCAGGGTTAAAATTGTCTGGAAAAGAACACTATGCACACAAAATTAAAATGGCCTGATTGAATTCAAATATAATGCAAGAGAGAGCCCTGCTGGTCAAGCTTAATAAATACAATCCCTATTTCAGTAGCCTAAATAAATAATTTACCTTAAATAGGTGAACAGTAAGTTCTGGAATATTTTCCTTCTATTTAAATGGTTCATTGAGAAATTCAAAACCATATTCATGCAGTGTAGCTGCTTCATTATCCCATTGCCCATGGTAGTGGTACTATGATGTAACATCCTCCTCAGTGGAATAAATAGACTATGAAAGCACAGGAAATCAGAGAAGCCCCCTCACTCCCTGCTTCTGGGTGCTCTAAAAATGTGAGAATAAATATGAACTTTTAAGAGACTAATCACTCTGTATTGCATACCCAGGAAGTTTTGTTAAGAGAAGCGAAAATTATGCACTCAGAAGAAAAAATAGAAGGCTAGAAAGGAAATCCTTTGCTGCTTCACATGGGCAGCAAGGAATATAAAAATACTTATGCAGCTTGACTAAACATCTAAACTATAGCTTTCTGAAATATGCTTCTGTCATGTGTGGGTGAAAGTGGGTATTGCAGGTGTTTCTGCAGATTTTACATGTACTTATATTTATTCTTCTGCAAAAAAGCAAGAAAAAATTCAAGAACAGTTGGATTTGAATAAAGCATTATTAAGCAGACCAGTATCAGCTTTAAATTAAAGTCAGTGTAAGCAGGATACAATGCATACAGGAAAGACTTAATTACTGGAAAAAAAAGAAGGAAAAACAATTCTTGTCTCAATTTATTTTATAGTTTAGCAGATATGTTAATCTCAGTCATCAGCTTATGGAATAATCACTACAAGAGAAAAAATCGAGACTGGAGTAGAAGCAAAAATATTCCTTTGTGTCTGTGGATTTTTTAGGTAAGATTTTTTTTTTTAATCTTCCATTCAAAGCATCAGTGATATCCCAGTAAAAAGCGGGTGCAGCACCAAATATTTTTTTTATATGGAATATTAGTTTCCTAAACTAGTTCATTCAGTAGTTCAAACTAGGAATCTAGTGTGTAAGAAATCCACAGTACCTCCACATGGTTGGCGGGCTTGACACAGAACCTACAGCAGACCCACAGCCATCTGGAACACCAGGTGGAGGTCACAAAAATATGTTACAGCCTCCCAGGTTGTACTAAAAAATCTTTGATTAAGGTTTAAGATACTTGTGCACAAACATGTCTAAGCTTTTGTTACAGTTCAGGGGAGAGCTAAGGGAAGAATCAGTTACCTAAACATAAACAACCCCATGAAAGTTGTCTCAGGGAAACTTGTCTGGTCGGTGACTGCCAGTTTGTTGGATGACGATTTCCCCGGATCATACCTGTTTGCCTTCTCTAGATATCCCAGACAGCCTGAAACACCTCAAATAACACTAGAAGTCTACACTTAGGCAAGAGTACCAAGCTCCCTCTCAGTACTGGCAGTAAAGACTACAGAGCAATCCAGCTCTTCAGGCAAGACACATTTACATCAGGGTTAGAGAACAGTCCTCAGAATCAACAACTGTATTGGCTGAATTGCCCCTAATAGCACTTTAGGAGAATTAGTAACCTTTTGCTGTTTGGTCATTAGGAAAAAAATATTAAAAGTTCATACTGATTGTAGTTTTTTCCTGGGAAAATATAAGGCAAGTGTACAAGGTAATTAATTCTTTGAAATATCCATTTTGAGAAAAGATTAAATAAGCTGGATAGAATAAAAATAAAAATATAAATTAAAATAATTTCACTTATGGTTTACAGATGCAGACCTCTGGTTGTTTTTAATGGAAGGAGTTTTTAATGGAAGGAGTCTGCCAAGATTATACATCCACATTTGAGATGTATACGACTTTGTGCATAAAACGAGGACTCTAGAGTGTGAATAAAGATGAGTATATACCTGAGGGCAAAATAGGAAGGGTGGTCTGTACAGCCAGTCTGTACATCTTGTACCATAAACCCAAATAACGAGTTTTGTGATGTTATGGCAAGAATTTAAATAAGAAATTAGCTGTGGTCCTAAACAGTATATACAGGAACTAAAAAAATATCACTATCATTTACAAATGCACTCACCAGAAGTACATTTAACCATCTTCTGTATTTTAGCAAGCTATCATTGGATGCCATCCAATTACTTCCTGCACAGATGCTGTCCAGGTACACAGTGCACCCATGACAACTGCTTTCCCATTGTTGTTACTGACAGGCTGTGTATCTGTAAATTCACAGGAAAAATGCTGTCATTTTCATCTCGTCTTTTCATCCTTCTTTGTTTCTGTATCTTTTGAAATAATGTGACCCAAAATAAGGGAAGATCAAATGGATTATGTATTTTTTTTTATGTATAGAATGGCATAATGATGTTTTTACTAGAAATTCCCAATGTCCAGTTTCTTTTTTGATTTTCATTATGCAATGAGCTAATGTTTTCACAGAAATATCCACAGTAAATTCAACGTCTTTCTTTTCAGTTACAGTGGTCAGTTCTGAGCCCACTGTTACTTTATAAGAGACATAAATAAAGTAACAGGAAATTTAAAAGCTAGGGCAGATCACGTCATTAATACAAAACTTATTTCTACATATGAATGAACTCCTAAAGAAGACCCAACTGAAATTTCTCAGCTGTGTAAGCAAAAGCGAATCTACAATAGGCTAGATGGATGGAGAAGTGTTTTTTGAAATTTGAGTTATGGCGAATTATACATGAGAAGTATCCATCCCTGCAACCACTTCAGGATGGAGAGCCTAATTCTCACTTAGAGCTATTCGTCCTTCTGCAGTGCAGGCAGCAGAATACTGACAGCCATCAAAGTCCAATGTATTGGTTTTCCTCACCCTGATATATTACTATAGCTTAGTAGCAGAAACTTCCATCTGCTTCTGCCTTTTTGTCTACTTTTTTTCTCACCGTCTCTTCCAACTGCTTCAAACACTTCCAGCCACCACCAGCTGAGCATACCTTCTGTGCAGGAACAGCATGACTGCACACCAAATGAAAAGCATGGCCAGCGACCCACATGGCTGGCTGGCTGAGGGAGTCCTTTGAGCTCACTCACCAGTAGATCCTTAAAGGTGGTGTGAAAAGGAATTTGTACAGGCAGGACAAGAAGATGTTGCAGCTTGCCATATAACTTCAAGGTACAAATGAAGTGCACTGTAATACCCAGGGTGGGACTTACAAGCTGTATGGGATAGAGCAGATCAGTCCCATATCTACTATGAATAAGTAAATCCATGGTTAAGTGAGATTTAATAAGATGTTATGCAAATGCTTTGGGAAGTCCAGGCTTTAATCCAGTTCTCAACCCTCTAATGCTATTCTTTGGTGAAGATAGTCCATTAAATTATTTTCTGTTTGCTTGTTTTGTGTTCTTTTCTTCACACTCCTGAATCATCAGTCACTTCCTATAGAATCCTTCATGTTGTACAACACTGAATTATTCTACACATTTTGAGCATACCTAGCACAGTCAGCCATCACATCACACTCCCCAGAGCATGCTGTGGCATACAAAATTATAGTTGACCATATTAAAATAGATTAAGTGTTCCTTGCTGTGTTTTTTGACCAGGTCAATCCTGATGCCACTTTTGTGATCTGAATGATAACATTTCCCACTGACAACAGTGCATCTGCTATTTACCACATGCTCTTAAAACTTCTTGGAATCCCTACCTGCAGCAGCACTGTCTTCAAACTAGATATGTGGAATAATTTTTTTTATGATGATGGTGATGAAACACTGGATCAGGTTTCCCACAGAGGTGGTAGATGCCCCATCCCTGGAAATGCTCAAGGTCAGGTTGGACAGGGCTCTGAGCAACCTATTTTAGTTGCAAATGATTCTGCTCATTGCAGGGTGGGGGGAGAACTAGATGACTTTTAAAGGTCACTTCCAACTCATTCTATTATGGTACCAGGACACCTTGTGTTAGGGGAGAGTCCTCCATGGCCTAAGTGTTGTACCTGATTGTCATGGCTTTGTACAAGAAAAAATACCTTCTATTCATTTAGACATCTTACTGGAAGATCTCAAATGAAAAATTAATTCATTTCTGTCTACCTAATGTAGCTCATTAATCAATATGTCAGGGCCATTTAGTTTAAATGGAACTTCTGAAGAAGGTATGTTGTGCTAATTAAATGAGTTGCTCAAAGCTTGCCTCCAAGAATCATCTCATGTGATTTAGTGGGAAAGATGGGGAAAATGCAAAGATATGCCCATAAAGGTGCAAAAAGAAGTTTTAGATGGGAAAGGATGGAAGTTTTTTGGATTTTGTATTCTTGTAGTTTGACTAAGTATAGTACCTGTTTCAGGTTACCCCAGTCTTTAGAGAATTTTTTTCCCTTTACATATTCAACTGAAATCTGCAGAAGCAAGAGGCTCGACAGTGTGACAAATTGTTTCTAGTTCATTTAAAATTTTGATAAAATATTCTCGTTATTTTCCAGTTCCCATCAACTCACTGTTATATAGGCATCAATTTTTAGAAGATTGAGGAAATCACTAAAAAAATATAACGTTCAGTAAAGAAAAGGAAAACACATATCTACCCTGCATCTTGAAGTCAGTTAGGTATCTAGTGAATACTTCTGAGATAACAGCCAATGTAATTTCACTGTTAGTGCACATGAAGGTGTTATTTCTTAACAAATGCATGTCCCTTTCTCTTTTTTTTTTATTTGATTTCATTCAGCAGTATTTTTTCTGCTTCAGGAATTTGTGTCTGAATTATCTATAAAATTGTATGAAAACTTGCTTCTTAAATCTGTTATTTGCTTGTTCCTGTTCAGGTTTGATGTTTCTTTTCATCATACATGCCCATGCATTTTAGTGGGGCAGTCAAGTGTGCTGACACTGATGAATAATTTAAAACTCTCAATATACCTCTCCTGCATATTTCCGAAGCCTCCTTTTTACAACACTGTACAGCCTTCTCCTCTGTTTCTGTCATACCTGTTTGCTTCATGAAATACAAAGTGTGTAGCAGAAATTTCAGCCCCATAATTCTGCTTTTTTTGTCATAGTAGAGCCCCAGGCATTGTGGGGGCTCTGCCCTCTGCACACTGTCCTGCCATGTGGGGCCCCCAGGAGGAGACAAAGGAGGGTATGGAGGGAGAGATGCATCCAGGACCCCATGGAAGGACCTGTCTGAGGGAGTCCACTCTCACCATGGGTCTGCTGCTCCTCAAGGACCTGCAAGCACCACAGGTCAGCCGTGACTCAGGTCCCTGCATGAGTAATGCTATAAAGCAACCAAATTGAAGTACACAGAGTTTATGAAAACTTGCTGGAAAGCCTAAGTATTCTTTTAGATAAATATAGCTGTCTGTCTACAATGAAAAATCAGATTTTTTTTTTTTTAATTTTAGCATCAGAAAGGGAATATAGACAGTAGAGAACAGGAAAAAAGGCTTTCCTTAAAAAAAGAAACAAACTAACTTAACAAAGATTTAAGTTTTCTAGTTTAAATCCATTACTTCTGTACATGGTCCCTCTATGGCTTTCTTTTAGTTCCCCTTTAGGTACTGGAATGCTATTTGAAGGTCTCTGTAGTCTTCTCTTCTTCAGTCTGAACTACCCCAAGTCTCTCAGCCTGTCTTCTTAAGACGGGTGTTCCAGCCCTCTGACCATCCTTACAGTCCTCTTCTGGATGCATTTGAGTAGGTCCACATTCTTCTTCTGCTGGAAGCTCCAGATCTGGATGGAGAACTCCAAGAGGGGTCTCAGAGGAGCAGAGTAGGGGCAGAATCATCTCTCTCAACCTTCTGTCCATGCTGCTTTTTACTCAGCCCAGGAAAAAATTGTTTTTCCAGGCTGCAAGTGCATATCATTGGGCCATATACAGTTTTTTTTGACCGGTTCTCCCAAGTACTTCTGCTCAGCGTTTCTCTTGATCTGTTCATCCCCTATCCCATATTGAGAACGGGAGTTAACCCACTCCAGGTGTACTTGGCCCCCATTGAATTTCATAAGGTTGCCATGAGAGAGATTGTCCAGATCCCTCTGGATGACATCATATTATCAACAGCACCATTCAGCTTGTGTCATCTTGTGGTACACTCAAGCCCACTCCTTCCATCCTGCTCTTAGTCTGGGTATTCACACAAAACCTTGCCTTACAAGACCATGATTCCACGGGCAATAATACTGGAGTTAAGTTCAGGATTGTGCACATAACCCTTTAGGATGACAGTGCTTTGCATACCATGGACTTGCAATTTGATATCTGATAATTGTACATTAGCCATCATAGACCATTTTGCACTGTGCAGTCATCCTTGTGTCATTACAAGTGTATACATAGGAACTTGCAACAAGGGTAGAACCTCTGGCTTTCATTTAAACAAATACATTCAGAAACAGCGATGAGAAGTACCTTAATAGCACCAAACTAATACCACATCTCACATTACTTTTGCCTCTTGCCTGACACAAAGCTGCAGGATGAGTTTGTGCCTAGCAGTGGTGGTGTAACGCAGCAGTAAGCGAGATTGTAATACAGTTAGATCATATTTTATCACTTTAGGGAATTTGTTCATAAATTTTCAGCTTTACTGTAGTACTACCAACACCATTAAGTTGTGTAGATTATTCAGATTCTCTCAACTGCTTACCTTTCATTTTCTTCAGAATCTTGAGCATCCACTGCATTGTAAGTCTGTATCTCAGCTACATTCAACAAATCTTTCTTTACTCTCAGTGTGTTTAAATCAGCAAAGTCCAATAAACCTTCACAGCCACTAAAATTACTTTTTATCCAAATAAGCACAGGTAGTAATCAAGCTGCCTCTTATCTAATGAAACCTTGTTCATAATATTGCCCTTTTAAATGGTAGTTTTTGAAGTCAGTGTCCTGCTCTTCCTTTGGAACATTGTTTTTGATCTCTTTACAACCAATGTATCTAGCAGCTTCCATCCGGTTGTCATTCAGAGAAGTGTTCTGTTTTTTTGGTCTTAAACTCAATGAGCCAAATTTTTCATGCTATAAGGTAATAACTCTAGAAACATTTGCAACAGGCTGACTTTTGCTGAGCACAGAGTGATGTAAAAAACGCTTAATGTCATGTTTTATAGCTGGTGCCTTTATAGCCTATGCTTTTTTATAATATGCAACGTTTACTGTTGCACTTTTCTATATCAATATCCAGCAAAGAAATTAACTGAAAATATTACAGACATACCATAGTTGATGAGAACAATAAAGCAGTGAACTGTGTAAGTAATGTCTGAGCTGTGAAGAGACAGTTTCAGCTGTAACTTTTGAAGGTTTTGTTTGCTTATTTGCCTCTTTTAAATTGAAGAACCATTAGTATACCCAGACAGAACATCTATGTTGATCATTAAAATAAATCAAATTTTTTTAAAAACACATTTTAGCACTAATGTTCTCCATGCAAAACCTTCACATAGGATTGTATATATCATGTAATCAGGCTTTTCTGACATTTCTATGCTTCTGCTTCTGTTGTGCCATTCCGCCTCATTCACAGAAGGGAAAAACTACTTTACAGCACATATCAAGACAGCTACTTAAAGGAAATTTTCTTTCTAATATTGGATTTAAGACAGAAGTACTAGAAGATCATAAAACAGAAAACTATTCTGGCTCAGCTGTATATTTCATTTAATGAAAAATTTTGTTCAGTGCTCCCTCACTTCCCATTTTTGGGGCAACCTTCCAGAAAAGGATCTATAAGTGCATCCTTACATGTAGCTTTCCTATGAGTCCTCTCATACACTCACCAAAAAATCTTTGCATAATCACATAAATGCCCACAGGTGATTGCATTACTATAATCTCTTTTGACTGTAATCTCCTTTCACATTAATACTTGCTTGAGTATATTCTTGTCTTACATTAAAAAAAATATGTGCGCAAACAAATTATCTGCTTGCAAAGAAGTGATTGTCAAATTTTGTTTAATGTGATGATTACTATTTTACGCTCTGTGGACATTATTATTGTTTCTCCATAATCAGATTCACTTGTGTCTTTTGTGATTATTGACATTTAAAACCTACATAATGAAAGTTTCTTGTTTTTTTTTGTTTTGTGGGGTTTTTTTGTTTTTTGGGGGTTTTTTTGTTTGTTTTTGTTTGGTTGGGTTTTTTTGGTTTTTTTTAGTTGATTTTATGTGGAAATTTGTATTGGAACATTTGATACCTGAAAAAAAAGAAAAGTAGTGAGTTGTTAAATAAACACAGATGATCCAGAAATGTTATCAGTAATATACTAGTTATTTCCATAGGAATGTGTGTAGATAAGAGATCTTCTCTCTACATGTACCTGACAGTCTTACATTTTTAATTCAAGAATCTTCTTTGCTGTTTTAATTACAGTATCACATGAACTGATATAATTCAATAGATCTACTTGGAAGAGCTTTCTTTTATGAAAAGGTGGTGCAAGTGAAGTCACAGTGATGTTTCTAGATGACTAACATCTATAAACATGATCAGAATGCAGTTTTATCTTACTACAGGGAATCCAAGACTGAAAGGGAAATTTAGCTCCAGTCTCTCTCTGCACCATGAAGAAGTGGAGATCTGCTCTCTGACTCAGAGTTGTTTCATAACTTCTTTAATCTGTCTGTAGTTTCAAGTCTCTGATTTGAATTTTTTTACAGTATGATAATTCTTATTGTTTTCCCCTTTCTATCCCACTAATCTAAGAGCAGATTTTAGAATTGTAATTTTCCTAAAATTTTTTAATTAAGTTTGCCAAACTTCTCAGCTCTTAATACTTTACATCTAGCTGTCTCTAATATTAATTTTTCATAATTCTATAGATCCTGGAGGACTTTCTGTTAAATAAATGTAGAGACATCCACGTTTAAAATCATGTTTCCTTCAGACAACAAGAGTGGCCAGAGGATATACATAACTAGGCAATTACTAGATTTTAGCCGACCTTAAATAAAATTTGTTCAGATAACTGGTTTACTTAAAATGTTAATAACTGTGTATCACTTTTAATGAAGGCACAAAAATGAGACTTCTTGTATTTACTGGCTTCCTTAAAATTGAGTAAAATAAATGCTTTTCAAAAAAATCCTTAATTAAATGAAGCTTTTATTACTTATCTATCTGTCCATCTGTTTATCATCTGTTTATCAAATTTTTTTTAATGATTGATCAATTTCTGTAACATTTGAGAAGAGTGAAACTCTGAAAGGCTATTTATTTTGTGTTTCATCAGCCAGGTGTCTGGAAAGGAAAGCCTGGCCTGTATATTTGCAGTCTGAGAAAGGCTTAAGCTCATCCATTTTCTGTTCTGTTTGGCCTGTTAGCAGCCAAAAAATAACAAATGGATCAACATATACCCCTTCTTATGTAACAGGAAATTAATGAGTAAATGAGTGAGGTTGAGTGATCCTGGGAAGCATGTGCGAGGTCAGAGAGAAAAAATGTAAGGAAGTGTGGGAAGTGCTTCAAGGAAAAATACAGATACAGGACATCTGTCAGGGGATCTGAATTTGTTCTATCATTGAAGCATAGTTCAGCAAGCTATAGCAAATCAAACTGCACCTTTTTCACTTCTCAGAAAACAATTTCATCCCTCTTGTTAGAAATAAATGCTAGGGAAACTGCCTATCCTGTTGCTTGTCTGATTTGCCAGTCTACAGATGACCTCTGCCAAAGTACCACTGTGTGCCTTGTTCCATACTGTATTTATATTGATTTCCACTCACAGCACCCCTGCTCATTTCTAAGTTCTCTAGAAAACCTATGTTCCTTTCTGAACTTTCCAGACAAGGGTAACTGAAAGCATGCATTCTTATGGGATAAAGAATAATGGAATTACACTGTATCCTAGAAAATAAGAGGCATTTTGATTGTGATTCTTTCTTTCTTGATTATAAGCCCTTATACTAAGGACACTCACTCATTTACTCTTTGTTTATATGACATTGAGTAAGTCAAGGCACCATATTTTTAAGTGACAACAGCCAGCTCAAGTTAAAAGAGCCATGAAAACACTGCTATATGTTACATACAAAATTCTGTAAAATATAATAATATTTAAAACAATTAATTTTGAAAATATGTGCCCATTGGCACTCTCTCAATACCCATTTATTACATTAGACCCTTTGTGAGTGGTATTGCTTAACCAACAAGAGAATCACTGTACAGGATTATGAGCTTCACTATATCCCCATTAGGGCATGCATGTTAAAGAAGGGAGCAATTTAAAGAAAAGGGGAATTTATCTAATGAGATAGCAGGAAGTTAACAAGCTGTAGTTAAAACATAAATTTCTGTTTCTGTATTAATATAGAGGCTTCACTACTTCACATGTTATATTACTACTAATTCCCATACTTCAGTGAATGAATGTTTTTGTGGTTTTTAGTATTCTCACTGTAATGAGTAATTTTTTTTTTTTTTTTGTTATTTCACCTTAAAGACAACACTGCTACAGGAGTATAGCACTGAGTAAGAGGTTCAGTAAATAGGTCAAAGCAATTATCTCACAACTTTCCTTTCAATCTCCTATGACTTTAGGACATTAAGTGTAGACATGGTGATGAAAATATCTTTGTCCAGCTCAGCAACCTGCTGTGAGAGGCAGTTTGTGGAATAAGATCCTGAAAAAGACAGCAGCATGAGAAAGGGTAAAAATATAACATGAGGGACAGAAAGAAAATGTCTTTGACATTAAAGCAGTATAAAAGGGTAAGACCTGATTCTCTTTGTACTTACTACTCCAAATCGAGGAAAATGGTATCAAAGCAGTAAAGTTAATATTTTAAATTATTAAGAAAAAAACCCCACAGATTAGGTTTCATATTTGTATTTGACATGTTTATTTTCGAGAATTTTATTAACTTATTCCAGGTCCCTGCAATCAATTTAAAGATATATTATATATATAATGAGATTGGCTTTTCAATACACTTTCTGAAAAAAACCTCCTGGTATGATTGGAAAAATCTGAGACTATACCTAAAACTTCCTTAACTCAGTATGAACTGTCTCATGTCTCACTATAAAAGAGTATAAATTCTAAAACTGTGATCTTCTGCAATTTTTTTTACTATTTTTTTGCCTGTTTTGGATGCTAGTTCAAGACATATTTTTGCTGAGCAAAGAGCAAATGTAGCTGCAACAAATAAACACGGAATGGTTCTCCCATTAAAGCTGTAGTAATTTGCAAATTGAGTTTTAAGATCTTATCTGACCCACTTCTTGGGTTATTTTTTTGTTTTGTTTTTAACTATTCAAAAATGTTTCTTTTAGTCAAAGTTATGATAGCCACATAAAAGACAAATGGCATGGTGTCTTTGGGAAGGTCTGTGGACTTTGGAGCTTGAAGTCTAAGTCTGCTACCTGCTAATTGCATATTAAAATGCTGACTGAAAGTTTGAGATTGGCTTGATTGATTGATTGAGCTATTGATTGATTTAAAAAAAAACAAACAGGAAAATATAGACGAACAGGACTGGAGTCATGCAGATTTAAACCCAGCTGTACAGGCATTGTGAACAATCTAGACTCAAAACTAACTGTGTGGTGAGATGAATGAAGCCTAATGCCTTATCTAATAATGACTGTTCATATTTTTACATGTTCTTTACGCTGGATATCAGTGTGCAAAGCAAAGGTTTTAGACAATAATATCCTTCTGGAACATACAATGAAAAATAGACATCTTTAGGTCATAATTCTTGTTTGTTTGTTTACCTGTTTTCCATAAGCTGAAACTGCTTTACATCTGCCTATTTATTAAAGGAAGACTTATGCTACAAGTATAGAAGCCGAGAAGTAATGGGTATTAAATGCCTATTACATTGGAGCACTATTTACCTATGCTTCAGTTCTTCTTTTCTGGTGTCAAACCCCAAAAACTTTAAAGACATTACAAACATAAAAGACCAAAATATCAGTTTCATATCTTTAAACATGTGATGCTGATTAATACCCTATCAAGGATCTGCAAAAATCTACAAACTGGGTTTTTAGGTATTTTGCCCCCTTTGAGCTAAATAACACCCCACCAAGAACAAAAGTGCCATTAAAATCCTGAGTTTAAAGACAAAGATAAATGTATTAGATATTTTAAGGCACAATAATGAGTATGAGGAGAAAAAAAAAAAAGTAGTACATTTCTCCCCATCTGGTGCATCAGATCTAGTAACACACTGCAGAAATGTAGATGAAACCTTGGAACAAAATGATAGTATCTTCTGTAAGTCTTTCAGTAGTGCAAGGTGAACATGAACATAAAACCAGGAATATTGCAGACAATCAATTACAGACAAGAAGGATAGAGTCCCATCTTCGAGGTGTAAATATTTTTATGCTATGTGATGCTATGTCATGTCATGTTCTGAATGGATATCCTTCATTTTCACAAGCAAAATTAGGATGATTATTAGACTTCTTGGTCATTTCTCTAGAATGAGGCTAGAGCTACCCAGGAAAGAGTTTATTACTAACTGTGCCATTTCAGCAGAATGTTGACCAAAGATTATTAAAACCTCCTCTTTTAAGCTCCTCTGTGAGATACCTTGGATGGCTAAGAGCTATGCTTCTATGTCTCAAGTCAAAGTGATATCCTTTTGTTTTTTCCCATAATAGATTATCTGTCAGGAAGCAGAAGACTTTTATTCAAGGTCCAGCTCAGAGACAAAGGGCATAAACCAGCATCTAACACACTCAAAGAAAACAACTATAAGCAGAGAAGGCATTTGGATAGCAAGTTTTCTTTTCTTTGTTAAAAGCTGGGGCATTATTTAGCAGAGAGGGAAGAAGAGGCTCAAGGGAGACCTTACCACTCTCTGCAACTACCTGAAAAGAGGCTGTAGCCAGGTGGGGTTTGGCCTCTTTTCCCAGGCTGCCAGTGACAGGACAAGAGAACATAGCCTCAAGCTGCACCAGGGAAGGTCCACGTGGAATATCAAAAGGGATTTCTTCACTGAAATTATTTTCAGACAATGGAACAAACATCACAGAGAGGTGTTCGAGAGATGACTGGATGTGGCACTTAGTGCTGTGATGTAGTTGACAAATATGATGATCCATCAAAGGTTGAACTAGATGATCTTGAAAATCTTTTCCAACCTTAGTGAGCAATGATCATTCTGTGATTCTAGCTTAGCAGGCTCCTAGGTTAGGAAGACCTATATCTCATCAGGAAAAAAGAGGATTACTAAATTTCTACTAACAACTGCATTTTGAGGAAAATGGCTCTAGATATTTTCTGCCTTCTGGAAAAACATACATTTTATCACTATGAATGTTCATTTATTTATTTATTTATTTATACACATAGATTACAACACAGAAAAAAGTAGTGTTCTAAGCCTCTAAAATTCCAGTATTTTAACAGTATATGACCTAATGAGTGTCTGACAAAAGCCTTAGACAGTTTCAGTTTTTCATTATATCTAAGACACTTAAGCTTTAGGACTGATGTTCTAGTGCAAGTTCAGTAAAATTCTCTAGAAGACAAGAGAAAAACCATGTAGTAACTTGTTTGTGGGTTTTGCTCTTCGTGAGTGGTAGTTAAGAGATATTATTCTGCTTTTATTTATCAGATATTGTAGTACTGACAGTCACACTTCTGTTGCTTTGATCAGATAGAGCCAAACCAGGATTCCTTAGACTTTAAATGACATAAACCATTATGTCTTTAAAGATTAATATTATTTTCACTATCAAGTTCAGTTTTGCCTTTGGAATGATGTCATTTGATTAGTCAGCACTTAGTGTGTGATTTAAATTAATGATTAACAATATATAAAATTTGTTGAATGTGTAAACTTTTCAATTGTAATTGGAATTAATGAAAATTAACAGTCCTATTTGCTATAAATCAAAATTACCAGACAGAAAAACAACCATCTGGCTTTTTTTTTTTGTTTGAAGGGTTAATATATTTCCATATATTTTTTATGGAAAACTGTTCCACAGTAGAAACATAACTGCATTATGTGATAAGAAAGATTGTAAAATTGCATAGCAGTGACTTATAACAGTTTTCAAAATTGCTTGTCCTTACCAAAGTCAAACCCATAATGTAATATACAGGATTCAATAAGAAATAATATGATTTGCCTTAAACCATTTTTATACCTTTAATTTAAAGTAATGTGTGTTATAGTCTTAATAAAACAGTAAAATAAGTCTCTTAAAAACAATAAAACATAACCCTGTATGTGCAAAAAGAAAACACTGGTCAGCATAAGGCTTGCAGAATTAAAAAACAAACAAAAGACAATACCCCACAACAACAAATTGCTTAAGATATTTTAAGTACAGAAACTATTAATGTCAATAAACTGAGGTACCTGTAAGATTTTAATTTCCAGTTGTTCAAAATTATTGCATGTATAATTTATACTTGTTTTTCTGCTTGTTTCATATTTATCACAGTAAATAAACACTGAAAATTTGGCCTTATCTTCATGGTATGTCAAGCAAGGACATTACCTTATAGACATGTCATAATGATGAATTAATTAAAATTTGAGAAGTGCTCATATTATGCTAATGAACTCTGCTGCCAAAGCTAAAAATAAATAATTTCAAAAATAGGCATTTAAAAACCTTTAGGATGGCAATTATTTAATTATAGGGCACCTTTAAAGAAATGAAAGATAACTCAAGTGACTACAAGTATTTCTCCAGTTATGCAATTTGAAACAGCAGCTGAAAACGCCATTCAAAGTGTAGAGCTTCAGGTGACATAGATCAAGGCAGTTCCATGGAGTTAAGTGACAACTGTTTGTGATAATTATACATTAAGTTTTAATTGTTTAGTTGCTGTAACTGTGTTTGATTTTGAGATGTCACTCAGCTGTCTGTTGAATTTATCATTAAAAATATCATGAAGGTGTCATAGACTAAACTCTTAATATGTTGTTACACATAAAAGCCCTGACTGTAGTTTCAGAAAGGTCCCAGTAGGGCTGAAAGTGTAAGATTCATGAAATAAAATAAGTATGATGCTCAGATATTATGTAATCCAGCTTTAATGGATTATTGATGATGTTTTACACAGTTAATTTCTATTTGCTGCAGAAGGGACCAAAATGAAGCCCCACAGTGTCTTTAACTAAAAGTATTTAGGTCAGACTGAAAGAAAAATTTGGTTATATTTAACTGCTTCAATTCAGCTTTTGTGACTGTGAAGACACCTGGTAACCACCTAAATTCAGTAAGTTCTTCCCTTTTTTATCTGAATTTTTTCTCCAGAGCTTTTATAGCAGCAGATATAACTTCTCCTATCAGAGTAGTCAGATTATTTACTCTTGAAACAAGACCCACTGGAATTAGAAGATCCTGACAAGATCCTAATGTCCTGAGGGACATGGCTGACAAGCAATGCTCTAAAACCACTCTGCTTTTGCAGACTTCACTGAGATGCCAAAAGCAAACCAAGAAAAAGACAAGAGTTTAAACCTCTTTTAAGAAGAGTCTCATTTAAGAAACCAGAGGTAGAGATGTTCTCTTTTTATGTAATATCCTACCAAACAGCTTGGGTAGATTTAGGCACACCTCAGCCCAGCATGATTCAGGCATGTTTTCAGTGCTTAAGAACTTGACCCAGCCTTCTGACCTGGTCAGAAGCTAAAAGTCTTTCAGGTGTTCTGTTCTAGTGAAACTGAGCTGCTGTGCAGCAGTAAATAGAAGACATGGCATAAAAGACAAAGAAATCCTCATATATGGTGCCTACATTTCCACACTTGTGCTGTTTCTTGTGCAACATTTGACTATGAGCTTTAAATACAACTGATTTTGATGTTTTTGTATTGCAGCAGTATTTTCTTCTAATACTGAGCTATAAAAACCAGAGATATCAAAAGGAACAAGACAGATTAAAAATTCATATCACAGGTTAAAGCTCGGACAACTGAGCCTTTTATGCAATTCCAAACAAACCAACACATTTCTACACAATGGAAATATAACATTTGTTTGTAGTGTAAATAGGACCAAAATAAAGTGGATTGAAATTCTTGAAGTTGCTAGAAGATTCATTATATATATCTAAATAATTTGAACTGATAGTAAATTTAGGGATTGCATTCTAGAGACAAAGGAGGATTTATGTTTCACACCTTTCAGCTGCTAAGCTCTGGATAGGACTACAATAGATTCCTGGCCTTCCAGTATCAAAAGAAAACTGAGTTAAACTGTCTGTGATAGAAATTAATAGTCCTTGAGCCTCATTAGGGAACATCTGTTAAATAAATGTACTGAACTCAAAGTTTTTACTACAGTTTTTAGAATGCATGTCAGAGAAGAACAGAGATAGGGTATTTTGAGTGAGGAATTTTGCCTGTTGACATCCTGTCTTTTGGGGGTGATTGTATTTTCTTGGGATCAGCAAGCAAACAGTGTAGAACTGACAATGTACGTATCTCTCAATAAGGGGTGTTTCATATTCAATAATTTCTAAAAAAAGTCTAAACATTAAACAGTTAATTAAGGTTTTCCACCTAGCTTGTGGACTCTTCTCTCAACCACACTATCCATAGAGTTCATACAGCATCATAAAAATGAGATCCCAGGAACATCAATACTAGGAAATGTTTCCACTACTGTAGGAATGGGCTCAAGGCTGTTTGCTGTGTTTTGGTGATTTTTATTTTGATTTGTATTTTTTCCCCATTGGCATCTCCTTTCAGCAGTCCAAAATGACTAAAGAATCTCCCACATCTAAATTTATTTGTATTATCTACCATCATAAATATTAACATATCAGTTCACATCTGTAAGATGTGAAAATATAACATCAAATTCTCATTAGCAACTATAAAGACAAGTATATAAGCTTTGTGACCATTCTTTATCAGTGAATTTAGCCCAGCATTTTAATTGTTAAGAACCATGGATTATGGGTCAGATTTCAATACTGACCCCAGTATTTGTTTTACCTTGATGAGAAAAAGATTTGCTAAAAATATACAGTCACTGTTGCTTCATTTTCTTTTTCTGAGTAAACCTACCAACCTCTGCTAAGAAAATACATTATATTCTTTTCTTTCATTCCAATCAGTGGTGTTGTATACTGCTGAAAGACATATGTCCTGCTTTCTTAATGTCAGCAGTGACATACTATACAATAGCTGCCTTCTACCACATCTCCTGCAAGCCTCATGCACATCTGTAAAACATCCCCTTTAATCTTTTCTTCTCACACTGTTTTGACCCAGAGAATACAGATTTTCACTTGACTGTAAAACTTCAGGTTCAAAGACACTTTTATATAATGATTAGTTTTATGCAAAATACATAGAACTGCATCACAGCTGAATCCCAAAGTTTGTACTTATCACTAGTAGAATTTCAATAAAACTCCAGCTGGTGTACTTTTTAATTAAAAATCTAAAATTAAATCTAAAGTATAAACTAAACTAATTAAAAAAAAATCTAAAACAGTCTCACTGAAAAACATCTTGATGTGGACAATAATGTCAAGGTTCAGTATGCAGGAGCTTTTTCTTCCTTGCAAACTAATTTCAGGATAGGGATTATTGACTTCCCTATAATAGCAGGTAAAACTTGTCAATTTTAACAGAATTTTCTCAGAGTTTTCTATGTCTATAAATGTTGAACTAAAAATGACACTTTTTCTGTGAACCTAGACTCTTGAGACTTCAGAGATAAAAAATAATTTTTATAAAGTTTGTGATAAAATGAAGATCTGGTTTCATACAAGTTTGAGAATACTTTCTTTGCAAACAGATCAGTAGTTTCATCAGGCAGGAAGGCAGAAAAAGGAAGGAAGGAAGGAAGGAAGGAAGGAAGGAAGGAAGGAAGGAAGGAAGGAAGGAAGGAAGGAAGGAAGGAAGGAAGGAAGGAAGGAAAGAAAGAAAGAAAGAAAGAAAGAAAGAAAGAAAGAAAGAAAGAAAGAAAGAAAGAAAGAAAGAAAGAAAGAAAGAAAGAAAGAAAGAAAGAAAGAAAGAAAGAAAGAAAGAAAGAAAGAAAGAAAGAAAGAAAGAAAGAAAGGAAAGAAAGGAAGAAAGGAAAGAAAGGAAGAAAGGAAGAAAGGAAGAAAGGAAGAAAGGAAGAAAGGAAGAAAGAAAGAAAGAAAGAAAGAAAGAAAGGAAGGAAGGAAAGAAAGAAAGAAAGAAAGAAAGAAAGAAAGAAAGAAAGAAAGAAAGAAAGAAAGAAAGAAAGAAAGAAAGAAAGAAAGAAAGAAAGAAAGAAAGAAAGAAAGAAAGAAAGAAAGAAAGAAAGAAAGAAAGAAAGAAAGAAAGAAAGAAAGAAAGAAAGAAAGAAAGAAAGAAAGAAAGAAAGAAAGAAAGAAAGAAAGAAAGAAAGAAAGAAAGAAAGAAAGAAAGAAAGAAAGAAAGAAAGAAAGAAAGAAAGAAAGAAAGAAAGAAAGAAAGAAAGAAAGAAAGAAAGAAAGAAAGAAAGAAAGAAAGAAAGAAAGAAAGAAAGAAAGAAAGAAAACCAAGAAAATGAAAGTAAGTAAAAGAATTTGGGGAAAAAAAGAAAAAAAAATTCAAAGACCTTTATTTGACTTACCTGCTAGAAAAATGCTGAGACTGACCCTGTCAGCATTCATAACTATCTGGGATTACCCAGATGTAACTTTTCTGTCGCAAGCTGATTCAGCTTTAAATGGAAACTGAAATGAGTTTTGAGGATCACAATAATGGCATTGGAGTCTGAGGTGTTAACCTAATGCCCAATATTGCATTCTTTAGAGCAAAGAAATAAAGAGGGATATGGTATCTTCTCTACTGTAACCATGTTATTTTCTTTAATCCGTAGGTAAAGAGAGTAGTATGCAATTATTTTCGTATGCTATTTGTTATGATAAAAATGTAATTAAAAACAGAGTAAAAGTAATATGTCATTGTAACCATTAAATACATGATAATATAATTAGTTTCTTTATATGTCATAAGAAAAAGTATGACTTTACTTAGAATATATTAAACCTTATTTATTCGTCTTACTCCAGAAAAAGCAAAATCTTTAAATAAACTGCAGATCTCAAAATGACCCTCACTTCAAATGGCAGTTACAACTAATTCTTCTGTTTCTTGTGTATCACCTATGACTAATACATTTGCCATAAATGCATATTTTTATTCTGAATATCAGATTAAGTAAATTTTTTGATCCTGGAACTTGAAGAAAAAAATCTTAGTGATTATGATGGAAATGCAAGGAAATTTTTTCCACTTTTGCCAGAAAAGAACTCTATGAAAATGACTTAACTCTTCTTTTTTGAATTTAGAAAAAAATCTGAATTTTTCATGACAATAGTTCAATACATAAATAAAAATTTAATTATTTGCCTTTTTTCAGCCTTGCTGGGACAACAATCCCAGTAATTCTGTCTACCCTCATTCTCATATATTTGTAGCATTGAAATGAAATAAGATGAAAATATTTGGAAAATAAGGACAATATATAGAACATGATAGACAGAGACCTGAAGGGAGATGGAAAACTATAGGACAGGGTAGACTCTTTGAGGGAAAATACTCTGGTAAACTGAAGACTCATCTCCCCAGTTATATTCCCCAAAACCCTTTCAGTGTCTCAGTCCTTGTCCAACCCCTAGTCGAAATACTCTTTTGATGATAAATTTGCTTGATGTTCCAAACACAATAACAAAATGAAACAGTGCAACTCTATTTTGTCTATGTTCCTTAGAAGACTGGAATTCATTCTGCTTTCTATATTCACATACAATCTACTTTCATTCAACAGTGTCTCATAAAACCTCTCTTTAGCACATCAAATTTCAGTGAAGATGTAAATAGACTTATGGAAATAAAATAAATAAGTTGGACTTGAAGCTGTCAGTATTTTCACTCAATATTTTTACTTGTTGTATTCTGTCCTTTTACTTTGTTTCAGAAACGTTAAAAATTCCATAGCTCAAACAATGTGGGTATTTTTTTTTAACTTCCTGACTTTATACTGACTGAAATCCATTGTGTTTAAATGAGCAATTTTGTGCCAAAACCACAGAATCCTACAGTGCACTCTGGCTCTCACTGTACTCTCTATGCATTTTATGGGCAAAAGTAAAGTCTCTACCTACTTTTACCTCCATTCAGAACATTCTTTAGTGTCTTTGTGTGTGTGATTTTGTATTTTCCCTGAAGAACTTGGACACGGAGACTAAATATGAAAATACTGAAGGATCTCATCTCCTTTAGAACTGAATCATCAAAACAAATAAACACAAACCCCCAGATGATAATAAATCTTTCCCAGCTTGATAGAATTAAACGATCTTTTCAAAATCTTCTCATTTTCATGTTTATCCTGCAATGTCTGAATTATTTACAAATATAAGGAAAATTGGAATAAAGTGTTAATAAGATCTTTAGGAAAGGCCCTAAAACAACCCTTCATGTATAATTAATTATGTTCTCTATTAAAATCTGTAATGGATTTGTGCAAACTGAACAGAGAAATTGCAAAATTCAGGAATAAACATATCTACCTAAATGAATTTGAGCTAAGGAAGTTCTTACTCCCTTGAACACCTGACAGTGCTCTGCGATTGTTTCTTAATGTTCAGTCTTGATAATGAAGATGCATAAGAAATTATATCAAAATTAAAAAGCTACTATTTATTCCAACTACATGTTAGTCAGTGCAGTTTTCATTTTAAGTCTATTTAGCCTAGTGGATTTTGCAGTAGTTTTGTTGAAATAAACACTGCTGAAAAAAAAAAAAATAATTGAAGCATGAAATAGCTGAAAGAAATTGGTGACTAATGTTGCAAGATTTCCCAAATTAAGAGAAGCTAAGCAATATGTGGCACTGGACATGGGCTTCTAAAGTGGGAGAAAATTCATGTCCCAGTATGCATGAATGTTAGCCCAGTATTTCCAGCCCTGCTGGAAAATCATTTTCCTTGCAGGAATGTTTGCAAATGAATTCACTCTGTCTTTGAAAATATACCCTTTACCAGACCATGATTGCTGAGAAAATTATTTGGTACTGGAATAAAAAATGCCACAAACATAGCTGAAGACTCCACAAAGGTGTTGCTAAAATGAAAAAAAAAAAAAAAAGAAGAAAAAAAGAAAAAAAAAGAAAAAAAGGCAGAAGTGTTGAAGCCATTTCAAGATTTAAATTGAGGTTTTTCAGCCAATATCTATATGCCACAAATATAGTCAAAGTTTCAGATTATGGTTTCATACTCCTTCAGTTTAGAAGAAGAAAGTCCACTAACTGTCTTTCTGATAATTTTTATAAAATTTTTAAGCCCTTCCTAGCATGAACATCTTTCTCATAATTTATATCTCACAAGAATTTGTTCACACATAACAAATTAAGTTCAAGTACAATATCTGCGCCTTATGTTGTTTTCCAGATTTATCGATGTTAGACATTGCTAAATAATAGCACTATATATTATGGAAAATAGGTAAATTAGCCCTTAAAGATGGTCGAACTTAAAAGTGTTTGTGACTTTAAAGTTTCGTATTTCAGCCTCATATTTCAAGTTGAAACAAATTTGTAACAGTCTGAACATTCAGAAATCTATTTTATTTAGTAACTGAAGTCTATTTAATTGCTAGTCTACCATATTACCTAAAAAAAAATTGTACAAGATTTCCTCTGGTAAAAGAGAGATGTTAAATGCAGTTAGGGTATATTTTCAGCTTGATTAACACATCTCATAATCCTTAAAACAAATTAGTCTAGAGTACCTAAATTTCTGCCTCTGTATATTCCCCATAAACCTTCAATTGCTTTACAGCTGGGGCAAGGTTGTTAACAAGCTTTTATGTTTGAAGTGTAAATTAAGCAGACTTTCAGAGTCAATGTCCAAAGCAGGGTCAATGTTCTGCCTCCTGCAAATGTTGAAGTACTTCACAAACCTAAGTTTTTCACGGAAACATTAAGTCATGCACCTGGAGTTCGATTTTGTACAAGGTTACATATACTGAAATGTTGGATGACCTCTGAAAGCGGTCTGCTGCCTTATTTTTGAAGTTATTTGGGCATTAAAAAAACCTACTGCGATCCAAATTTAAGCTTCTTGCTCCTGAGGTTATTTATACATTTAATCATAGGATCATAAAAACAGGGCAGGATAGGATTACAGAGGTCAGCAATTTTCTGTCAGGATCAACTCTAAGAAAACCATTCTTGACAGGTATTTTCTGAAGATGTATTTAAAAACCTCAAGTTATGTAAATTCATCAGCTGTGTAGGCAATGTAGAATTTGGAAATAATTCCAATTTCTGCCAATGTACTGGAAATAGCGCCAGTGTATTTGAGCTTATGATTCTCAGTTGATCTGCTCTGAGTTTCTGAAGTCTCTTCTGGAATGCAGTTATTTTAGGAGACAAATCCAGCCCTCTCCCTACGAAACCTGTATTACTGTGGTTCACATGTAATTTCCCTACAGAAACCTCTTTAGTGTACACTGATCATGCCAAGTCATCATCTTCCAAGCCATTATTGTTTGCTGGCACTTCGGTATCTTGACTTAGAAACAAATGTTGTATATGTGAGACAGCCAAAATAATATAATTATTGTGTTGGCCACTTTATGAAGAATGTAGCCTTAAAAGAACAGTACTTTTAGTATTGCAAAACGTTTCAGCTAAAAGAAGGCCCAGAGGGCAAAGAGAGCAGAATATCTGTTACAAAATGTTTTGAGCTACCTGAGTCTAAAGAGAAGGGATGAAGTAAAAACTATGTGATTATTCCTATCCATCTAAAAGGACATAGAAGGATAGCTTCCTACTGGGGGATTTCTTTGCCTCTTTAATCATTACACTGAATTAAACTCTCCCTTCCCACTTGGGGAAATCTTCCATACTCAAGCCATGAGCAGGAACAAGCAAGGGCAATGCACACCATGCACCTGATGGATCAATCTCTGAACAAATCAGTACCAACAACTTAGTGGTACTGAGATTATACACAAAGTGTGCCATGGACAATACCAAATATAAATAGATATAAATACCTGGGTATCTGTGGGTCTTCTAGAAGGGCAACAGGGACTTCCCCCTGAAGCATGTTATTAGAACAGTAACGTGTAACCACTGTAATTTAATACTCATTATTCTATCAAGTTTTTTTTTTTTTGTTATTTTTAAATTTAAACCCGGTATTGTGACAGCTAGTTTATTATCACCTTCAATGGCTGAAAAATTAGAATGTCTATTAAAACTACTAACTTTTGTTTTTTCACTTTAGTCACATTTTCCTTAAACTCTATTGGAACAACTTTATCCAACTGTAAGTCCTGGTAAGAGTTGTGTTACAAACGTTTCAGCTTAAAGCTTAAAGATAGAGGCATCACTGAAGTATAGACTGAAGAAAATTAGGTCCCCTGAGTCTTTGTCTCTTGATTATCCATACTGCTTAATTTTTAATTTACCCACAAACTCTCTTCTCACAGAAACTTCTAGTTCCCTCTAAGATAAACTTGGATATAATTCTGCTCTATAGTTTATACCAGAGGCTACTTCCAAAAAGAAATTTCAAACACTTCATGATACTGACTTTTGCCTGCTGTAAGTAATGCCACACTTAGTAAATTGTGCACCCTGTAACATCTCCATTAACACTCTCATGTCATGCCATTGAACACACTATATAGATTTTGAATTTAATGCTATACAGACACTATTTCATTTAACTAAATTAAATTCCTCACATTGTTTGAGAAACTTTTTACTGGGTCAAAGTCCCATTACGCACATGTAAGAAAAACAGTAATTAAGCCCTCGGGCTAAAAAGACACTACATGGAGGCAAAAGTGGACCTAGCCAAGTTCTAGGCAGTTCAAATACTGTCACTCTGATGTTGAGGGTCAGTCTCCCCAGAAAAATACAGGCATAAAGCATCCTGCAGCAATAAACTTCAGAGCAAGAAGCTGCTCCCTAGAGATCTCTTCAATAGCATGAATGAATTTCATAGATCTAGGATGTCTGCACTTATATTGTATGTATTTCAACTACTCTGTAGAATTCATAGATGATAGCAATAGTTTCCATAAAATAATGATAATAATTTATGCAACATAAATATATATATATATATATATATATATATATATCAATAGTAGTGGGACTTTTGGGTTTTTTATTGCAGGGTTATTTTTTTTTCCTAATAGATAAGGTCTGAGTTTATCAAAGAACAATTGACAAAAGATTCATAACTTTTGTTTCTAACCTTCATGTAAGCATCTTCAAAATTTCTGGAGTATTCATTGGGCTTTCCACAGACCAGTCTTGCCTTCTACTTCATGATAAAGTGAAGAAGAAATTGTTACCCAGCTAATAACCTCTCAACTTTCCACTAACTTCACAATGAGAAAAGTGAAAAAATTAAGAATTTGACTAAGTTTCAGGACAAAATTAAGCTAACAACAGTCATACAGCAAATCAACATATATCCCCACTTTAATGCAACTCCACAGATTTCAGAGAGGAGGAGCAAAGTTGCTGTTCAATGAGGAGAATCATATATAATAAAACCTGCAACATTTAATGTTTGTTCCACAACACAGTTTCAAAGATCTGAAAGGTTAAGAGGCAAAAAGAACACAAACACTAAACCAACAGTTCACATCAGACAAAACTGTTCATATCATAAAGACTTTCACATGATATTTAAATAATATTTCAATAATAATGTAGAAGAGATAAAATTAAGGCATTAGTTGTGTTAGTAAGGTGTCAGAAACTGGAAAGATTAATGTCTTGAGACATTTTGGGATGCTTGGAATGTCTGGTAGGGATCAGGCCTTGGTTTTGGTGAGGTAGTGCCCTATCCCCCTCGCCCCCCAGGTCCGCATGGTCTGTCTATTCTGGCATGCTGGACCCAGGCCCTGATGGCCAAGTGACCAGAAGTCCCACCTGGAAGTCCCAAGATGGGACAGGGCTTTAAGAAGGCTGACCATGAAGCAAGTTGATGTTTAACCCTACCTTCATCTTGGAGTTTTGTATGTGTTACATTGCTAGAACCCAGGAGTTGGTAGCTATATGAGTGTTTTTCTATATATTTCCTTTCTTTTTTCTCCCTTTCTTCTTCTTCCCCTTTTAACTCTCTTTTCATGGGGCATAACATTGAATGGGTTTAAAGGTTGCTAAGTTGAATGGGCTAACTCTATGATGTAATAAGTATTTTATGTTGTACAAAACCTTTTGCCAAAATTCCTTGATTTTTATAGTTTGCCAGTAAACTTTTGTGTGATTTTTACATCTTGAGAATATCTGTGTGTCCACTTACAGCAAAAGAACATCAGTTTAGCCCCATCCATGAAGTGTCCAGGGCATTACAGAAGGTGATAGTATCTCTTTAGAAACATCCTTAAAATGCCATTGATGGTAGTTTCCCCTAGATAAAAAGATGTGCCAAAAGAGATTTGGTTACAATAGTTCCAAAATCTGTTTGTACTAATACATAATATCATATTAGCATAATAAAACTGAAGACGGTCTATTTCAACCAGGTATTGTGCTTTTCTGTAAATATTACACTTAATAATACATCAACACTAATATTACATCAGCATTCTAAGTATTACAATGGGAAAAGTTATTTTATTTTTATCCTTACACTAACTTCTGTGTTCTTATTCTGTTTTTATCAGTTTCCAGTACTGTGATCTCTTTAGATTTATATGGAAAATGTTAGAATAAATTAAATATCACAGTCTATTATATTCCAGGAAGAAAGATCAATGGGCTTTCTGAGGGCAAGATAAGACATGGGAAAGGATGTATTTAGGATAATGAGAAATTTTCTGCCACAGCTCATATTTATTGAAATTTGCAATTTAAGCCTGATGCTGAAAGTCACATGCACACCAATAATCTTTATTTTGTGTGTTATCCATCAGCTTCAATATCAGTGGATACTGAAACTTTAGTATTATTCATCTCTGATTAAGAAATCAGCTTTATGAACCTAAAGGTAAGTCACAGAAAATATCAGTACTTCTTGGTCAGAGGTGCTCAGTCAGCTGCACACGCAGATTTTTGGAAATGTAATTCAGAACTGTGAGGAAGCTCCAAACACACACTGAGATGTCTGTGATCTGAGGTGTCTCGATGAGCCAGATGCTTACATCTCCATTGGAGATAATAGAGAACTAGTCAGTGGGTGGATATAGTCTTTCAAAGTGACAGAACTACCCAGTAGACCAAATCCATGTATTTATTTCAAAATTAACTGAACAGCTCTCCAGCCTCCATTTGATTGCAGTTGCAAACCAAATAAAATATGAAGCACAAATATTGGTTTTAAGAGGAGATGAGAGGTACCTCAGTGATCACAGAACAAAATAACATGTCCTATTTCTACATGAATTTGATATTTTTCTTTTGCTGCAAATATTCAGATCAAATATCTTCAGCATAACTGGAAAGCTTTTGCAAACAAATACCTCTCTTGTTGTGCTTACTATGTAGGGAAAGAAACCAGACAGAAGTGAAACAACTTCAACCTTGGATCTATGCAACACATTCAATATAAATCTTATTTAACTTTGAAAATGTTATACAGCAAAATGTCTATGGGTGTCTCTTCCAAGGGTAATTAGGCTGCCATCACCATTTATCTTGTCTTAATTATCTAGACTGTGGTTGCTTTGCACAACATTTTAACATTTAATGTACTTTTGCATAAATCTTACATAGTGCCAGCAAGGTCCCTATGAATTCTTATTCTTTAGTACTCTATGTCACAAACCAGGCAATGTCTCAGTATTTTCCTGCTCTTGCTGTATCAAATCCTTCATCATTATTAGTGCACATGTGAGGAAGCCCTCATGTGAGTGAAGAAGAGGGAAATATCAAAAGAACTTCTAAATTAAATTCTGCTTGACCATATGAGAGGAACTTTCAAAAGAATAAAACTTTAAAGATTGAGTGTTACGAAAGGTGAAGAACCCCTGATCACTGATCACCCTTTTTTTAATGGGTACAATACAAGATAGGAAGAGTAAAGGTAGTGGAAACCTAATATTGCACTAAATAGTGATTTTTTTTTTAAATCTAAGTCAGTTTTTGCAAAGGGGGATGGTCCTAAATATATACAAGACGTATTTTTTAAGATGCCTTCCTGAAAAAAAATACATTACTTAGAAGTTATTATAATTTCTAGAGTCACAAATATTTGCATGGCTTGCTCTTAGATTTTTTTTTCTTTTTTTTTTCCCCCCACAGACCACAATGATTAATACTTGCTTAGATAATTTAAAGGAAATAATTGTTTTGTGTGTTTGTTGGTTTTTGTTGGTTTGGGAGTTTTTTGTTTGGGTTTTTATTTTTTTCATGGAGTGGTTTTATTATTTCCTCCCTCTCCCCAGAATTTTGGTAATCATACAGGAATGTAATTGTCCATGACATAGTATTGAATGAACTCCTGCATAAAGGGAGTACATAATTTCTTGTCCTTAGCAAGGAGATACAGCTGTGCTGCTGATACAGGTAATTAGCTGCTTCTTACAGCTGATGCAAGGTGCATTCACTGATGTTTGGCTGCTCTGTACTATATGAACAGACAGCTCCTATTTGAACAAGGCAGAAATATTAATATACAATATATACAGTCTAGAATTCTACCTGCATTTAACAGTGCAAATAGCTTTGTGTTTAAATGGCTATTATAAGATCTGAGAAGCTGGAAGTCTTTCGGAGCCACTCATGTTGAATTTGTCATATAAGATATCCTTTACATTATTGAATAAAAATGTTCATTAATATTTTAATCTGTAGAAAGTAAATAAAAGCATTGCTGGCAGTTAAATGTAATGTTTGCATCATACTTTTTTATGTGTTGTACCATATGTGGAAGACCTGTGTGGTAAATGTTAGAAATCTGAAATTTGTCAGGGACATTCATAGGCCCGTGAAAGCCTGCTTGCATTTGGCCAAGAGAGTTTGAAGCAATCCTCTGTATATGACAACTGTATTTTCATGGGCAACTGAAAGATGACAAATGTAAGGACCCATCAACATTTTATCTCCCCTATGCCACTGTATGAATACACTTAGTGGAGGTTTTCACTTAGTGAGTTTCCTGCCAGTATCAAACTGGAGCAGGAAAAGAAAACCATGTTAAGATAGAGGAATGTATGGGTTGCTTTCCAGACAGGAGAGACATGATGCAATGTTTCAAATGAGCACTGTTATCCTAGAGTTAGCAGGTTATTTATTAAGTAGTGAGTGCATTAATACAGCAATCATTTGATGTGGCAATCAAGAAGGTAACTTCTCATGCTGTGAAAGTGGTATGGAAAGTGTAAGAACTTCCTGCAGTGAAAGAAGCAGACTTGTGTCAGGCAGGACTGGAAATCCACCTGTACATTGTCCTGAGCAAGTCAGAAGCATATAGGGATATATACAGAAGGAAAGCCATTTGTGCAGTCATAGTAGTGCCTATTGCAAAAGTATAATTCATAAATATATTGTGTGTTAATAAATATGTTATTTTCTTCTTCAGATAAACCAGTATGTTTCATGAAAAAACTTCAATTTGATTTGTTGATTTCATTTGTTGCTTTAGTTGGTTCTTTTTTCCTAATTTAATTACATTCTATGAAATTAGCAAACTAATATCAATATATAAACTAAAGTAACAGCATGCAAAGGAGGGAAATAATTATACAGTAGTTGTTGTTCTGCAATCATATTAAGTTTTTACTGGGTAGACAAAGTGCTCTGGGTGCATTTGCAAATGAACATATTTGCTCTTCCATTCCATACAATGGAATGTATTTTACTTCATAAAATATTGCCTACAGTTTCTTCGAATAACAGTACAGTAGGAACATAGTGACGACTAACAGAGAATTATAAGTACTGTTAATATAATACAGTCTAATATCAAAATTTTCCTATTAAAAATGAAATTTAAAAAATAAATAGTCTCTTTGGTTTTCTTATTAGAGAACTTGAATATATAATTTTGTGGTCTATGTACAGTTTGTTCTGACTTGATTTTGTGCCTATGAAATTACATTGTTGGTTATGGATAAAATTTCAGCTGCCTCCACAAAGTTCTTAATAAAATCTGTATCAGTGAGAACTGTCATGTGTTTCATTCTGCTTCATACTTCATATTTATATGATTATGAGAACACTTACAGAGCCTGTACAGGTGATTTTTAATCTCTAACTATCATTATTTACTTCCCAGGCCAATTCACTAGACAGCCAATCAAATTTTTGTTCAGTGAAAAGGAGATTTTAATAATATAATGCATTCAGACTTATACCGTCTGTATTATTATTCAGTCAGGTACAGGACAAAAGGACAGAACATCTTGCTAACAAATTATATCCCTCGCTCTGAGTAGTGGTATACTTATATTTAAAAACTAAGCTTCCACAGTTCTTGCAAGAATAATATATTTCTTACAGAATCACCAGTTTTTATTATGTCTTAATCTTTATGTGGATGTCATTTAAGTACAGCTATTCTACATACAGTCTTCAATTCTTATTTTTCTATAAGACAAATGTTGTCTGAAAAATGTTAGGAACATTTTAGAAGTGAACTCTATTTCCAAATATAGTCAAAAAACACGTATTTGATTGTTGTATATGAATGTCCTGATACAATAAAGAAAGATACATGCATAAAAAGAGCTAAAAGATGTCCTTGATATCAACATGAGGCTAACAACCTGAGATGCTAGAAGAATATTGGTATCCAATGGAATCTCCAAGAAATAATGCTTTTGAAGGCATGCTTATTTTTGTTTCTCTTTCCACTTTTGTCTAAACATTTTTGAGTACTGAAAGTTGCCTCTAAGTGTTAAGTAAATACTGAGGAAACTGAAGGAGGGTGGACTAAATGCTGACTTGATGCTTTCTAGATAAACAACTTTGTATAGAAGGGCAGTTGAACTGCAATTACTTCCTCAAAATTATACTGCTTAGATTTTATTTGCAAGAATATTCAGAAATAGTCCCCTAAAAATACAAATTTCAAAGATTCTGTCATTTGTTTCAGTAATACTACTACTGAGCTAAGAAAGGAAAACATTTTACTTAAGTGTGTATCATGAGAGCTCATTCTTTTTGCTTTATCACTTGCCCAAAGTTAGACAGGACTGCAGATTCAGCAGCTTGTTTATAGGCAAAACCAGACAACATGAAAACATGGGACCATCATTTTATAGAACAGTTTCCCTTCACTCAGGGCTCTGAGGTTCACTCACTGTAGAGCAATTTGCTGTAAGGGTTTAGCCTAAAACTGAGATGGACTTGTGTTCTGAGCTATAACAGATAACATGCAAGTGCTCCCATGTGGGCAATTGCCCAGTAGGCACCAAACCACAAACCCACTCCCAGAAGAAACTGCATGCTCATTTTCAGCTGTTAATTAAGATGGAGCTCACAGTGAAAGAGACCCCTGCAAGATGGATTTTCTGTCATATATCCAAACTTCAGTCTGATTCAGTCAAAAGTTTTTAAAACCTCGTAACATAATATCATTGCTGTATCATTGGATTATTGTACAGGCTGTCACACGTGGGTGTCTCTCAACGAGCTGCATTTCATCACTTTACGCCTTAGATTTTCAGTGAGCCATTATGAGTCATTAAGTGATCAGAATCATTTGTGCAGAACTGCAGCTTCTGCACTTTTCATCTCACTGTCTATTTTTGCACATGGGATATGTTTCCATATTTGTGTTAAATATATATATGTATTTATATACATATATAAACACTTCACACAGTAACCCATTGTGAATATATTAATATAGATTAATGCAGAGCTTGTAATTACAAGGAGTGTCAATCCATGAGAAACGGGTGATAGTAAAAATTCCCTCTTCCTTGCACGTGCAAGTGATGACAGGGAGTTGGTTTTTTTGACATGATTACCTGAATGCTTTGCTTTACAACTGATGCTAATGAATATAACATAACTCAGCCATCCATTTGGATTTTAAGTAGTCCTCTAGATGCCCTTGAGCACGGGAGTGAATCCTAGCTCTGAGTGAAAGCCAGGGAAGTCAATGTTGCAAATGCTCAGCACTTCATGCAGATCTCTGCAGAACTGAGCCAAAAGTGAATATGCCCCAGAGTATTGACAATAAAATTGCACTGGTTCAAATGCACCTGGTCATGGCACCCTAAGGAGAAGTAACAGCTTCTTTTCCTCAAAACAGCCAAACACATGAATATATGTACATATGCGTATATATGTATGTTTGTAAAGTTTTGTAAAGTTGATGCTTAGAACAGTGCTAAAACATTTCTTTTGAAAATCAGTACATGAAAAACACAAGAATTCATATACGTTCATCAAACGGTAGAGCTGAAAAAAATCCCTTTAATTTAGACCTTGAAATGTATAAATAACTTATACAACCTATTTTTTTTAAGTAAAATGAACTAAAATCATTATGCTGTTGTTCTAATAACCAAATAACAAGCATTTCAACAACTAGGTCCTGACCAGAAATTTATCTGTGAAGTAAATGTAAGGACTAGTTTGTTTTCAAACAGAATTAAGTGTAAATTCTTTTTTTCTAGACATGATGTGTTCTATTTCATCCTAGAAAAAAAAAAAACAAAAAACCATGACCTTTTGCTAAGTTCCAGAGCTCCTTTTGAATCAACATTTACATCTTATGTTTCAACAGAGACTGGAAAGCATTGTTCTAGAGTCACTAACATATTTCCCTGTCCTGTCTTTATGAGAAAGTCAGAATCAAAACCGGAGCAGGACAAAGACAATATAAAGAAGAAGATGATCTCTTGTTATCTGAATAGTAGTAGATGTTTTATTTAAAATACATAAATACTTAAGCAGAAGATATAATGCTGAAATATTGCTTCAAAGCTCATTCCTATTGACTATCCTTGCAGTGTAAAATATCTTAAAAAAAAAAAAAAAATTTATACATCAAAGTGAAGGTGACTGTTTACCAAGACTCCTTTCTGGTTGCATCGTCAATGCAAGAGGAAATAGGATCTGTGCTCAGGATCCAGGACCCACCCTGCTGAGAATATAAAGGCTTATTAATGCAGGTGTGGGGCTGGGACACAAACAAATGAGGTTTATTTTGTCAGACATGGCCTCTCGGTATGTCTTGCATGCAGCTATTTTTATCTTCCTCCATCAGCTCTTAATCTTAGCAAAGCACTAACAAAAACTCTTCATCAGCATTGGGGGAAAGTATTGTATGCATAAAGAAGTTAATCCCAAAACATCTATTTTAATAGATTCTCCTGCCATCCTTATTCATTGTTGGAAATAGAGAAGCAATATAACATCAATAATAATTATTATGCTTAAGCTTTATTGGAACAGTACCAGAATTTCCAGATGATCTTTACTTTCTAAACAGCCTTACTGATTTCCCAGTGTACTGAAATAAATTTGTGCATGATTTATGTGCCAGATCTTCAGCTGATCTAAAGCAGTGCAATTTTGCTAAATCCAGTGTATATATGTTGTACAACAGGGGACCTGAAAAATGTTTTGTTCTTCAAAAAAAAACCCCAACTGATTATTGAGGTTATATTAAATCAATGGAACTACTTGCAGAACAAGGTGAACTGTGGGGGGTATCAGCTAATCCATGAAACCAAAAAGGTCCTTAATAATTAATAAAAATATGCTTGTCTTACAAACACTCTACAGATTCTCAACGCCAATATCCATATGACTGCTTTTCTGTAGTATCTAGATTAATTTTATTTTAAATGAGAGGAAGCTTTGAAGGTCACTTGAGGATGTAATTTTAAAAAAAATATTGCTGAGAGGAAAAAAAAAAGGCTCTTTTTCTGGTGTTTATTTTCACAGAAATTCTCAGCACCAATCCATCACTGAACCTAACACTTACTTTAACCTAAGGCAGAATGCAAAAAAGATGAATAATATCGGCCACAAAACAAAATTTAAAACTCCTCACTAAATAGCACTCTTCCACAAGTAAGTAAATATACTCCTTGAGTATACTGACCTCTCAAATAAAATCATTAATCACAGAATCATAGAACGGTTTGGGTTGGAAGTGACCTTAAAGATCATCTACTTCCAACCCCTCCTCCTGTGCCATGGGCAGGGACACCTCCCACTAAATCAAGTTGCTCAAGGTCCCATCCCACCTGGCCTTGAACACTTCCAAGGATGAAACATCTACAGATTCTCTGGGCAACCTCTCTCGGCGCCTCACCTTCTTAAAATATAATCTAAACCTATTGCTTTCCATTTAAAGCCATTCCTACTTGTCATACAACTACATGCCCTGTAAAAAGTCCCTCTCCAGCTTTCTTGTAGGTCCCCTTCAGGCACTGGAAGATTGATAGAATGTCTACCCAGAGTCTTTGTCATGCTGAACAACCTCACCCCTCTCAATCTCAATTCATAGGAGAGGTGGCTCAGCCCTGTGATCATCTCCCTTCTCTGGATACACTCCAGCAGGTCCAAGTCTGTCCTAAGTTGTCCCTAGAGCTGGATGCAGCAGTCCAGGTGAGATGCAACAAGAGCAAAGGGGGAAAAGCACCTCCTTCTACCCGCTGAACATGTTTCACACTTTACAGACAAAGACTGGAGAAAATCATCTTAACGTACGTGCAATAAATTTTGGGTTATGACACATTTTTGAATTCTTAGTATTTTACTTATTTGACTGTTTTCCTGTGGGTCATGAGAGTCAATATGTGCTGACCTTGGTAAGAACATGAAAGCCACCAAGATAAAGCTATGTAAATCATTGTTGTTCTGACTTGGATCTAGAAAGAAAAGCAGTTGAAGCCATTGTATTAACATACAATGTATATTAACAACATATTAACTCAATGCTGTTTTCTATCTATACAGTTTCATACTTCAGAAGTACGACCACATGAACATTTCCAGACCATTTCAACACAAATTAGTTGATAGGTCATCAGTAACTTTTTAACTGCTACATTTGAATCTGTGAGAATACATTTGTCCAGCTCTTAAAGGTAAATATGGTGAATCAAGCCCATGTCATTGAATAAAGGAGGAAAGTCACCACCCTAATGCCCAGAGTGTTTTGAAAATCTGTAGTATAATGCATTAACTTTTACCTTCAATTAACTATTAGTTCCATTAATTTACCTTTAATTAACTATTAATGTGGTTTATTGTCACTCAAGGTCAATAATTTAAAATTCATTAATTATAATTTCATCTCATCAAAAGTTATTACCTAATTATTATTTGATTGTGTATTATGTAGCTTATTAAGGCAGTTAAGTTCAAGTCTTTAAGTAAAGTTGAATTTAATGTTTTTTAAATGCATTTTGTTTTAAAATATTATGACAGCAATAGTTATTAAATTGTAAGTAAAAAAGTGAGGTAAGATAGGCTTATGTAGAACCGAGCTGTGCCTCAAAATATTTTTTCTGTATCCCAGGACAGAAGTTCTAATTTAGGCATTTAAAATACAGCTTAAGCTTAAGTCTTGAATTTATTTGTAATAGATGAGAGCCTCTGCAGAAGCATGGATGGGTACAAATGTGAATTCATCTATACAACACTTTGGATGATTAGTGATAGAAAATTGTAGATATATACCAGCCTAAAATCCATGATCTAGTATGTTGAACTTGTTTGGAAGGGTTTTTTCACCACACCTGACTCTATCTGTCAAGATTGAATTGGAGTTAAAATGCCTAGGGGAAATAGACTCCTTTTTTTTGCAGAGAGTTGCTCTGTCAGAGTTCTAATTTGTAATTCTCCTTTTCAGACTGTCAGAGGCCCTTTTTGCAACTCAAAAGTTTAATTACTACATTTGCAAGGGTCATCACTCAGTCACTGCAGGGAAGATGAATCGTGCAGCGCTATTAAATAAAGGATACTTTCTAGAGCTATTTTTAAAAGCAGTTATGACAGAAGTACCACTGTTCTTTAGGATGATAACTTGATGTCTCATCTAAATTTCTACTGTCACTTAGAATAAAATGGCCTTCTCTCTATTCCATGGACTTAGCTTTTAAATGCCCCATAGTTCACAGATATTGCTAACATCAGCTTTTCTGGTATCTGAAATTTTATAATAATAAATTAAATTGTTAATTCCTTATTGTTTTTACTATATTAAGATAATTAGAGGATGGAAATAGAATCTTCAAAAACTCATTTGTACACAGATCCAAACCAAGCATGACCTGCTGGGCAGGTTCAAAAACTTTTTCTGCTTTCCCTCTTTGGACATTTAGATGTTCAAATAGAGCAAACACTAGTACACATACAAAGGACTGTATTTCACCTCAAATAGTCATCAGCAGTTCTCTTTTGGTGTTTTACTTCACTTGTCTAGCCAAGGAACAGCAACAGCAAAAAGCCATATACTTTTGTAACTAAGCCAAACTTTGTCAATTCTAGCAATAGCTATGAATTCAAAGTTCTTATTTGTAAATTAGTTACAAAAGTCAAGAAATATTTATTCCTATATTGTTGTCACTTAACTCGCATCTTTGCTTAAAGTATTTATTTTGACAGTTTATCACATCATTTAAACAAAGCATTTACCTGGGAGATCAACCCATAGGAAACAACTTTCAATTTGTGTAAGGCGTTTTCTAGACGATTCAGAACTTACATAAGACAATGATGATGTGTCTGTTGCATGACCCCAATTCCATAAAGCTTTGTCCCAACACCTATACAAACGAGGCATTTGATCTACATGCTATACATTTTAACACTATCCCTTCAATGAACCAAAATATCATGATTTTGTTAAAAGAAATATTTTTCTTCATAAGGCATTTCTTAATTTTCTCAACTTCAAGGAATTTCCTAATTTTTGACTTTTTGATATATAATGTTTATATTCTTCAAATTAATCATTTTAATTGATGATTAGCAAAGGACCAAGATTATATGATTACAAATCTTATAATATGATGGAAATTATACTGTCACTGAATGTAATTTCTATCAATATTAGAAAAAAAAGTTACTTTTTCCTGGCAATTTATCTTCAAAGAAACTGATTGAAAATGTATTAAATTTATATAAATTATAGCTGGACATTTAAAATAGTTACAAAATAATACATTATATTGACTAGTTAATCAATTAATTAATTAAATAATAAAAAATAACTAATTAATTAATCAACCAATTTAATTTTTTAAAAATGTCTCCTCCCTGACCCCTCTCCCCCTCCCCTAGTGGTTCATTGTGATCACTCCTCAAGATAGTCTTTGAGAAACACAATTTTTAATTTTCATGTCTCTTACTCTCTTTCTCTTGTTTCTTAACACCATTATATTTCTCAATATCTTTAAAGACTCTTGAATAATGATATAACCTGCATTTAATGAATATCACAGTGAACTCTTCTCTTAGTGCAGGACTACTTTTCTTTAATTAGTGCAGCTGTACCATCTTGGAGGAAGGATTTGCAGAAAAGAACACCCCAACACCTAATCATATTGTAAATCCAACCAGTCATTTTAATGATGGGAATAATCTTAAATTCTATCTAAACAATCACAGTTGAAGCATTTCTCTCTTAATTGTGATTTCATGCTTCATGGTTTCAAGTACAGTCTGACATAACCAATACCTAGAATGAGTGCTAACAGGTTTTTCTGTTTGATTATGTTTTCCCTGTGAATATCAGTGAAAAGTTATGGTTCATTTTATATTGATACATAAATTACTGTAATTAAATGTATAAATTCATTATTAATATAATATCACAAAGTATAGACCCTCCTTTAAAGCTAAACAGGGCATACATATTTGAAAATTTGATTAATCACTTCACTGCTTGCACTCTAGTATTTTAACAAAAACAGAGATGCTGTATTTAACTGAAATTTGTTTAGGCTTGCTGTGCAAGGAGACTTAGCTAGAAATACAAAGAGTTTCTGTTCCAGTTAAAATATATGAACAAACAAACAAAAAACGGCAGAAAAAACCCCACACAAACAAAAGAAAACAAAAAGACCAAACAACCCAAAACTTAAACTCATAGGATGCATAATCCCTTTATAATGACGAAAGGCATAGACTAGAAGTCAAGTTAAAGACCAAGGTTTTATTAAGTATTTTATAAAATTCAGTTTTACAATCATTGGAGAGTGTCTGTCATGTAGAGATAAAAATACCTGTTGCTTATGTAGCTAGTTTGGCACTTCTGTAGAAGCTCATTCAGATGGAGTTGTCTTTAAAAGAGAGAGCTGGAAAGGCTGATCATTTTAGAGAGTCTGTTTACCTATTTTAGGCTCAAATGAATAATAGCCATATTATATTTACTGTATCTCACATTCTCCTATTCCAAAAACTTAATTCTTCTACAGGTGGGATCATGGGAAAAACTTAATCTCTCATTGGTAGTAAGCACAGAAAGAGCCACAAGAGAATAAGCTGACATCCAAAATTGTGTTTGATTTGTCTGGGTTTTTTTTTTGTTACAAAGAATGAAAATAAAATCAAGTAGCTGAAATAAAATTGCTGCACCTGCTTTTATTTACCTTTGAGAGATACCTGGAGAAACTGTAGAGACCAATTAAGATTCTTTCTGTAAGTTATCACATTTCCTAAGCAATGTACTTTAAGAAGAATTGAAATTATAAACTTTTAAAGACCCCAGCTACAAGTTTGTAGAGGGAGAATTAGATACAGACAAGGGAATTCTTTAGAGTATTTTGTGTCTTTAGTTACTCCTGTGGAGATCTACATCATCCTTCAGGCTTTCATTCCCTGCAAGATATTTTCTCTCCAAATAATGCATAATTTAGTAAAGCACTAAGTCAGAGGTGCTTTGTGATCCATCTTTGATATGAACATGCCAAGGGAGCCTTGGAATTCAATTTGTATAGCATCCTACAATATTTGTAGTGAAAAATGCATCTGATATGCATTCTGTGAATTATAGATCGCACACATCATCAAGAGCTAACATCTTCATATTTTCCTTCAGTTAAAATGGGGATGTTTAATCAATTGCATGAGAAGGGATAACAGAAGAGGGACATCGAATATCCAAAGCCAAATGGTAATATTAAACCAGGTTTTCTCCAAGCACTACCAAGGCTCATCATACCTAAACTGAAAGCAAGTGAGTTAAAAACACAGCTGCCATACACTGTCTGAGGAATCAGTGGAGAAGAACAGACACTGAAGATTAGCTGCAATTTGATGTAAACAATAAAGGAGGAAAAAAACAAAGTTTGAGGTTCATTTTATTTCTAGGACTCCACAGGACTAAATAAAAAAATCCAGAGAAGTTCCACTGGATTCTGATTACGTACATTACATCATTGCAAGTTGTCTGACTCTATTTCTATCTGTTCCTAACAATTCTTAAAAGCCATTATTTAGGCATAGGTTAAGAGACTGTGGAACCATGATCCTTATCCCGACAGCTGCATCAAATACACTGCCAATACCACCCCATGCAGGTCTTCAAATATATTTTTAAAGATACCCTGAAGCACTCCAAACCATTCTTAAAGACACGCAACATACATCTGCAATTTCACACTAAAAGGAATTCCAGTCTGTTGGATGGAGAAAAAGCCCCTTCTATTATCTTAGACTGTGAACACCCAAAAGCCAGATTTGCAGAAGAGCACAGGGCTCAGAGGAGATTCAAGTGCTGCTCAATGCAAATATTTTAGTATGCCTTAGATTCAGTTCTACTTGTCCTGGAACCTATGATAGTTCACTATCTTTGCTTAAGTTAGCAATGTACAAATAAAATACAAATACACAAATATAAAATATAATAAAAATACAAATACAACAATAATACTAAAAAATCCCTCAATAATATCTTGGGTTAGACATTTAATGATTTCTCATTGAAAGCATGGTTTCATCTTTCTCCCTTCCTTTTCTTTATGTTCCTTGGAAATAAAGAAGGCTTCTGACAAAAGAGGCCATTTTAAAGGCTCAGTTAGCAGTAGGAAACCCTCATAGCCTGGTTATTGTTCACTCAGAGAGGTAGAATAGGTAGGATTGGCATTGCTTAGTGTCTGCCACACTCACTAAGGCAAGTCTAATTTAAGGTGTCTGTAATGTGAATTCTTACTTCTCACTTAACCATTCTGCGTTACAGAAACAGACATTTCCAAGGAACAATGGACCTGCCTGTTCTGAGCACAGTCTTTAGAATAAGAGGAAATGCTCGTTACCTTCTGTCCATTAAAAGTAAAACCCAAGTCAGACACTGTAAAACCAAAGGCTTTAACATCTGAATGACAGTATGGACGTTGGATGGCACAATGGCAAAAATCTGCTCAGATCAGTTTTGCAGTTTTATGTACTCAGGAATTGGCACCCACCATTCTTCCAGATAAAATTCTACATTTAAAAACCTCCTAAACTAAGCTGCACAGCCTAGGGAAAGTCAGCGAAATACATTCAATTCCTCTCAAGCATTTTTAACAAACCTTTGTCATATATTTACATATGACAGGAAAAAAAAGCAATAATCAGATGATCCCATTCTCTTGTAATTTCTTTCAGCACTATTGTAATATTTTCTTTGTTATCAAGTGAAATAATATTGAAAAATAAATGGTTACATTTATTAGAATTCTAGCAAATCCAAGAAACCTTGTCTGTCAACATTTACTGCATGAATACAAATTTAACCTATTTACCACTACATCAGAAGGATATGTTTTTATTGACATAAATATTTTTTTAAAAAAAGTCAGAATATACTCACGCTATGGTATAAAGTCCCCACAGTTTTCTATTCAGTTAATGAAACTTTCCAATTCAGCATGAGAACACTATGGATATTATTTGTCTAATCTATCTGCCATTCCCACATCACTTTTGGTAGAAACATTAAAATAAATTAAGATTGTAGATTTTGTTTAGGTACGTGTTTCAAAGGTTTTCCAACTTATTTTCATTTTATTCTGTTATTTCATTGTTAATGAAAACCCAACATGTCTCAGAGAAATACTGTACCTTTTATGAAACAAATACAACTTCTCAGGAAAGTACAGTCTGATTTTTTTTTCTCTATTTGTCTATATATGACACAAATAAAAATGTGGATAAGAATAACTCTCAGTTCAGGTACTGAAAACTTGAGTGAAAATAGACAATATATAATTACTGGATGCATGAAAATGTTATTACACAAATGGCATAGGTTATAGCTTGCATATAGCTTATTAGGTTTTATTTGAAGATGATGCATATAGGATACTGTTGAAACCTTTCTTAACTTTGGCATTTACTAAACCATTCCAGAAATTGTCTTCTTTGACAAAATATGTCCTTTCAAGCTAAGTTTCAAATAAAACTGTTTCATTGTTTGTTTGACTACTAAGCTACAGTCTCTCAGAATTTAATGAGAGCACTTCTTTGGGAAGGTACTATCCAGTACATGTACAGCCTGAAAAGCTGGTTTTATAATTCATAGCTCTTTATCCTACATATATTTGGATAATAACCAGAGTCTACAAAAGGTGAATAACTGGAACTTTCCAGAGGATTAGTGATTAGAATTTTCCATTAAGTGATTAATTTCAAGTATCTTGCCCACCTTGCACTACATCGAGTACATCAAGTATCATACAGTGTCTCTATGGATTACAAAAAATGAATCTTCTTGCTTTTCAGGTCTGTAAGCTATGGTAAGTATTTGAGTAACCAACACCATCTTCAGTTTTATCATACTTGTTTCAGGTCAGAGCAGAATGTGGGTACCAAAGCATGATGAAGAAAATGTGTTTATGTGATTTATAGTAACCTCTCCTCAGACTAATATATTGTTGAACCCAAATAATTCCTGAAGTGTAGTAGCAGCATGCACTTTAGCTGTAACTATCATCCTACACACACCAGAGGAAAAAAAACCTGTGTTTTTGATGATTTCACACATATAACAAAAGGGATATAAATAATAATTTAAAAACCTGCCAATCTCAAGCTGTTCTGAAACTTAAGAAAAAGGCACAAGTTTAAGAAAAAGGAAAAAGTTAAGTCACTTGTAAATGTTATGAATTCTTTTGAATTTGTCTCACTGTAAGAAGTTTCTGAGAAATATGCTAATTAAAAAAGTTAAGGAAAGACACTCTTTTATTCATTAAGTGACAATCAAATATCTCTATTTGTTAGCTATAAAGGCTTGTAACAGATTGCTTGCCATGCTGCTGTCCTCCTACTTCAAGGACAGTTGCATTAAATGATTCTACCTCAGACTGTATTTTATGGTTTGCCTCAAGCTGGGTAGCATTAGAATTCAGGTATTGTCATACTGGATCAGAGCATCTGGGTCCACTATCCTAACCCTGTCTGTAGCAAGTTTGCAGACTTCATACTTGAAAGTTCCTGAAGCAAACTCTTGATCTGCTATACAGAGAGAAATGTTTCCTTGTTTTTTTCTCTAATGAGTGGTTGGCCTAGGATCTGGAGCTTGGAGATGTTGTTTCCCTCTGTGCATGTGGTTGCACATGACTGTATGTGTAGTGTGTGAATGTGTGTATATGTAGGTGAAGTATTGTGGTGGTGGGTTAATCAGTACCTTATTACTCCTCTAAATAGACAGAAAATGAGTTTTTAATAAGATGGTAAGGCAGTAGCTGGATAACTAAAAGAAGGGGGGAAAGGCAGAACTGTGATTTTTCCTCACACTGCAGTCATTTCACAAAGGGAACATAATAAAGGCAAGTTGTTTTTTCAGCTCTCTAGATAAGGCTACCTTAAGAGGTTCGTCTGTGGAGACCATTGATACATATACACGACAGCAGACAGAGCAAGTTATTTGATACAGATAAATTATTTCTAGGTGCAAACTAAAAAATAGAATAATTTGACTTGGTGCCAATAGTTTCAGCCTGAAGAAAAAGTTGTGATCCCCTTTGCAAGTATGTGTTCTTTGTCAGCTTGGAATCCCCTACATGTACAAGGCATTAGTCAGAAGGCAGAGTGTATGCTTTGCTCTGTCAAAGCCCAATGGTCACTGGAACAAAAGAAATCGAGCTTAAAAGCTCACTTGACACACAAGTTTGTTGCAAATTATATATTAGATTTATATTAGAAATATCAGCTAGAAATTTAATTAAGACTTCATCTTGTCTTTTTTTAAAGCAAAAAATACAGTTGGATAAATAAAGGGAAAGTACGTCTACAAAAGCTAAACAGTATAAAAATAGAAGTGCTGTCCAGAACCTTTTGGAAATACTTTCTTCTGGCAGATAGCTTGGTACACATTTTGTGTGATGATAATTTTATAAGTTTTCACATCCTTTTTTATAATTGTATATCTTTCTTATCTAATAATTGCTGTTATCTATTGGCATAGAAATGGGTAATTTCTATAGTTTTCTTTGATTTATATAAATCTTCATTCTTCTCATTTTCCGTCTTTGTAACTGCTTAACTTCAGATAACTTTTACTGCACTTATTGCATCCCTGTATTTTATTGAAGCAAAGTCTCAGTATGGTTGAAAAACCACAATTTCACTTTTTCTGTTGGATATAATTGAGCTGAATTTTTTGACAGTCACTTTTTCTTTCAAATCTGATTACTATTTCAATTAACAATGCTGCCTACACATTCTTTTCTTTATTTGCCACCAGAGATAAATTGCCATCTTATAGCTGAAATTCATTTGATATTTGTCCTTATCAGAGTATCCTTGCGTGTTGCTCTACTTCAGTATCTTCAAGATCCGTTGATGCTCCCTGTGTGATATTCCAGTCCTTCTCCATGTTAACATTTCCTCCCAACTTAGATGGTGGTTTTTATACAGGTTTGTTTATTGACAACAGTATCAGCGTCCCCTCCTGCTGAATTCCCTCACACATTTGAAAAAAAATCAAAATTTTCTGCAGTGTAGATATAAAACCTTACCTCATTAAAAACGAGAATATTTATTTTTGAAATGCAAAGCATCTGACACATGTAATTAAAAATACTAAAGCAGTCTTTTGACTAGTCAAAAGCTTAGAAGTCTTGTAAATTAATTTTTTACTATGATCATCTACTTTTTTTGAAGATTCTTCATTTTTAATCCCAGCAAGAAATCTTAAATGTAATGTACTTGAGATTCTCTTTGCAACTGTCTTTTCAAATGCAATAGCATCTGGACATGTCTTAACAAACATTTTTTAAGTCCTTCATTAAGCTTTCACTTGATAAGTTCAAAAACTTGTAGCATGCAGAAACAAAACTCCATGTAAATATTATTCAGTCAGCCATATTTTTTACTCCCCAGTGACAGCTATGAAATCAAATTCCTATTACATTTTTCAGCTGGGTTTTATACTGAGGAATCCCAAAAGATTGAAGCAAAACATATTTTACAGTGTATGCATGATAAGCATTTTGCCTCCAGAATACCTACCATTTGACAACAAAATGTTTTAGATTTGCATTCTGCATATCTAATTGTTATTATAATGTTTCCTATCAATAAATATAACAGTTATGATAGTAAAGGAGCAAAATACCACTTCAAAGTCAGTTTATTTTCATGTTTCTCTTGCCAAGAAGTACTCAGTAATAAACCTTGAGAAAAAACCCCTAAAGGCAAATAAATCTATAGACAGTATTGTGTGAGTTTTTTTGGATTTGGTGCTTTTTTAAATAAAATATGTACTTGGTAATGTACTTCCCCACCCTGTGATAATTTCCCCTACTCAGAGCAGAAAAAAAAATACAATTGATGCTCGAATTATGCTCTACCGACACAGTTTCCACAAGAAAATGCATGTCTTTGCTGCATTCCTACCTCGACAATTCAATTTCTGGATAGTCTAGGCAGTTTTATTTCAAGTACTCACTTCTTTTACTATTGACCTGGGTTTAACTTCCTTTTCTAAACAGTAAGTTATTGTGGATACTAAAGAAATGTTGCTGAGATTCAGTGATATGATAGAGATATGTTGATATGTCATCCCACTGGACAGAAAAAAAATGAAAACATAAGTCATGGTTCCAGGTTGTAACCCAGTGACAAAGGCCCCTCCATTCTATGGTAAGTGATGCATTCTGGAGAATTAGCCTATCAAAATTTCAGTTACAGAAAAGAGTTCAGTACTACTCAGTCAGTTCGAAGAAGAAACATTTTAAAATAAAGAACTTAATTGATCCTTTTTTTAATACATGAGTCCATTAAAATGCATTTGTTGATTTACAACCAAGTTGGAACAAAATATTTTTAAAATATTCAATTTGGCAATATTTTTCAACATAAATATGCGAGTTTTATGTCCATATTACATCTGTTTTCTCTGCAGCACTGTAGATTTTGAATAAAAGTCTTCATTAATTATAGCAAATATGATCATTTATGGAAAGTGGAACATTTGGCAAGACATCTTCTGACTGTACCCTTCTAGAAAGGAAATTATGTTATATAAATGGCAGTGTAAGGGAAATTACATAGATGAAGTACAATAACAAAGAAAGTTGGATACAAAATATATGACCCAAATGCTTTCTGTCTTTTGTCTCTTCGTGGACTTCATTCACACAATTCTATTATATTCCCTAGGTTCTTCTTCTTCTGGGCTTCCCAGTGGCTGGGACAAAGCTGTCAATGCCTATGCAAGCCAGCCCATGGCCCAGGGTCTGAGGCACCAGGTGGAGGAACTCTGGGAAGAGCAGAGCAGACTGTGCAGCAGCAGGAGCTTGGCAGTGTCCACAGGCACCCAAGAACTTGAACAGCTGGGTGAAAAAGAGTAAGGATAGGCAGGGGCTATGCTTGAACAAGTGGAAGAATGAAACTCCAGGGATGGAAGCTCTTGGAAGCTCTTGACTTTTGGCATCAGGAGACAGTTGGAGGGGAAAATTCCGGACAGGACTAGATCCATCCTGCAAATTAACAGCTACTGGTACAGCTGGTGATGCAGGCATTACTTCAGAATTTATGAGCATGGATCCCTCTTAGAAGTGTAAGGAGTGCTAGTGAGAGAAATATATATTTGTCACACTGAGGTAAAGGGAACTTTGCTAAGAGGACGAGATCAAACGTTAAACTAAGGGGTCAGAGTGAACTGTGAGAATAATAGTCCGGGGAGCTTGATATAGGAAACCAGTCAAGGCAAGAGACTATGGGCAGACTCATCTTCAAAAACCTTGATGAAATCTCTGTATGACAGATTCTTATGTGGACTTGAAACCTCCTGCTAGGAAATCAACAAAACCAAGACAGCCCTGAATTGTCCTATGACCAGCAAAGCAGCACAATTAGGCTGTTGCCCCCACTGCAAAACCCACTAAGTTGATTCAGCAGAAAAAATCCTAAATTTCCATTATGCCCTGTAAACTAAGACAGTTTATGGTCTAAATGGCTAAAGATTTTATTGTGGGACGCAGGGACAAGACAGTGCTGGTATAAAGCAGAGAGAATTTTTGGGACTATGTAAAACTCACCATGGGAAGTTATAAGGAACTATTTCAAGTGTATTGGGACATATATGGGCATGGAACAAAGTGGGGGAAAGGAAAGAATGCCAATGCATAGGGATGGAATGAATATGGAAAAATGAAGGGAGAAAGTGTTATACATTAATGTATTCTTATATTTTCATTTTCGTGCTTCATATCTCATTTGGGCTCTCCAGTGTTTCAGACACTCTAGCCATATTAGACAGACAGTCAAAACCATCCCTACTAGTAATCAATCCCTGTGTAGCTGCTGGATTTTACTTTCAGTGCTTTTCTTGGATCCAAACACTTTATTGTTAAGAATTGACATGTTTTGTTCTCCTTAATTCATTATTTATTTATTGCTAATGTTTACTGTATTTTTCATAGATTTGGGGAACACAACTTCATCTTCAGAATTCTTCTTTTTTAAAATTATATTCCCTGTTCAATCAAACTATCCTTTAATATGTTGGCATTTTTTAAGCTCATATTGAATTAGAATGAGACTTTTATTTTTTACATCATTAATTTCAAGATATAGACAATATAAATCTTAGTAAAAAAAAAGTAATGTATTTACTGAAACAACAGAGGAGAAATTACTTGGTTTAGTCCTTCAGTGACTGGAATTCTATACTTAATATACACTATGAGGTTAATGCACTAAAATTTGATATCTTTAAGCAAACAAACAGAACCAACAACAAAAATATTCAAGAAAACAAAAATTCTTAGTAATTTTACTTTAAAATAAACGTACATTAAACTGAGGAAGAAAATTAAAAGGAATATCTGAAAGATTAATGCTAGCTTGCAGATGAAATGAATGTACAGTGAAGATTAAATATTAGAAGTTCAGAGTAGATATATGGTACCTATCAAAAGACATTCAAAAGCCATTATGTTTCAACAGAATAGAAAAGACAGCTATTCTAAGTAAGAAGTGAAATTTTAAGTCAAATGAAAAATTAGAGACATAAACTCTAGAGTTGGAAAATAAGGGAAAATTGTCGAGATGGATTATAAACACATTCAAGTAATTCCCAGCTACTACTGAGGTATTGAAAAACTAATATTATACTAATTGTTGCTTAGCTTTGTGTGATTGATAAGTAGAACATAGAATCACAGAATAATTTGGTTTGGAAAAGACCTCTAAAGATCATCTAATCCAACTCCTGCAATAAGCAGCAACATCTAGATCAGGTTGCTCAGAGCCCAGTCCATCCTGACCTTGAACATTTCCAGGGATGGAGCATCTGCCACCACTCTAGGCCACCAGTCTTTTACCAATCTCGTTGAAAAATCTTCTTCCTTATATCTAATGTAAATTGGACCTCTTTTATATCCATGTTTAGTTAACATAGGCTTGTGATAGACCCTATTAAATATGCTTGAGACTCCTGCCCTACTGTGGGAAAGATCAAAACACAGTGGTAAATTACACCTGCCAAAATCCCTGAAACACAGCTGAAAACAGCAGATGTGGTGATCCTCTAGCATGGAGTGAACTCTGCTGTGCCTTTGATTTCACTTCTGTGCCTCTGTCTGGGTACTGCTTTGGGGATCCCCCAGCTGGTGAGGTGACAAAAATAAATTTTCTCATCGCATTTAATCTGTGGTTTCAAGGTTTTTCCTGCAACCTGCGGGTGCCAGCTCACATATCTAGGAAATTAAATATAGAATCATAGTAAGACATTTCAAAAAATATTTGAGCAAAAGTCTGCCAAAAGGGTAAGAAGAAAATGCAAAAAACCTCTTAAGTACTTCAAAATCAGGAAATCTTCCAATGAGTGGGTGCAGCCACTAGATGAGATGTAATAGGAATATCCTAGGAAGGTAAATCGAGACCAGAAGGATTAATAATTTTTTTCCACAATATTGTCAACTGTGGAATATTCTCATCCTGAAGGCATTATTTATATGGATGAACCAGATGGATAATTCCAAATCAAATCTAGGTAGCAGCAGTTTTAGAATAACTTAATAGAATTGACAACTTGGCCAAATGCCATTTACCCAAGTAAGGCACTGAAGGGACTGAAATACAAATGTCAACATCCTATCTGTTTAAACCGGGCTTGGCAGAAAGTGAAAATTATTATATTTAATAGCACATATTTGAAAAAGGACTTTATAAGTGAAGGAGAAACTACAGGAGGTCAACCTGCATTTCATTAAAGATCAAATTAATAAAACATATATGTTTCATATAAAGGGGAAAGGACTATAAATATTTTGTGTTAGAAATCACCTCAGAAACCCATGGGAAATTTTAAAGAAATCAAATATTGTATCTGTCCATGTCATCTAGTCAAATTCAAATTTCAAAAATCTGACAGTGGTCTTCATCTCCCTTTAAAGGCTTTTAAAGATATAAAAAATATGGCAAACAGGAAGTTGTGTAAAAAGATTATCACTTAGTACTTGATGGGAAATAGAAGGTTTGAACAAAAAGGAAGTTTTCACTTTCAAGGAAATTTAGAAATGTTGCTATTTGAGAACAGTGTGGCTCAGTATATTTGTAAATATTCTAGAAAAAATGAATAATAAAACCACTAAGTTTGCTGGTAATGTTGAATTATTCAAGATATATGATTAGAGAGAACTTTGAACAAAAATCACACTATATTTATGCAGTGCACAGTGAAAATGAAATCCCATGTCAGTGAATACAAAAAGCAATGGAAGAAAATGTTCCAACCACACAGATAAAATATTGTCTGCCAAATGAATTAATATCACTTAAGGAAAGACACAAATTTATTTAATGAGTGTCTAAATAAAAATAAGAAATGAAGGATGTGAAGGTCTTTCCTCACATTTGACATAATTAAATTGTGAAATTTGTCAGTGTGTATACAGAGCAAAACTATAATGGAATTAAAACAGGACCACAGATGACAGATTTATTAGTGGACTTCGAGAACAATAAGTCCAAATGAAATCTGTATCTGAAAAAGCCCTTAGAATAATAATTTCCAAATGTAATGATAGTAGAAACATTATTCTTCACTTACTTTTATATTGTTCATCCTAAGTATATTCTAATAACCTTTGGATTTTATTGATTTTGCATTACAAGAGGAATAATCCATTTTAAGTTTTGAACAAGCTCATACATTGTCTGTATGAGGTAGCTTTAACAAAAAAATCTTGATTGATATTTATGTATTTTTTATTAATATAAATAAAAGCATTTTTCCTTTCTGAGGTTATCTAGGATTTATTCAATCTTTAAATTGAATGAGAATTACTATTTAAAACTAGTTTAGAAACAAAATTGAGAATTATAATTCAGCATATTCTAGGCATTTTTTTAAGATAAAAACTATTTTGTTGCTATTTCTCATTATTTTTTCATTAAACATTAATAAAAAGCTATTTTTTAATCTTGGTCCCAGACTATCCACTTTCTCAATGGTAGATTTCTGAATTCCGGAGTGCATGTTTGCACAAATTATGTTCATCTATGTATGAAGGGAGTTTGTTTTAATAAATATTTATGTTTTCCTGTTTTAAATGGAAGATATATGGCCAAACCCATGACACATAAAGACTCCAAACACTGAAATACTAAAATTTATTTCCGCTCATGCTGCTCAGAATCCTCAGTTAATAGTTTATCTCTTTAAGTCAAGGAGAAGCAAAACATAGCTTGTACCTAGAAGCAAAGAAAATCTGATTTGCATAATGCCCAATTTTAATGCAAAATTAATTTTAAGGTGAAGATTTTTTACGTAGCTATTCAGAACCACTCAATCACCTGGTAACATCCAAAGGTATTATTGAGCTCAACTCATCTTTTCCATGCGAAATTCTGACAAAACTGTGGTTTATATATCTCCTTCTTTTTAGATTAAAACCAAATTATACCTCTTACAATGTTCTTCTTTGTCTGCCTGTTCTAGAATGTAAAAATTTATTTCTGTGGGCTTTTAATATATTTTGCCAGTAGGAGCAAAAGCATTCAGAAAGGTCCAAATGAATGCATTTATAAATCTCACCATTATTCCGGTTTATGGGATATCATCCTGTACTGCACATAATCAAACTCTTTCTGCCTCTGGTTTATATAAAGGATTGGCTTGGAGGTTTTTTTGTGGCTGAGTTCAGTGAGGAGTTCACTGCTAATCCATGCTGATTGTCTGCTGAATTTGCTCAACTTTCATTCCAATTCAGTTCTCCAATGGAAATTCCTAAAGCAAGCTGAATTTTACTCTCCTGAAATACAGGGCTGTGGCTATGCTATTGATTCTTCTCACGTCTTCCAGGATTTAAATCTCCCTAATCTCATGGTTATCCTGCTGCCAAGGCTGCCCTCAGCCTTCATATCTGTTGTAGGATATTCTTTCTCTGTAACAGATCCAATGAGTACCACAACTATTTGACCCATCAGTCAACAGCTTCAAGTGTTGCACCTGTTTCTAGCCTTCTGAGTGTTGATATATTCTTTTTATATTTTCTCATACTCTTTCTGATAAACAGTGGATTGTTTGCATTCCTCTTTGGAGGAAGAATTGACTGACATTGTGGTGAGCCAGTTGGAGTCAGAGGTCTCTTCATCACTGTCCAATCCACGGTCATTGTTAGATTTCCACAAATAATCATGTCATGTAATTAAAGTGCCTTTTTCCTGTTCATCCAACTTGGAGTCAGGTGTGTGTGTCTCCCTCTCTTTCTGTGTGCGTCACAACGACCACAATCAAGGAATAAATATTTTAGAGTAACATAAACTTGCCTGTTGACATTAACTTGGCTGTACATCTGATGAAGTTCTGACCCAATATATTCTCATGGAACTTACTTCCTTAACGTCATTTGATCACATGGTTATATCAATCACAATACGGCTTTTAAATCTTCTGCAAAAAGATCTATCCATACAAAAAATAACTTTTTAACATTCTTACCTTTCAAATAATGTGCAAGTGCATTTTTGGGGAAATATCATAAGCTGGCTGACAGTGAATCTGAGAAAGCTAAGTGATCCTGCTTACTTTAATGTCGTATTTATTTCAAAAGCTTCTTTTAAGGTAAAATGGTGAATATTTTTAGTCTAGAGGGAAAAATGTCCTAGCAAAATAGTCCATATCAAATAGATATCCTTAACAATACTAAATTCATTTTTTTTCTTATTGTTTTACTCTTTTAAATTATTTAAAAGGCTACTCCATTTACTAACCTCTCCAAGGAAATTAAAAATCTCTCATTAAATTCCTTCCCAATCTTATCATTCTTATCACCTTGAACTAGCCTTCCACTAGTCTCTCATGCAATCCCTTAAGGGTTATCTAGTTTAATCATCTTTCAGAATTTTAGAATTATTTATATCAACCACACTACAGAAAGTGTTGCTAAAATTATTCTCAACAGTAAATCTATTTTCATATTTTCTATAATTTAGTGGCTGGAGAGTAGAATTGCAAAAGATCTGTTTTTCAGGACCTGTCTGAGATGTGTATCCAATTAAGATATGATTGTGCTCTGCAATTTATTTATTTATTTATGTGTTTATTTGCTTTGGCACTTCATTTGGGTTTAGCACTTATTTTACTCCATTGTAATTTACCTTATTCTTTTGTGGAAGATTTGGTCTTCTTATTACTGATAAGTCCCTGAAGAAATTATGCACAGTCATCTAGATTGTTTATCACTGCTTAAATGGAAAGAGAGACCTCTGGGAAAAAACAGAGTTTCCTTGCTTGAAAACTTTAAAATATTAAAACTAATATGAAGTCAATTGCTACTGCTGACAATGCTAATTTTCTCTTAAGAGTTACCTTGTTTGATACAACTTTTTCATGAGAAGGAATTGAATTACAGATAGAAGGAAAGAATTATAGAAGAAAAAGAGGAAAATAATTACAGATTCTGTAACTTTGTTTCATGCTTAGTTGAGATGGAAATTGCCTTGAATAAAAGAGGTATCTTTGATATTGCAATTCTTTAAAGGTGTTAAAAAATGCAAATGTATCCAAACCAAAAGAATAAAAATGCTAATGACCTTCAAGTATTTCTAATATAGCATCGGTGATAGATAAAATTAAGGGATTTGCAATATGATTGCTGCTTATATGTATGGTAAGAACATATGAAATTTTACAGCCAAATTTTGCCTCTGACAAAAAAAAAAATTCTTATGTTCCTGGAATATTCGTGTAAGATTGCACATAAACACATTTTTCAAGTATAAAACTAAGCTTTGTTATACTTGCATCATCTGTTTTGAAAGAGAAGCCTATATACACTTGTAATTACTAAACCATTTTTAATGCAATTATGATTGTCAGGAATAGTGCAAGCTACCGGAGATTATCAATGCCCTTAAGAGATATGGTGTATTCACACAGGTGTATGATATTCAATAATGTAATTCTGAATATTCTCACAACTATCCTGATGTTGAAGAATTTCTTTTTAAATGGGGAAAAAATGCAGATACATACACAGAAAAAAAAAAAAAGACAGGAAAAATAAAACATACTCTGTTATTTTCACTGTAACATATGGATTCTTTTCACCGCTTCTCACAATCTCTTTCCACATTTTCTTGTTCGGTCTCTCATAGAATTTAGGAAATGGCAAGAAAAATTTTCATAGTAATGGAAATATCTGGTTTTTCAGCAATTTTTTAAATCTTTTTTCATTTTTTTTCAATATTTTAAAAATTATATATTTATTAATTTCTATTGAATTAAATTCAATCTTAGTATTTCTTAAATTTTGGTAAATAGCTCTTTTCTGGCTTTAGGAAGTTGAAGAAGCAATTGTCAGGTAGAGTAGATTTGTTACAAGCTGGTGTCTTTATTGTATTTAATTGCTCCATTTTGGATCACGTCCAGTTCTAATCTCAAATATCTACTTAACTACACCATGTCTTTACCATGACACTCTTTTAAGGTAAAAACCTTGAAATGTGACACCTTGAAAAAACATTATAAAAAAATAACTGCAGGAAATTATCTGGGGAAGTTTTAATAGCAAGATACAATGAATACATTTTCATAAAGCACAGATGGTGAGAACTTACCCTGACATCTTCATTGCCCACTCGTTCACTTTGTTTGCCTAACTGCAAATCAGAAGATAAAGCCCTGAGTCGTATTTTAAAGACGAGAATAGTGATTGTAAAAATAGTGTGACAGTTTTTATCTTGGTGTTAGCCATCTGCATCCTCTGTACCATTATTCCACTATGGCTTTTAACAGACAAAAAATATCAATATATGCACCAAATTCCTAGCTGAATGATTTTATAGAGATTTTATATAAAATATGAAAGCACATAGAATGTCTATACATTTTCCTATATATTCATATTGAATATGGGTGTATATACACACATCCACTCACACACATAGATACAGGGGCTTTGGGGGCTTCATAAGAAGCTCCCATTTAAATTTTCACAACTTTTTAACCATCTAGGCTTCAGCTTAAGGAATAGGACAAGGAATATTATCTTGTGGTTTTGGCTGAGGTAGAGTTCTTTTCTTCACAGTAGCTCATATGGGGCTCTGTTATGGATTTGTGCTGGGAACAGTATTGATCATGTAGAGATGTCTTTGTTATTGCTGGGCAGGACTTGCACAGAACCGAAGACTCCTCTGCTTTTAGTACTTCCTTGCTGACAGGGATCTGGGGAAACTGGGAGGACACACCAGAACAGCTAACAGACTCCAACTAACATATGTCCATATGACATCACTACTAGTATATAAAGCTGGGGGAATAAAGAAAAAGTAGGGGACATTTGGACTGATGCTGTTTGGCTTTCCAAGTCACTGTTACCCACGATGGGGCCCTGCTTTCCTGGAGATGGCTGAACACCTGCACGCCCATGAGAACCAGTGAATTAATTCCTTGCTTTTGCTCTGCTTATGTGTGTGGCTCTTGCTTTCCCTATTAAGCTAGTTTTATCTCAACCCACATGTTCTCTTACCTTTCCATTTGCTCTCTGAGCCCACGGCAGGGGAGTGAGCAAGTGTCTGTGTGGGGCTTGGCTGATGGCAGAGGTTAAGCCATGGCATGTCTTTAAAAACCTAAGCTTATATGTTCTACTCTCCCTGGAACCTGCCAGTGCTAGGCAGATAGGAGAATTACTGCAAATAACTGAAAAATATTGAAAATTCAGAGAGGCTATGTGAGCTTTTTACAAAAAACTCCTTTCATTCATGGAAGAATCTGATATTTATATGACACTGAATCTTCCGTAAACACAAGTGCACACACACAAAAAATCAAATGGTTTTAAGAGATGGTCTTGGAAAGGATTTAAGAAAGGGAGAACATTTTTGATCGCTACTTATTCTGGGTTAGAAATATGATGAATGATGAATACTAGAGAAATCAAATTACTCTGTATTTCCCAGAAACAGTGATCAAGCTACTTGCCTTCTCTCCTAATATTTGCTTTCCTTCCCAAATTATAGTTGGATATGTAACAAATATTGCAAACCTTTTTGTTAACTATGTTGTATATTTCCTGAAAGGACTCCTCTGTATTATTCATTTTTTATCTCAAGTCCTCAGACTCATACACAAAACACACAGACACATAGATACATATGTACCTATGCACACTGTATGTTTGTCCTTAATCTATATAATCAAGATGCACATTAAAATGTACATATAATAATTTTTTAAAAATCTTATAAAATGGCTAATATAGACGGACTCTTTCAGATTCTGGGATAGAATAAGGATCTGATTTTTTAAATTATAGTTGATATTCATCTTTATTTGGGTATTTTCTCTGTAAGCCTCTAGCTAAGTTACATGTGAACAAAGACATAGAAATACTGTCAGAAAAGGAGCAGTTAGCCTTTGTATCAATAACATATAGGAAAGATTCATTCTCTGAAAGAATCTTACAAAGCAACTGGCAGTGATGGGATGACTAGCTTGGATTAATCTGTAGATAAATTTACTGTGCCACATGAGTTTCAACCCATTTCTCCTGAGTACATAAATAGTATTTACAAAGGCAACTTAACTAGTGAGATTTGCAGCCTGATTCATAATAATTATATGCAGGGAATCTTCTCTGTATGGTGTATCTTAATATAATATTACACTGTCATAAGTAACTGAAGTATTGAAATGGAATTGCAAATAACAAAATACTTGGCCTACTATGTTCAAGAGAAAAGTGCTGGCAATAAATTGTTATTCATTCGGTAGGCACACATTAAGAAAAAGAATAACGTAGATAACTACACCTTTACTGTGAAAAGGTTTTCTCTTTTTCTCTAGTTGCCTTAATTTTTTTTTTTTTAAACTTGTTTGTTTTTCTGGTTACTTGGCCATTGTAATAATATTTTATTCAGCAGATCAGAGAATAGAAAATAGTTGGCTGAAAGATTCTCAAGTCTGATGTGCAATGTGACAGCAGTATTAAAGTTATTTCTTGAGTTATTCAGTTAAATTCCCATAATAAAACAAAATTTCTCATAATGACAAAAAATAGGATACATAGTCATTATGATCTTAAGAAGACAGATACATTGACCAGTAAATGAATTATAATACTAAGTGTACAAACATTTCTGAATACCCACAGTGACCAGGATTCATTCCATCCTCATTTTAAAAACTTCGTTGAGGATGGGAAGTAAATTTCTCTTATACTCTCTCAGTTTAAGAACCTTTGAATGCCAAAACTAGATGATTCCCAGATGAAACAACACAGGAAAATTCAGTTCAGGAGAGCATTGTATTGCAACCCCTATGCAAAATTTAACCATGGGAGCACTGTGTAATCATTATGCATCACAATGCATAAAAACTGTATGGTTTGGGCTGCTGGTCAAGACACCAACTATTTCACTCCTTAGGTCTGCTCTGCTGGTGCTGCACTATTTGCTAATGTACACACAGCGTCTCTTCAGAGTTTTGAGGACAGTCTTGTCTTCCCACTGGAGTCAGCTGGAAAGGGTGGCTCCCTTCAGTTTTTTTCATCTGGATAATATCTGTTTCCCTTCAAGTGACTGTGCTCATTATGGGCAACTGGTCTAAGGCTGTGTGTCAGCTCTAAGTGCTTCAAGCAGAAAACGTGTCTGTTTCCTCACTTACACCTCCATCCTGCAAGACGCTTTCAGGAAATGAGGTCACCTACTCACATCCTTTGACCTTAAAGTTTCACAAACAGGTTCTGCAAAATCTCTGTAAACAACCCAGTAGTAAGAAAACTGGAATTAGTGGCAGAGAAATGTGTTCTTCTACCAAGTGGAAAACTTATATAGGCTGACCATCACAATTATATTCTACAAGCAAATCCAATTTCTATATTTTTTCAAGAGTAAATAGTACCACATACCAAGAGTATCAGTATTTTTTCTTTAATAAATTTATTGAAAGCTGAAGGCAAATCCGTGGCAAGGATTTGAAGTAATCTGCAATTAAAATGCTGCATGGATATAAAAAACATATTTAAAATTGTTAGCGATGTTAAAAAAAGTAGAATTAAAATTAAGGTAATCTCTCTGTGAGATTAAACTTTAGCATAGACTAATGAAAATAACAGACCTGGCCAATAAATCAGACAGCTTTGTTTAGTCAAGAGTTTATTTTCTATGTTACTGTTTTCTGAAATGTTTAAGGTACAAGTAACAAGAAATTAATAAATAAAAGTTTTTATTGGGTCATTTGGGATTTTTTGGCTTGGGTCATGCTTTTTGGGGTGTATGTGCTATGTTGTTTGGGGATTTTTTCATCAGAATGGAACTATTTTATTTTTTACAGGCTCTAGATGAAGCTATTAGAACAGAAAACTAGGGTAGGAAATCATCCAGATCTTATACATAGTTCTTATAGTAAAATATTAAACGCATAGTCAAAATATAATTTTTGTTATGATGTACAATTCTCTGCACAAATATCACACGAACATTAATTTTTCTCACTCATAATAGTTACTTATGCAAGTGAACTTTCAAATATCATATATTCAACTGGGAATTCCTCTGAAAGTACAACTCGCATAGTCTCTTCAGCCAATACAATCTTTACTACCTTCCTTGGATTGCATTTTAATCTATAATTCATTAGTTCGTGAAGGTCAAAAGTCCTTCAGCTAGTATGAAAAAACTCAAGAGTTTAAAATCCCACAGCAGAAAAAGTAAAAAAAAAAAAACTTAAATATCTTTAACTTTCCACTTCTTCTGCCTTTTAGAAGGTTGATCAGTCCTTATGTGACAGTAATAATAATGATGATTTCTTGAAGAGTAGATGTCCTCAATTATGCAGTATAAATTGAAGGTAAAAACAAAACTCTATTAGTATGCATCCTCATAATTCTTTGCTCCTTCACAGTTTCCTCATAACAATGCACTTTCTCTTCTACTTATCACAAAGAACTATTCCCTTAACTACTCCAGAGTCTTTCTAATAGTAATACATTAAGCTCAAAAGCACCTGGATTGTGGTATTTGAATAGCTGAAGGGAATTTTTATTTCCCTTTAGTTTGTTTTTTTTTTTTTTGTCTTAAACAAAAACAGGATAATAAATTAAAAATGTGAATGTCACAAGTATTGAAAAATTATTCAGAAGCATCACCTGGAGAAAAACAAAAATTGCCATCTGCATGCAATTTGAAAACTTTGTTCCTTCGTTATAAGGTATTTTGTTTTATTTTGTTTTAGGTAATTGTAATTAAAACCTAGTAGTCATTGTAATTAAGTAGTACTGATAAATTTCTGGACACATCCATGTAGCGAACCCATTCCTATCTATTGGTCAGTGACGATTCAACCTAAAATGGGAAACAAATATGAAATAGGAGAATTTGGATGCTGAAGCCATGAGAAAAGAACTGCAGTACTCAGGTTCACATATTCTCAGATTTATTTATAAGCAATATGAGTACAACAGCTGTTTAATGATTTCTATGTTTTGATGTGCACAGAGTTTACACTAGTGGAAAATTATGACTTCGTCTCCCCTGCTCTATTTTAGACCTCTATGAGGGATCCAGAGTATCACCATATTTAGAGCTAATTAGTGTTTGTTAGTTAGTTCATAAGCACAGCTCCAAAATAAACCAAATATAAAGCTGCTAACAGTTGCTTGACAACTTGGGTCACTTTCTTTTTCTTTCTTTCTTTCTTTCTTTCTTTCTTTCTTTCTTTCTTTCTTTCTTTCTTTCTTTCTTTCTTTCTTTCTTTCTTTCTTTCTTTCTTTCTTTCTTTCTTTCTTTCTTTCTTTCTTTCTTTCTTTCTTTCTTTCTTTCTTTCTTTCTTTCTTTCTTTCTTTCTTTCTTTCTTTCTTTCTTTCTTTCTTTCTTTCTTTCTTTCTTTCTTTCTTTCTTTCTTTCTTTCTTTCTTTCTTTCTTTCTTTCTTTCTTTCTTTCTTTCTTTCTTTCTTTCTTTCTTTCTTTCTTTCTTTCTTTCTTTCTTTCTTTCTTTCTTTCTTTCTTCCTTCCTTCCTTCCTTCCTTCCTTCCTTCCTTCCTTCCTTCCTTCCTTCCTTCCTTCCTTCCTTCCTTCCTTCCTTCCTTCCTTCCTTCCTTCCTTCCTTCCTTTCCCATATGAACCAGATCAACCTAAACAGAGAGAAATGAGTAGGCACACTCTAGATCTCATTTACCTGAGTGGGCTGTACCCCTTTGCAATAGAAAAGTTATGACTGATCTAAGTCAAAATTCAGTATGGAAGGCTTGAATAGAGAGTGAGTCCCGTGAAGGCCACAAAGGGAGTCAAGGGATTGGGGCAACTTTCATTTGAGAAGAGATGGAAAGGGCTGTGACTGTTCAGCTTGAAGAAGAGAGGCTCAAGGAAATGCAAAACAGAAAGACTCTTCTCAGTTGTGCCCTGAGACAACCTGCATAAATTGAAACACATGCTATTCTGTCTGAACATAAGAAAACATTTGCTTACTGTAAGGGTGAGTGAACACTGGAACAGGTTTCTTAGGGAAGCTGTGGCGTCTTTACCTGTGAAATTATCTAACTGAACACAGATATCTGACTGAACACTGTCCTGGAAAACTTTCTGTGGGTGAACATACTCTCATTTCAGTAGAGGACAGCTGAAACAATCTCCAGAGGTGTTTTCTCACTCCAGCCATTCTGTGATTCAGTCATTTGGCTTTTCAGCTTTCCTTTTTAGCACCCCACGACTTTCATCAATGGTCTTTGCCCTGTCTCAAGGAGGTATCACAAACCTGGTGGACACATATGCATGCCACCTCTAATGAGCTCAGACTTCTCAGTGAGATTAAAAATAATACTCTGGGATGAGCAGGTCACTATTTATATGGTCCCTGTTATCCCCCTGGGTTTTTGTATTTTCAGCTGTGTAGTGGGTCAGCTTCATGAAGAGGGGTGCTCAGTGCCCCTTTCAGAGCCCTAGAATTATTCTTATGCTAAATAGTATTTTTCTGATCACTTAACATAAAATCAAGTATCTTAAAAACTTCCTGTTAGCTTAGGCAACATATCAAGAAAAAGATTCATCTTTCCTTAAACACAGACATCTTAGAGTTAGATAATCAAGTTTTGCTGGTTCTTGTAGGTTGACTTTAAAGTGAATGAATGCAGTTATTTCTGTAGGGTGGAAGTTTCAAACCTCAGGATCGTATATCAAAGTAATGTGACTTTATATCAAAGTAAAGTAACTTCGTGAACAAGCTATAAATTAATATCTTGGCTGCATTTTTTTAAACTCTGTTAGGAAATTATTCTTGTTCTCACCTAATGATGCTGCATAATCACAAAAATTAAATAAAATTTAAAGAAAATTTATGTTTCTTACCAGAGTTAAAATGTTAATCAATCTGTCATTATTAGCTGTTATTTAGCTATAAATTCACAAATAAGTTTCTTATCTGGGTCACCTTTATTCGTAATTCTGTTAGTGTTTTTTGTTGGGTTTTTTTGTCATTTTTTTTAAATTGGATTTTGCTTTTTGGTTCTGGTTTTTTTTGGGGGGGTGGGTTTGATGGTTGGTTTGTTGGTTGGTTGGTTGGTTGGTTGGTTGGTTGGTTGGTTGGTGTTTTTTCAGGCGTGTTGAAATACAGCTACAGCTGGCTGAAAAATTCAGAGCTTGATTTAGGAAAGCCTTACTTATTTAAGCAACTTCACTTGTTTGAAATTATATAGGTTATGAAAAAATAGTTATATGGGTAATGAGTTCAAGAAATGTCATGGAACAGAGATGATGTGAAGTGAGTGTTGAAAATAATTAAATGTTCATTGTTATGTTTCTACGGAGTAGTAGTAAAGCAATTAAAACCTAGAATCAAATTGCCTTACTTAAGCCTTATCATCACCTTAATTGGTATTTAGTCATATTTAACCATAGATTAAATATGAAGTATTGCCTTTTGAAGGTTAAGCAAAACAAAATCTGTCTGATTGGTTCAAGTATAATTATTGTTTGTCAGGAAATCTTAGAAAGAAGACAATTATATGAAGAGTATCATTATATGAGGACATACTGTTAAAAAAAGCAAAAAGCCAGGAAGGAAATAAACACTGTCACAATGTCTGAATCTGTCCATAAGTTACATTAATCTGTTATGACTTTAAGAATTTTTACTAAATATGAAACTGAAGAAAGTTCCAAGTAAAACAGTCAGCTGAAATATATTGACAAGGTTTGTTTCAATCTCCTCAATCCCAAATACTTATTACTTCCAAATTAACCAGATATACTTCTTCCATAGCATGAAGTCCAATATTCAGACATAAGCATAATGTTCTTTTTATTAGGCAAAAAACTGCCTACAATTAACCAATTGGAAATGTAATTTTAACACTAACATAGAGATGGGTAGATACACTTAGAGGTTATTGTGAAAAGTTGACATGGTAATTCAGGTAGTGGAATATTTTACTTTTTTTGCCTTCTTTGGTTTGAAGGATCAGGAATGCTACGAGTATCCAAACCAGGTCTGTGAACTTCTCTCACCTGCAACAATTTGGATAATTATACTTTAATTTTTAAAAAATAAATTTTAAAGTTCACAAGCAATGGGGTTTTTATGACAATTTTTATAAATAAACCAGGCAAAAGAGTAATAAAAGTTACAGTTCTCACATGACTTTCTCAACTGGAAAGTCATTTCTCTTTTTTTCTCTTTTTCTATTTATGAACCTTTCATCCTTTTCTACATGTGGTCTCACTTCAGTAAGATGACATAATGACTTCTAGTTTTTAAACACCCACTTACATCCACCACAACGAACCAAACATTTATAGGACACTGGAAAAACAAAACGAAACAAGAACAACAGAATTCGAGGGGTGGGGAAAAGCCATTTCTAGATTAAGCATTGTCTAAAGGTAGATAACAATCAGACTCAACTGTATTTATAGTGGCAAATGTGAGAGATATACAGGCCACAGCTTCTTAGTTTCTCCATTTTCTCACACATCCAGTTCTTTTCCTAAATTTGTTTCATTAGCAAAGCTGCACTACCAGGGAAATCAAAGATGTAAAAGGACTGCTAGGTCACCTCATCCGCAGAAAGTGTATGCATCTTAAACACTGCAGAAGCAGGACCTGATTCATTCTAGCACCTGTATTTTCATCTATTGCACTTTACAAATATTCACAAGCAGTTCAGATGTTTCCTATTAGAGGTGGGGGGAAAACATTTTTCTGGTATTTATTTTTCTTCTGTTTTTTTTTCTACCACAAAAGAAAACCTGTTTTGTTTTTTTTTTCCTTCCTTAAGATTCCAGCTCTTCAGAGAACAACAGTGAACAGATCTCCTTTTCTCTTTAAGTGTTCTATGGCTTGTCTCAGACTTCTGTGTGGTTCATCCTGCATCTCTATTTTTATCTCTTTCATGAAGAATTAGAATAACCAGTTTAATTTTGAAAGTGCTAAATGTTCCCATTTGAAATCTAATTGCAGTCCATCTGGCCTTAGTTAAAGCAATTGCTAAATAGAAGATATTAAGTAGAACCTAATTACATATTACGTTTCAAAATTTGAAAATTAGAAAGTAACGTGATTGAACAAACTGTGTTGCAACACTATATATCACAGAGAATAGGCATTCATTCCAAAACAGACTGTTAACTAGGATAATTTATATAATCATTATCATGTGCTTCCTCTTTCTGAATTTTTTTCTTTGACATTTTTACATTAAGAAATCATTAAGTTTTGTATTTTAATGTAATTTTTTCATTTAAATTACCCACAGATACTCATTATGGTTATGACTATGCATAGCTTTTAGCACTAATATATCTCTGAAAACATATTGTTTATAATTCCAAATCCTCAGCTTTATAATTTAAAATTTTAACTCCTCTCTGAAACTGGGATAATATGGTTCCTTTGTCTTCAGCAAAACTATTTTGGCTTAGAGAAGCTGGGGAATTTGCTCCTTTTTATTGCACGTTCCTTTTTAATGGGCTTCAATGCAGTAATACAGTTCAATATGTACTTCCCATATCTGCTCTAGAACTTACCCTTTTCCTTTCCTGTGAATGAGTATGGATGTTCTAACATCAACAAGTATGACATGATGTTCACATTTCATTCTCTTCCTTTTCATGACTACTTACACCAACTTTTCCCTTCTGCACCACTTCAGATTTGTCTTCAGTTGTCCTTCCATCCTTTATTGTCTTATCAGTGCAGACTGTTATTTAGTTTAACCTCCCTCTTTCTCACCATTAACTGCTGTCATCTTTTACTTCTTCGGTACCTTTTGCATGCAAGACTGCATACTTGGCTCCTGCCTCTCCTTCTGCTGGCCATCTGTTTTCCCATTTTTTAAACAGTAGGAACTAGGGACAAGAAGCAGCAGAACTAGTCTGCTGTTCTCTCATGCAAAAGGCTACATCCACTCTGGGCACTAATCACAGCAGATTGGTAGTAGGAGACTATGACCACACCTGACATACTGTGCTATTTCCATTTCAAAAATCCAGGTAAGTGCATGTCCACAGTCCCAGTATTTTTAATAATATCAAGGTTTAATCCTAGCACATATCTCTACAGTTTAGAATTCAATGCCCAACTGTGTCTGCAGTGATCTTTATATCAGTTAAACAGCAAAGGAAAAGAAAAAAAGAATGCAGGGACATGCAAATGTGTTGTTGACTTATCACTCTAAAGACATGAAGCAAATACATACAAGAAACTGCACCACTCCCTGAAGCAGTCTGCCTTAAATATACACTATAAAACTGAAAACACTCCCAAACCTCTTCGCACTACATCAAGTTTATTGAATTGTGTGTTTACCAAAGAGGGATCTGAAGACATGGCAATTCACATATACATATTTCACATAAACTAGTAAGTGAATTGCTCAGTAGTAGGTGCTCTTTATTTTCCTTTCTCTAGCAGAGGAGTTGACTAGAGCAAGTATATGTAATGTTTAAAGAGTACTAGGAATGTCTAATTTTTTTCTGGAAAATGACTTTATTCCTCTTAAAAATAAAATATTTTGTCACGATTTGACTTAGGATAAGGCATTAACTGCTAATCTGATAACATGCATGAAAGTAAAGGATTGCTAAAGTACCTCTTAAAGAATATGGAGTTCAGCATAATAAAAGTATATATAGTCTAATATTTTTCATCAGAATTTTTAGGAAGAACACTACAAATATGAAGTGACCAATGATATTAAATAAGGGCATTTAAGGCATCAGGGGTATAAATGCTTGGCTTTTTTTGGACTGCTGATGAATTTGATGTTACGCTTCTGCTGTCAAAAGAGAGAAAAGCCCTAAAGCCTATTTAGCTATGCATAATGATCTGCTTTTGACTGCAACTTTTTTTTTTTCTGAAGAAATTTGTGGTGGTAGGATCACATTTCAACATGGAGTTTATCTTCTTGCTATAAAAATTGGATGTTCTTCAATGGAGTGCAACCATTAAATTAAAGTTGCACATACTGGGATGCACTGGGTTTGGCTGGGGTATAGCTCATTTTCTTCACAATGGCCAGTATAGGGCTGTGTAGGTAGGCATCTGAATTTGGAGCTGTAGATTCAATTACACATGGAAATAAACAGTTCAATTACTTACCTAAATATGGGCTTGTGCAATTTGAGATCACAGACTCACAGGATGGTTTGAGTTGTAAGAGACCTTAAACATAATGCAATTCCAACCCAGTGGAAGGACAACTGGTTGTCAGAGTTGGCCTAGGAAAGATATGGCAGATATGCTTGAGGAAAGATCATGCCCTCCTGCAATGGCAAGCAGGAGCTGAGCAGATTCACAGCCTGCACAGATGAAACCCACGTTTTGAAAAAGGCATGTACTCATTTGTGCACAATTCATGCAAATGGGGATAACCAAACTGGGCAAAACAAGTGTTTTCTTTTGAGCTTTTAAACTGTTAAGGAAAAAAAGCTAAGCGCTCCAAACCAGTCAGCTTCTTAATTCATCACAATTAAAATACAGAGATTTAATCCTATCTTTCTTTTCATTTTCCTATATCAGGAAGCAAAAGCAAAAATGAGCCCTAAACATATGAAAAATGCAAATTCAGAGATATTAAATATAAAGATGTACAATAGAATGAAAGAATGAGTTCTCAGCAAGTGCCTTACTTCTAAATGCTTCTCTTCTTTTTTTTTTTTTTTTTTTAATTCAAGGATTAAAGAAAAAAAGCACACAGCAATTATGCAGTCAAACACTACCTTATTTCATTCTAATGTAGCTGTGGACAGTAGACAAAGGGATATGCCTGATTAGACCATTGAATACCACAGAAAATCCTAAATGGCAACTAGGCCATATGAAATAGGGACTTTTGAAAAGAATATTTTGTGGAATGGTTTAAATGTCTTCCAAACCTCTGTAATAACAAGAATGAGCATGTGTCAGTGATGGAAGAACCATCCCTGTTTCATGGTTATGGCATGAATGGGGTGAATTGTTACTCTATCAATGGATATTCATTTTATCCTAGCTGCCTGAAAGTTGAGTATGTTTAGCTAATAGAATATATAGATTTCAAAATATTAAAATGCTGCTATGATATTTTAGGGGTGGAGATAAAATACAGAATTTGCTAATGTTGGAGTCAGTAAGTCAAGAGTTTCTCTGAATCCTTCATAGAGAAATCAGAATGCAGGGATTGAGCCTTTGGATGAATTAAAGTGTGTTAAATCTCTCACACATAAGGCAGAGGTGAAGGTTTAGGTTGTAGCATGAGGGCGCAAGTAAGTAAGCAGATGGAATGAGTAAGTGAGTAGATGGAGTGAGTAAGTGAGTAAATGGAATAAGTTTTAAGTGCTTTTAGTAAGTAAAAGGTCTTAGATGCCTGAGAAGTAGTACATGTTCTAGTGAAGGTTGAAAAACATACTAGTGTTTCCTTGGAGGCTCCAAGAACCGAGCTTCAGACATCATAGAGTTAGAGTTAAGAATATTGCTTACATTTTTCAGTTAGAACAAGATAGGCCATGAACGTAGTCTAAATGTAGTCTGGCATGCTAAGAAAACAGAATTCTAATAGGTTAAGGAGTAGTGGTCTGAGTTTGTGTCTTAGCTAGTTGGAAAGTTTCTATTAAAAAAATACATTAGGGAGAGCTGGGGCTCTATGCCATGGCTTTATGCCATTGTATTTTGCCACTGCTTTTGCCATTGCTTTATGTCACTTGCTTTTATGCCACTGCTTTTGCCATTGCTTTGCTTTGTTTTTGCCTTTGAGACTGATGTGCTTCTGCAGTAAATAACTTTATAATAACTATTAACTTGCTTGGCTTTTGGAGAAAATAACCCGACAGTGTGGGTGCCTAGAGCACCCGGAGGTTCCCAAACTTCACATGCTAATACTTTTCTTGATCTAATTTGGACCTCCTTACTGAAGAAAGAAGTCACACTCAGAATAAAACCAGTGAAGAGAAAGACATTTAGCCTTTATTACCACCTCATCTGTTCAGTTAGCAGGAAAACAAACATGATAATGTGAGTTTTTAGTTTTCCTCTCCTTTGCAGTTAGTACAAATGCGTCTTTTTAAAATCTCGATTGCCTAGAGCAGTCCAATCACCATTAATGTTAGGCAAAATTACTTATTGCAACTTGAAAATGAAAGAGAGAAAGCACAGGTAAAAAGCAGTAACAGAGCTTGCTCCTATTGGAAAGAGATTGGAGAAGTCAGGGCATGTGAAAAAGAGAAATTTTGCCACAATTCATATGTGAATTAAATTTGGTTTTAGTTCTTATTCCAATAGTAATTCAGATTTACTGGACACAATCTTCAACTTGACTTGTTCAATTGAGAACAGTAGGGCAAAGTCCCCTAAGGCCAACAAAGTCAACCATGGAAAGACCACTCAAGAAAATCTCCTAATAAGTAGCACAGAGCATTCAGTGGTAAATATGTGATATCTAGTGTATTTTCCTGCACTCACCAATTCAAAGTGCTTCATTTATACCACTTCCTAAGTGGGTAGAAATTAGTATGCCAGAGCATTTGGTTATCTAAGATGAAACCAAAAATACGTTTTAAGTTAACTTTAAAAATTAATAACATATCTGTGTGAGTAAATTATAGAGCTGATGTGCTTAAGCGATGCCTTTCCTGTTTGTGAGACACTGTTGCTGATGAGGAGTTTCAGCTTCACACTTGTGTGAATGACTGGAGAGTTCTCCTAGGAGGCATAATATCATCCAAATGCATTAGCCAACAAAGAGAAAATCCAGCAAATAGGAAAGGAATTTTATTTATGGCTATGCAGAGAAGTATATTTCATTGAATATCCATATCTTGCATGGCTTGATTATCAATGTTTAAGATCAACAAAATCCCTCCCAGAAGTACAGTCCTGATGTAGACATTCACAGGAGAAGATTGTGGACTATGAATCAATAGAAAGGCAGAGGCTTAGTAGTGATCTTCTTTCTGTTTAAGTAGAATAAAAACAAGCAGTAGAAAAACAAGAATGAAATAAGAATTTATTTATTTGGGAAAAGAAAGTTAAAGGAAAGTTTTCACCAGAAGTGATGGAATGGAAATAATGGATTCTCATGTTGGCATATAATACTACAATAGACAATTATTTTACTGCATTAAAAAAAATGAAAATTTTTGTCAGACAAAACTTATGAATTTTGGGAGAACTTATAAGAAAGAGTGACAATATTCTAAATATAATTACAAATATACCATCATGTCTTCAAGACTGATTTCTACATAAGACAAAAGCTGAATCTGACATCTCAAAGGTAAATAGTCCAGGATAAGAAAATGTCATATGAGGAGTAAGGAAATAAATAAAAGCCAGGGAACCATCATAAAACTAAGAATGTACAACTATGGAGAAAATATTAACCAAATCATTCAGAAAAGGTGCAATGAGCCTTTGCTACCTAAAGGTTTTTAGTCAAACTTGGTTCCAAACTTCAGTGATACAGATAAAGAAAATATAAAATAGGCTTCCTAAATTGTCACTTAGTGAGGCCGTGTTGAAGCAAATACTCATTTTGAATGACTAGAAAACAGAAATAAAGATATTTCTTTTTTATTTGAGGCTAGATAATGTAAAAAAAAAAAAAGAAGTATAATTTGAAATATAAGCAGGTTTCAATCAAACACTATTTTCATTTGCATTAAGAAAATTGTTTGAAGAAAAGATATATAATTTTCATTTTAAAAATTGAGGTTAGATCTTCAGATGTGACTAAAAGAAGATGGAAAAAGGACAACCAATGTTAATAATTCCTATTTTGAGTTATTTCTAAACTATGTAGTTAATGGTTTAATGAAGGAATTTATCAGCATCATTCAGATGTCCAGTACTACTTGATGTGCCCTATCAAATTTTACATAACATTCAACTACTAGTCAAGAAGGCACAGGTTTTCCTTAAGCCTTATGCTCTACCTCCCAGTCCAGTTCAAGTATCTCTTACATCTGTGTACCAATGGCACTAAACACTGTTCAAGGAGGTGAATAAATCCCCAAGCGTTTTCTGTACCAATTAGGGACATAAAAACCATGGACAACCAAGATTATTATGGCTGACATGTACAATCATTATCAAAATAAAAGCACTTTAAGTGCTTCAGAAAGTAAAAAACTGACCTTTTCACAAATGTTAAGTCTCATGGCAGAAGAGCCTCTATCATAGTGCAGAGTGCTTCTGTAAGTCAGCATTTTAATTACCTGAATGATTTACATTTCCAGTTTACTTGCCTGCTCTCAACAGCCAGCTCGTCTTTCATCTTGTGTGTGCAATCACAAGCAGTGTGAAATGTTATTAAAATGCTTAGGCATAATTGATAGAGTCAAGTTCCCAGCATGCCTAAATTACTTTCATCAGGACATTTTTTCTAAATTTATTTTTAAGATCCTGCCCTAAAGGTTTTCTAAAGCCTGGCCTCCAAACTCAAGATAGCTGTGGTTTCTTATGAAAGACACTGCTTAATTTTATGAGCCAATGTAAGAAACTGGTGCAGAAAAAGAATCTCAGTACAGAGGCAGGGAACGCAATGCAAAAGAAACATCTGGTTATGAGGAAAAAAAAATTATACTCTTGCAAAAAAGGAAATGAGGAATTAAACTGCATTGGTTATCCCTTATTCACTTACAACTGAGCAAATTGAGAGAAGTGCCTTCTTAATGGTGATTCCAGAAAAGTAGCCCTGCTCTACCTTTTTCATAAATGTCCCTATTCAGTCAAATATAGAACATAAACTTCTCTGATTATCTTAGGATGAAAATGGCAAAAATTCTTAGCTTTCTTCAACTCCTTGAAAACTATTTCCCCAATATTAATTAAAAGTGATTTTTCTTCCAAGGTGATTCTCACTGTATGGGCCTAAAAAGTGGCCATATAACTAAAGACTTTAATCTACAAGTCTTGTTCTGAAAAGGCTTTTTCTTTTAGGCAAAACTAAGCTCCTGTTCCAAACAGCCTAATTTCTAATCACTCCATCCTGAGTAAGAGGCTGTTTTATTCTTATCAGCAGAATTTTATTAAAAGAGAATCTGCAATCTTCAGCAGACAAGATACGTTATCTGAACTCTGCCTTCATCACCTAATCAAAGCAGATTTATAGAAAATTGTGCATCTCTGTGGTACTGAGTATTTTGTTGAAAAGACCATATTGCAAGGGGATGACACCTACATCATCAAGGACAGAATGTTTTTAGATTTACAAGCTGCCAGGCACCACAAAAACATTGCTGGCTGCAGCTATACCATTTACCATGTGATGTCACAGGGGATACACACTGTAACAGGATCTGGTAATACAATTAAAGGATAAGAGTAGTCCTGTGCCTTTTAAACTAGGAAATAATTCTGTTTCCTAGGTAGACAAATGAGTCTAAATAGCTGAGAGCTTATGTCCTGAGATTATTGCGAGGAAAAATAATTCATTACTACCTTCAACTCTTTTTTAATGAATATGCATCAAAAATTGGTTTGATAATTGATATTTGCAACTATTTCTGGGGTTAAATTAAGTATTTAGACTTTGCTTTTTAATTACCTCCCCTTACTTAAAATAGTTGTCTTGTTAAACCTAGAAACATTCATTTTAAGAGAATCAGTGCTTAGAATTTCACTTCAAGAAAAGGGAATTCAGTCTCTCTTCACTAAAAATTTCTGGTTATAGAGGGATCAGATTATCCATCTGTGTGTCAGCTCTTCAAGCTGACACCTTCTCGCTTTTTTTTTTCTGAAAGGCACAGTTTTCCTGAAATGAACTACAAGAGGTATGACACACTAACAGTGTCATGCTTCTTGTAGGTAATTGCTTACTTCATATACGGCAACATGAAACCTTAAACTATAAACTGGATTCTCTCTCTCTCTCGGTCTTCATATAAATTTTGCCTTGTGTTCCGTGCTTACAACTGTAGAGAAAGTATTTGATGAGCTAATAATACAGATAGCAGATACCAAGGGCTTTGTTGGAAACATCTTCCATATTTTACTGAGAAAATAAACTCCTTAACTTCTACTCTCATTCTGGAAACTACTTAATCACAGGAACCCAAACTGAAGCACAAATGCATTGGTGGCAAAACTGTAACTTCAGTGGATCTAGGAATTTATCTTCTTTTATTTATTTTTGCTTCCAAATGATAATTTTAACAATCAGAAAATTCAGGGTATAGCTCAAGGAACATTTTATGCAAGGGACATTGTCAATGGGTAACCTTAACGGGAATCACATGGTGGTGGTGTCTGGAGCATGAGAAAGAGCCCAGAAGGGGAGCTGTGCATGCTGTTTTATCCTAAAACAGCAAAAAAGTTCCTGGCTTATTTATTTGCCAGCAGAGACATAGCCTAGAATTAGCTTTAGTTCTCAGTTCCCCAGATTTAAGATACTACTACCAAAGGTTTTTTTGCAATGCATGTTGTTATCTACTTAGAAAAATGTATACTTAAACAAGAAATTTAATTATTATGCTCTTTAGACCAGCTAACATTCTATTCTTGAAAATCTAAGTTTTTCACTATATTAAGGTCTCCTATTTTCAAGAACTTTCTCAGCTCAATTTACCCATACTTACAGATTTTCGTCTCATATCTGCTGTTGTTTAACCCTAGTTAGCAACTGAACACCACACAGCTACTCAATCCCTTCCTTCTAGTAGGATGGGGAAGAGAATTGAAAGTGTAAAAATGGGAGAACTTGCATGCTGAGATAAAAAAAAGTTTAATATTTAAAAGTAGAATCCAAGCATTCAAGTGCAGCAAAACAATTGGTTTATTCACCACTTCCCACAGGCAGGAAGTTGTTCAGCCATCTGTAGGAAAGCTGGGCTTCGTCATGAATAGCAGTTACTTGAGAAAACAAACACCATAACCCTGAATTTCCCCTTTCCATGAAACTCCCCCAGGCTATATACTGGGTATGATGATCTATGATATGGAATCTCTTTTGTAAGTTCTGGTCACCTGCCCTGGTTATGTTCCTCTCAGCTTTTTTTGCTGCTCCTCTCTAGCAGAGCATGAGACAGTGACAGTCCTTGGCTAAGGGCTGATTTGGCTTCGAAACAGCCCAAACATCAGGTTGTTATCAACATTGTTCTCATACTAAATCAAAAGCTCTTAGCATTGCAGCAGCTGCGAAGAATCTGAACTCTGCCCAAGACAAAACCAGGAAAATCCCATTACCATCAATGCACCACCTCTGCTCTGCAGATGATGACAGCCTTGGTTTCTTGCTTTTCTTCTGACAAAAATCTCTCTGGGTTTCCTACTGAGGCAGTGCTCTAGACCTGGCTGATAAATTTAGTGTATTTCTACCTTCAGTCATCTCTGAGGGTCTACATTTATTCAGTTTTTACAGTAAATCATCAATACGTAACTTAGAAGTGGACAGCTCAAGAAAATTAAAGGGTTTTTTTGTAATCAGTAAACTAAAAACATTAATAAGCAAACATTACATCTATGGGTTTTTTCCTTCTATTAAGTCCTTTTTTTCTTTTTCAATTTTATTTGTTTTTAATTAGACAGGTACTATACCTATCTTTTTATGTTTGTAAGCCTATAAACTTATAGGACCCAAGCAAAAGGGTACAAGATAAACAAACATAAATTACATCAAAATTGCTTAGTGCATCTACTTTATTAGCATACAATCACACCTTTATGGTCCAGTTCTAAACATAACATACATTCTGTTTGTGCTCTTGCTTGTGAGAACAGGTATAGCTAAAAGAGAGAAACTGCAAATATTGTGGGATTAGGTTTATTTCAGACTTTTTTAACTAGTGTGCAAACAAGTTTATAACAAAGTCATAATCAATAACCCCTTTTATCAGCGGATGATAGCAACAGGTGTGACTTTTTCTGTAATTTTCCAACAACTTGCCACTATTTGTTTATAAGTTACATAAAATATTATTATTATTAAGCCTGTAGTCTGGTTCTTGGTACTCCTCACTGTTTAATATCCCTGCTTTGTTCCTCTAAGAGTTCTCCTTCCATATAAAGGGTTGTTTTCATGTATGGTATCTCTTGGTCCAATATCTATGTTTCTATTTTTTTGAATTTTTTTTTCATCTACATAATTGCTTTACTCTGAGTCTTGTCAGGCATTAAAGAAGAAACCGAAGGTTTTATTTCTGGAGCTACATATTTAGCTTCCTTTGTAACCTAATAGCTCCTCTATTACATAGATTTTTCATAATTTGATCATAATTTGAGCTATTCAAATCCAATAGACATTGTGAGCAAAAGGCCTATAATTACATATAAGCTGATATGTTATGGAATACACAGAATTCTAAAGCATTATTGTTGGCCTCAAAGCACTGTTGTTGAAGGTGAATCATAACTGTAACTATAAAATAAATATGGAGTTACTACACTAGTTAATGTAACCTGCCATATCGATTCTCTCTCTTAAAATTGTCAGTGTGAAATGTGATGATTCTTGTTTAGAGCAGAATGGCAGTGAGGCTATCCGAGGATAGCTTAAATATCATGGGAAGTTTATTTCATGGGAAGGTCAATTGAATCTAACTCTTTTTGGCCTTCATTTTTGCCAGGTGAAGATTCTTTCTGATATTAAGGCACCTAAATCCAGTTATCTGCCTGTGGGTCAGGAATCTGTTCCTGCGGGGGGGAAGAAAGAGAGGGAAAAAAACATTAAGAAAAGCTGTTTGTACTCTCATCGGAGAAATATAAGGTCTTCTGGAAGGAAATGTCTATCCACAGTATCTCAGGTATGAGAAAAAAGTAGATTTAGATGAATATTTAATGCTTATTACTACTGCCAAGTGACCTACACCTCCTACCACACCACGCTGTGATCATAGTGTCCAGTAATTTTCTAAGTTAGCTCTATGTATAAAGAACACATTTCTTAAAAATAAAAGCTTCTTTTCTGCTTTTCAGAATGCAGGAGGTATATCTTCTTTCATAATGAGTAATTACATATTCAGAAACAAGTATGACTAATATTTTAACAGAAAAACTTGAAGATATTTGCTTAACTGCTACTTTGCAGATCCGTGTTTTAAGGCAAATGAACTGCAGCCATTGCATAAGTGCATTAGCAGTTCAGGTACTCATATATATCTAAAGTAACATGGCAGCAATAATACTTATTTATGTATATTTGTCACTTTTGTGTGCAATCAGATACTCCAACCCTCTTGGTCAAAGCCAGTAGTAGTAAGAAAAAAGCAACATGCTCTAAATATATCCAGTGTCTGGCTGCTTCAAGATTTCTTAGAGGATATGGATGAAGCAATTCCTTTCACCTCTGGGAAAGGGACAAAACCACCTGTCATCACTGAAAACAAATAAAAAAGGTTGTCTGGGACGACAGAGGTAAGACGATTCTCAATTTCCTGCAGCTAAACAGAAGTATTTATATTCTATGTTGCTGGAATAACTCACTGTACTCTATACAACTGCACCTTGGATAAGGGACTGCTGAGTTACAGGATATATTTCAGTTACTTTAAAAATGAAATTATTTGTAATAACTTGGTAGTGCAGGAAATGGAAGCTGGAAAATTCCCTAATCACAAGCCCATGGAGGGATACTAGATGCATTGTCTGCTCAGCAGAGGCAAACTGAAAGGTACTGTAAGCTTCTAGCCCAGTAATACTGTATTGCCATGGCTAGGAATGGCCACCTGAGTTTGCAGGTCCTCCTCCAGAACAGGGGCTTGTCACACTTTTTGTGTCTGAAATGTTGTGAACATTTGCAGCTTTACTTTTACTTACTTTAGCTGTGAAAATATTTTTTTCTAATTTCATTATTTTTCTAAAACAAATCATACAGGTTTTTTTCTCATGACTGTGTCTGAGTTCATCTACCTTTGCATATTTCTATATGTCAGGCTTACAGTTTTTGTACAAATAGTAGCAGTAGGCATGTTCTCTTTTCATAGCAAGCTACTCATGACTGAGATATTGATGTTGTGCAGAGAAGTACAGTCCTAGACTCATAGTAGAAGCCCCAGGAACTGAGGATACACAGTGTGGAGGAAGGAACAAAAGCACAGGGTGATGGGAAACAGGGACAAGGTTGGCACCGGACATCCCACGATTGTAAGAAACGCACTCATAATAGGTTAAAGAAATGCAGCCCAGGATCTGAACTATTTTTTGCCATGAGAGAACAACAGACAAGGCTCTGGAATACATACAATGCACCACATTGTAGTGTAAAATTGCATGTAGCTTGCAGGCCAAGAACAGGATTTAATTTTATCAAATCTATTTAAAAAAATTTTTAAAAACCACCAAAAAACCCCCAAAACAAAACAAAACAAAAAACAAAACAAACAAACAAACAAAAAACAAAAAGGGGAATCCTCAAATGCAGAAAGTGAAGTAGCTGACAAAACCATTATGCTCCTTTCAAGTGATGAGGGATGCTCATGACTCCCCACATACATATCAAGGTGATTGCATTGACCTTAACACCCAGAGAGAGTGGAAGAGTGAACATGGCAAGAAGAGGACTGGATACTGGGATGCACACATAGTGTGTAAAGCATTATGCTGTCTTTTTTTCACCATGTTTGGTAAAGTCACTGCCTATGTTTTTTTGAGTAAGAAGAGCAGACAATTGCAGCCACTGTAGGACTCAATGATCTTAAAGGTCTTTTCCAGCCTCAGAGATTCTATGATTCTAGGGTTTGAACAGAATTAATCAGCAAAAAAGTATTTTGAAAAGGGGAATACTCATTTCAAATTTAGTCTTAAGCATATTGCTGATTTTTACATTTTAATTTCTCCTATTAAGGGACAAAATAGTGCAGAAAACATATTCAGGTAGGCATCAGACTTAACAACGGAAAGAGATGGCATTTGTAAACAAATAGAAAACAACCCTCTCATTTATATGCTGTTTTTTACAGGGTTGTGTTTCTCTTGAAACTAGATTGATTGCACAGACTTCAAATGTTAGTTTCTCTTTAAAGCAAACGAACAAAGGATTTATCTTTGCCACGTACAGAAAACAGTTCTGAACCTTTTTAGAAATCATCAAAGTCATAAAGCAATTTCTAGAAAAAGAAATAATTTATATCCCATGGATCAATTTATACTATCAAAAATAGAGTATTTATCATTCTTGTCTGAAAACCATGTTTTCTTTAGATAAAGGACTTTTTCTACCACCGGAATTACACGTATTTCTAATCTAGACTTGGAAGAACTCTCATGTTGCTCTCTTTTTGGATGGTTATTAGGTACCATATGATTTTTCTTTAAGTAAATACAGTCTGAAGGATTCTATTTTCACCTGACAAGCTAGTATAGAGCCTGAGACAATAAGGAAGTAAGTAAAGAAGTTGTATAAATAAATAATTTCAGTCATCCATCATTCTGTGTCAGTAACATTTCAGTTGGTACTGGAAAACATATAGAATGCTATGAAGTATTAAAACTAACCCAAAAAAAAAAAAAAAAAAAAGTACAAGCTGGTAGTTACTTCCAGCAGAGTTCAATACCTTAATCATATTCAATATTTTGTTTTGAAGATAGCATCAATAGAAGAAAAATAACTAATTATTGGAGTTAATTCTGCTCAGCGTGTGTAAAGCTTCCACAATTCGGCCTTGCATATTTATTCAGAACTTAAAGAATATGTAGTTCTAGAAATATTTAATTAAATTTATCACATTAGTGATAAAATATTTTGAAACTTTGAAAAGCTATCATGGGAACAGAACTTCTGAAAAGAAGGTATTACATTGTGTTTGATTTAATAGGTAATGCTTATCTTACTGGAAAAAAAATGGAATAATGAGATTCTTCCAGTAGGTTTTGATTATCTGGACAAATTTGCAGACATCACTTGGATCAACTTTGCAAGTCTATGGGAAGGAGTTAGTTCATTGTAGTGACTACTTATTTCTTTCTGGACAGTGCTTGACACACAGAATCCAGGTTGCTAAAGCCTTTGAATGTTTTTGTGTATGTTTTTCTGCTTTCTCGGGAGCAGGAATGACACCCTTTTCAACTTAGCCCAAGATATATATTTTTTTTTTTATTATCATTATATTTTTAATAAATCTTTTGAGTTTCAATCTGTTTGCCTTATATAGAGTGTTCTGTCATTGATTCTATGATTCTGTGAGTTCTCCAGTTTCCATCCACCACAGCTCCATCCAATGTTAGCAGCAAGATAACTTTGGCCACTCTAAGAATGTAGAGTAAGTAGCAATTTAAGAGATAGTGTATAAATATTAATCATCTATGGCCATAAAGACTCACCACCTTTTCTACGATGGATCTTATCAAATAGCATTTGAATAAAAGGCATGGGAAAAAAAAAAGCACAAGATTTTTTGTTCCTGGGAGAGAAGGACCTGCATCCATGTCTCCTAAAATATCTCTCCTAACAGAAGAATCATGTCTCTATCTATTAACATGCCATTGACATGCCACTGGCAGGTCAATATTGCAGAATTCCTTTAGTTCTGTGCCATATCTGCCAACCCCACAAGGATATTTTTATTGTTTCTTTGTAGTATTTCAGTAGCTGAATCTAATTCCTGGTCTCCACAGGGACCCTGAAATTTTAATAATAGTTTGCATGGAGTTCCATGTGACGTAGAGTACGGTTCTAGATCTGAAATGGAAAAATATCTGTGACTGAAGACATTATAATCTCTTCTACCACATATGGTATGGAGAAGAGCAAATATCTATGGTCCAATTAAATCATTGTTGGGTGAAAGAAAGTCAGATATGCAAGATACATTTTCCTCTGCATATAAAAAAATAGTAGCTATTTTTCTATGTCCTAACATAGCACAGAAAAACAGAAGTCCAGCAGCTGTGACAAGCTGCTTCTACTAAGAAAAAAAACCCCCATATATTATAGAAGGTGTATGTATTTTTGAAAAATGGAAGATAACTTGGAACACTGGGAAAAAAAAGTGACATTTTTTCTGTCTTATTCAGAGTCCTGGGATTCTGAATTCAACCTTTTGATATTTAACTAACTTGTAGGGCACATGCTTTTTGGAAAACACTGTATGGATTCTGTATAAAAGGCAATCCAATATTTGGATTTTATTTCCAATACTACCTCAGTTAACATTTACAAAGGTTTAGCCTCTAGGAAATATTTAGCACATTATTTAGTATGGATTTTTTTTTTTATCACTGGTCAAAATCATATACTAATTTTTGAAGATTCAGGCTCTAATTCCCCATTTTTTAATAATTCTTTCAGACATCTCACATGCTTGAATGTAAGCATTCAACTAAATATTTACTGTAGTAAAAGCTCAACATTTAGCAGTCATAAGAGTAATTCCCATTTCTGGGGTTTTTTGCCCCTTTTTTTTTTCTTTGAAATACAGGAAATCTGCCTCTTTTTCATTAAAAACACACTCAGTTGAACATATGTAATTTTTTTTACATATATTTGCTGATGTGCTTATTAGTAAGTATTATGAATGCTTAATAGACAGTTTCTTATGGTCTTTTTTATTGCAGAAGGCAACTAAATAATACAAAACATTATACAGGTCTTTTAAAAAAGCAATTAACATTTTTACTACTCTATGGCAATTATCGTATTTTTTTAATGTCATTTGTCCTGTATGTATAAGTCATTAAACATCTCTGTTGTATTTCTGAGTTGGGATTGCATTAATGAATGCTCACAATCAGGTTTTTATGTGAAATCATTCCCTCCTCTGGCTATTTTAGGACGAATTGATTTCATAATAATGATATTAAACTCAGAATAATCTGTAGGTTTTATGGCTGATCTATACAGTATTTTCAAGTCATTTGTGTATTCTGTATTATTAAAACTACAAAAAAAACCCCTCAAAACAACAGAGGTTTTTAAAGTATTATTTTTTTTTAAATATAAAAGGTTTCATATAGCTCCAAAAGCAGTGCAATTAGTTAGTTTTTGAGTTGACTTACAGTTAAGAAACGTAAAAATGGCATCTAATCAATACTCTTCAGTATTTCACATATATTATGAAGGCATTCAAATGCATTAATGATCATTGTGAGCTTTAAATATATATGAAAAATCAGGAAATTTTTAAAAGGAAGATCTTGAAAGGCCTACATTCATATTAAAATAAGTAAAGGAAAAAAAAAACAAAACCAGAAAAACCAAACCATATTCATTGCATCATTGAAATGGCACAGAAAGGCAAACCAAGGAAGAGGCATTTAATGGCATACTTATAAAAGAGAACTTGGTAAAAATATTTTGCAAAAACTTTTTGTTTGAAATAAACAGCCTTTAATTGGAATGTCTTGAATTTCACTTCAGAAAATAACTATGCTTGCAGTTGTGGCAGCATCTATATACTTTACTGAATTATACAATGCAATGTGATACAATGGAATAACAGAGCTCTAGGATTAAAGCAGTAGGTAAAGAGAAGAAAACAGAGAAATATGGATTCAGGAGGAGAATATAGAGTAGAATATGATAATGGAGATAGATATGAGTGCACAAGTGACTGGTCTAGGGGTCTCAGATTTCCTGAGAACAGTCAAAGCAAAACAGAAGCTAGTAAAAAAAAATTAATTAGGGAGAAGAAAAAGCACATGTGCAGCATCTGGTATTCTTGCACAGCTGCTACAGGGTCCTTTTGTTGATTAGAAGAAAAATACAAACAGCAGGTAGGTTGTTTCAATGTTGACTACATTGCCACTGAAAAAATAGGAACATGCTTTTCTCCTTTACTTTGCATCATTTATAGTTCATCTCCACAGCTGGTGACTGAGAATAATTTCTGTACTATGTCTCCCAGCTTCCCTCTGATCTTTTATGCTTTGTATTCTATTAACTCTCTTGGATGCATCAAGAAATTAACTGAAACGCCATACTGAAACAAGGGTCAAAATTAATACTGGCAAGGTGAGTAATGTCACCTGTCCACAGAAACTCATGAACACCCTCCCCGTTCTCCCTTAGCTTGTTGTATTGTTTTGAATAGAAATATTTTCCTTTTCTCAGGACAGGATGTCTCATTACATACCAGGTGCATTTCTGTGCCTTTGAGCACTATGTGGATGAGTGGTAACTAAAAATCAAAATTACCCATTCTGCATTTTAATACTGGTTCCTTTCCTGTCATACCCTTCTGGTTTCCTGCAAAGGACATGTTAGGGTCTTTCAGAGGTTGAACTTGTGTCTGCCTCATGAACGGTTCTGGTTCATGTACAATAACCAGAACAAATTAACTATATGCACAGTTTAACTTAAGTTAAATGTGAGAAGCTATATAAATTAAATATATATAGGGTTTGTCTTAATTCTCAGTGTCTTCAACTGAGACATCTATATAGTTATTTAGTAGCTCAGCAAGCATGTAAAGGTACCTAACATGTACTAACTTGATAGCATTTATTTTGCCCATTTCTGTACAAGGTTTAAGCAGCAATGCAAGCTGAAAAGACAGGATTATTGTATTATTCTGGCTTGATTTGAGCATTACAACAGTGATTACACACAGAAATTCATGTATTTCTATGTGCAGCTCAACAGCTTGCTAAGTTCAAGCACATAATAAAATGGAGACAGAAGTCATACATAATCACCTCACCATAAAAATATGTAATGATATTGGAGTAACATTGAAGATACTGACTCATCAAGGATTAAGTGGCAACTGTAAGCCCACATTTCCCAGTATTTATAACGTTCAATAGCATCTCTAACTGTTTGTTGATTTGTTTTTATGGTGAAAGCTGTATAGAAGGATTATTTATTGCCTGTGTTCTGTGCTGTTATCCTCTTTGCTCTTCAAACCTTACCAGGCCAATTAATATTCCTTATCGCTAAGAAGGGTAGTTCTTTTTATCCCTGAATAAATGTAGTTTTACAGCAGCTCCCAACACACCAATTATTCTAGAATACCAGTATGATTCCATTATATTATGGATAAGTGCAGACTTTCCTCTACTTATCAAACTCAAGACACTCAGAATATGTTATATAAAGTATTAATAATACTTTTCCCTTTCTGCCTCAATTTTTCTAGCTTATCCTTCCTGAGAAAAATGATTTCTCAACATGGCTGGAAGCAAAAATCTTAAATCTAAATATCTATTACAACGATTTTTTGTTTTTCACAAGTGATATTATCATTTTCTGTTTGCACTTGAAGCCGAACTGATGAGAATTTACTGAAGTAATTGACCAGTGGAGAAAAGGAACCTAAACATTTCCAATCATGCACAGGAATGGATACCCAGCTTCATACAGGTGATGTTCAACCCAGTGACCTGGATTTTCAGTGGATGTCACATGGGTCTTCTAGACCTGCTCTAAAATAGATCGATATTAATATTTCATTACTGCCTTCTTCTCTAACCACTACAGCTATATTATAAAAGTCCTGTGTAGTGCTCCTTATGGCACCACATTAGATTAAAAAACATGTCCCATTTCTCCAGGTCCTACAACTGTGAACACCTTCTCTAACACCAAAATATCTTGTCAGGAATGATGAGAACTGAGATTGCTTAGCACTATCACACAATAGTAGTACTAAATATGGACTAGAACAAAAATTAGATTATATTTTGATACCTTTTAAATTATTTGAACCAATAATTAAATTTTTGAATTGATAGAAAATGAACATAAAATGCCTTTCTGACATGGGCATAGCAGAGCTTTTTGCAGAATCTCTTATGCGGGGGTTCTTAGGCACCATTTTACAAGTCTCTTATTCGTACTCTTCTCAGAAGGCTACATCACATCATTACTTACAAATAGCAGTTAGTGGATTCACCCTAAAATGAGATATCTCAAGTGAAAGCCATATTAACTCATGTATAAAAACAGTCTGAACTATATTTTTCTCATTGTAAAAGTTCACATAACTAGCTTTATGTAATCAATTATTAAAATTCACATTTTTTTCAGAAATCTTAGAAAGAATTTTTTATTCATTGATGTATAACTCAATATATATTTCAGTGCTGTTTCTTATAAGAAATCATTGAAAAAGGTCAGACTAAGATTCACTGCCCATTTTGCTGGTTCCAAAATGTTTCAAAGTAATTTACTCTTGTGACTTTTTACTTCCTTTAAGTTTTTAGGTATGATTAACTATCCTAAAAAAAAAAAAAAAAATATCCTTGCAAGTTATTTCCTGTTTTGTCACTTCCAATGACCAGATAAGGGGACAATAGACCTGGCTGTACAGTAAAATGCATTTAGTTTTGAGAGTTCTCTGGTTTATGTACAAAGTTTTTAAGACCACAATTATATATATATTTAAAACAGTAGTTGAAACAAACAAAGAAACAAACGAGACAAATAAAAACACCACGGAACATACAGTAAAGAGAGAGAACAGTCTTGTTTTCTTCTTGTTACATACATCTTTTTTCACATCACCATAATTTTCCCAAATAAGTTTTTTATGCGTGTGTCTTGATGGAAACGGCAGAAAGAAACTTTCCTCATAAGAGTCGCAAAAGATATGATCCATCTCAATCAATTTTAGCATACAAATGAAGGCCACTAAGTCTACTGATTCATCAAGCTCCATAATAAAAGGAAAGACCTCCATATTTCATTTGCAAAATTAAGGGGATTCCTTTTCTCACTCCGTTTAATAAAGTGGGCTAGTTTATATTATCTCATAAGAAAAAAAAATCATTTTTAAAACAAAACATTAGCATTTACATCTAATAGCATTTCTTTTGTCATTAAAAGGTTTTTTAGGATTTTCTTCTGAAATAAACAAATATATGAACCATTTCAAAGATACATATTCACTTCTATCCTCTCTTTTTCCCCTGAAATAATCTGTATTCTATTTATTTGAAAATGTTCCAGAGATAACTACAGGATTTCTGATAGCACATCCAAATCAGAGAGAGCATCTCTTATAATTTTGATCTTTAAAGCGGAACAACTTATTTTATAGTAGAATATTCCTCTGACTTCTATAATGTCTTTATAATTTTACAAACTACAGTGTGTTTGGAGGTTTTTTTTAGGTTTTGTGTTCTTGCTCAAGACACATGATTAAAGGTTCATGCTGCAGAATGCTAGCAACAGTATGATCCTTTTATTCAGAAGAAAGTCCCAATGTCACTTAAAAGCATGCAGATGGTAAAAAAAGGAAATGTCTCTCAGCAGCCATAAATAGAATTCTTGATACTTTGCTCTGCTTCATAGCTGCATTGTTGTATTCCATGGTTAAGGACAGTGGTTCATGTGGATAATATTGCAGACTGCCATAAATAGGTAGCCAAAATCGTCAAGGTTCAGGCTGGAGCAGAGAAGACTGACTTAAGTAAGGAGAGGATAAAATCATTGATGGGGTTAGGGGTTTGCTTTGAAATTTGAAGACGTAAGTTATGACTTTATATAAGTAGAAGGGGAAGAGAGATGAAAGTGACAAATTGGGAAAACAAACCTTTTCAATTTTTGCCATTAAAGAAACAGAACACAGGCAGAATTCTACTTCAGTGTCATCAGGTACTTAAGATTCCATGTAGTGTTTTTAATTTTCTGTATTTCCTAAATTTTCAACACTGCCACTGGGTGGTTGGAATTATGAGGCATTTAAATATGTAATCGAATTAATTGTTTAGGAATAAAAATACAGAAAGCAACATAAGACATGATTAAGTGATGCTCTCCAAGGATGAAAATGCAGTATGTCCCAGAGAGGATATTAAAGGCTGAATCATGGTCCAGTTTAATGGAAACCTGTATTGTTTCGTACCTGTTGGGTATGAAATTCTCCATTTTGAGGGATTTCAGTCTTAGAAATGAACTAACTTTTCAGAAAGAAAATTATTCGGAATATTTGTAGTAGATTTTTTAAATTTCTTGTTCTTTGAAGACAAAAATCAGGACAGAGAGAAGAAGTTCTAAGTAGATGTGATTACTTATGTAGAAAAAACCTTCACTATGGTTTGAGACATATTTTGAAGGAAAACCACACGGGATGAATCAAAATTTTTGAGAAAACCGAGTACATAGGGAAGTCACTTTGTGCAGACCATCCAAAACTAGTCATTTAGTAGTTTTGCTGCCTTTTAAAATGTGGCCAGGTACTTAGATCTTCATTCTGCACTGAAACAGCTAATCCTAAATGGCCTGAAGTTTAATAGTTCAACATTAGGTCTCAGAATAAAATATCATGTACACAATTCTTCATTTCACAGATGTGCATATATAACCAGTTTATATAAGCAAATTATATATGGCAGAAATATTTCGAACTTATTGAAAAAAAAAGGGAAGAAAAGAAAATTAATACAGGAGAAATGCCTGTGTCAAAAATATGATTATATGACCTGGAGAGGATAATATCAGAGGGTTTTACCAGAAACTGACTTTTTTTTGTTAATTATGAAGAATCAGATTTTTTTTGTATTTCAGCAAAAGCTTTTACATTATCTTCCATTTGCTAGACTAATGTTAAATACTTTACAGGTTAAGCTGTCAAGAATATCCTACGTTCAGTAATACTGAAGTAAAATTGTTCTTATATTCGGAACAGAAATAAACTACATTGTTTATAGCCTGCTTTTTACTCCTTCATACCTGCAGAGACATGGTACTCAGAGTAGTCATTATAATGCCTTTCTGCATCTCATAATGTCATAATGCAGAGTAAAGTGACCTTGTCTCAAGACACGTGAAATGGTAAATGCTGGAATAGGCATTGGGCTCTTGTTCTTTTACTGTCTGCTGCTTGAACACTGTTAGCACTCTCAGTAATTTGGGTCTGACAAGTGCTGCTGTCATCCTTAGGTTGGCAGATAGTCTGTAACTACAGTAGTGAGCAAATTTGCTGATATGTAGAAAACTTCTTGTTATTCTTTTGGCTTTTCTCTTTCATTATGAACAGAGAAGTTATTTTTAAAGTATGCAGGTTCCCAGCTTTTATGCAAAAGTATCATTTGACAGGTCCTGTCACAGTCCAAAACTACCTGAGGTTCCCACAGCAGCAATGCACACCACTCTTCTTTCTTCATATAATTGAGTGTAGTAGTGAGAAACTTGTGAATGTGAAACAGCAAGCATTGGAATAGATTTATATATATATATATAAAAGAGACCAAGTGCTCATGTGAAAGAGAAATAATTTTTTTTTCATCTACAATTAAAAATATATGACAACTAGCAATTGATAGAAATCTCTCTACACAATAGAGTCCAAATTTTATAATTTTAGTCTGTATTTTACTCAGTGTTGCCCATGCAAGGGGCAAGTGAGTGATAAGTAGTGTTCTCACAAGTAAAGTTACTCCTCAGGTTCATTCAAAAACACAAATAAAAAACAGAATCATATGGTAAATGCACAAAATCCAGTTGGGGCAAAGTTAAGTTGTATAGATAATTTCACTATGCTTCTCTATGCCTTAATATTTTTTGCATTTTTAAGTACCCTTTTTTGTAGTTTAGTTTGTAGATGATTGTAATATTTTCCAATAATAGATTGCAGACAGAGCTAACTCTGTCTTATTTATCTTTTAATATAAATTATTAATATTATTACATACATGCTCTTATATTTTAATCTTCTGGAGTAAAGATTTTCTTTTTCTTATTTTATTTTGAATTTTTACTTTCTGCTTTTCCTCTTAGAACGCAGAAAATTGGTTGTATTTTTTTTCTTTTTCTCCAGAGCTTTTTTTGTTTTGTTTATCTCTACCCATTATTGCTTCACTTGAAAATGTTTTTACTCCTCTGGGCTTCTGTAACAACAAGCCTAGAGCCTGGCTGTAGAACACTTAACCTCTGATTCTGACCTTTCCCACGCAGGATGAAATTCTTATAATAACTCTCTTCTAACTGGAATTGTCAGTCAGGTAGAGTTATAACTTATGCTGAACAAAAAAGGAAAAAGTCAGTCTACACTTTTTTCTTGACTAAAGCAGGCTGCTGTGTTTATCTCAGTGGGATTTAATACCACTGAGATTGCAAGTCTTGAAGTTTGTGCACCACATCTCAATAGACCACTTGGGGAATAATTTTCTTATTAAAAAAATTAAAATCTGTAGCTGGAATGTAAGCAAAGGATGGATCCATTTAAGAAAGAATTGCAAGGTCTTGTTCTTACTGGACATGCATGATAAACATGGAAGTTCTTTACAATCATACAAATGGTTATATGTCTGCTACTATAATAATATGGTTCAAACATCTCTGTATTGATTGAATAGTCTGTTCACTAAATAAAATATGGGGGTTTGTGACTGAGTCTGGGAAGGGAATATTTGTTTCTTCTCAGCTGTAGGGAATAGAATCCCTGTAAATAAAACAGAACAAGATTTATTCACTGAGAAATGTCAGGGTTCAGATTTTGTGCCTAAGGCTCTTTCTCCCAACCCAAGGTGACTTCACCCAGACTGCACATAGGAGAAAATTTCCAGCCTTTCCTGAACCCTGTAATTTATCTTTCTGCTGGCAGCCTGCTGTCCAGCACAAACCTGCACGGTGCTTCTCTGCAGTCAGGAACACTCACAGCCACAAGCACGTGCTTCAGTTGGATGCTCTGACTTTTCTGGGTTTTCCAACAGCAGTAGGTTTGGTCAGACTGTAAATTGACCCCACCCTTTAAGCAAAGGCACAGCTGCTAGTACCAGAGCAGTGGTTCATGTTAATTTTTATTCAACATCAGAGGAAAGAAAAACACAATAAACTTCAAGACGATTCACACAGCAGGGAGGAGGCCTTGAGTAATGTTGCTGTGATTCCCCCTGCAATGGGAAGAATTCTCTTCTCCTTCAGGGAAACTTGGTAGTACATCACAGAGGATTAAGATGTGGTTTTTACTGAAGTCCACTTGTAAAATTTTTTGCCTAGTATGGTGTACTGGACTATAATATGCAAGAAAAAAACATTGTTGAAATAATCCTCAACACTCTGATTTCCTTTGATGACTGAGAATAAGGCAGTGCAAAGCAGCTGCTGCCCCCAAACCAAAAATATTGTTCAGAAATATGGCATCTTTTAAAGAAATATTTAGGGCCTTGGCATTGACATCATCATCCATGGTTGAGAAAAGAGCACCATATTTTCCAAATACAGTGAACAGACCCTTCAGAGAAAGATCACTGGGGAACAGCAGGATGAGGGATCACAAAATACTGCAGGTTCCAAACTGAGGGCTGTCTTGGGAAACATTTGGAATATCATTTCTCTGTCAAAGAGAAGCTTATTATTTTCTCCACAATGTTATTCCATCTTTAAACTTAATATATATTAGCTTTACTTTTAGGTGAGACATTTCAATTGCCTCAGAAGAATTTTTCCCAAACAAAATTGCTACTATTCTGAAAAGAGTACAGAATTCTAAATAGACAATAGGGTGAAATTTCACATTTTCTTACCACCTTTGAAATACATTTGAGTCTTTGAACGATTTAAGAGTTTAAAAGAGCCAAACTCCCTATCTCTTTGGTGGATATGTGTCACAGCTTTGCTTGCAACTAATGAGAACAATGAAATGGAGATTATTATAAACAGCCACACTGAGAAGTTTAAACACAGTTTGAACATTAGTGACATGACTCTATGACTCATTTTATAATCTAGTGCCCAAGGCTGCTTAATTAAATCCTCAAGTGGCAATAGTAGGGTTCTCCAATGATATCAAAATAATTGCTGCCAATGTAAATTAGTTTAAATCCTGAGAGTCAATCAGAATACAAAATCTTGTCAGAGAAGTCAAGGCTGAAAAATGCAATTGTGTGTGCAAGATACGTCACAGTTCTGAGTCTTCCCTTAAAACAAATGTATTTTTTTTTTTTAATGACTATATGAATAGTATTTTTACCTTTTTGTTTGTTTATTTAGGGGAGAGAGGCAGGGCGGGAGAGGTGACAGTGGTGGTTTGAGCATATGTGGATTGATTCCCAGGAACAACTAATAAGAAAATTGGCAAACAAGGTTGCTTCATATAATGATACAATACAACAGACACAAAAAGATGTGATTAGTGCCTTGCTAACTAGAAAAATTAAAGACAGATAAACTTTGAAAAAGAGATATTCTTAAAGATGACCAGGAAAGACTAAATTAAAACTTAAGATTTTATTGCAACTTCTACTTACTTGATAAACAAAAAAGTCTACATTATCCATATTCCAGGTGAAGGCTTAGATCCAGCCTAGAAGGTATAAAATTATCACCTTCAATTTTGTATGTTTTGTATATTTGTACATATAATGTGTTACAAATGTGTTTGGCTTAAAATCAACTCCTCTATTGGTTCCCACAGACAAGACTTAGACTGCCCACTAGATAGAGGCTTAAGAAACTCACCATCACCTTGAATATCAATCATCAGTTGAATAAATTTTGAGATTCAGCATTTTTTATTTTTCACCTACAGTGGCAACTAGGTGCTTTATCTATCTGCTTTTGGAGGTCTTGCTCTTTATACTTATCCATTAATATGTACTAAAATCCTTTTTAATGTCACAATTTAATTTCACAATCAATCACATGCTGCAAATAGATCATCTATGTTTAAATATGTATACGGATATATTTCTTCTCCAAGAGGCACTGAATGCTAATGTTACTTTCACAACCATGATATAAGGAGCATTAAATATCTCTGGCCCTTAAGGTGACTGCAATAAGAAAGTCTTAATTTGACTCAAGAGGAAATCAGTCTCTCTTTTGTTTCCCAGCCTTTATTCTTTGTGGTTTTTTCATGTATAGTATTTTCTCTTTTCCACAATCTAATGACATGTTGTGACCTCTGCATAATAATATGATAAAGCGCATTGCAGATTCTGATTTATTTAAGTAAACACAAGATCCCTTTATCAAGCTATTGCTGTGACTTTACTATGCCTGCTCTGCGTTCAAATTGCTCAAGAAATATTCTGTGGTCCATTATGCAAAATCAATAGCTTTTAAAATGTGAGTTAACAATCCACACACTGTATTTTCCTCTCCAAGCAGGAACAGCATATCCAAATATCTCCTCATAGACCTCTTCAGATTTGGATTCCCACAGACTTCAACATTATTATTCATTATCTCTTTTAAACTGCTTAGTAGAATTGTTCTTGCCATGCTCAGCTTGAGAGAATAATACACTTTCATATTGTGTAAAACCTCTCTGTATAACAGTTGAAAAGATTTTTTTTTTCTCATGAGGAACATGAAGCATCTTGAGTTGATTGCCAGTGAAAGGCAGAAAATACACATATAACCATTTGCGTTTTAGGGGGCTGGAGTCAGGGGATTAAACATCTATGAAATCAATTGCATGCTTGGTATCTCTACTATGCATCGCTCATTGCCCCTGGTTCTTCTTTTTCATTAGATTGCAGGATTTTTCACCTCATAGAAGGGATATTAAGCATTTCATCGGCAGTAGAAAAAGATTTAGTATCTGCATTAGGTTGAATTTACTCTCTAAATTGATTCAACTTAGAACAATTTCAACATAGTCAAAATCAAAGTACTTTAAAATTCTCCCAAAACCTATCATCAGAGAGAAGGCGTGGGAGGGGAGGGAGGTATAGGCAGGGGAGAGGAAGAGGCAAGTAAGACATGAACATCCAAAAATTTTTTCTGAACAATTTCCAAGTCAGAATCTAACACCTAAATCCAAATTCTACATCAAGGAGGGGCATATAACTTTTCTTCAACTAAAGATTGTTGCTAAGTAGAAAAATTAACTTGGGATCCTTATTAGTAGGAACTGTCATTATTGTTTTTCTCTCCAGGGTTCATCTCAAAATGGAAGCTTCTGCTTGAAATAAAGAAATTATATGACATATGTGAGTCTGAGACTACTTAACATAAATAAGCCAAATTCACATCCTTACATAAGTTCTACTGTCTGCTAAAATAAAAGAAGAACGATTTCTATTTGGTAAAAAATATAATTAAAACATATTTAAATTTAAAACATGATAACACTTTCATATCACTATATCTCTGAAAATCTTAAAAATAAGTAAATCAATAGTGGACAATGAGTATATGCTTAGGATTTTGAATCTGCAATATATCCTATTCAGGCCATTAAAATTTATTTTAAAAAAATAAGCTTTTATGCAAACTTTTAAGTGGCATCCATACTTTAAAAGAAATATAGAATAACTCCCTCTTTCCTACCACATGGTAACGTTGGTGTGACCTTTCTTTCTGAGTTACATTATATAATGCATTCTAAGACATTATTTTCCAGCTAAATGAAATAATACCAGCGATATAAGGTATTAAACCGTTTAGAGAATTCTTTATTACCCCTTAGAAGATGAGAAAGCAGGCAGTTGGCAGTTCTGATCCCTTGGTAATTCTGCTTTATTCCATGGTATTACTTCACTAGACTTTCATTTTTTTACCCCACTGCTACCAACTTCTCCGTTCTTAAAAAAAAAAAAAAAAAGAATGTGCAATATGTACCTGTGTTATCCTCAATTTCTGCAATAATTTACTACTAGTCCTGACATGTATCATCTTCCTGTTATGGATGAATTTGTTTAGTTTCTAGAAAATAGTTTTTATCTCATTTCATCTTCTACAGGGATGACAGTATTGTTTCTGCTCTTTAAACTACCATGATTCAAGTTTCTGCTCTTTAAATGCTTTTCTTACTTGTAAGTCACCAGTTTATGGAATAAACGACAATACAGTATGAATGCTTTGATTTGTGAGGGAGTAATGCAGTGAAACAAAGGATTACATTTCAAAGTCTTGTTCATTTAACATTTTTCTATGCAGTCTTTCACTGTCTTTATATTTATATAGCAATCAGTTGATCAAACTCCCCCAGGTTTTCTACTGCAACTCAAGGACTTTGAAAATCAGAGACACATGAGATGATTCTTCACATCTGACTTTATGCACATAAAACCTAGGGAGCCTAGAGAAATATTTTAAACTGTACAAATGTCTCTAATGGTTTTCTGTTTAATCTTCTGAGGAGAAAAAGGCTTCTGTGCAGAAGTGTCATCCTGAACATTTATTTTGGAATGAAAACAAAATAGACCCATTCTAGGGATATGATTTTTCACCACATGGTAAGAGGACAATCTGGTATCCCTAAGTCAAAAGCAAATGTCTGACAGGGTATCTCAAGGAACTGAATTACTTGGGTTATTAGAGCTTTATGCTTGTGAATTTCAATTCTTTCACTTATTTTTTTAAGCTTGAGTTCAATTTCAGAAAATATATTTGTAGCTGCAGTTGATATGTATTATGTGCTTCTAAGGCTTCCATATGTAACTTTTGAGACTAAAACTGGTTAAAAATATCAGAATATCTTCGTTGAAAGCTTGATTTTTAAAAGCTTGTTCAGAAGGAAGAAAAAATTGAAAGATTGGTATATTTCTCTTTTTGTTTTCAGTGAATTATTAATCTGTCATTAGAAAAGTTATTTCTGATATCTGGGTTTTTTTGTTCTAATTGCAATTTTTAATATGTTCTTTAGAAGCATGAAATAAATAAAATTATACATATAACTTGATAAGAGCATAATCTGAGTGACAGATGATTAGTGAAGATACAGTTTTTGATTTTTGTCTGTCTTTCTGTACACCCATGTATTTGGTACCCTTGTAATCCTTGTACCAAGGAATCAGAATCTTAAGCACAAGAATTTAGGCAATTGATACCAGTCTAACTGTAGATCTTAATTAATTTATCCTAGATAGCCTTAATCATTTATTCATGATCTGCTCTTGAACCTCATCAGCTCTCCACTATCCTTTGCAATAGGATGGCATGGGTAAACTGTAAACTTTCTGTAAACTTTATTTTTCTTGCTATCTTGTCATGCTTTTCCTGAAATTTCTGAAGGAGAAAGTTAACCACTGTCAGAATGGCCTTTTCATTAAAAATAAATTTAAAAAAAATATGATATATATTTAAAGGAGCTTTCTTTCTAGCCGTATGTTTCAGAACTGTGTCAAGAAAAACAAAGTCAAGTGGACAGTATATTACAGAAGTAACAAATTGCTGAGTTATGGGAGACAGCAAGGTGGATGAGAAAAACAAGGGACCAAAAAAAGAATCCAAAATTTAAGGCTATTAATGGCTACCATATGAACAACTAACTACAGATTAGAAAACAAATAAAATTACTAGACAATCAATATTTGTCTATCTTGATCAAGATACTACATAACTAGATATAATTTATTGGCTTTTTCTTATGTGAGATTTCTTTTTTGTGCCATAAGGATTACGTATTGTCTAACATTGTTTTCAGTGTGTTACTTGAAGAAGATAATAATGAGTTTAAGAACTGGTTCGTTTTTTAGGGTATTTTTTAAAGGGAAGAAATATACAGTGAGACTTTGGCGAAATGCTGAGTGTGTGGGTAGCAAACTAGGAATGAAAGACCCAGAATCAGCTCTTTAAATAACAAACTAAGACTAATATTTTGATATAAAAGTTATATCTTCTGAGTCACTGTGTGAATGGTAATATTAAAACTCATTATTCAAGCAAGAAAGTACAAAGAACAATGAATATCTAAGGTGTTTTAATTTATATGTCAAAAATAAGTTCAACAAGTGCTTGAGTTGTTGTTTTGGGTTTTTTTTTGGGGGGGAGGGGCATAATAGAGAAAACTTTCATCTATGTTCATTTAAACTTAAAATTTAGGAAAGAAAGAACGATATTTGCTTGAGTAATTTCACTGATTTCATTACTTCTGATATAAGAAAGCTGGAAAAGTCAGCAAACTTAAGAGCTAAACTCTTTATATAGGTAATTTGCCAGAGATGACCAATTTATATTGTGTGGAAATGTAACTAAAGGAATAGCAGGGGCAAAGATTTTAGATATTAGGGTATAAGTGAACACCTGCTTGTAAATTAAGTGCTTAAAGATTTAGATTCGATTTTCCTCTTCTGCTATGAAAAATGTCTGTCTCTTTACATCTGAGTATAAAGGAGAAAACAAAAGTAGTTCTATATTACTTTACAACTGAAAATATGTGTATATATATACACGAGGTGAAAAACAAATGAAAAAACCTGATTACTTTGACAAGAATCAAGACAACAGACAAACATAGACAAGCCAGATTGCCTTTAGACTTCAAAAACGATGTCTACTAAATTCCTTCATTAACAGCACACTGCAGGACAGTGCTTAGTTATTGCATATTAAAAATCAATCTTGTTTTAAGGTTTATTACGTTGTCTTCAACAAAGCCCCAACACAAGTTTAAAGCATGTCTTCAGCACCTAAATTCTGAATTACCTGTGTGTGTGCAACTCCACATCATTGATGCCACTGCTGGCTGAAGCTTGTGGTGGACCTTGGTGAGAACAAGGTGATCAGCCTTGAGAACTGTTGACAGGATAAGTCAGATGTGCATGGTTTTATCTTGTTTCTTCTGCAGTTTTCCTCACTTGTGCCTGCTGTTTCCATGCTATTTGCTGCTACAGTTCCCTCTCCCACCCTCAGGATGGAAACCATCTCCTCCTGATGCTGCTTTGAGGGTGAAAGATATCTTTCCAGTTATCATGGTATACTTGGTTGGAAGTCCTGTGGATTTGCAGAACCTTGTGATTATATTGTTGTCTGCAACTTTGTCTTACTTGGATACCTCTTACATGCAATTTCTCTTCTCCCATTTGGTGGTCACATTATTCTCATACTTATGTACATTGCTGAACTGTCTGGCTCATGGTGTTACACCCTGACAATGCTACAGAATGCTTATGCATTGTTCTTGCTTACATTGTTTCAGTGTGCTTATATTCAAGTTAGAATTCATTGTATGATGATCAACACATTTATAATTCCTAGATGTCACAGTCCTCTATTTTGGTTCCAAGTAGTGGTGAAACACTGTCTCTGTGCCTGCTGTGGAACATACAGGCTTCTCAAAACAAAAGGACACCCTCTGCATTCTAGCTATCCAAGCTGCATAAAGCTCTTCTGGCAAAGGATGTCGAGCCAGTATCTCTCTAAACAGAGTTGTTGGAAACCTCCAAATTCTGGCCTTCCATGTTTAGCAACCACTATTTATACCCAGTTCCTCTTTGCAAAGATTATTTCTAGGATTTTGTCTAGACCATTGTGTAAATTTTGAGGAACAAACATACTGATCGGATGTGTACAGTTCAGATGTGCTGATGTCTTTTGTGCCTTTTTTTCTTGCCAAAAAGACCTCAAACCTTTCTGGGTTGCTAAAATAAATCATCTTTGTCTATGCTATTGGGAACTGCCTCCTGTTCATCCTAAATGGAAAGCTGATTATAACATTAGGGACACTTCAACACTGAAAGCCAAGGAGATTAATGTCTACCTAAAAAAGTCCTGGCTAAGAAAAGGTAAGTGCTGAATGAAAGAGATGTGGCTGTTTGCAAAGAGAAAGTGATTTAAATGGAACTCAGAAGAACTGGAAACACACATTAACCATGGTGGAACAGAATTCTACTGACAATTTTTCTTTAAGTTCTTTCATCACGCAAAAATCCATAAATCCTAATGAGAAAGCCATGTTCTACAGGTTGCCTATCCACAGGAACTAGGTGGTGGCATCTAAACTCTTTCCTTTGCAATTTAATGGAAAAAGAATACAGAATTCCATCCTATGTTATCAGTAGAATTTTTATATAACTGAGTTTTGGCCAAATTACCCATTGCAACTAAATCAAACATTTGTCTTTTTTTTTTCTCATTTAATAAGGACTGCAAAATTATTTCTCCATACATGCTGGAGAATTATTTTCAAAACTATTATAGTGTGGGTTGTAATACATAGTATTGGTGAACTATTCCTTGGAATTCTTCACAAATTATCCATGTTAAGTGCTTGCAGTCAGTGTTATATGTTTTTGGTATCTGATGACCAATTACATTTAATTTTTTTCCATTTCTATCTGCTCTGTCTCATTTAGGTGGAAATTAAATAATCAAAAGTGCATGAAAAATGCTATGTCCACAGTCTAAAGAAATTTTGTACCATAGGACAGATTCTCTATATCAAAATACCAATGGTAAAGTGCCCACATTGACAATATATGAAATATTTTAAATACAATATGGCTTTTACTTCCTCCAGGTTAGTTTTACTCAGTTTCACTGGATAAATGTCCCCACCATCCTCCTGATATGAAGATATCCAGAAGGAGAAATCATTGGTTCAAATCTGCCCCAGCACTGTAAGTGTATCTGAGGCCGATCTAAGACTACAGCTCCTGTTGTGGTTAACTTCAAAAATAATCAAATACTTGTTAATGAATATCCCTTTCAAACTGAATCAATGCTCAGGGATAGCCAGAGGATTCACTTTGAAACCTCATTACTTCTCTTAGCAAGCACACTAATGCAGACACAGACATTTAAGAGATGTCTGTGCTTTTATTTTAATAACTTTTGTCTATAAATGTAAGCTATTTCACTTAGAAATATAATAACAAACCATGTTAACACATATTAAAAAAGCCCAAGCATTCCTACAAATACACATTATTTATAGGAATAATATTCTTAGTAACAATGGGATGTGAAAGTGTTTGAAGAGAAAAAAATGTGCAGTTGAAACAAATATTCACAAATAATCTGTTTTTTTCAAGTTTCCATTACCTTCCTTTTTGTAGGTTTGTTGCTGGTTTGGGGATTTTTTTGGTTGGTTGGTTTCAGGGTTTTTTTTTTGTTGTTGTTGTTGTTTTGTTTCAGTTTCTTTTAGCTTGGAAACAATTGGAAATGTCTAAAGACTCTTGCTTAATTTTGCCTGCTTTGACCTGTGATGATTAGTACACATATCAGTCATTTAGTCAAATATTGTAACTCTATCCTGAAAGATTAAGTGAATTTCCATCTTAGAATAAATCTATTTTCAACTAGAGACAGGTTTTATTGTGGTAAAGACACAGATGTGTGTTTCATTATGCAGTTTCTCAATACTATTAATGAAATGACATTAAAAAGTCATCAATAAGTTAAATATAGCACAGAACATACAGAGTTCATCTGCAACAGAATTAATTTTGTCCCTCCTAAATTGCTTTTTGGATCTGCTTTTTATATAAGCAGTACTGCAGTAGCATTATTACAATTATAATCTATAAATTGATAAATCATGCTACAGCACTGAATGAATCCTTAAATGCAAAATTTTATTCAATAAAAATAGGGGAAAAGTTTTGTTTCCATGGTTTTCTAAAAAATGAATACAAGAAGTAATGTATATTACAGTGACAGGGATAAGGTAACAATTATCGCTATAGATGCACTTGAAAAAATAGTTAAAATGGAAGCTTTCTGAAAGTATGTGTAAAATACTTTACTGTATTTAGTGTTATTCTTTTCTTTTGTTTCCTTTTGTTTATGGGTTTAATCCTTTTATGTTTTTTTCTGCTCTCTGTCCTCAAGATTAATATTACTGGAATGATCTGATATGTAATCTGGTTTTTGAGGTATTTCAGCTTAAGTCTAGAAAAGATCGAGTTGCTAGTAATTTTAATGCCTGTGCTAATAATGCTGATTTAATCTAAACTCACGTATATTTAGAAAAAAATGTTCTTTAGAAAAAATAGATTCAGAAATGCTAATATCTAGGCTTCTTCCTGTGGTGAGCTATGTTATGGCTCCAGCATTCCTATTGTCCTTTCCATGTACTGCCACCAGTAACTTACTGCCTCTAAAAGTGAAGGGGAAATCTACCAAATTGTTTCACTGAAGATCTGAATGTAAAACACATGATCTCAAAGGGATGAAGCTGTTTCATGAGAAAACATCATGTTTCCTCTGGAAGAAAATAAGATTAAATAAGCACACTCATGTCTTCCTCTGTGCAGTAAAAGGCTGTTTAAAGATCATCAAAATTTACATTTACCCATAATTCTGTAATAAATCCACTGAAGACTTTTATTGGAAGGGGTTTGCTTTTGGGGTTTTTTTATCAGCTCTTCAGACAATGACACTGAGGAATCATTCTTCCACTGGTTTTTGCCAGCTTCATGATAGGTTTAACCTTGTTTAGCCTTATTTTTGTCATATTTCATTGCATCAGCCCAGTTGCTTCTGCCTACAGGTTGTACTGTTACAGGTGTAAAACCATCTTGATACTGCTAAGGAAAAGCATCCCTCCTAACTAAAGCCATGTAAAATATTGATAGTCAGTTCAAATTCTCTTCAGAGTCATTGCTGAAAGAGAAAGAGCAAAGCATCTATAATTCAGGCTGCTTAGCAATATATATATATCTCTGAGGAAAGACAGGAGTCAGCCTTTGGAATAACCTTTTCTGCAGACTATCAAGAGAATCAAGATGATCATATCAGATAAATTCCCATCTTTTACAAGATTAAAATTAATTAGTTGGAATTTACTCCTTATTCCAAAGCAATCACAGCTTTCTCTATTTCTTGTCCTAATTCTTCCTATGCCTCTTCATTATTTATTGTTTTCATTCTTAAATCTCTCTCTGCCCTTTTTCTGTCTCAGTCTCTCCCCTTCATCAGCTTTCTCCATTCTCACCGTTCAAACACGTGATTAACAAGTGCTGGTTTTCTTTCCAGCAAAATGTCTTCCTTCTCTGACCCTGGAAAAGTTTTCTAACTGCTGTAACAGCTAGTTTAGTTCTTCCTTGCAACTTCGTATTATGAAATAATTTTGATAATCTATTTATTGCAATTCTTGAATTCTTCCTTCTCGAATGCATTTAGTTCTTCATGCCACTGCTATTGAAACTGAAAAAACATTATGTATTTCTGGTCTCAGGAGCTCTTCAATTTGACTTAGTGACCTGAATACAATTTTAATATACTGAAGATAAGCATGCAAAAACTATATGTTTGTTGAATGGCATTTTCCCTGCAACATTTTTAGAATAAATGGTGGCATAAATGTGTTGACAGCAGCTAATCTCAGAGGATGAAGTATGCATCCCTAATAAGCTCTTTACTCATGTTAAAGGAGAGTGAATGACAGGCAGTGCCAGATCTTATCTAAAAGGCAAAATACATTGCAGTGCATAATAATGCACGTAACAGGCCTGCTCACTTATGAGCTGTGGATAAATGCAAGAAATCACTACAATAACATGCCTAAAGACAGAACACTTATTCTCGTTGTGTGGGTGAGTGTGCTGTAGAGATCAATTAGATCATGTAACTCCTGCAGACAGTAAGAATAGCAGTAATAAAACCTAAAGCAAAGAACATACTGCACAGTGTGCTAACAAGGTCAAATTGATAGTAATGATGTGTGGTGGCAGCACTGCAATAAGGTTGTCTTATACTGTATGCATCTGATATTGGCTTTCATTACCAATATCCTGGAGTACAGTCAGAAGCTTACTAAAATGATAGTGATTACCCAAAGGGCAAAAGCAAATAAAACAGGCATTTCAGTTCTTGTGCACCCTGCAAGCTGCATGAAGGCAGAAAAAAATGTACCTCATGCTAGATCTACAATGCTTGATACCACTGGGATCAAATTGAATTTATACTGCCTTTTGTCCATTTTTAAGCTGATGTGGTGCTTTAAAGCATGTGTATGCGTAGTGAGTTTATTAAGCTAGACTGTCAGAGAGACCGTGATAGCTTTCTTCAATACAAGTCTAGAAGTGTGTACTCTAAATCTGTCTGTAAGACATATCATACACAAGATATACTGTGATTCTGGAAACTTTAAGTTAATACTCAGTGAGCACTTTAAACCTTTTGGTTGTGCCTGGTTTGATTAAAATACAAATATTTGGATGAGTGTCTAGTATTTTTGCAATATAGCGTCTTTGTAGCTGTTTTAAAACCAAACAAAACCAAACCAAAATTAATCCTATGTTTTACACGAGATAAAATATCTTCTACTACTTCCTGAATTTCTTCTTCCCTTACAAAAGAAGTAATTTAAACACAAGGAGCTTTAGTCTCTACTGAATGAGACATGCTCATAGACAGAAAGGTTAATGAAAAACAGAGTGTCCTTTGGAATGATATATCAAACATTTCAAAGAAATGCATCTGGGAGGTTACTTCTGGTCTTATCTGATGTCCTCGCAGCTCATGCAAAATGTGAGTAGCTGAATAAAATTAAGCAGAGAATTTTTCCATGAGGTATTTCTCTGGCTCATTTAAGCATTTAGGTGAATAGTAGGTCTTATAATTGGTTATGTGCAATGTTTCTGTCCACACACACACACACACAAAAGAAAAACCAAACAAAAAACCCCAACAACAAAAAGTTTTAACTCTGAAAATTTTGAGGTGATATTCAAAGCAGAGGTGAACATTCAGAAAATGGGTATTTGTGAACTTGACTGCTCTTGACTTTCTTTCTCATTACAACATTAAAATGAACAGCTGCTCTTTTCCCTAACATGCATGACATTTTCTGGGTGTTATAATTCTTCTCTTTTGTGATATTAACTATTCAAGGAATCAAGCTGGCATAACAGGACTCCAGTGAAGTATGTTAGCCAGGTCTGTCCACATACTCTGGATCTTTGTGTTTATGCACTTGACACTGCTTAGGATTTTTGTCTGACACAGCTGAGAGGATTTTTGTGGCTATGACTTCTTGTACAACTGTGTCATGTTGGGGGAAAGACATCTGCGAGGAAAAGGCTAGGTGTTGGCTATGATTCAGACATGGCAGATGTGGGAAGGAACAAGGAAACAGTGCCCCTGACATTTGGAATATCCAGATGAGTCACCTCAGGTACTCAGTTATAGCAGAAGGAAAATCATAGAATCACAGAATGGCTTGGGTTGGAAGGCACCAAATTAAAGATCATCTAGTTCCAACTCCCTTGCCATTTAAAAAGGTTGCTGAAAGACTCATCCAACCTGGCCCTGAACACTTCCTGTGTCTGTTCCAGTGCCTCACCAGCCTCACAGTAAAAAACTTCTTTTTCATATTTAATCTAGATATGACCTTCTTTCTGTTTAAAGTCATCGACTGTTCTACTGCCACTACATGCCCTTGCAAAAAGTCCCTCTCTGGCTTTCTTTCAGTCCGTCTTTTATGTGTTTCAAACATTAATTTAATATATAAATAAAGGTTTCTGTGTATCAAATGCATGATTCATACAGACTAGAGGCTTCTGGAGAGTTGGTCTTTAAACCATGGCGAGCATATGCCACTTCTCTGTACTCAGAGTTGGCCCCATTTCCACCCTCAACAACCTCCCACTGTGCAGCCCTGCCATGGCTGGAGCTACAGTGCCATCTCCTACTATCATACTCCTAGTTCCTTGCTCCTGTCAATCTCCTGTCCCTCACTTCCTTCAAAAACTTATTTTTTAAAAATGTGTGGGCTCTCTTTTCTGTTATTACTCAACTGAAGAATTATATTCTGTTTGAAGAATCATTACTGGATATACACATTCAGGAAAACAATCGCAGTGTCATCATGTTGCATGTTTTGCCTTAAATATGCTTGATATGCTTTCTGAATACTGATTAAGTTTTTAATTTACATTGCACACTTTTTCCTCCCCAAAGCTGGATTTCTCGCAGGACTTCTTAGGAAACAAAAATATAATCTTAGAAAATACCACAGTAATTTGTCCTTGTAAATAACTGCCTAAGAATTCACTTTCACTCTTGCAAATGTTTGGAAAAGTTAATGCAAGTTATAACCCTTCTGAAAAAGTATCCAAGCTCATAGGCACCTAAAAACACCTTAAAAAAAAAATCTTAGCATCAACTTTATAATTTCTTTTTAACCTATGCATGATTTTTGTAAAAAATTACACAAACTGCACTTCAGTTAGTAAGCACAATATTTTCTTTTGCCCTAGGTTTTCTTTTTATATAGGAAAAGCCATTTTCTTAACATGTGCCTTTTATTATATTCTACCTTTTCAGATTAACTGTAAACAGCCAAAGTCATTACTTACATAGATATAACATTTTGGAAGTTTGATAATATCAGTTTTTTATTAACAGAATATTATCCTAATGCCTTCTCTTACATACATTATTCATCTTTGATCAAACAAAGAGCTAAAGATTTGTTGGTGCTTCAGTTATTCCATACACTCTCCTTGTAACAGCAGGTATGATTATGACTAATGCAGCCTGCATCAAGATGACTTCCCTAATATGCTGAGATTAAAAATGAAAAACAAAAACACATTCATTATGTTGCAGCTCTGAGTTTTTGTGCTGAATAGGAAAACATATACGTGTAAGCAGTATTACAACGGTTGTAATTACTTCTGCAGTAAGAAATGTATTACAGTTTACTGTTCTTTATCAGCTGGAAAACCCTTCCTTTTGAAACATTACATGTGCTTTCAGGAAGAACAGAACAAGAGAGACTCCTGCTGGTTCAAATTCTGCAGGAATTAACACTTTTTTTACTAACTTTCTTTTTTCTATTCTTTATGTACTTACACTAAATTATTCTATAATAATACCAAAAGGCTCTGAAGCTGTGTGAATGCACTATACACACCCCTGCAGCTCAGAAGAGGTGACTACTGGATTTTTTTAAATTTCTGAGATAAATAAGTAGAAGGAAAAAGGGCAGAAGTCAAGGATACATACATAGAATCACATAAAGTACAACATAGTAGTTTATCTGGTTCTATTATATCTATAGCAAATTTTGAAGCTACTTATTCAATATGTGTTGTTCTTAGTGGAGAAAGTGAATATGTGGCGCAAATATTTATGTACACATCTCTTATGCAAAAGTAAACGAAATCAAACCATCGAAAAGAGCACAAATCACAAAATTGTTTCATTAAGCTTAGTTCTATTCTCAGGCAAAATTTTAAATTATTGTGAGAAAGTATTTCCAGTAGTATTGATTTTATCACATATTGTTGTTTTCTCCACAGGATGTCTGTTTTGTTCGGTGCACGAGAGAATGACTGCTGCTTAGAGAAGGAAGAAATTGTGACTTAGTATTCCCTCACTCTCCTTCTGCAATATGTCCCTACATATTGCACAAACCTGTACTGGAAAATGTTTACACTTTAATTTTTAAAGTTCTCACCCCTGTATCTGAGGGCAAGATATTTAAAAGGGTTTAAGGGCTGGACAGAAAAAGGTGTTTAATATCCAAGTCCCAGTTGATGTAGTGAGAGCTACACACTGTGCAGAAATACTGGTGTGTGTGAGGATTACAGCTCAGGTTGTAAGTGTTCACTAGCATACACCACAGGGACAGCACAAAGATGCCTATAAAAGCCCCAAATCCAGGCTGGTATTTTGAAATAAAGGAGAAAACTTACATGCAAGGATAGTAGCTACATTCCACAAAATACTGAAAATGACAGTACACTTGAGCCACCTCAGAATAAACGGCTCAGGATAAACGACTGCAGCAACTCTTGTTTTTGGAGGTAGTGTTTCTGTCCCTTGCTGGTTTTTGTACTCTACAAGGAAATACTCTAATTACAAAATTAACACTGTCAAAGATTTTTCCCAGTTGCCCTTCAACCCTGGAGGTACCAACCTTTATTATTAATTTATTATTAATAATTTTTTGGGGTGCTTAAGCACCTGCATCAAATTATGGCATTCTGTCAACAATGAACAGACCTTTCCTGATCTCAGCAACCACTGGAATTAATTATTAAGGGTTTTCCCTCTTATGTCATCTAGGGTTAAAAATGAGTTTTCTCAGAGATGGTTAATCTTACAGAAAATATAAATGGAATAACAGTAACATTTTCTTTTATTGAATAAATTAACAGCTATACACTCTTCTGGGAAATGGAACATTCTCATTAAAAACCCTTCTCTTTAAGGGGACTTGAATGCACATATTCAGAGCCCTCCTGACTGGTTTCAGATTACAGTTGTCAAGATGAGACATTTCTGAAAATAAATTTCATGTACTTCATTTTGAGAAATGCCTATACTACATTAAAGGGAGAAACGTCAGTGATTTTCTCAGTATCACAGCACATATTTACGAAAAGTTTTACCATAAAATCCTTTTTGCAGAATTTTTCAAAAACTTTTGTAAGTCTGAGTCATCTTCTCTCCCTCACTCACTCTCTCCCCTTTATTTCTGATGTCTTTCCTACCTTCTTCCGTGAATAGTAAAGGACTTCACTAACAGATGAAGTGCAAGAAGGCAGCAGTCAAAAAGGAAGGGTGATACAACACCCTGCAATTAGAGCTGGCACTGAAGTGCACAGGAACATCCAGCTGTAAATGGCATGGTGCAATAGGCACACCACAAGACAGACTGCTGTCAGGTGAGGAAAGGCTCTGGCAGTCTCTGAGCTCACAGGCTTTAGCTCAGCATGATGAATCCCAGCTGGGAGATCTGAAAGCACGCCCAGGCTCCTCTGCTGGGAGCCTACAGCACCTGCCTCCTGTCAGAATGTACCTGTCACATCAGGCCCTTCCTGGTGAGGAGGCTGTAAGCCTAGAAGGAACCTCAGGGCAGGTAGTCCAGCTCCCCAAAGGGACAGCAGCCCACAGCGCTGCACCACACACAGCCCAGCTGAAGCTAACCTGGTGTGTTCTGCTATCATGGAGGGTACCAAAGCAGGGGAGGATAAACAGGAAAAGCCCACCATGAGGTGATAATGCTGGCATAGTCTGCACTAGGGGAAGAAGCCTTGTCTCTCCTGCAGCTCATTCATTTGAAGTAACAGGAGAACAATTTTGTTTAAAGATGCTGTTGCTGATTGTTTTTTAATCTGTATCTGTGAACCAGATACAGAATATAGTTTTGCTTTGTGGGTACAACTTCATGACAGCTTGCTACAATATATGCTTTCTGGATAACTATTGGCTGTTCTATTATTCAGTATCATCAACTTTTTTAGCAATCAGTCACACTGCATCTGTGGGCTAGACTAATTTTCAGCTACTCAATACCAGTAAATTATTTAAAGCACTACAGAAGTCTTGTGTTTTCTTACTACTTGACAACTTGCAATACGTGAGCCAAGGATTTAGTAAGGCTGGGAACTTCCACAGCAAAAGTGGATGATTGCAAGCATTTTCCTCTGAAGTCTGAAACAGCAGGGTATAAGGGTACTTGCAGTAGACAGCTGTCACCTGCTGAGTACATTTATGTTGCCTCGCCCTGGTGACACTGGAGGCGTAAATAGGTTCAGAGAACTCATGTTTTTATTTAGGTTTGTGATAGTGTGCTATTTAGAGCTTCGGCTTAACCTTCAAAGCAGAGATGAAGTTAAATGTATTTTACCACCTAAAGACTTAGGTGGGACATTGATGTATTAAGCTGAAAACACAGATGCAGGCTGGAAGAGCCTGGATGTTGCTCTAGGAAGTCAGGGGTGGAGACAAGACAGTGGCAGGGCAGAAACTCTCTTTGCTTCCTTTCACATCATTAAATTAGGACACGAAGAGAGATCCCAGGTATAGTTATTTAAGTCTTCATTTCATAGAGGCAGTTGAATCACTTCAATACTATGATGGAAAGGTTTTAGTGGCAATACCAATATTGCCATAGCTACTTCAGCATTTGCAGCAGTAAAGTGATACTCTATGAGGATGTAGCCAGGAGCATGTTTGACTTTTCTGAGCCAGGTGCTAATTAAGAGATAAGCAGAATTTACCTGTAAGTAAGAAATCATTGTTCTTAAAGTTTCAAAGCCTCTGTTTACCTTTACTCAATCCATTAAATTCTCTGCAGCTGGGCAATGTAAACAGGTTCATTAAAAAAAAACAAAAATAAAAACCTGTATTTCACAAAACTAAGAACATTTACAAAGTTTATTAATATTATCTTTTTTATAAATTGATCACCACAGTTACAAATAGATGGTCTTATAATGCTTTTTTATTTTTGCATGGTTGAGATAATAAAAACTATTATCAACTGCTATAGCTGTCTAAATGTAAATATAAAGCAGAGCTAGGTCTCTTATATAAATGGGGGCTATTATTTGCAACCTGGAAACTTTTAAAAATATACCCAAAAATGTAAAGATTTTTCTATTGCTGCTGTTAAGCCTGATCTTGAAGTTGTTAATCAGAACAAATAGATCCTTTACTCAGACTGGATGTAGCTAATATGTAGTAGGATGCTGAATGTGTTCATCAATCTTTGTCTTCCTCTGCTTTATCACTTTGGACTCATTAAAAGTAGCAGTCTGGCTTTTAAGTGGAGCTGCAAAAATTAGATAATAAATGTTATTGCCAAAGAAAATACAGTGATGTATTTATTTCTGTGTTTGACCCAGAGGGATTGGCACAAGGTTTCAAATTAATGGTTTTAAAATGAGTTACAGCATCCCTTAGGTCACCATAAATTTAACACTTCCTTGTTTTTGTTGAGAATACACTAATTACAGATTTTTTTCTGATGAGAATCATATTGTGTAATAAATATGTGGAAGTGTCAGTACAGCATCCTTTCTTTTCAGTGTATTTGCATGCAGAGGACATTGCCTAAACACACTAATTAAACTTTTTCAAGAAACAAAAAATACAAGCTGGTTCTAAATGAAATGATTTTATAATAATTTTAATTTACAGCTTCTGAACAACAACAACAAAAAACAATGGTTTTAATGCAGATGAATAATATATAATTAGTAAAAATTAGATTGTCCTGCCTCAGATAATGACATATTTGTCCAAAAATAGTATGGCTGACATTATTAGGGCAACTTGCATAGAATGGTGATATAATCTAATCCAATCTAATCTAACAGTGTGATATAATCTAGTCCAAATGTATTTTACTTCAGTGATGGACTTCAAATATTTTTATGCTGAAACAAATATTTCAACTACATAAAGAATTTATTTTTTAATAATTTCTTCTCATTCTGATCACCAAAATGCTGCATATTTCATTCACGCATGGAAATAATAGCGATATTGATGTGTTTTATATTTAGGAAAGACTGTATTACCTTCTGCATCTGCATATTCACAACTCATCTCAAATAAATCTGTAGTGATGTTTTTTATTACATTTTAAACACAACATTAGGGATTCTGGAAGCAGTAAGAGAAGACAAAATTTGTGATAGAAAGATTTTGATAAAACTCAGACTTCACAAAAACAGAAATAGGCTTGAAGTTGGTTTTTGAAGAGTCATCACAACCTAAATACTAGGTTTCCGTATGTGAGCATAAGAGCAAAAAATCAAAACTAATAGTTATGGTTTTAGAGCAATTGTTCCACATTTTAAATTTTGTTTGAGAAAAAAAAAAAAAAAGAGAAAAATCCTCTTTTTGTATGAGGAGGGAAAAAAAAAAAGAAAAAAGCCCACAAACCCAAAACCCAGATTATCTTATTATTATTTGCATGATTTGCACAGTGCAACATTTAAAACTAGGAGATTAAAAATAAAATAAAATTTAAAAAAACAGAAAGAGGAAAGAAGCTTTTTTTTTCTGCTTATTACACTATATTGTTGTGCAGGGTGTTTAAAAAGGCTGCTCGCATTCTGTTTCAGGCAAAGTGCTGTTTGATAAATGAGTTTAATACACTGATGTTTACCTCAGAGAAAATTCTGCCTATATTTCAGAGAGCCTTTTGTGCATAAAATCTGTTTATCACATTTTCTAATACAGAATGTGGTCCGCATTTTTACTGTGGAAAAAGCTAAAACATTTCCCATTAGTCTTTACAAAATAATCATTTATTAATTACAGAAACTAAAATAAATGTAACTAAACACTTCATGCATTGAGAAATACCGTGATGCTTTTATTTATAGGTTGTTTCAGGAAACTGGTGTACCTATGTATGCAGATGGCAATACCTTCCTGGCCATCAACATACTAATCCAGCTCTTATTTCACAGGAAACCTCAGTAAGTGGAGGTTTGTTTATTTTATAAGGGTTTAGTTTAGTTTGTGGTGGTTTAATTTAAAGGTTTTTTTTAATAATATAAGGCCAAATTCCTTCAAAGAAAGAACTTTTTACGACAGAGAAGCTACTGTTTTTCTGATGTGCATGCTATCATTCCAAGGGATGGTCTAATGACATTGACATCTGAGAGTGACTGAATGAATGAGCAGACTTGGAATTTGTCCAAATCATGTTTTTCCAGAATTACTTATCACATCCAATACTAGTGCCATCCATTATATTCTACTTCATTGCATCTTCACATCCCAGTTTGCAACAGAAGTATGTTCCACACAATCTGTATTTTTTGGATTTTCTTTTGTTGAAGACATTATTGTTTTATAAAGTTCCTGATCATATATACTTAGGGTAAAGTACATCAAGACTTACTCCATGTTTTCCAGTTTTCACAGTGATCATGGTTATAAAAAAAAAAAAAAAAAAAAAAAAAAAAAAAAAAAGTCTTACCAGTAATTCTTATATAAAAATGAAAAAGCATATTGCTACAAAATCAGAATATTAACATGAATGCCCTTATACAAGCTGATATGTGACAGGCATTGTTTTTGAAATTAAAGGTAAGGGGACTACAGAATTAGAGATTATAAAAAGAAATTGACCTTGTATATCTTTATATACTTAAAACTTGATTAAACATTAAAAATACATTTGTAAAACATAGATGACCTAGTGTACTTATTTTTAAGAACTCTATGATTTAATATTTTAATAAGTGTTGACTTTCATGGATTTCAATCAATACCATATCGAAAATTTTTCTTAAGTTGTCTATACTTTAAAAAATTGATTGATGGAAGAGTGACTGTGTTCTAAATTGTAATGATGTGTAGCATTGTAAAGTATAACTTCACTGACGTCTTTATTGAAAGATTTATTGAATCATGGTGTGATTCTTGGACTGTCCTGTGCAAGGCCAGTAGTTGGACTCGATTATCCTGATGGCTGCCTTCCAGCTCTGTATTCTATGACTTTGTGAAGCTGTGAGAAAGACAAGGCACAATGTGCTCACACAGTGACTCAGTCCCCAAGAGCAAACAGAGAGCCACAAGTGATGCCATGGCTCTGCTGGACTGCCTGGGATGCTGAGTTTGGGTCATCTGGCAGCAACAGTCAATGAGACAAATGGCACGTGAAGGTGAATAAGAGCCACACCAGCCCTTGGCTCTGTTGATGGCTCTGTGGTTTGATACAGGCATGACCTTCATGGATAATACAGGCAGCATCCTGCCTGTGCTGCTGACGTTTACCAAAGGACAGGGTGTCAGGGACCAGGGTGCCAAGAATGAGTACAAGCTGGGAGGAGAATAGATTGAGAGCAGCCCTGAGAAGAAGGACTTGGAAGTCTTGTGAATGAAAAAATTGACATGAGCCTTCAATGTGCGCTTGCAGTCCAGAAAGACAATCACCTCCTGGATCAAAGGACCATCAAAGGAAGTGTGACCCTCAGGTCAAGGGCAGTGGTTCTGCCCATCTACTCCCCTCTCGTGAGATACCACCTAGTATCCTTCCAGTATCCTAAAGAGATCCTGTGAGACAGCTGGATGGGAACTTTCCACAAAGTTGTGTAGAGATAGGATAGGGGTGGTGAGGCACTGGAACAGGCTGCACTGAGAAGTTGTGGATGCCCCATCCCTGCAAGTGTTCAAGGCCAGGCTGAAGGGAGCTTTGAGCATCCTGGTTTAGTGGAAGGTGTTCCTTTCAGTGGCAGGGAGGTTGGAACTAGATGATCTTTAAGGTCCTTTCCAAACCACTGTAATTCTGTGATTAATTAAATAACCTTGCATAGGTGAAAATCCTTGATCTTAATTCTGTAGAAATATTTAACAGAGACTAATGCTGGTAGATTCTGTAACACAAACTTCAAGAAGAAAAAAAAATAGTCAGGTATCAACACTCGAAAATTAATCAAACTAATTTTCTGATAACTTGAAATTACTATGCTCAATTCAGAAACTATAAATCCACAATACTGTAGGAAATTATTCACATAATTTAAGCATTCTGTTGTTTAGAATTAGGATTGCAAGGTACTTGTTCTCCTGTGCTACTTTAATAGCTTGAGTCTGAAAGTGCAGAATTCAGTAGTTCCACTGAATGTAATGAAAATGTAAATATAAGTTACTTGCCTGAATATATGATCACTGAATTGGCTCTGAACATCTCAATTTTCAGGGTAGAGTGCCTTCATTTAGGTATGTGATATATTCCAATAGGAGACATGCTACTAAATCTCTGTAAATCCCCTTGAAAATTGAGATAGGGAAGAAAAGGTATTATTATTATGAGTAAATGGCTTAAGCTATTTGACCTTTTATACGAATAGATGTAATGCTACTTTGTTCCTCAGCTAGACAAGAAAAATGACGTGTTTGTTTAAGGTTTTTTTTAAGAATAAGTTATTAAATTTAACAGGAATATATCTTCACATAGTGCAAATTATTCTGCACTAAAATTCTTCTTTTATGTGTTTTTGGATTCATACGGGGCTCAGAATTTGGCATATTTTGAGTTAGTTCACCATTTTTCATTATAAATCTAGAAACTTTGAAGACAAAGACTAAGGCAATGGCAAACCAATTGTCATCTGAAGATATAAGGAAGCATTCCTTTATATTTCTCCACTTTAAAAAGTATTAGTTTGTGACCCCTGAGAAATAAATAACTAGTATTGAGGAAGTGGGGGAGGGAAGGTTATATATCTTTTTCAATTTGCAATGGAGCTCTTCCAGGGTTGCCTAGCTCAGTTCAACTCAGAAAATATTCTGCTGTACACAATTCTATCATATATTATCATAAAAATATATAAATACTGTAGTCACATTTTCAGATATATTGCCTGCATTTAATTTTTATTCTTTACTCTATTTTTATTATTTCCATTAGGTTAACACAGCCCTATTGATGTTGCTTCAGGAATCTCATCTGTGGTTTACATTGTCTCAAGAAGATCACATTTATTTTTCATTCATTTATGTCTTTATTCCCTTCCTTCAAATATTTATTTATTGATTATTTATTCCCTTGAAGTATCCTACATATTTTCATCTTTCTGTAGAATAACATGGGTCAAATTTAACTTACTCCAGAAATATTAATTTTCCTCCAACAGCAATACATTTGTCATGGGTGAGTCACTGAAGTACAGGTTCTGACTGTAATTCTATTATTTATTTAAAATTTATTCTTCCTCTATGTGTTTTTCCAAATCCAAAACAAAAATTCCATGGTAGTAAGTCTAGATGAAGATGTACAGTAAGATAGTGCATCTCCATCCCTTTTATCTTGCACTTTTAAAAGTTCAGTTCTGTAAGGAAATTGCTTTAACTGAGTTCATCTCTTGACACTACTGTTTTAGTCAATAGTTAGACTACAAGAATGTTTCTGGGAATATTAGAAAATACTGCTAAAACAAGGATTTTGAATTCAATAACATGAATATTCAATACAGAACTGCAATCCCAAGAGTTTACTTACTAGTTTAGTCGGTGAGTTCCAAGACTTGCATAACCAAAAAATTCATTTAACTCAGTTATTTATTTTCCCTGGATAAAAAAAGCTGGAGTAGACCTGTGAACAAAGGAAACAAGGGCAATCCACATGTTCCTGTTATACTCATTTATTGAGACAAATCCTCATCACAACTTAAATATAAATTATATATGCACTTATATGTGAGAACCTAGAAGGGAACATTTGATTTATGACTTTATGGTATATTTTGCTCCTGAACTTCATTACACTGAAGTAAATTAAAAATAGGAGAAATAAGATCTAAATCTCTAACCACTGCAAAACATTCACCACAGAAACTGGTCCACTGCTAGGTTACAGGGAGGTTTTTTTATTTACAAAGCCAAAGAGACACAAAATTTGTTGGGTTGGTTTTTTTTTCCCTAGAAAAGCAGCTACAAAGGAGATAATTTATCTTAGTCAAGAATTTATTTTGGTCAAGACCCTCAAGATCAGGGCTAGAATGTGCTGTATGTTTCTATATTTTCAGAAGACTATGGGATCTTAAAAATCATATAGAGTATCAGTGGGGACAGCATAAAATGGTTCCGTTGGATTTATTTGAATGTGTTTATGCATTTCGTTTTTCAGAGGCATTACTGATTAAAAATATGCATTTATCTCTAAGAGATATTTCTTTTGCTGCTCTTTAGCGAAATAAATTAATTATTATTTTATCACATATGTCTACGTTACATTCAATAATTGAAATTAAATAGCCACATGAAGACGTGAATCACTTGTCACAAAAATTAACCTAGAAAAGATAAAATGTTAAAAAGAAGCTTTAAAAAATACGTGAGGAGATATAAATGGAAAAAAAATATTTTCTTGTGTAACTTACTCTCTTCAGTTTTGTAACATTGTACAAAGTTTTCTAAGCAGTTGGCAAGCTATTCACATTCCAAAAGTGACTGTGCTTTTTAAAGAAAAGACACCTTCAGGTAATTATTGTGCTAAATAAATGTCAGTAAGGCTCTTACTTCTTTATTAATTAGAATTCTATTATGTCAAAAAGAAAGACTGTAATATTCCTGAGAATTTTTTGCGACAGAAAATTAACTATAGCATAAAACATGTATTGCAAACTTAGAGATTTATTTTCATAGGAGTTGAGGAATTAGGAGCTACCTAGAAATTATTTCACCACTGCATGTCCCATGAGCATATGATGGGTTGAGGTGATGTCTGCTATTTTTAAGAAAAAAAAAATTATTTGCACGTGCAAAAGCATTAACAGTAAAGAGAGAAAATTAACACAAGAAATGTATAACTTGGCAGCAAACTTAGATGCCTTGATTATTATGGTTAGTGCTGAGAAATATTCCAATCACCACAATTAAAATCAGAAATATTGCATAAGAATTTTTACAACGTGGATTAATTTTAACTGCATCTTTGATAGCACAAAGTGTTTTTAGGATATCCCTGGACACTTTCCATAGGCTTATTTCTGTTGGATTTGCTTCCAGTGTACACTTTCAAACTTTGACCTACCCATTGAGACAAGGACCATGTCCATTCCTCTCTTGTACTCTGACCACCCTCTCCCATCATAGCTGTCCACATGCCATTTTCATGTATATCTTTCATCCATGCTTCAATGCCAATGTTGCAGTCTGCTAAAAATAATAATACAAAAAAAGAAAAAAAAAAATTGGAGGACTAAGTAAAAAAAGCATGCTATAATTTGTGCTATGATCAAACTTGCACCATCTGCACCATTCAGTGGAAAGACTTGATAGTCCAACTGAAATAAAAATATTTTATCTGAAAGGGCCTTATCTGAATTCTTTTACAGAAATGCAAATCTTTACATTTTAAAATTACCAACTAAGTAACTACTAAATAAATAGGATTATTTCACATAACCTATTACTTCACCCCCAGAAAATGCCTAATATATAGTCTGCATTACTTTAACTGTCCAACAAACTTATTTAAGGTATATTATCTTTACTGTTTTGCTTTTAAAATCCTGAATCACTTGATTCATAATAAACTAAACTTTTGAAGCACAGAGAGAAAACAAACTAGGCAAGCACTTTATTTAACAGTGGATAATTTTTTAAAGAAAGTTTTATCTTGCTTGTTAAAGTAAGATGAGAAGTTTTCTATTAACTAGGCTGGGAAGCCTTAGGGGCCACTGAAAGCTTTTTAATTGCATATTTAATTAGAAATGTGCTAGAGAGCTGGTGCTCAGCTTTTATGAAGCTCATGGCTCCTGACAAAATGTCTGCTTTTAAGCCATTTTGTCTCTTGAAATGTTTTCAAAAAAGTGGGTTAAACAGAAGAAGCTTTAATTTTGCCTATTTTCACTTCAAAGGGATTTTACTGTTTTATCAATCCTACTGGCGAACCAAGGTGAAATGACATCTTCAAAAGTAAGCATTTTCAGGTAAAATAAATCTCCTAAAACAGCAAACTTTAAAGATTCTAACAATTTGTTTCTCTGCCTAGCCCACCAGAATGATGGAAGATGAAAGAAGGAAAGAAGAGGAGGATTATGTCCGCCTACTACAGGTGCAGAGTTTGCAGCAGCAAACTAACAGCCACTTCATCCAGTAGCCAGTGTCTGGAAGTGAAGCAAAATAAATTCATAAATATTCTCTTTATATCCTGGGTTGAACAATGTTGACAGCACTGCCTGCAGTTGTCGGGATGCACAGCATTTGCTCTATGCCTGGACAAAACATGACAAGCCCAGTATGGCTTATGCCCAGTGCTTGGTCACAGCACCTTTTCCAAAAAAAGTTTTCTGACAGAAGTTTGCTTGGAATTTAGGCTGTCTCAGAAGTCCTACCTTCCCCTGAGGTAATTTAATGGATAAAGGACGGCAGCCCCAACAAAAGCTGGCAGCACTTCAACCCTTAGCATTGCAGGTATGAGTACACATTAGTTATGGCTAGATAAAAATGCTTCTGAAACACAGGCTATACCAGTAAAGTAAGTTGCTGACTTTTTAATGAAACACAGTATTTGAATAAGCATAGTCCCTTAGAGACAGAATGGAAAGCTTTTTTTGTTGTTTTACATGACAAATCCTGTTCTGTAAATAATTTGTATTAAACAGAAAAGTTAGAAATACACAGAAATTCGTTGATTAAAAGTGTGATTTTGTACAATGAAAGGTAAATATATACTGGAAAACAACTCAGTAAATAAATAACATGTTATATACTAGACAGTACATCGAAATGAATAGAATGTGGAAATGCCTTTTGGTACACAGAAAAGAAAAATTTCCCAATCTTGACATAACATATAAATGGTCATGAAAGTGCTAATGCATCCTTATATCACCTTCATTCAACAGCACAGCCAGAGACTTGAGACTCCCTAGAGTACCCTAGTCACATAACCTAATCTATGTCTTTCATGGCTAGTAAAATACAGCAAGTAGCACCCAGACCTTGTACTAAGGCCAGAATTGGAATTTTTCTATTTTTTGAGTGAATCAGATCTATATGTCATGATAGTCCATGTATTTGATGACAGAACATGGCAAATCTATTTGAAGGGTAGGAAATAAAGTTTGTTAAAAGTAACTTAATTTAAGGAAATAGACTTGAATATCACCCAAGACTAGCTCTTATGAGGCACTGTCATTTAATTTCAGTCATCCATGATTAATTATCAAGTTTATCCAAACGTGATCCATTTAGAATTATTTAACTTTACATTTAAATGCTCAGAGACTGATCGTTGATAGTAATGATATTTCCAATTTTCTCCCGCTCTGCAGCCTCACATTTTTTAATTTAGTATTTTATTCATTAATTTATATTAATTCATTTATTTATTTACAATGAGAAAGTTCTTTAATATGTGCTTGCACATTCATTCCAGTAGCATAGGTTAAGCAAATGCTTCAGACTTGGCTATGGAAAAGAGTAATTCTGGTTACCAAATATATTCATGCAATAACCAGAAGTGACATTACTATTACTATTAGGTACAAAAATAATACTTATAATTTAATCATTACCTATTCAAATTAAAGTTATAGATTTGACACAGTTTTATGAAATTAAAGTAGGGTGAGTTCATTCACACCTTTAGCTATGAAATCAGAGTTGAACATATTGCTTAATTTGCCCTCTGTTCTGAAGATTAACACAGGTAGAATTTGGTCTTGTCACTTGCTGCAGAAACCTGTAAAACAGAGGTGTGAGGTGAGATGAGTGCCATTATCATCAGTACTCCAACAATGTCCAGCCCTGTGTTTCCACATCAAAAACAAATAGAGCTGATTCTTCAGTAACTCTGTGTTTGGCACAGTCCTGAGAGAAAGCTGGCTGGTTTAGCCTAAATCCTGTTAAATACTGATGTGGTCTGGCAAGAAAAATTATTTGAATTCATATCTGAAGGCCATGACTGCACCTTCTGTTGAAAGCACCTGCCAAAGTAGTTCCAAGGTTATGAACGGTCCTAAACTCTTACTAGATTAATGTTAATATTGGATGCAGAGACAGCCACAACAACTGAGAAAAACCTGAATGCTAAGTGGCCGAGAGTGACTCAGTTTTTGCCATAATATCTTTCCTTTTTCTCTCAAACTCCCAGGCAATGCTAAGCTTCTCTAATGCAGTATGTGTTGGATGATCCCTCTAATTATGTTTGCATATGTGGGGATCATTATATACTAGATATCACACAAAGACAAGCTGAAAGAAGACTCAGGTGATTATGTTTGGCTTAGGGTTTTCTGAGAGAAAGAAATTTCTCTTAGTGTCCCTTCAATCCACGGACATCCAGTGCTTCCACTGAAAACCCGTTTGCAAAAATCCCAAAAGACTGAAAAGGCAAGTGCAGTAAAGTCGAAGCTATCATCTGTCACTATCATTTTCCTTAAAAGCTGTAGTGAATCAGTTACCCTGAAAAAAAAAAAAAAAAAAAAAGGAAAAAGATACACTGGATATTTTGTGAACTACAGCAGCAGATTTAAGAATCAAACTCTATGTTTTTATCTCAAATATTTTTAATCAAGATTGACATTTTAGAGATGAACAATGGAGAATGAGATACAGTTGAAAACATTATGAATAAATGATAATGTTTTACTCATTCCATATTAGTTCCACATTCTTAAGCTTTTTAGTAACTAAATTAGTTAACACGTCTCTGCAGATACACTTAATTCATAAAACTTAAAATAAGAAATGTCTTAAATGGAGAAGGACTGAAAAGCTGTCTGGATGCTTGCCATATTGGTTTGAACTACTGACATATTTTATGTAATTTTCTTGCTGTCTGAGAAAAGAGATGAAGACTTGTGATTTCTAATTTTTTTTTTCTTTGTTTTTTCCTCTGGACCATAAGACTGCTACAGAGATTCTGGAGCACACTTCTACTTTTAAGAAGTTTCAGGGAAGAGGTAGCTTGCTTGGAATGCATGCTTATTGCTCAATGAATGTTTTACTAGTAACACTAAATAAAAGACACTCAGGGCATAGCAGGTTTGCAACTGGATGGAGTCTACAGAGGATTAGAGTCCATCAAAAAAAGTGCAAAGAAAACTAAAATTAGATATGGAAGCTAGGAAAAATCTGAAAACTTCAGAATAGGAGATGAAGAAGAGTAAAATGTCACTACACTGCATTTGCAAAGATTTTGATTCTCAATGACAAATTCTGTATTTTTCCTTTATTTTATTTTCTGACAGCACCAAGCTTTTGCCTCACAATGAGAAAGGCAGTCTGCTTCATTGAATCTGAGAGACTTCAGGAAGATTTGGAAGGGTTTCCTTTTCCAAGAACAGATGATTGTCTACATGCAGCAAGGCACCTGCTCCTATCTAGTAGTTTCTTTAAGTTCCCATTTTGCACAGACTGACAGCGAGTGGTATGTAAGGTGGCAGTATTCCCACCATCAAGAGATCAGCAGGAGTCCTACAAGGGAGATACTATCAATCAGGTGATCATGAGTCAGTAAGTGCCAGGGATATCTCTTTGCACAAAACCCAGCACTGCTTCCTAGCAAAACAGCTCCAGGAGTCAACAGGAGCTCAGCGACATACTTCCACTTCCCCATTACATAATTCGTTGGAATTGTTAGAGAAATTATAGCAAGGTGAACGTGTGTGTCTGAGTATGTGCATACCTGTGCATGAGTGTCTGTGTGTGCAGGTATCTCCATACACAGGTCTGTCCTTCAGGGTATGTTGAGAAGGTTGTTTGGGGATTTTTCCAATTAAGTTTCTTGATATCAAAAGATTTGTGTACGATCCAAGTGGCCTTTTTCTCTAACCATGTCCCCTATGTCTCAAAATCACCTGCGAATTCAGAAGATATTTACTAGGAGGATATTGAAGGATATATCCAAGGTTCCAACGGGAGGAAATCAGAGGAGCCAGTGATTTTTCTTCATCAGTGTGCAGTTTATCAGTGTCAGCTTCCTACAGTGTTGGATTGAGAAAATGAGGTGGAAATACTTGAATTTTCATTAATTTTGCATCTTGCCTATTTAATTAAAAGAGAAACTATCTAATGTACAGCAATAGATAATTTACAAAATGTAAGTACTTTATTAAAATTGCTGCAACCTTTACAGTTGGAATAAGGTATTTCTGTTCCGCAGTGCCATATTAATTTATTCCATCTCTCTCTATTTTATAATGATGTCTCCAAATTTCAAATTTAGTAATGTTTTTCAGCTATAGATAATTTTGATGATTAAGTCTCATGGATCACCATTTAACAGTTTGCACTCAGTAATTATCTTTGCCTAGTGGATATTTCTTATAAATAGATTGCTTTAAAATATATACATATATATACAAGATAAGACTCGTTAATAGATTTTTTAAATTTTCTGATGTGTTATTTAAAACATCAAATTTTAAAATTAATTGTAAAACTTAGGAAAATGTTGGCTAAATAGACAGAATACTTCTGGTAGCTTTCTAGTGCTTCATTTCTCCACTACAGTCTCAAAATGAATGAGAGTTGCACTTATACATAAAATATGAAAGACAAATATCATATTAATTGATTACTTTAATCCAAATCCGAATCTTTTAAGATGATTTTATTGCTCTTTCTCTTGCTATTTCATTCTTCTAGTTTCTCTTATCATGCCATTCCAAAGGATTGAATCAAAATTATGTATGCATATAAATTTCCCCAAACTGTAAATGCTAATTATTTCTTTGAGTGCAAAGTGTTTCTGGAGGGTTTCTTGATGAAGAAACAGATGCCTATTATGAAAAATAAATACTGTCTATTCTTGTAGGAAATTCCAAACCAACATCTAAAGCCTTGGGACATCATTTTCCTGAACAGCCAAGAACTGCCACAGAAAATCTGTGCTCCCTTGATTGGCCTCAAAGTAAGAAGAGAAAACACAAAGGAGCGGTTACCCTAAAACACATTTACTGTGTAAGTATTTGAACCTTGAAATGCACCTGAAAGGAAAACACCTTTCCTCTTTCCTCCTGTGACTGAAATTTCAAGAGTGATGCCCAAGCATCTTATCAGGACTAAGTGCGGATATTACAAAAGGACACATCAAATTAATAATCTGTATTCTAGTAGCACTACACAGAGTACTGAATCACACTATGAAATATTACACTTCAGGTCTTTGATCCTACCTGAGACTCCATACAAAGAGCAAGAAAAAAATATAATTGTACTTGAAAAGGAATAAAAATGATTGCTTATGCAAAACAAGCCTTTAAAATTTCCTACTGTGTCAAGCCTAGAAGCTGTGATATATTTAGGAGCAAATTAATAGTGACATGGTCTTCAGACTCATCTGAATGCACAGTGGGAAGCTACATCAATCACTTTTCTTACTTCTTTTCATTCTCTCTGTTGATTCCAAAACATGCATCTAATCCATTTATATCATAATTAATCCTGGCCTTTCCTTAAATGTTACCCTTTTCTACTTGATGTCCTCCGACTTCCACAAATGTATATTAAAGTGCATCAGAGAACAGTATTTTGATTGCAAAAGAGACCACAGGTATCTTCATACAGTCTACATATTAACAAGTCTATGGGAAAGAATATTTGTGATGTTACCTTAGATAAATCCTAGAATCACAGAATGATAGAGCAGGTTGAAAGGGACCTTAAAGATCATCTAGAGTAAATTGCCTATTGTGGAAAGGGACACCTTGCATCAGATCAGACTGCTCCAACACCCATCTAACCTGGTCTTGAGCACTTCCAGGGATGTGACATCAACAGCTCCTCTGAGTAATCTGTTTCAGTGCTTCATCACTCTCATAGTAAAGAATTTCTTCCTAATATGCAGCCAAAATCTACTTTCATTCATTTTAATCCACTGCCTCTTGTCCTGTTACTAGAGGAGTTGGTAAAATGTCTTTCTCCATCTTTCTTATAAGCTCCCTTTAAATACTGAAAGGCTTTTGATCAGTCCAGATAGATGACATTTGCACTTCTTCTCCTGTCTGATTCAATGGACAAGGGAAAATGAAAAGGAAAATAATTTTGTTCCTAATGTTATTTCTACATCGGGAGGTAGATCTATAAATTCTAGGAATTAAAATTGGGTAATAACTTGCAACCAAGCAAAGAACTTATGCCTAATTAATAGAGATGGCAAATTAATTGTTCACATAATTTGTGGTTTTGGGGATTTTATTTTTATTTATTTTATTAGCATATCAGCAAACAGGTCAGATAAGAAGCACCTAATCTTAGAAGTCTAAGCTCGCCCATTAAGATCCTTTGAACATTCTCTACAGTCATAGTTTTCTTTAGTTGCACAAACAGCTCCTTCACGTTCTCAGCATCACTGCAGTCTGCTTCTAGCTAAAGGACTGAAGTCTCTTCTCGCTTTCTGCGTTGGTGAGAAGAGTAGTCAGGGAATGAAAATGTGTAGATTTCAATGTTATCAAGACTGTTAGAAAAAAAACTTTTACACTACTGCCTGTTATATTTCTGAATGGTATTTCTATGCAGAACCTTTATTCAGAGACCTAAAAGGAGGACCTCTACTCAGTGGATCCCAAACAAACTCAGATATCCACTTAGTTCTCTCAAAGTTTTCAGCAGAAGCCTTCACAAATGTAAAAAAAAAGACTGTAAAGGTCATTGGGAGGGTGAAGGGTGTTGACTCATCTAAAATTGCACAAAATTTAAATCTAGGTGTTCAAAAACTATTTTAGTCTTATCATCAATGCAAAGATGCTCTATAATTACTGAAAGTTGCCTGCAAAATTAAGAGAAATTAGGTAATTGCTTAGATATTTAGACTACTCACCAGATCTACTGATAAATTTTAGTTCTCACTGGAACACCATTATAGACTTTTGGGATGTATTCTTTATTAATCTCGGAATAAAATTCACCTGTTTTGAAATCTTCTTTTAAGAACTTTCAGTTTAAAATATTTATTTATTCTCGATGTCTCTTATCTGTATTTCAAATCTTTTTCTGCATGCTTTTTTTAAGATATATAAAATTAAAGGATTTCTATTTACTGTACCATCCACAGGGTATAAATCTTGTGATGTAGATCCTATAAGTAAAATGTTATTGTTTTTATTGACTCATTATATTTTGATTTAAAATTAAACACATACACTGATAATTATTTCACTATATCTAATACAATGTCAAAGTATTTTCTAAGCTGAAATGTGAATGTTATGCAAAACCTATATAAGCCTTGATTAAAATTCAGCCATATTAACCTCAGTATTTTGACCCTCTCTAAGAATTTCATTTCTAATCAGGCCCTAATGTATTCAGAAAGACTGGTCTGCAGTTCATGCATTCAGGACATTGCACAATGGATTCAATCTTTTGTATGTCCAGAACAGCAGAGACAAAATGCAATATAACAGCACTAATACTTCGCTAATATAGAATGGGTTGCCATATAAAAAGCAAAAGGTAAATAAAATGATAACTTAAATTTAATAAATTCTACAAATATTTTCGATGTAAAAAAGGATTTTTTTTCAACTATTACAATGTTATTGAAGGGTATTTAATATTTAAAGATGCTGGCTTTTTGCTGCAAGTCTGAGAAACCTCACTTCTTCACCCAAAGTCCATCATGAACTAAAAGATGCTTGGAACCTTGAAGAAGCAAGCCAAGAGCAATTACTTAATATAAAATTTATCAGACTGCCTACCAGGGATGATGGGGAGGAAGATTTATTTTTATGCTGTGGAAAAGGTACTTTGTGCTCTGCAGACAGAATCAAGAAAAACTATTTGCCCTGAGGATTTTGCAGGCTCCTTACAAAAAGCTTTCAATGTTGCACCTTCTGGGTAAGCCCTGAGGAGCAAAGATCTTTGAACATTAGAGAAGAAGAGTAAATATATAAACTATGTCTTCAAAAAGGTCAAGAACAGGAGTTGATATTGTAAATGCTAGAAATCCCTCCTGTTCCAGATTGGTAAAGGAAACTGAACATAGGGGTAAGAAATAAAGAATCTGATATAAATCACAGAAAGATAAATACAATTATATAATTTATTTCTCTGAGCTTTTTAAAAAGGCTACAGCTACCTGTTTAATCAGTGTGTTATTATTTCTGTTAGTCCCACTGGGAAACTGGAAGCAGCTCCCCATCTATCAGTAGACAACTTCAAGTTCTCCGGTCTGATAACAATTTTTCTCAGTGCTCCAGAAATAAAAATGAATACTTCTGTCATTTTTCTTCACGAAATAACCTTTGGTGTCTTTATGATCTTCCCAAAAGAAAAAGGAAGGACTTAAAGAGATAAGAATATACAGGCTTTTACACAAGTTGTATTAAATTACATTGGTAATGGCTAAAAAGGCAACTTCAACATTCCGAAAAATATATGAAAACCTACTAACCTTTTATCTATATTAAGAAAGGTTAATGATTGTGAAACTAGTTGAGTATTTTACTTTGATCTAGAAACCTCTATTAAAAAATGTAAGGCCTCGTCTGAATTTTGAAGTCTTAAATATTCTTTACTTTTCCACACTTACACCATCCTACATCTTTTTTGCCATACATACTTTACTATACTTTTAAAATACCGTTCTTTCTATTAAACTCTTCAGTATTTGGCCTGAGTCAAAGATGTCCAACACTTTACAAGGTAACTCTTCACAGTTTTCTATTGGCACATTTATGAAAGAAAAGTAGAGATAACTCACATTATTTCAATCTGGATGTAACTATCAAAATAGTCTGAAGAATTAGACAGAGAATGTCTCCTTTCCCCTCTTCTGAATATGAAATAATTAAATTTAAATATTTATATTGTTTTCCCCTAAATAAAACCTTAACAGCTAAGTTCTATATCTTTGTAAATATATGATCAATACTTTTTGGTTCAGTGTGGGAATTGAAAAATAGTGTGAAATTTAAGCTGAAATTCGAAGGGAAATATTTTGCATCTAGACTCATATTGTTCTTCCACTAAACAGTGTTCTGGACAGAGAGGGAGTAGTGACTGATTTCTATCTTAAGGCACATAATGTCAGGTCACAAAGCTTATGGCATTGTCTTATATCTTTTTTGATTCTTTTAACCTTTCAAAGCTGAAGAACTGACATTCATTAAATATGTGTTTTAGATCAGAAGGAAAGTAATGGAAAATGGTTGATACCAATAGCCTTGAATATTTTATCCTGCTACTCTGCAATGCTTAGATGTTAATAATGATGGTAAGGAGTTACCAATCAGTTAAGGAGAAGGAAAGAAATCCTTAAACTATAAGACCTTTCCTACAGGAGAGATTTTGCATCATTATTTTTGAAAGATGACCTTCTCAGCAGCATCTGTAATTTTACTTCAAATTAAAACTAATACACTGTCAAAATCAGTCTCTCAGTTACTGAGCATATCAATTCTATTCCATGGATAAAAAGGGAGCTTGCAAGATAATGTTGGAAACTTTCTACCACAAAGAAATTCAGATATCCTTGAATCCTAAATAATAATAAATATCATCTATGCACTAGCAATGAATATTAAATGCAGATTCATCTTACTGTCAGACTTGTAAATAAGATGTAAAATGAAATAAAATAGAATTTATTCGTATTAGGAACATTTTTTATTCTTTGCCTGCTTCTATAAATTAGTATAATAAATAGTGAAATAAAAACATTCATACTGTTCATAGGCTAGCAGTTATTTGCTGCTATGTTTCTTTTGGCAGATGATTTAACTTATATTGTGTTATATTTATGGTGTCAAACTAAATCCTGAACCGTAAGTTAATTGAGACCTTATAAGAAGAAAAGGAGAGACAACACAATGGGAAGAAAAGTGGGATATTTTAGAGGTTGTGGCTGAACTTCCTAACTCCTGTGGTATTGGATCTTTAGAGTAGAAGAAAAACAGTTCAGACTAACGAAAGAAATGCTTCACTGTGACTCTACAGTGATGGATTACTCCAGAGTGAGAGGGTAAACATTTCTGAGAGTTCCACAAACCACTTTCCATCTTCTTTATTTTTATTTCATCTTATAAAATTTGATTCTTTTCTCTAGAAAGAAAACACCTCTGTAGGTATTCTCAAAAATTAAATCAATTCAGATAGAGATTAGAGGTAATCAAACCTTCAATCTGTGAGGATGACCTCATGTTCAGCTTGCAAAAAATGTACTCATATGAGTACATGACACACCTAATGGCATTCATCCAGCTTCTGAGGCATTTATCCCACACACAGTCACATGAATGGAAGACTGAAATTATATTTTGAACAAATGCATATACATCTTTTTCCTGTGGCCCTCAGAAGCATAGCCTTAGACTAAAACAGATACACCTGAAAGGAGGACCCAAAATCATTCTCACTGGCTGAGCCTTAACTGCTAGCCACTATAGATCAGTGTATCTGCTCTCCTGCTGTCATTTTAATCCTATTATTCTTGCATTTTTGTGATTATGCACCAACGAAAAAAGGCAGAAGACTATTCTGTAGTGCACAAGACTAGTATTTTAACTGCCAAGGGATTTTCTTGGAGGATGGCAAAAAGTGACATGAGGGTAAAATCAAGCTGTTACTCTTCCCAGGAGAATATTTTTACCAAGAATCACATAGCAGTATATCATCTGTCTTTGTTTTGTGTTGACAGCCAGTGCAGCTGCTGGGCACTGAACTCAGTGTTGCCTGCTGTGCATACATCCACGAATATTAGTTCCAGAAAAAGTATTTTGAAACGAATTTCCTGATTTCCTCCACTTACTATGCTGCGTATCCAAGAAATGGTTTATTCTTTTAAATGAAACTAGAAAACACACTCCAGAAGAATTCCTAATCTCGTACTGTACTCAGCACTGGTGAGGTCACTCCCTGAGTCCTGTGTCCAGCTCTGGTCCCCTCCCTTCAATAAAGACATTGAGGTGCTGGAGCAATTCCAGAGAAGGGCTGGTGAATGGTCTACAAGAATAAGTTTTATGAGGAGCAGCTGAGGGAGCTGAGAGTGTTTAGTCTGGAGAGGATGAGGCTCAGGGGAGCTGTTATCACTCCCAACAACTGCCCAAAATGAGGTTGTAGCAAGGTGAAGCAGCCTCTTGTCCCAGGAAATTACCAATGGAACAAGAGGCCATAGCCTCAAGCTGCACATGGGGAGTCTCAGGTTGGACATCAGGAAGAATTTTTTCACTGAATAGGTGGTTAAGCACTGGAATAGGTTGCTGAGGAAAGTGGTGGAGTAACAATCCTAGGAAGTGTTCAAGAAATAATTGGACATGGACCCTGGGACTAAATTTTAATTGGCATGTGGGTGTTTGGTCAAAGATCACACTCAATGACCTTGGATGTCTTTTCCAACCTTAATTATTCTGTGATTTTATAGGCCAAATTTTTTTTAAGGGCAACAATCAGCAGGAAATTGCAACATCCAAAGTCACTGTAAAAGTAGTTTGAGCGATCTAAGGATAAATCCATACTACATAATATTCTGAGGCATATTGAACCAGGCTGTGTTGTGACACTGACTTTAGATGGCACAATCAGAGCTTGGCAAAGATTTTCAGAAGCTGAATTATCGGCACCAACTATGTTTGAGTGCCACCCAAGAGCAGGACCTCACCTGGCATTATGCAGTCATAGATTGCACTCACTGAGCAAGTGCCTTTACCACCAGCTGAGAATAAGGCTGTGGTCAAATGGGGCAAGTGCCACCACTTCTTTATAAGGCCATTGGCTGAGGAATGAAAACAGAGAATGTGAGTAAAAGGTACATTCTCACAGTGCAAGGAACCACATGAAGATCTTCTAGGCTATTTTACTATAATACACATAAATAATACACATAAATGTGCATAAATAGCAGTGTATATATATATGAATTTATACATATATATGAGTGTCTATATATATGTGAGTGTGTATTTGTATATGTACATATAATATATATTTATATATATGAAATATTTGGAAAGATGAGTGAAGAACGGAAAGTTGGCTGCTTATATAGAGTTATTCAAGGGAGTAAGGACACAGCAGATTATGAAGGATGTTATAATATATTCAAAGGCAATAAGATAGAAGATGAAGTTGATGGTAGATTATGACAAAATGTAGCACACACAGAGAAATTATCTACCTTCATATGTTGAAATCTGGGCTTGGTAATGATCAGTAGTATTCAGAATCCAAATGAAGTTTCATAAAAATGCCAGCTCAGTGCTTGGCAGAAGTCAAAAAAAACCCCAACTGAAGTGTAAAGGAAAGAATTAAGGAATATATGTTCATTACACAAATATACATATATACATTACAGCACCGTGAAGTTCTTCTCCCCTCAGCTCTGAGAAGGATACAGGAGAACCTCAAGTGTTTCAAAGGGATTCAAAAGCTATTCTAACCTAAGGGTATATTATAAAAATATGCAGAATTAGAGGTTTTAGAAGTATTAACAAAAACAAACTGTTCTCTGACTTCTCCCATGTAAATTCTAGGGTGATGGAATGAAGTGTGTCTACTATATAAAACATTAAATTGGCCAGATAAAAATGCTTTATTATATTTTAAGTTTCCTACTGAACAGACACTTTAATCCTTCCTACAATGAGCCTCACTAACTTAGAAAAAAATAGGTAATTTACCCATGAAAATATAAGCTGAAATATTTTTTTAAATTAAAATAATGCCTTAAGGAAAAGAGAGGAAAAAATTGTATACATTGCAGTCTTCTTTAGTAACCATCAAAGTTTAGTACTGTGATAATTTTGGCTCCTGAGTATCAGAGAAAACATATTATTTAAGCCCACAAACTGCAAGGATCTGGAAAGGCCTGCATTACCATCATATTTCTTGAATGAAAAAGGATATCAGTGCATGTAGTAGTCCTGAAGTTGTGCAGAAATTTTGGTAGTTGTCACTAAGTATATTTATATTTACCAATTTATTTTTCATTTAATATTAATAATTTTAGTGTATACAATACTGTAGAATACAGTATTGTGCCCTCAGTGACATCCACAGTAGTCTTCATATTCATGTAGGGAGGATAAAATAACCCTTTTTTTAAAAAAAATGTTACTAGCTGAGACCTCAGATCCAGCAACACAGCTATTCAAAAATATTTAATCATACTTAGGCTTAAAACTTCGATGCTCAATCAATTTTAAAAACAATGTCCAGAGACTAATTTAGGTTGAATATGGATAACTAAGTCTGTACTGTAACTCTCAAGACTTCTTAAGAATATGAACCCTTGGGAAGCTCAAATTCTTCAGGTAATCAAAATTCTCCTTATCTTTATGTCTAAAGGCACTCTGAAATTGACAGCAATGATTTACTTCTTTCTAGATCAAGCCTGTCTCCCACAAGAATCTCCAAAGCTTTTTATTCCTTTTTTTTTTACTTTTTTCACTTGGAAGGTCAGAGGTTTGGAAGAAGCACAGACAAGAGGGTGCTCACAGAATACATTTATTGAATAAATGCCATAAAACCCCCCAAAACTTAACTACTATTTTCCTGAAGAAGAAGACCAGAAGCGTTATCAACATCCTCTAGATAAGGATTTAGTGCTTAGGACATTCATCCAGTACAAGAAATGTTCTTAGTTTATTTCTTCTCTATGTGAGGAGACTTAAAACCAGGGTTTCTATTTATGTGCTTTGCATTTCAAATACTTAATCAGCCCTCGAAGCTGAATGCAAACTCCAGATGGCCCAGAGGAAAATCGTAAGCATTAAATTACAGCCCTTGTTCTCTCGCTTTTTCTGTACCCCATCTTGTCTTCTATACAGTCCAGGGCTGCTTTAGACCAAGTAGAAAAACTTCCTACAATGCAGATGGAACTCCTCACACCCTCATTCCTCAGCCTAACCCAGGGTTATCTGGCTCCATAAGTCCATCCCACTGCTCCAGATGTGAAAAAATGGCAGGAACCAAAATGTACAGTCATGGGGTAGTGCAGTGTTTCAGTACTTGCCTAACTTGTCTTAGAATGAGTTTTAGTCTCTTCCTCTTGCCTAAACTACTTTAGCTTAAACTGCATCTTGATATTGCAAAAGTGCAGCAGTTTTTGCCTAAGAAAAGCCCAGTTGTGCCAGAGGAGAGCGAAGAAGGCTGTTCTACCCCTTGCAAAGTTTAGCCAGTAGTTAAAAATAAAAAATCAGTCTGTTTTAAGAAAATATATGACATAACATCCACACAAATGCAAGACTGCAGTGGAATAGGCCCCAAAGACCAGTGCAGAACTCCTCTTTTCCTGGGAGGACATTCTGCACTGATCTTAACATTGAGGGAATCTTTGGAAGGAGGATCGTATATGGCAGTGAGAATGACATACAGTAACTTGTCCTGTGCAACATTTTCAAGAGATTTATGAAGTTCTTATGTATTAATGCATACTATTGTTGTTATGTTATTGTGCCTGGACTAGTATAACTGGTTTTATTATCACTAAAATGTTAACTAGATTTACAACAAATTCTTACATACCTGTCCAGGGAGTGTTCTATTTCATATTCTAAAATATTCTGTTTATAACAAAAAGAATTACTAATGTCCAATTTTTAAAATATAAAATGTATGCTTTAGCTGTGGAAGGTAATAAGGTGTAATGACAAGTAGAAGATGCTAAATTTTCATTGTATAAAATACCTAATCCAAAAAGGACAGGGTTTAAGACACACCCTTTCCTTCTTTCTTTGCTTTTGGATTTCCAGAGAAATGGAATCCTTTTGCCAGTACACCATTTCTCGTACTTATCCTTTTCGTGTGAGAAACCTATTCCAACAGTCAGGCAACTAATATTTAAATATTAAAAATTTTTCAAGCAGCCTTTGGGGATTTTTGTAATTTTTTTTGTTGGGTTTTGTTGTTGTCACTGTTTTTTGGGGTTTTGTTGTTTTTTTGTTTTGTTTTGTGGTGTTTGTTTGTTTGGTTTGTTTTGTTTTGTTTTTTAATGAAGTGACCTACTGAAAAGTAGTTCTGGTTAAGGTTTTCTTTATTGACGTTTCAATGTCCTAAAAATGCACATGGTTCCAGAATACTCATCGGGTCCACACAAACAAATGTAATTTAATTATCTTATTTTGTAGTCTAAGATTACAGGTTGGTGATAATAAAAGTCAATATAAAAGAACATTCAGATACTTAACAAACAGGTAAGGTAATTAACTATTAGTTCCCTACTTAAGAAATTGCTTCTCAAAATCTGTTACCAGCAGTTAACAGCTGGTATATTAACTAATGGGGAGAAACATTTCCAAGGTCAAAGATGATATAAAAACAGGAGCTAACTTCAGTGGAGATTTTTTTTTTTTTTTTTTTAGAAAACTGCTGATATTGTACAAGGTAGCATATACTCTCTAAAAAAGGAGAATTTAGCAGCAAGCAATACTGTGATACATCTATATTGCACAATTAAAAATTTTTGGTTATAAAGGTGCAAATAATTTTATTAAATTTAAGATGGCCTCTTGTTTCAAATGTTACTATTTAAATTTATTGTATAATCTTGGGCATTAGTCTGATCCCCATGAGAATATTCAGCTCTTTCACACATACAGAAAAAAATTGTTTTCTTTAATAACAAATGGTACTAGTATTAATGCAGACATTGTCAACAAGGTGAACTTATTATCAGTGTATGTTTTATCAAATGGAAAGTGAAGTGAATTAAAATTAGGTATCCTGAATTCACAGTTTGGCACATCTTAGTGATTATAAGAAAATGCATTTTTAAAATTATTACACAGGAATCTGCTTTCAGTGTTCACATGAAAAGAGGATAAACAGAACTAAACACTGCTGTTGTTTTTAAAATCTGTTTATGATTTTGCTTTTCAATTATAACTTTTTTTATTTAATAAGATCTGAAAATAGGAGTATTTAAAAAGTTCTCATCCTGTGACATAAAACCAATAAAATGTGGGGGTTTGGTTTGTTTAAGAAAGCAAAATGCATTCATATAAAAATGCAAAATGCATTCATATAAAAAAAATAAATAAAGCTTCAAGTATCATTTTGCTTCATCTTTAAAAAAGGAGAGAAGAATTTTCAAATGTGAAAAGTCTAAGAAGCAATTTGAAAGTAATGTTGTTTTACCATAGTGAACAACTACAGCTTTTCAGAATGAATGCTTTGTTTTTCATATTTTTATCTACAAGTTGGGAACTAATACATAGCAATCCCTAGAAGCTTTATGTCAGGTTTATAATATGATTGTATAATTTTGTTATGTCCAAGAAACTTAATAGAGTAAGTACAACCACGGGATTGGCATTTATTTTCATTAATGTTTGGATTTTCCTGGGGGGGGAAATAAAGGACTGCAAAAATTATTACATTAACAATAAATTTTTTGATCTGCAAATTTTTGGCTCTTTCACCTGCATAATTTAAGACAGAATACCCAAAGAGTTTATGTGAACATAAAGCTTTCATTTATATTTAATTTCCTAGAATAGAAATGCAGAATGGTTTGGGTTGGAAGGTCCCTTAAAGATCATGTAGCTCCAGCCCACTGCCATGAACAGGGACACCTTCCACTAGACCAGGCTGCTCAAAGGCCCAGTGAATTTGGCCTTGAACACTTCCATGGATGGAACATCCACCAATTCTTTGGACAACCTGCTCCAATGTCTCACACACCTCACAGTAAAGAATTTCTTCTTGTCATCTAATCTAAGCCTACTCTGTTTCTTCTTATTCATTGGGGATCTGATTATGGAATGACAGTATGACATTTAACTTTCAGCAGAAATGTTTCTGGTTTACAGGTATCATTTAAAAACAAATTTATAAGGGCAAGCATCATAATATTAATTATATTATAACCAATATTATTTAATCAGTCTACATTCATACTTTCAAGTGAATGTGATAGGTAGAATATGGGTCAAAGCAGCTTAAGACTAAATAACAAAAAAAAAATTCCTTAATAAAGTAAAAAATAGAAACATTTCCATGACTTAATCTTTTTTTCCAACATGGTTTTAAAAATCAGTTCTACTTTTCTTTTGCAGAATGTACTGAAACACAATGCAGATTTTCAGTATGGCTTGTAAAATATTTTCATGGTGTATCTCCATAATCACGAATGATGCTATTTCAACAGTGTGCAAAAACAAACAAACAAACCAAAAACAACCCCAAAAATGAAAACATTGTGATATAGAGAGAAGGTATAAGTGACTCAATTTACTCTAGATTTCACAACAGATAATTGATTTTTTCTAGGTTCTATCTCTGCCTCATTCCTTGACATAAGCAAATTATTAAGGAACGCCTTAAAATAAAAGTCTGGATACACTGATTTCTATAAATAAATATAAGATGCTCAAAATTAAACCTGACAGCAATGAATGAAGTATTTTACCCTGTTCATATCTTAATATATTTGAAAGTAGCAGAAATTGTAATAAGTGGTAAAACCTAGGGGGAAGAAGGAGAAAGAGTGGAACATTTTGAGTGATGACATTTGTCATCCCAAGTAACTGTTATTCATGATGGAGTCCAGCTTTCTGGGAGAGCACTTTCCTGCCCATGGGAACAGTGAATGTATTCCTTGCTTTGCTTTGTGCATGTGGTTTTTGTTTTACCTAATAAACTGTCTTTATCTCAGCACACAAGTTTTCTTACTTTTACCCCTCCCGTTTTCTCCCCATCCCATTTTCTCCTCATCCCACCAGAGGAGAGTGAGCGAGCAGCCTTGTGGGTCTGAGTTGCCTGCTGGGGTTAAACGATGACATTCCCTCTCCTTGGCAGTGTGAAGTATTTGCATAGATTATTATCTTTAGAATTGATTTAGACAAAACAGAAGAAATATAAATGTAATATTAATAGATATGCATGATACAAAGGCAAATGCTTTTTAAGAAGAGATTTGTTACTGTATAAAGCATACCAAGTTGCAAATTGCTTTATTATTTAGAGATGAAAAACTCAGAGAAACAATCCCAAGGTTAGTATTCCATAAACAACATGACTGGAAATTTAACAGAGTGCTGTGACTCCTCCTAGCTCCATTGACTGTTAGTAAAAATTCTAATTTCCCTTCAGAGATAATTAAGAAGATAATTTCATATTCCATTGAAATTAAATTGGACACCACGTGAAAAGACCTGAGAATAAATAAGTTTATTTTATTGAGTTTTATCTTTAAAATGGAAATTTTTTATCTGTTCTCCCTCAATAGTAATATAATGAACTTGTATTAACTGTTAGCATCTTGGAATCTTGTATTATAGGATCTATGTATATGAGGTCATCTATATGTGCAATGGAAAACAAAAGACAAAGATAATAGTTATTTTTCTAAGAATGGTAAATTAGGAGTTTGAACTCCAAATGGTAATCTTCACTGGGCTGGATGTTAGTTTCTCTACTATATGGTCTTATGGGTAATCATAGTACAATTTATTCCTATTTTCTGTAAATTTTCTATTTTTTCCTCTGGATCTCTCTATCACTTTTGACAACAAAATTGCAGCAATTAGTTGGGACCAAAGGATATTTCCTTTGCACAGATGAAATGAGCATTTTTAAATTTGTTTTCAAACTCCTAGCAGTGCAGAATTTTACCTAAGTATTTTGAGTACACAATTTGAATTTAGTTCTCTGAACAGACAATTTCAGGGATAGATCTGAACAGCTTAATAGAAATTAAAGGATTTGGGAACATTCACTTTAGTTTAACTGCAATATTTCACTCAAATGTGCAAAACAATGTCTGGTTGTGTTTGAGGTTTTGTATTAGCATCTTCATTTTCTGTCTCCATCTTCCTTATTTTACCTCGGTAAACAGAGTATCTCTGTGAGTTGGATCTTTTGCTCTTAAAATATTACAGTTAGCAAAGCCTACCTCAATTTCAACATCAATTTAAATTATATCAGTCTCATCCTTTACCAACTGCATGTTCTGCTTTCCCTTATATCCAAATCACAAAATTATAGAATCACAGAATCACAGACTGGATCAGCTTGGAAGGGACCACAGTGGTCCTGGCCACCTGCTCATCTGCTCCATCCTCCCTGCTCCAGCACGGTCATCCTAGAGCTCATTGCTTAGGATTGTGCCCAGACTGGCACAGCAACTTTTAGAAAGAAATGTTGGCTTTGGCTCAGTTGACAACCTGAGATTTAGTGTGTGTTTTTAACACCTTATCAGTTGCTCACTACCTTTTCTTTTTTTAATATATGAATAATGGTTAATGTGTTTGAAGAAAAATATAGAAAATCCCTGATAAAAGACATGCTGTTGCATTTCCTAGATACATTGTAAATGGTACATTCTGTGACCCCTGCTGTGCCCTGTATCTTGTCCCCTTTCCCCTCCTGGCCATACAGGGCTGGCTGGGATCCAATTTCTCCGCACCCCCCTTTCCAGACCCTAGAAAAGGTCAGTACGCCCTGGCCTCTGTCTCTTTTTCCTCTTTTTCCCCTTTTTCCTGCTCTTTTTTCCTCTTCTTCCCTCTTTCTCCCTTTTTCCCCGCTCTTTCCCCACTCTTCTTCTCCCTCTCGTTTCCCCTCTTTTCCCTTCCATTCCCTTACTACCCACAAGAAATAAATCCTGTAACCTTATCTGGAAAAAGGGCCTCTTTTGATATCTATGTCCATGAGGCTTGGACCCGGGAAAAATTCACCCTAACACCTGAGCTAGCCCGGAGGAAGGGTGAAAAACCCATTTTAGGGTCCGTAAAGCCATCAACATGCTCAAATGCATTTGTTTGCATAGATGAAAACATATCTGAATTAAATCACAAATACACGTATTTACAAAGTAAATTTTTTAAATAGTGTCATAACTTGGCAAATCACGTTACTTCAGACAAGATTTTTACATTATTTAGAATAAATATATTTTATCTGATATTATATACAAATATGCTCTCTCTAATTTAATTTTCATTTGAAAGAAAAATAAAAGAGTTCTTGATACACAAAAGCCCCAATGTATTTGCTGGTTTACTTAAATGCCTGATTAAGAACTCATCTGGAACATTAATCCCAGGTCATCAATGCCAAATATGAGCAAACTGAAATATAAATTTGTAGAAATTTATTGATCTTTTCTTTTTTTCCAGTCAATCTTATAATTTTTTTTTCATGTCAAAATGCTAACACTTTTTTCTCTTTACAAACTGTTTAGTTTTTAGAATGGATCTTGTACTACATTTCAAGAATTTTGACTACTGTGACACTGGTAAAATTTTATTTTTTTTTTTTGGAAATCACAAAACCCTTTCAAAACAGGAATTAATGATATCCATCCTATGAGATGAATGATACATTGGGATCTTTTTACTCAGCATAATGTACAACTAAGCAGCTATGTCTCAATATGAACAAACAGTTTGAAATTAATATCATTCACTCAAGGATTATGTTGGTATTACCTGTAATATCTACTATAACTCTCCTGAAGTTGAAGAATGATTTGTTAATAGAAGTGATCCAGTTCGAATTTATGGTCTCAAAAAAAGTTAATTTTATTTTCTGCTTCAGAAAGTGAAAATTTGATGCCTTTAATGAGAAATGGTGATCAGAATCTCTTTTACACTTCTACAAAAGACAAGAGTAAAGCTATATATTGGTGCATTCTATAGTAATAATTCACATTAAGAGAGGTACCTTGAATATTGTGTCCAGTTTTGGGGGTCTCAAGTTCAGTTTTGCAAGAAAACCTTGAACTGTTGGAGTGAGACCAGAGAAGGGTGACAAAGCTGACAAAGGGTCTAGAGAAAAAGTTTTATGAGGAACAGGTGAGGGAGCTGGAGTTATTTATCTTGGAGAAAAGATGCTGGAAAGAAGGGAAGACCTTATTATTTGCTCTTTACAAACAATTGAAGGGAGTTGTAGCAAGGTAGTCGGTTGGTGGCTTTTTCCAGGTGAGATGAGATGAGATGAGATGAGATGAGATGAGATGAGATGAGATGAGATGAGATGAGATGAGATGAGATGGCCTCAAGTTGTGCCAGGTCTAGATTAATATATTGGGAAAAAGTCTTCCCTGAAAGTGTGGCAAGGCAATGGAACAGACTTTCTAGAGAAGTGGTGGAATAAACAACTCTGAAATTGTTCAAAAGTCATATAGATCTGGTGCTTAGAGAAATGGTTTAGTGATGGACCGGACAGTGCTAAGTTTATGGTTTGATTTGATGAACTTAAAGGTATTTTCCAATCTAAACTATTCTGTTATTCTCTCTTCTGTGCTACTCTGAAACTGAGAAAATGCAAACATGGAGGACCAAATGAAAAACATGCATGTTTCAGGATGGGAAAAGACACTAGTTTCAGAATTGCATACCCTGAATGCTTTTGGGGCTTCTTGTGAATGTTTTTTTGTTTGTTAGTTTTGGTTTTGTTTGTTCGTTTGAATGTTTATTTGTTCATTTTAATGAAAATTGGTTTACTATGTCATGTAGAGGCATTCCTCAGGCTGATCAGAGCTATGATTTCATCCTCTGAGAGCAGAAAAGACTTCTGACTCTAGTATTTTTGGTTTGTCAGAAAAAGTAATATGTTGTTATTAGCAGTATTTTCTCAGGTTTAACTTTTAGGAGGTTTATATGTAATTTGACCATCTTTATGAGTTTGTACCTTAACGACAAATATAATGACGATACTTTCTTTTCTAAGTAGGAATGGGGATAAGGTCAATGCCATCACCGCTGGCAACTCTTTGCAATTTTGCACTTTACCTGTATTGTGTAGGATTTTACAGAGAGCATATTTTTTCCAATGTAGAAACTATTGCAGTATTCCAATGCAGTATGGAATATATGTGTTATTACTTGTGCATAACTTATGTTTATATTTTGTCTTCTGTTCCTAACAGAAGAGAAATTGCTACAGAACAAGAAGAATAACAGAAAACATTAACTCATAAATATTATTACTTTTTTATTCTTCTCACTGCTATATAAAAGAGAGTTGCAAATTTATTTCATGACATATATATAGAAATAGTACAGTAAAAAATCAGTCTGATGGTTTTGAAGTTAACAAAGTTATTTTAAAATGCCAGAAAAAAATGCCTTGTTTATTCTCCAGCAACAATCAAAGTATTGAATATCAGCTACAGTATGCTGATACAAGACTGAAATTGGTGAGTAACACCATTTTAATAGAATATTTTTATGAATCTGCTTTCTGAATGCACTAAGGACTCGGGAAAGTACAAATGTATAAGGATGTCTAAATAGTATGTACTGATACACACCTTATAGAATCAGTTAGCACAATAGAATGTCATTTTTTTCAGAAAATGTTAGATGATAGACAAGATAGGCAGATATCTCAATATCTGAGATAGGGGAATAGAATGGTTAAACATGATTTTAAAAAGTTGTCTTTATCATTTCAATTCTGCTGTTGTCTCAGAAGTATTAAAATAATTGTTTTAATATTTTCAATTCTTTCTGTTTTCTTTGCTTCAACTTAAGTACAACTATTACTTCCTAAGTCTTGGTCTCTATTTTTCTTAATACAGTAATTTACCTTCCTTTCATTTTTGAGAGCATTCATGCCAGTTTTTACCTTTTTTTTTTTTTTTGTCCTGAAGTAGATATTTTAAAAGTATTAAATTCTATGAGTAGTTACTTTTGACGTCAGTAGTGTGTGGAGATTTATTTATGCCATTCTAAAGAACATATATGATTTATTTGGTTCAATCCAATTAGCTGTGTAGGAGTGCAGTGTCACTTGTCCTACTCAATATTTGCAAGGCTAAGGACATCAAGAAGTTTTTGACTACTACAAAAGGTTTTAAACACCCTCCACTATAACATTTGAGTCTTTCTACCTGCCTTAAATATAAATGCTTACTGTTGGTGTCAATAGTGGCATCTGCACCTGCTGTCTCATCACCAGGCCAAAGCCACAATTCCATTTCGTATTTCCCAGGGGAGCTGCTGCCCTTCGAGGCACCTCACAGTCAGACCAAACTGCTGTGACCCAGCACTGTCTCAGGACTAGTGTGTGTTGAAGGACAGCTTGTATTCTTTTTTACTGATGCAATGAGGCCTTGGCTGGTTGGCTCATTTTCTTCTGCAAAAAATCTATGCAGCTAAAAATAATTATAATTTCATGGGATTACTTTGACTTTGAATTTTTGTTCCTTTTTATTTTAACAGTTACAAAACCATATATTTTTCTACTTCTTGCCTTTTGTTCTTTAATTTCTAAGCTAAATGGAGCAGCCACTCATTCTCATTATGTAAGACAAATCCCAATGCCTGCACAGTACTGAGAAGTGCAAGACCTACATGTTTGCACTGTGCTAGTTGAAAAGTACAGAGACTGAGAGAGGCTTGTCTCTGTGTCCGATCTGACCCTGTGGTAACACTCAAGGCTAGGTTTTTGGTTATACTACAGTAATTTGTAGGAAAATTCATTTTTTCCGTGAAAAACTTTTTATATTTTTATTTTTTATTTTTATATTTTTTATATTTTTTATATTATCATATTTGTTTTCTCCTCTTTGCATTGCAAATTAGAACTTATTGACAAGCAGTGTGAGAAACTCAATTGAAATACGGATTGAATAAAAAACTTGTTTCTAAGAGTATTTAGTAACTGATGTTCTACAAGAGACAAGAAACTGGCTCTTATAATAGAAAAGTAAGAGAAAAAGAATTAATGCAAACAAATGGGTATCTATGGGTGTAGAATTAGTGCTTAGAAGAAGTGAATCTTTCAGCATCTTCTGATGCTATGTGCCGTACGATGAGGCCAAAGCCTTGTTTCATTCACTGATTTCACAGTGAGTATGAAGCTCTGCAAATCCCTGTCTTAGGCAACATTTTCCCATTGTCCCAATATGTGATCTTGACCAGTTTTCTGTGTTTCTGATTCCCTTCTCGCTCTTTTGAGCTTTTTAAAATTTCATTAATTTGTATATTTATTTATTTATTTATTTACTGCAAGGACTTTAACAAAAATAGTTTTCTCATGTCTTTCCAACGTTCTTGATAGCAACAGAATTGTTATGTTCTATTAAGTGAAATATACTGGGGACTCAGATAAGAGAAGATAGACCTCCAGGTGCTCTACATAGAAGATGTATGTTCATAAGATTCTAAATTAATTTATCTAAATTTAAATATGAACACAATGCGGTAAATTTCACATAATGCCAAATTACTTTTTAAAGCAATCTTTATGTGATTACATTATAATGATGTTTAAATTTTTAATTGCTAATAAGAGTACCTTAAGGAGGCGTAAAATACAAGGACATAAATTGGTTGGCTGAATAAAAACACCTGCAGATATTATTTTACCTTTGCTCACTACCAAATCAGGAAACACATTTAAGTCAAGATTCCAGTAAAACTAGTAAATTCTCCTTCAAAGTTTTTGATACTTCTTATTGTCAGCTATGAAAAATATCACCCAATCTGATATTGATTTTGAAAGCTTATTTATATTGTTTATTGATACAGATAGACAAACCATACACATCCTCATGACACTGCACCTATGTAACTCTCTACAAATAGAGAATTGACTAAAAGGAAAGGCATACAGCAATCCAGGCACAGAAACCAGTACCAAGCTGAAATTGGAAATGATGTGTTTATTTGGAAACTGCTGAGAATACTGCTTTGTTTCAACTGAAGAGAAAAAAAAAAGTACGCAATAAAATAGCAAAACCTTTTTCTTCTTAGATGCAATTGATCTCGGTTTGAAGAAACAGCATCAGAGACCATTAAAAACAAGTCTTCAGCCTCAAAAATATCTCCCAGAAATATTAGAAGACATTCTAAGATTAGCTAGATAACATTAGACAATTCAGATGGAATTATTAGGTTATGGGTGCATAGATTTAAACTCAGATTAACAGTAATGAAATATGCCTACTAAGAATAATGGCCCTTTCAGAAAAGAGTACATCTAATCAACTGTGTTATGCACCATTGAGTTTTTGTTCAAGGGGCTTGCTGTTTAATAGCTGTTTGGTGGCATTTGGAACTGGATGCAGTTATTAAACAACGTAAAAAGCTAATTTGTTTCTTGGCAGGAGGAGTTAGCCCTTTGCTCTCACTCAAATTCAGATAAAATGACCCACAAGTAAAATAACTGCAGAGAAGCCAGGGACACGCATGTGATAATGAAGAAACTGACAGCCTATTATTCGCAATCCTGCAATCTTCTGCTGGAAAATTAAATAGAAAAGAAATGTAGATGTATTTTCAAGTACTCTGAATCTGAAATCACTCTGAAGAAAATATGGAGAATGGAGAAAAAAACCCCAAGAATATTTCCTGGAAAAAAGGGGTTTTTTTGCTAATTTTTCGTTTGTCTAATGACTGTATACTAGAATGTAGTCCATGATAATACATGATAACATATTACAACAACTATAACATATTATAAAAGCTATAGGATGGTAAAATGTCCCTGGTCTGGAATCTTTATTCAAGCAAACCCTTCCTGAAATTAGTTTAGAATTATATAAAAACAGTTTTCATAACAAATATGCAGCAAGTTCATTAATGAATCCTTTGAACACTTCTGAGGTTTATTTTAATTTTTACTTGATTTCACAGTATCAGGGATACTCAACATACAGATACAGTGAAATCAATAAAACAATTAGCTTTTGCTAGAGATTCAGAAATAATGGAACCATTCCAAGCATCCTCTTTCTAATATAGCAACAAAAATAAAATTACTGCAGATGTCTATGAAGATCTGATCACTTACACTCAAAGGTGGCCTACAAAGACAGTTTAGAAATTTAGGGTAGGCATTCCATAACTGCCACACTACAGTAATTTATTACATCCATTTCTGGGAAACTTGAGATTCATCTGACCAAACAGGTACCTATAAACAAGCAAATACACATCATTCTAATGTGGATGTGAGCCCACAATGTCTATTCGTTTATATTGTGCATAAAAAATTGAAAATGCCTAGCTCAGATTTATCTATTAGTTAGTTATTTATTCCTAATCGTTTATTTATTAGTTTGCTATTAATTATTACTATTATTTTGCTAACAACATGTTACATGACTTCCAGACACAATGATCAAATACATCTGATCCTGCTGTGGGCCAGGTCAAAAATGGACAGTTTAAATTGCCTCTGAAAACTCTCATATTTGATTTTGGTTCTTGAAATACACTAACAAAATTCATTGAATAATAAATCTGTTATTGCATCCGTGTATACTTAACTAAAGTGGCTCCATCTCAACTCCCTGTGGTTGTCAGCCAATTTAAAGCCCATACTGACAGGATCAGTCTGGCTTTATTGCAGATAAATACCTGAGAGTACAGGACTGAAATTTATGGAAGGGTTTAGGGCACTACTGTTGTGTAAATAGAAGCTTCAGTTCAACTTGGAACAAGTTAATCATGCAATCACTGAGGTTTATCCCTTCTTTCTATGGACGTATTTGCAAACTAAATGGAGACAGATTGCTTTTAGCATTGGTATGAAATTTTCATACTGTTAAATTATGAGCATTGTCCTTGATCCTGTTTTAGCCTGTCCTAATTTGAGGTCTTGAACAAGTGCTCAGGTAAAACAATCTATGCATGTAACTGAGATTCTTCTCAGTAGATAATTTGGTTATGGCCACCCTATTTGATCAACATGGACACAAGATATGCCCTGCAGCTTATTTTTAACATCAGAGGACCATTTCTAATTTGTTTTTTTTGGCCAGTGTAGGCATATTGCATAAATAGCATAGCCTCTGGTTCATTTTGGACCTTTTCAACTACTACTCTCAAAAGGCAGTATGGGCAAGATTGTATGAATTCCTACTCCATCCTGTGTAGTCCTCTAACACTGTTCCAGGAGTCACTGGGCTATGGCTCAGCTTTCCCTTCTTGCAGACACTACAGACTGATGTGCTCCCACAATTATACTTACATGTTCCCTGGAAGAAGCCCATAGCCAAGTATCATGAAGACATTCAGATTTGGACTCAGAGTTGAGGATAGCTACAGCCTTTGAGTAGGCAGTTATGTCTACTCAAGCTCTGTTATCATTCTTCTACCCTGAATTATGTGGTTTCAAAGGTGTGCACTGTCACCTGAGTATGCTTGTCAATTGTTATGATGAGCACCATAAAGGACTTGAGTCAGTGATTCTTTTTCCCCATATTTGAGGACTCATATTTTAACATTTTTCCCTCTAAAATTTAAATGAGCACTCAAAATATCAAGATTACACAAAATTAAAAAGGTTCCAGAAAAAAAATCTATTCAACAATATAATTAATTTCCATTTCATTTTTTTAGAATTAAGAAAAAAAGTAGTATCAGATATGGAATGATTCAGTCTTGAAGGAATTGCATGGAGAAATTTCAGGCATCCATTTCCTTTCACATGTCACATACTTTAGTCACAGTGTATCCAAGACTACTATAGTATTATGCATGTTCCCTCATTTGCATAAATCCATATGAACCCATATGGGAAAAAAAATCAGTACGATAACCTACTACTGTTATTAGTGTTGTTGATAGGATTTACAGCATGGAATTTTCTTCCCAAGTGTTTAAATGGATATCTCCAAATAAAATCCTGTCTGAGACAGATGTGGCACAAAGGAGGTGATTCCACAAGATGGCTTTTAGCAATCACCAATTAAGTCCTGATAGCAAAAAAAGCCAGAACTGCAGACTCACAGAGGTCTGAACTAATTGGTGTCAATGCCTTAGACGTTTTTAATGAAAAACTGATGTTGAAGAAAGCTGCTGAGGAACAAGTGCTAATGGGATTTACAACCATTGTTTCCAAGACAGATATCAGGAAGTGTAGGCTAGTTTGGAAGGACACTTAAAGCAATCCATGTACAGAATAGAAAACCTAGCACACTTTAGCATCCGTTCTGTGGCACAAAATCATTTCACATATAGACAATTCTTAATTGTCTCAGTCTTCTATAGCGCTTTGAGAAAATGTTTGGAATACTGTAAGACGAAAGTGGTAGAACGGTAAATAGTTTACGTCTTTTAATTTTACTGCTGTTATGGGAAATAAAAATTCTGTCATTGTGAAGTATGCAAGAGGTATACATACAAGATTTACCATACAATTAAGCATGGCATTGCTAAACATATCACTTCCATTTCAATACAAAAGGAATTAAACATAATTAACATGGAGTATACTTTTGTTCACATTTTCAGCAAACTTTTCCTGAAATATATTTTATCATTTTCTCCAGAATTTCCATCTGACTTTTTCTTCTTTATGAAGTATCAGCAGTGAATAAGCAATTTTAGCTAATTCAGATTCTAAGGAATATGAAATTTGATATCGCTTTACATAGAAAATCTGTTCTTTTTTAAAACATGAAACACCTGGAAAATAGTTTCAAATTCTTGAAGGAAACAATATCAATATGAAATCCCCCGAATGCTTCAGGATACTTACAACAATTAATTCCTTTCATAATTATTGCAAAATATCAAGAGAGACTTTGACAGTGAATTATGATGTTTGTTATACTGCTATTTATCACAACAAACGAAGTTAGATTTGGAGAAAATAAAACATAATCCTATTATTCTCATCAACCTGCCATTTGCTGTAGTGCTTACCTTAATTTTATTTTAGCACTTTTCTGTGAAGCCACATAATGTGTTAATTAAGAAGTTAAGTGGGTTAGGCAATTTTAAGATTCAGATATCTTTAGTAGGAATTCAATGTCAGCAAAATGCAAAAGAATTTATAATAATTTTGAGCTGTCAGTTCTAATATTTTACTGTTTCTTTTTAGGGATGTTTCTGTCAAACTACAATTTCCAATAAAAGTGAATATATTATCTAATAAAAGTCATATTAATTTAACAGATTACTTGAAGAAGAAATTTGGCACCAGATATTAATGCTGAATTCTGGGTGCACTCTGCAGTCACTCTCTTAAGGATCTGATCAATGTTTATCCCCAGAAATAAAATATAATAAATGAGTTTTCTGAAGAACTTAATTAGAATCCACCTGGAAAAAGAGAAATTTTTTTTCCTCTAAAACATAATATTCCAGGCTTTCATATCAAGTGGCAGTTAATAATGCTCCCAGTTATAAATACTGGTCCTGAATCTGCTTCAGTCTAACTTATATTTTCATACCAAGCACAGTCCAGTAGCAATCCTATTATAGCTCTATTTTTCTTTTCTAGGTCATGCCCAAAATTAACCACAGGCATGGCACGTTAGGATGCCGACACTGAATCCCATACACATAATATTTAACTGTCAGCTCACTGTCAGGATCATTTTGTACTGTCTTGAAGAGCTCTCTTCAAAATAAATGTGCCACACAAAAGCCCACTCCTCAGAAGTGTGGGCGGAAAAACTTGTCTTTCGGGTTTGGGCTGAGGACCAATCCCCCATTTTTTAGCAATATCATCATAACTGTAGGATTCTGCTCTCCCTGAGACATACATAGTGCCACAGTATTTCAGTACATATCTCCCACACCCCTAAGGGAAGACTCAAAAGTATTTCTTTGACTTAGCTTTATATCACCAGCAATTTTCATTTTATAGAGAGAGTTGAAAATAGGATTTTTTTTGGTGGCAAGTTACAGCTAGAATCTAGATTGAAGAAACAAAGATGTTGGAACACAGTACAAAGTCTAGGTGAACTAGGTCAAGGAGCTTAGATTTTTTTTTTCATCAAGTCTTCAGTAATTTCCTGCTTCTTTGTAAAGAAAATAATTTTTTTTCAAAATGCAAAATTATTGATATCTTCTCTTTGTTTTTCAAGATAAATGTATCTTATTCATGATTGTATTTCACAAATATTCTCTTTTCATTTTTTCCTGAATTAAGGTGAAACTGTTAGGAAAGTAAAAGACCATAATTTTTTTTTTAAAGTGTTTGAATCTTCAGTCTCACAGTTTTGACAGTCCTGTTATCAGGATTTAAGTGAAGACTGCTAGAAGCAAAAAGACTTGATTTAGAATAATGTAGAATAAGTAATAATAGAAGCCAGGAATATGTAGAATGCTGTTTTAAATAAGTCAGCAGACTTCAAAGGCACATAAAAAGTTGTTCTACTGGATTATTTTTTTCATACTGAAAACTACTTCTCATCTATTCATCAGTCTTATGATGAAATGTCATATTTTGATACTGTTCTTTTCCAAATTATTTTTGCCCTCATATCTGCTTCCTTTTTATTCCAATAAAATCACGTTGGATATTGATTAATAAAAGCCACTGGGAATTTAAATTCTAAACAAATTACATGTTCGTGGAAGCTTTTTCCAAGACAAAATGTTAAATAATTTTAATTTTTTTAGACTCAAGGGGTAAACCTAATGCTGTGCTCCATTTTAGGTGATTGGTCATGTAATTGATGCTCTATAACTGTAATTAAATATTTTAAAATTGTAGATAAAAACAATCTACTTGAGGATTTCACTTTCAGTCTGCATTCATGGTGTTCAAAATTATTGAAAAGCAATAGACTAAGAGTTTGGTAGGAACAAGGATAAATCTTTGCTCAGGAATCTTTTGGAAAAGGCAGAATTGTATGATTCTCTGAACAATTAAGTAGAACAGGCATATAGGACTAAAGGTTTTAATTTCTGCTACATAAATATACTTAGTACTGTATCTATCCTACATTTTAAAAGATGCCTGTGAAACTCATGGTCTGGAAGAGCCTTTAAATAGGAAAATTTAATGACTTTCACTAACAGCATTCATTTTTCTACATTCTTACCCATCACCCTTCTTTATAATAGTGAAAATAAGAAAACTGTACAGTTTGCAATTTTTTTCCCCTGTAAGGTGTTTTGCAACTTCTAGAAAGCTGTTTCAGGGAGCTGTCAATCTGAGAGTGTTCTACTTCCACACAGCCTGGGCAGAAAAGCTATATCCACAGAAGGAAAAGATACTAATAATGTATGTAAAAGAATCTGAGAGGGACTATGGGCAAAATTCTCAGAGATTATCAAGATAATTGTGACACTGCTGCAGAAAAATGTTTGGTTTTCTTTGTTGTTCAGTATTTTCCCCAGAGAAAGTGTAGTGATATACATGTTATGGAGCATGTTGTTTTACTTACAATACTTTTTCCTTTAATAGAACTCCTCTGTACTATCAGTACAGTATCATACTATGTTCATTTCATCTGAACTGATATTTTGGATGAAAATTTATTTAAGATTTCCTTAATGTATTAGCTCATTGTGATTTTTTTTTTTAAGGGAAGATATTTCCTCTTTGATTTAAAGACAAAATATTTAAAAACAAAATAGGAAAAACTGGCAATGTAAGAAGAACTCTGCTATGCCTACTGAAAGAATAGAAAATATATTAGAAAATATATATTAATGTTTTAATCTGTCATGATGTTTCTTTCCAGACTCCTTCTTCCTAAATGTAAGACAAAACCACCTCCATGCAGCATAGGTGTCTCAAAAGAAAAAACTTATGTTTGAAAGGATTCTTGTCTTAGATCATATACTTCTGTTCAAATTAATTAATTAGGAATTAATTTTAGGTTGTTCAATAACCTAATCACAGTGCTCCCTCCTGATTTGTTTGGTTTAGGAGCACACAAACGGAAAGCAGTGTAACAGATGTCCTGGCTTTGTATGAAAGAAACTACGCACCATATATTTCTTACAGTGTCAAGATAATCTGCAGGGAAATGTCTGGGCCATATGTTTGATGTTGCATATCAAGACTGACCTTCTAGATAGAAATGTTCAAGCCAAGAGCCTTAGCAGTGTCCTTTTCATTTGCTTTACTTGCTCTGTATTCAGTATACATTAAGCACGCTAGGGGATTGAGAGCTGATGTCTGTCATGTGAGAGGCAGTAATAGCTCTCATTACATCTGCCACTGCAAGTAAAAATGCAGATTCAGCTGACAAACCATCTAAATTTGGCTGAAGGATGGAAATCAACTTGGCAGATCAGAAATTAAAAATACTACAAACTTTTGTTTAGTTACTCCATCTTTACGCAAGTACTGAGCAGAATTCAGCAAACTACACTTGCAGAAAATCATAAAATAACAAAGTCAGGCCTATATATTTTATTATGAGAAAATAAATAAATCTTTTAAAATATACAGATTATCAAAGACAAATGAATGTTGTTTTGAAATTCAACTTTTTTTTTTCTAATTGCCTTTTCCACAGTAATGTCACAAAATTTTTTAAAAGCAGTTTGTAGAAGTGTGATTTCAAAGGCCTACATATTTCAAGTTGTCATAATCTTAAGACTCCTCCTGGGAAGAGTCAGGCTGTTGGACAGTCATTATAAAGACCCTTATTTCAGCTTGGCAAAGAGGAAGCTACATGGCTTCCAAATGCATCCAAATGCACAGAAGAGACTCAGGTGAACAAAACCCACCTTCTTTTAGAGCAAAATTATATCCATTTCAATGGAGACTATTGATTTCTCTCACTGAGAAATCTTAAGTCTATGGATTTTCAATTATATTTCTACAATCTGACCATGTTATATTCAGTAATTTGTCGTCCTGCATGAATGCTGCTTGAGGGGTTAAGGGATGACAGAGATACTTCTCTCTCTCTGGGTGAAATATTTCTTAATGTATACATGGAATATTAACGTCTTTCATTTCTCTTAGCCCTTCTTTACAGTTAGCAAAGAGAATGCATTAACACAAAGCATACCATTTACAGATTGCATTATTTCAAATGACCAGAAGAACTAAATACATGTAAACCATGTCTCAGGTTTTAACTGTAAACAAAACCATCCCATCATCCAACATGGCAAGAAAACCATCCCATCCCAGACATCCAGAGAAGAGAACAACCCTGGAAAGGAGCAGCTTATGTGACAGATGCAGCTGTGGAAACAAAACAAATGGAAAGGCCTTAGGCATGCTTGGTTTTAGTAGTGTTGTGTCATTATGTTTGAAACATATTCCTGTTAAAAATCAAGCTATAGCATAAGAATATGCTAGCAATGCACAGAAATCTAAGCCACCTAACTCTACCTAAGTGTGGAAAGGTAGGTTCAACCTATAGAAATAGCTTATTTTATTGCCACACAAATTTTCAAGAGGAAAAGAACTCAGCAGCTTTTCTGTAATGGTCCTTCAAACTAGGGGGAAATGAAAAAAGTTGTGAGTATATCTCCTATATAATGGGAGATGGGATTTATTTTCCAATTTATTTTCCAATTCTGTGTGTAATCTTTTCAATAAAATATAATAGTAATTTTTATTCCTAACTACATAAAATTTTTAGCACATAATTTGGAGCTCTTTCAGAGGGGCTGGAAGAGTGCAGAGTTGTCAGAGCCTCTTCTAGAAGACATAGGAACACTGTAAGTTGTGGGCAGTGATAGCTTCTGGTGGACAGAGGATCTCCTGGTAGAAGAAACTATGCACATGTGTATAATTGGCAAAAACAAGTCCTAATAAAAAGTTTTCAAAACCTTAAAATGTAAATGAGGGTTATTGCAGGAAGGGCAAGTCATCTAGATGGTCAGTTGCTAGAGGACAGACAGAAACCATTATGATTATATACTAAGGATTAATTATTATTCCCCCTCTTATTTATTTGTTCCCTTATTAAGTTTTTCATATCCCTTGAATAAAAGCATTATTTTTTAAACTTTAATTCATGCCTGCACATGGAAGACTTAGATATTTGAGTACCAAAATCTTAATACAATTATTCCAGGTCTGCTTGAGCTGGTGTTTTAGAAGCAAGCCCTTAAATATCATTTCTGCTTTTGTTGTTTTCTGTCAATTCTTGCCAGGAGGATTACACAATCTTTTTTAGAAAAAGGATTATATCAAATTACAAAATGAATCCAATTATCAGATTGATAATATTCTTTCTAAGTCAATCCTTAGGCTCCATAGGACAAATTTGGATTGTGGTAGTTCTGCTTAGCTATCAGTCCTCAGAATAAAAAAGTATTTTCTTTTCAATGGAATTTGATATAGGAAAGTTCCAATCACATAATAGATGCCACATGAACAAAGTCATTTGCAGGTTATAGTGAATGTTGATACTGTGGTGTAAAGGCAGCCTGCCTGAATTATATGTTGATTAGGGTCAGGAAACTACCTGATTCCCAACATTGAACTTTCTTACAAAAGACTTAATATAGGCATTAATTAAACGAAAAACATCAGTTAAAGAAATAATCAGTGGGTACAGATTAATAAATATCTGCTGCTAAACACAGAGACAGTATTGCATACAAATTTTGAACACTGTTCAACAATTCCTATTAAAATGTCTTAAATGTTCAAAAAAACTCTGTTCTGAGTAATGGTCACAGAAGATGGAGTTTCAACCTAGTTGAGAGTTGATAACTTCGAACTTCATGTAATGACTTTCAGTATTCCAGGATTAAATGCTGACGAATCTCTTGGTGGGTTAGAGATTACTTGCTTCTGATTGTGTAACCATAGCTGCTGCTGAAACCATCAAAGGCTTTTAGCAATGCAGGAAAATCACAAGTCTCTGTATCAGGTATGGTGATATTAAGAGGCTAGAAATCATTGCAAAAAGAAAAATTTAAAAACTAACAAAGCAACCACAACAAAACCAAGGATGAAAAACTGGGTTTTAATAAGAGATTTAATTTCTCCTTGTATTTTTTGAGATGATGGTTTAATTCATTTCCCTCACTGATAGACTAGTCCTTCAAAAGATGTTTAAGAAACGAGGTCACTTTTCTCAACATAAAAACTTCCCAGAAGAATATCTCATAATTAAAAAAGGTCTTCCCACTTCAGATATTTTGAGTAAGAAATTGTATGTATATATAATATCAATAAATAGATTCAGAACATAAATCAGATGTCATAGAGATGTTGAAAGCTGTAGTTCAAAATTTAAGGCTCCAAATAAATTTTAAAATACAAAAAAAAAAAAATTAGAAAAAATATAACTGGAAGAATACACCAGTTTTACTCCAAATAAAGAGATATTTTATATATATGTGCTAAGTCAGTGTTAAAAGTTTTTTCATCTAAAATTATATTTTGAGGGCTTAATATTTATATGCTTTTATGCTTCAAAGGGACAGGTTCATGTCTGCTAAATCTTTTGTAAAAATTTATCTGCAGTTCTCACATCATGGTTCTGATTAAGTTTTTTTCAGGTCTCAAAACTTTACTTAAAACTAAATCTTCAGATTTCTCTCCCAGTACTTTTTATCAAGCATCGTTATGACTGTGATCCATGAAGCATAATAAACTTTTAATATTCCCAAAAGGGGAAATGTAAAATATGAATCTAAATTGCTAGCATGATGAATATCTATGAATATATAAACATTTAAAACTACAGTGATGTTATAGAGAAAAAGATATTTCCCTAGAGTATATGTTCAAATAAAGAAGACTGGACAAAACAGTTATCTCACTGAGAAGATAGGAATTGTGAACAGCTTTTGAATTAAATAGTTTCCCTAATCTGCAGGAACCTAATAAAGCCTCTTGATGAAGCCAATTGCCAAGACAATCTCTTCTGTGCAAACTCTGTAAGAAGTAAGTTTAGATTGGAAATAAGTGAAAGGACCTTCTTTCCTTTAGGAAGAATCCATGCCCTTTTCATATTGTTATCCTCCTGTGCACATTTTAGTGGGCAGCTTTTGTCTTATCATTTTCTCCAGACCTGCATGACTTTAGAGGTCAAGCTGAAACACTTGCTAAATTAATTAGTACCATACAAAAATATTCCAGTTATAGCGAGGAGTAGCATAACACTCACCTTTTAGCCTAGTAACTGGGGTAAAAAGGAAGGAGCATCCTTTCCTTCTCTACCCCATCTCTGCTTCTAGCTCTTTGTTCTCAACCTTCTGTGCTTAATGTAACTCTAGCTAGAAGGATTTTTGTGCATATTAACCTCTCCTCATAAATTCTTTTCACCCTACTTTCATTGACATATAATCTGGAGCTACCTGTTTTGTAATTCAACTGAGTAAAGAGCAGTCTGGGTTTCTATCATCACACCAAGTCCAAGGTGATTTCTTATAAGACTGGGAAATAAGTTTTCAAAATAGTCTCATGTTCTCAAAGACATGCTTGATCCCACTGATATGAAAAATTTAAAAAGAAAAACCTTTAATTTAAATTGCTACACTTTGGACACTAGATAGATTTATTTAAGATACTGTAAGAAATTATTTCCATCACTGAATTTTACAAATCATGCCTCTGACACTTCTAATTTACAAAACTTTTATCAGTCTGAAAATTTTTGCTGCTTCAACAAGTATTTTCTATTGCTACTTACTCTAATCTTTGGGAAATTTTAATCCCCTCCCCCTTTGCTACTACCTGGCACTATATTATGCAGGTACTTCATTTGATGGTTAATTCATACATAGTTTCAAAGTAAAATACAATCATAAACTGTAATCACAGAACTCCTCAAGAACTCCAACTCCTCAAGAATCACATCGTGTGCCTGTGAGAGCATTGTCCAAATGCTTCTTGAACTCTGTCAGGCTGGTGCTGTGACCACTTCCCTGGGGAGCCTGTTCCAGTGCCCAGCCACCCTCTGGGAGAAGAACTTTTTCCTGATATCCAACCTAAACGTCCCCTGACACAGTATGGAGCCATTCTCTTGGGTCTTGTCACTGTCACCACAGAGAAGAGCTCAGTGCCTGCCCCTCCTTGTCCCTCACAAAAAGGTTGTAGGCTGCCATGAGGTCTCCCCTCAGTATCCTCCAAGGTGAAGGATCCAAGTGACCTCAGTTGCTCCTTGTAAGGTTTCCATAGGGTTAAATGCAAGAAGAAAATAGGTGGATGACATGTCAAAACTGGTGTAAGTTCTATCCATTAAAAATGCAAGCCAGCAAACATTAAGAGGCAATCTAACACTTTTACATTATTAAACTATTTTGCATATTTATGCATATTCATGATTTGCATGCTAGATGAATGTGGCATATAGCAGAGGCACAGCTACTGACCCAGAGTGGAAATTACTGAGAAGTGCTGTAAAGTTCCCTTTCTAGTAACACTTTCCTGAGAGATGACAGACATTCATTCCACGTGATAGGAAATGTTGTGATGATGCATGATCCCCAAAAATGCCAGGGCTGTCTACTTCTGGTCCTGCTTGGCCAATTTAGTGCAAAATTTTTTAAAAAGCTACCAAGAAACAGTCTTGTAGATTTGATAACTACGATTTTTTAAAATTTTCTTTGTACCAAAGATTAGAAACTTAACAGAAACTACCCTAAGTTCTGTACTAGAATTACAGCTAGTTTCAATGAATTTATGAAGATAAAAATAGAACACAATTTGGAAAAAAACCCATAAAGTTATAAGGAACTTTATAAAGGATATATTTAGCACATCAATAAGAATATATGAGCACTGACAATTCTCACTGACATTATGTAAAACTTATTATTTCTTATTTTTTTCTTCTCAAATGCCTGTAAATGTAACTTTGAAATTCTTATTATTTAATCACTTAATGTTTTATAAATTCATAAAAAACAATAAAAAATTATTAAAACAATTAAAAATATAAAAAACAATACTTTTAAAAACTTTAAAACAACTACAAAAATTGTCTAAAAGTATTGAACTGAACTCTCTGAAATTAACTAGCTTTGAAATGCCTTTAAATATGAAAAGCATATCTTGAAGATGTCGAATATCAGCTATCAAAGAGAATTTCATATATAGTCGTACACATAATGTCAAACTTTTTGAGAATTATTAAAGTAAGAACTTCTAGTGCTAAAAACTTCCTGACATCTGTCTCTGTAGCTTACAGTCATTATAGATTTTTAATTGTGTCAAGACTAGTAATTATTAGTTGCTAAGCTTAGTGAGTCACACACAGACCTCAGTTTCCTTACATCTCTAGCCACTCATTCAGGGCAGGTAATGGCTGTGTATGCCTGGAGTTAAGTTTACAGTAATATTCCACACCTTGGGTAAAGTGGGTAGGTGGGGTTATCATTTTTCATATTATGTAGTGGAGCAAGACTGATTTTACTAGGCTTAATAATTGCTCTGTTTAGGACTCTTTTAACCATAAATCCCTTTTTGCTCAGTTTCACTAAAAGAGTGTGTGTCCTATAATTTTTACCAAACCTGTCATTCTCTTATCAGTCAAGCACAAACAGTCCTGCGTAAATTACATCTTAAATAGCTATATTTTGTTTAGGGAAGTTCTATACACACTGCCATTTAATTTAAGGGCAGTTGAATCTATTAAACTGCAAATTCTTCACAAAATTATGAGGATTTTCTTTATTATTCTTTCCAGGCCATTTCTACAGAACTTCAGTGGAATTTTTGCTATTTTTATCCCCCTCTGGATTCTTTTCTCCTGAAAGAACAAGACTGTCTTACTGTAGAGGACACAAAATATGCACCAGCTTATTACATTAGGTATTGCTTCTACCTGGGAATGACAATTACATTTACTCAGGAGAGTTGGAGAGGATTGTTGGAATATTATTATGAACAGTCATGTAACAATTATCATAGTCAGGACAAACAAACCTGTTATTTTCCTTAATTCAATTTTGATTTTTAGCACCATCTGTTCAGTAGAACTTACAGACTGGGCCTTAAGGATATTATTTTCACCTGTGATATTTTTATTTCAGGTGATTTGCTGCAGTCATTTATACTCACATCTCTTATGTCAGACAGCATATTAAAAAAAAAAAAATAAAAAAAAAAGCAGCACTTTGTTGTTTTCAGATCGGAATAGCCGTGATTTCTATTACTAATATTTATGCCCTTTTTCTCAGAAAACCTACAACCATGTTCAAAATCTTTTATAGGCAGAGCAGCTTTCTGAATATTGGCTTTGCAGTTCAATTCAGTACAATTGCACAGAATTCAATACTTGTACCTACGTGTGACTTCAGCATTTAGATGTGCACTATAATTAGTGGAGATCAGCAATGCACCCAGTGAAGTCCAGCCTCATGATAGACACATCTCTAAGCTTCATTAAGCTGCATTTCCAGCCTCATAGGGAGATATATTTAGATATTTTAGGCAAGACTCAGTTCTCAAAAAATTGATTTCTTAGACATTTTGTGTACCTTATTTCATCCTGTCTGGTCTCCAGCTGCCACCAAGAAATCCACAGGTCTTCCCCAGGTTCTGTATTTTATCTTTCAAATGTCTGCAGGTGCCTCAGAACTATTAGGGCGTAAATAATGATACTAGACAGATATGCTTAGACAGGTGAATCCCTCATGAGGCTATCAGGATATAAACTCTATTATTCTAGCTGAAAATCTCATTCCCATGCTCATACTGTTTTCAAAGAGATATTAGAGCATGAGGAGTTCAGCCATACTTTTTCTGAGCACAGGCTGATAACACCTGTGTTCTGAGGACAGAGAGTAGTGAAGGCTTATGGAAAACTACAGGAAAAAACTGTATGATGGAAAGGGTACTGAAGTACTACTGGGAGAGCCAACCTCAATCTTCTTTACAAGACATTTTTAAGGCACAGATAAGTCAAATGTCTCTGACAGTGACTGTAGTGATCCAGAATTAATGCCTGGGCTTGGGTTAGATAATACCTTGAAGTGCATTCTTGCCTTTCATTCCTATGTTGCTCAACTCGTAGACAAGAAAAGAGCAGAAACTAAGATTATAGATTTGGATTTGTTTAGGATATTGTTTTCTTTTTTTTTTTAGGCCAAAAAGAAAAAAATCTCCATCATGTATTTGTCACTCCTGAATAACATAGCAAAAATTATTACATTTTAATATAAATGTATATATATTAAATTTTACGATTACGCAGCTATAAAATTGAGGTAATATCTACTGCAAATCTTTACAATTTTTGAGAATCAGTGGAGGTTGGTCTTAAAAAAATGCAAAACTTCAACAACAGATCTGATCATAATGCTTATTTATGCATATCATTCGTTATTTATATGTATCAGAAGCAGTTATTCACCAAACACTGATAAATGGGTTTTTTGTCTTTATTTCAAACAGATACTTAGTACATATATGAGCACAGCAAGCATAATTTATTTCCTTATGAGAAAGGACTTTACAAGTCTACAGATAAGCCCTTTTCTTAATTCAGGCTAGTATCAAGACTTCACAAATGATGTAAAACTTATTTGGCCTCTTAGATGCTATCAGCTTAAGTATCAGCTAAAGAAATTTCTTTCTCCTTCTTCTTCTTGCCTCAGGGTGCTCAGCCCAGTTTTGAACAAAATTACAGTTTAAGAAACCGAGCTACAACACAAAATGTTTTATCTTTAAATACATATAAATTCAGCTTCCTTTTATTGGTTTTCTGGTCTGGGTTGTAGGGAAAAAGCCTACCGTTTTCTCCTAGAAAACCATTTATGATTAAGGATGAGAAATGCTTATGAAGGACTAGACTTTTTAATTTGAACATTGTTAATAATTCTGAACATGGTTTCACCATACAAAAAGATAAGGAAAAAATTTCAATGTAAGTGCTTATCTAAATAGGGAATCAATAAAGTAATGTGCATCAGTTTACTCAGACCTGTCTGAACTCATGATGCAGTAACTGTGGGCTTCAAAATCTCAATTTTAAAAGTTTCAATGGCTGTTATATAGCCATCAAGTCACCCTCATCATAGCTAGAATTAGTAAACTCTTAGGAGTGTGTGTTGAGATTCCTATAATATTCTCACTACCACTACTGATTTTATATAGCTGGAAAGCAATCAGTTTCCTTCTCTCATGGAGAATCTCTTCTTTTTATGAAGTACTTTAGTCTATCTCACAAAAAAAATAAATTCTGTTTTTATATAGTACCCTCATTTTTCACTTGGAAAATGAATCAACGCAATCCTGCCTTCACCACTGTAAGCTGGGGAGAGGGTGCTCATGTTCTTTAATCACTTCAAGCTCAAGGTGCTTGACAGAGATCCACTTTATCTTTTTACTTAGTCAGTATTAACTATGCTAACAGAAAATATGCTTTTTCACTACACTTTCTTCAGAACCTTCTCTCTGATATGAAGCTTTATCAGTTAAAAGTGTAATTCCCAGTAAGATAGATAGCACCTAAGAAAACCCTTGTAGCTGTGTATACTGTTAAATGGAATCAAGTTCCAACAAATCCTTTGCTTTTATTTTGGGGTTGGTTTTGTAAGGCATATCTCCCTAGCCTGAAAGTGAGCAAAGCAAATTTTAAATAATTACAGAAATGCAATGAAGGGTTTATCACCTCCTATGAATCTATATGAAGTTGTCATACCCGTCAAAAAACAGAATGAAACTGTTTTGCAGAATTAGAAAATAAAATATTATTTTCAGGAATTTTAGCTTTGTTTTGTTTTTTTAAATCTGGGTGGGGCACTATTCTTGACTGAGACACTGATACTATCTTTATATATATATATATATATATATGTATGTATGTATGTATGTATATGTATATAGGTCTAGTTAATGAATCAAGCAATCCTATCTGTGAATCAAAGAGATGGAATCTGTCTTTATAGCTGTAGGAAGGAAGGAAGGAAGGAAGGAAGGAAGGAAGGAAGGAAGGAAGGAAGGAAGGAAGGAAGGAAGGAAAGAAAGAAAGAAAGAAAGAAAGAAAGAAAGAAAGAAAGAAAGAAAGAAAGAAAGAAAGAAAGAAAGAAAGAAAGAAAGAAAGAAAGAAAGAAAGAAAGAAAGAAAGAAAGAAAGAAAGAAAGAAAGAAAGAAAGAAAGAAAGAAAGAAAGAAAGAAAGAAAGAAAGAAAGAAAGAAAGAAAGAAAGAAAGAAAGAAAGAAAGAATTCTTTACGTGACATTGCTTGAAGTGTGGCAAACACAGTTCAAAGGTGAGAAAAATATTTTAGTGAGCCAAACAGTTATCTTTGGTCCTAATGGAAATAACTCATATTCCTACAGACTATACCAGGGATAACTCACTAAACACACAGTATTTGCCAAAGGAAAAACACAATGAGGAAACAGGGCTTTTAAGCAAAATATATTTCCATGTGATAATCTCTATTGCCTATCATGGATAGCATACAAGTGAACAAGACAAATCTCTTTGTTCCAGCTGCCCAACCTTTGCAAAGCTGCAAAATATCTGCACTTTCTTCAGCGCTTTTTTTCCACTCAAGAAATCTCTGGTTAGGGTATGTGATACTAGGAAGTGAAGCACTGGGTATGAGGGTGGTTTATTATTGTACAGGACACGAAGGAAAGATTGGAAGAAAATATAGGAACCCAAGGGATATTATGATAGAATCATAGAATGGTTTGGTTTGGAAGGGTCCTTAAAAATCAGTTCCAACCTCTCCATGATGGGCAGCGATGCCACCTGCTAGATCTGGTGGCTCAGTGCCCCATCCAACCCAGCCTTGAGCACTTCCATCTTCTCTGGACACCCTCCTTCAGCGTCTCAGGACCCTCTAAAGAGCTTCTTCCTAACATGTAAGATCATGGATCGGTTGGACCAGATGTCACAAAGTCAACCAGAGGAAGAGGCCCAGAAGGAGACAAGATTAAAACAGACAAGAGAACAATTATGGACATTGTTAATAGACTATTGTAAATGGGGAAGCATAAAGATATTAGTATATTTCTAGAGAACAAATAACAAGAATTTGTAGGAAACTAGATACAGTGAATTTTATTGAAGATTAAATAATTTTCTGGGTTTTTTTTAATATTATACTTCCTTGCACAAAAATCTCCTTATCTTTTTATGACAATGCATCAGCCACTTCTGGTAACTAGTAGCTTTTACAATTTATGTTTAAATTACAATAGAATGCACAGATCTGGATTATTATTTTATCATTCTTTTCTGTCTTTATCCATAATGAATCATATGTAATACTGAAGAGTATTTTATTTTGGAAAACATATTACTGTAAACAGGGAGTGAGGGAATAAACCTACAATTAGAGAGAAAGATAAAATACTCACTAAATCACCTAATGCATTGCACTGCTATTGTACCAGTGATGCTTGAAAGGTCTGATCCATTTTGTTCAGAGCAGTAATAATAGTCCTGAACAAATCTTCTGTGACTGCTGTAGAAAGTTAGCCCAGAGATTGATCTGTATCAGGAAATTTTGTACTCTTCATTCTATTTTTTTCTGCCCTTTGTTTCACTCTGTTATTCCATATTAACCTTCATTTTTTTATCCTACATCATTCCACTTTCTTCCTTGAATATTGTGGTCTGCGTATTTGTAGATGCTAAGTCTTGCTCTTCCCTCAAAGTTAACTCCTCAGAAGTCATTGTTTCTACTCCACTGATAGCCATTATTTTCTTGTTCTCTGAACTCTGTCTAAATTGTCAGTATCATTCTGGAATGAAGTGGCAAATAGAAGAATTCAGCTGCAGGAAATAATTTCAGTTCTATGTTAGAAGAGCCACCAAGATGACTAAGGGGCCAGAAGATCTCTCATATGAAGAAAGGCTGAGAGAGCTGGATTTGCTTGAGAAAGGGGTTGACCTCCAGAAATCCCTCCCAGCCTCAGTCATTTTGTGATTCTGTATTTCTATACCTTTATAGAAGATGAAAAAGCATTATGTCCTTTTTGTGATACAGATATGCTCTTGTACAGACCTTGAAATTTTTGTTCATGTTTCTTTGCTCCAAATTTTTCATTCTTATTTTTCTATTGATTATCAGTGTTTTAGAATTAAATATGCTCCAGAATTAATAATTATATTCCAGTGTCTTCTTTTACGGAAAAATATTGTGTTGCTTTAATTTCTGATCTTTCACATTTTTTAAATTGTATTGCTGTTTCATTGACATTTTTTATGTTCCTTTAATTATCCAAAAACTTGTATGAGTGTATTCTATTTCACATTAAAAAACTGAACTGAGTTTCTCAGCAGTGAACCAGGGTGATCTTAAAATGTTTCTCCAAGAAGTACCAGCTGAGACTAGAGAAAGGGGAGGAAACAATGAATTCCGTGTCATCTTCTGCATACTCCTGATCTTTGGCTGTCCCAGGACCTGAATGCCAGTATGCACACAAAGGAGTCTTCAAATATTTTCTTTGGCAGCTCCAAGAAATATCTTAATTGGAGACCCACAGTATGAGAGAGGAACACACTTCTTAGTAGAGAGATTTTTCTACTTTCTTACTCTGTAAAATATATATATTTAGTTGACAGATTTGTTCATTCTTTACCTTTTCTTTGTCTATCCATTTTCTTGGCATTTAAAATAGGGAAACTATGACACATGTAGTTTATTGTGTATATATTTGAAAAACCATAATTACTTGGCATAGAGTGTCTTGCAATGATACATTCATTATTGTTTGTGATTTGGAACTAGCTTTTTTATTTCTAATTTTTATTTCTGTACTTATCTTCCCCACTAGTATATTGTTTAAATTTTTAAGAGTCTGCAGCTTGATATTACTTTTTATATTCCAATCTAAATTGGTGTCTGTTGTCTTTTTATCTCTCTTCAGAATTCTCTGGGCTACATTTCAGCTTTTTCTATAATCAAAGCTGAAGTCTCATGAAAAACAATTTATTCTATTAAAAATCAGCAACAATTAAAATATTAGTGTTTGGAGACTCCTGCTTTATTAAAAGCATTTGGATAAATATGATTTCTTTGCCTTCTCTGCTTTCACTTGTTCTTGCTTTCCCATATGTATTTGTCTGCTCTTTCTCAAGCTTGTAGAAATAAATATCGTACCAGCAGAATTAGGGTTGCTTTTAGTTCTTCAGTATTTGTTCCATAGATATACTAGCTCTAGAACAGGGAAAGGCACAGGTCCTTGCAGACTCTTTCTGCACCTTAGTTTCTGTAGAAGAAAATTTGAACAAATTTTACAGAGGATAACCATCATTTTAAAAAAAAAGCCCTTCATCATTTTTTTTCATGCTACTCTGTAAGTTGCCTGAAATATACCATGATATATTGACCCTGCGTCCTTTTTTCCTTCCTGGACATTATTTTACCCCTTCCTCTCTAGATGACTGTAAAAGATATCAATTTACCTTTCAAGAATATATATATTTTTAATTAGATCCAGCCTATTTTTACTGCTACCTGTTACTCTTGCTCACTCTTCCCTTCTGTCTCATCTTTAATAATTGTTTTTTTGGAGGGTGTCCCATAATATTGCCTTTTTCAGAAGCATTGAAGCACCTCAAATAAACAAAGATAAAGTAAGTCCTTTTAGGCATTGATAAAAGTTAGCAGAGGATATTTTACTTATTTAAAATACTATTTTAAAGTAAAAATACAGTATTCATTATATGAAAATTTCTGAGGACTGACTGCTCTCTTCACAACAGCCACTCCTACAAAATCTTTATCAATGAGTGGTTTGCCTGGGTTCCAGAGCTCTAAATGCATTTTCACTTTTGTAAAGGAATAAAACACAGTAACAATAAACTTAATGATGGAAAAACACTGATAAGAAAGGTAAAGAGAAAAGAATAGAAAAGTCAGACTAAAGAATTTGAATTTGAATTTGATTTTATCATTTCATGTGGCACTGATGGGATAGTATAGAAAGAGTCTTCCGGAGTTGCCATTTGTGGATAAATATCAGTCATTGTCTCTAGCTCAGTAACTGGGAATTGATAAGAAATTTTCTTGTAATGTTCCAATGCGTCTATGACTAGAAAATGAATACAAAATTTTTTGTTCAGAAATGGAAAAGGTAATAGTGAATATAAACAGGAAGCCCAAGCAATCAATTTGGTTATAATAATGAACAGGAGAATCCCTGGGTTTTTTCGTATCTGCAAATGTGTCATCATTTTTGTGTACATATATGGTGGAGTTTAATGGTTCCATGCTTCCTTTGGGAGAGAAGTGAGATGTCTCTATGGATGTTCTGAGTCAGCTGCTCTGATATTGAATATTATGAAAAAGCATACAAGTTTAGCCTCAAGTTTAGGAATTATCAAGAAGACAAGGCAGACGGCCTACAAAATAATCTCCTGATGGTTCTTCACATCAAAGAGTATGAAATTAGACCATGTAGTTCTGAGTCACAGAATCATAGAATAAGCTGAATTGGAAGGGACCCTCAAGATTCATCAAAGTCCCACTTCTGCACAGCAGCATCCCCAAGAATCACACCATGCGCCTGAGAGAATTTCCTCAAATCTTCTTGAGCTCTGTCAGGCTTGGTGCTGTGACCACTTCCCTGGGGAGCCTGTTCCAGTGCCCAACAACCCTCTGGACAACGAACTTTCTTCTAATATCTAATCTAAACATCCCCTGACACAGCTTCGGGCCATTCCTTCAAGTCCTGTCACTGATCACCACAGAGAAGAGATCAGTGCCTGCCCCTCATGAGGAAGCTATAATGCAGTGAAGTCTCCCCTCAGTCTCCTCTTCTCCAGGCTGAAAAGACCAAGTGAGCTCAGCTTCTTGTCATACAGCTTTTCCTCAAGGCCCTTCACCATGTTTGCCGCCCCCCTTCAGATGCTGTCCAATAGTTTAGTGAGTTTCTTATGTTGTGGCACTCAAAAGTGGCCCCAGCACTGCAGGTGAGGCTGCCCCAACTCAGAGCAGAGCAGGACAATCCCTTCCTTTGCCCAGCTGGTGATGCTGTGCCTAATGCCCCCCAGGACAATGTTGGCCCTCCTGGATGCCAGGGCACTGCTGACTCACATTCAACTTTCCACTTACCAGGACTCACAGGTCCCTTTCAGCAGCACTTCTTTCCAGCATATCATTCGCCAGTCTGTACATCCAGGGTTGCTCCATCCCAGGTGCAGAATCTGGCATTTTCCCTTGTTGAATTTCATACGGTTGGTGATTGCCCTCTCCTCTGAATTGCCAAGGTCTCTCTGCAGGATGGTGTGAATACTTACTGAGAGTGAGGATTTGATCATATTTTGCCTATGCTGAGATTGGACTGTAGGGTGGAGTGAGTTAAAAATATACAGTGTTTCAGTTTGTTTCGTTCTACTCATTCCATTACAAGTTTCCCATCTTTTCTCTATATTCACTTCCCAGTATCTCCAACTGAAACACGATATGCTCTACATTTTTCTATACTTGAAGGCTCATATTGCTTTAATATTAATTTGATCTTTTTATTTCTTTCTCATTTACAGGTTTCACTGCATTTTTTACTCTTTGTTTACCTTTTTTTTATCTGGTCTATCTATTAGCCTGAATGGCTTACATACTGGTTCCCATTCTTGTCACCTTCCATTTCTCTTGCTTTCATCATCTAACACCTATCTGTCAACTCTTGTTCTGTGCAAAACAAAATAAAACAAAGATTGTGTTATGTGCCCAGGAAACATTTTAAGATGTGTAATTTTGGACAGAATTTAGGTGTTTTTTCAAACTGAAGAAAACTCCGTATTTCTGAAAGAAGTCAGCATATGATCATGTGGAAAGAACTTTTCTTATATACTACCCATAAAGTATCATGCCTGCAGCCATGATTATTGGTGGAGAATGGAAGATGGAAATGCACTTATTCCTGTTTTTTATTGCCACAACATATCAAGCAGCTGTAAGACCTGCAAGTCAGACATCAATTCTGGACATATCTGTTTGGTGTATGTGGAAAAAATGGAAGTTGGCAGTCAGAGGTAGTAACTAGCAGTTTTAGTGCAAAAGTGGCATTTTAAGAAGAATATAATGGATGAACAAACAACCACGCTCATAAGCTATCTCACTGCCACCTGCATACAAGCTGAACTATCATCTTTGTTTGTGTCCCATTTGGCATTGAATGAGGAGGTAGCAGAGCAGGGATCTATTTAGAGGAATCCCACAGGATAGGGCTCTAGAAGAGAAGGAAGTCCAAGAGACCTGGTCAATATTTATCACTTCCTCCAAGTTCAAGGCCAGTATACCCCATGATGATGAAATTAGGCAAAGGAAATGGGATGTGCATGGACCTCTAGCAAATATCAAACAAAAGAAAGTAATTTATGGGAGGAGGAAAAAGGCCACATAGGAATACTATAGGAACATCATCAAGGTATACAGAAATGCAATGGAGAGGGTCAAGGTCCATTTGGAATTGACTCTGGAAAAGCACGTCAAGGACAACAAGAAAGGTTTCTGCAAGTACATCATCACTAAAAGAAAGATTAGAGAAAATTTGTGGCTGCTGCTGAAGTACATGGGTGCTTCAGGACAGAGAAGGAGGATGCAGAGAAGGCAGAACTATTTTAATGCCATCTTTGCCTTTTTTGCCATAGTGCTGAGCTCAGCCCTCAGGAGTCCCAGATCTCAGAGGTAAGAGAAGGTTGGAGAAAAGAAAGATTTCCCCTTGGTCATAGGGGGTTGGGTTACAGATTAGCTGGGCAGACTAGACATCCATAAATCCATGGGCTCTGATGGGATGCAACCATGGGTGCTGAAGGAGCTGGGGGCTGATTTCTAGAGAACAGCTCTACAGAGAAAATCCTGAGAGTCTTGGTGAATGACTAGTTGGAAACTAACCAGCAGTATGGCCTTGTGGCCAGGAAGGCCTGGGGTGAATTGGGAAGAGTGTGGCTGGCAAGTCAAGGGAGATGATCCTGCCCCTATACCCAGCTCTGCCCTGATGAGGACACATCTGGAGTGCTGTGTCCAGTTCTGGGCTCCTCAGTACAAGAGAGACAAAGAACTACTAGAGAAGGTCCAGTGGAGGCCACAAAGATGATGAGAGGTCTGGAGCATCTCTTATGAGGAGAGACTGAGGGAGCTTGTTTATTCTAAAGAAGAGAAAACTGAGAGAAGATCTCATCAATGCACATAAATATCTCAAAGGTGTGTGCCAAGAATATAATTTCAGACTCTTTTCAGTTGTGCCCAGAGACAGGATGAGAAGCAATGGCCATGGACTAAAAGAGAGGAAGTTTCACCTGAAGAGGAAGAACTTCTTTACATTGAGGATGCCAAAGCATTGGAACAGGCTGCCCAGGGAGGTAATAGAGTTTCCCTCTCTGGACATTCAAAACCCACTTGAACACATTCCTATGTCCCCTGCTCTAGGAGCCCCTGCCTTGGCAGAGGGGGTTTGTGTGGGTGACTCCAGAAGTGTCTTCCAACCCTAACAATTCTGTGCTCATGTGATTCTGTTGATATCCTAACTCAGAAGTTTAAGCATTAGTTTTACCTTTTGTTTGGGGCGTGTGCTCAATCTCTTGTGAAACCAGCAGCACCTTAGAATATGGTTGTTGTGTTTTGCTTAATAAAGATGAATTTAAGAATATGCTTAAAAGATATGAGTGAACTGAGGTCCAAGACTGATTTAAAAATTCTTTTAGGGTTTGAAGATTTTCACTATTTAGAATGGTAGACATTACTCTGATAATGGTAGACTTTGTGCATGCTCAATTGTCTCTATGTAAAAGGCAAAAATAAAAAAAAACCTGAATGCCCTAAAGTGAAAAAATATCAAAGCAGAAGAGATGAGGCAGAAGGAAGATAAAAAAAAACTTTATTGAAATAGGAGTAAAGGGAGACTGTAAAAGGAAACTGCAAAAACAAGGCTGCCACTGCATAAATCAGTGGTCACTGACTTTGAGACCTAGAATACAACCATATATAAGGAAAATATAGAATAAAAATCTATTTTTTCATAGAATTATTTTTCCTTCTTTTTTTTTCTTTTTTTTCCCTTGTTCATTGACTGTACAATTTCATATTACTCTCTTAGATTGAGAAGTTTGGCTTACTCTCTGACAAGGCTGTGAAAAATAATAAAGAAAACACTTTTTAACTTTCCCTCTGAAAATATGGGATGTCTTCTCTAAGTTTGAACAACGTGCAAAAAGCTGGATTCCCAAGTTAAATCTGGAAAGAAATTGAAGTTCCAGAATCCTCATGTGACTTGCACATGTGCCCTAGTATTGCTGAGTTTAAATTTTCGACCCTGATTAAGTATATTTTCCATTTTTATCAAGTAAAGTATGGTGTTTCATATTATTACTACTGCTTCCAAAGAGCACTAGTAATTCTACTAGATTTTTCAAACTTTCCTACTGTAAACCAGAACAGGGAAATAAAGAGGGAAGTAAAGCTTTCTTTAAAAACAACAACAACCAAAAATAGGGGAAAAAAACCTCTCAGCATCATGATTTTTCTCTTCCCCTTATGTAGATTTGATTTCTGAAAATACTCTGACAAAATTTCTTGATTAAAATTACTGAGAGACAATGAATTCTTTTGGGAAGCTTTTTTTCCAGAATTCCATTTTAAATTAATATGAGCCCTGTGTCATATATGTCAGAAATTATTTATCTTCTCAGTCATAACTATGAAACAAAAAACTAAACTTTGAATCATCACAATGAATGAAAAAGAGGTAATACACAAAATAGTTAATCAGCCCCCAAAGTTACGCTGCAACATTAGATATGTTACATAAGGAGAGAGAACCCGAAAAATAATTGAATTTGCTACTTCTTGTGAATTCTTACTGCAAATCTATCAGCTCTAAACCTTTCTCCAAATGCAGGCTACGTATTTTCCTGGGTTTTGGTTAGGTTTTTTTGTTTGTTTTTTTGGGGTTTTGTGTGTGTGTGTGTGTTTGTTTGTTTTTATTTGGTTTTGTTTGGTTTAACAAATATATCAGGTACTATGTTGAATGCTTCAGCTAATTAGAAATTCCTGAGAATTCAACCTAAAATAAGAAAATGTGCACCGTGGAGTAAAGATGCTTGGTTTTACTGCCCTTCCAACTGTATGCTTAATATATTTGCAAAAGTAGCTTACAACTGCAGCAGCATAGAACTCATCATAATAAAAACTTTAGCACTTACAAAATGTCATAAAAAGCTCATGGACTATTTCTAGAAAAGTCATGAATTATTTATGAAGCAACTTTCAGAACTAGGTTTTCTGTTCTGCTTCCATTTATATGTCTCAGGATCATCAATTTCAGTTTATTTTAACATATGAAAGATAATCTTTCACTTTTTCACTAGAAAGTAATAAACTTTAGGCACAGTTTAAAAAAAAAAGAAGCCAGCCATTTATGACATGTGTAAGAGATGGTTATTAATTAAACATAGACATTTAAAAAGAATAAACTTTTAAGTGTCCACAGCTTCAAGACAGCTTAAAATTTGTGAGAGCCCAAATGATTCATTCCTGTTTCATCTGAAAATTAAAGTTGAATAAACAATTTGCAGCTAATATATTTTCCTAGGAAAAGTAATACTCTTCTTCTCTTTGAAAATTGAGTAACAATTTTTTGGGTCCTGCAGTGGGTTGATCTTGGTGGGATTCCAGGTGTCCACCAAGCTGTTCTATCCCCTCCTCAGCAGGACAAAGGAGAAAAAAACTTGAGACAAAGGCAGCTTAACAAAGAAAAGAAAAAGCAGTGCTGGGAAGCAAAGGAGAAAGAGACTAATTTTCTATTTCTCCAGTCACTTCCTCGGAAGCAGGGCCTCAATATGCATAGGAGTTGCTCCAGAAGACCTTAATGTATAAAATACCTTATTGACAAATGCCTCACTAAAAAATGCCCACTCCACTCCTTTCTCTTAATGTTTCATGCTGGGCACGGCGTCGTCTGGTAGGGAGCACCTCTCAGGTCAGCTTGGGGCAGCTGTTCCAGCTGTGTTCCCTCTCAGCCTTGCTCACCCTCAGCCTCCAGGCCATTGGAGGGCAAGTTAGAAGAGACAGCAGTGATGTTGTTATGTGCAACACTGCTCAGCCAAAACACTGGAGTGTTTCCAGCATTGCTCTAGTTACGAACACAAAGCACAGCAGTGTAAGTGCTGCTATGAGGAAAGTTAACTCCTTCCCAGACAGGCTTAATGCAGTCTCCTGGTAAGAGAAATAAAATGTTGCATGCTAGTGACTTCCACGGTATCAGCACATGATAAAAAGGGCAGAGCTTCTGTGGATTAAAATTATATTACTTCGCATACTGTTGGACAGATCAACCACACTCCATTCTCACAATATCACAAGAAATATCTTCAAAAATATTTCTTCCTCTCTAGCAGAACTTTGGCACCAACAAGTGCAGAGATGTCTCCATCAGACACAGGCCAAAGTGTAAAAACTGGTCGAGAAGGTGAATTCACTGTTGAAATGTTAGCATCTCCATGTATGAGGCAGTTTGCAAGATGTGGCTTTGAACCATCTGAGGGAAGTTAACGATAGAATGGAGGACAAGGGAAACCTGAATTGGAGAAGAGACTCTCTGTGTTTGTGAACTGAAAGGGCAAAGGTGAGCTTTGTAGTGGGAGGAGTAGGAGGGTATCTATTTGCATTTTAGTATAGGCAGTTAGATTATCTGTCTAGATTTCCCTTAATAGAACATGGGGAGCAATTACAACTTCTACATTACAACTCATGTCATTTTAGGGGCATCAGCTAAATTTGATCAGATGAACTATGCAACAGATGCACATAAATATGTTTTTCTCAGATGAGCAGAAATGGAGCTAAGGGCAGACATCCCTACTGTAGATATTTAAAGACAAGTAAGTTGAATACTGCCTGGGGTCTTTGCCTTTAGAATATTCACGAACTCATAAGTTGTCTTTTAAGATTGGATCAAAATTCTCAGCTAATAATTGCCAGCAGCTGTGGAAATTGTAGCATATAGTAATGAATCATCAGTTGCTGACTACTGTTGAATCATTGCACATGTAAACAACATACTGTTTACCACTTCTGGAAAGACCAATTCTTAATATCTAATCAAGTAATATAAAGTTTCAGTAACAAAACAATGAAGGTAAATAACTGAATAATGTCAATTTTATGGGGTAAAACCCCTGGTATGACATGGCTAAGCTAATATCACTGGCCAAAATATTTTTGGGGGCTTAAATAATTTTCACCTATCTGTTGTAACAAGAAAATATCACATTATACAGCACTGAATAGAATGTAGAAAGAAGCTGAATTTTCTAGTTCAAACACTGAATTCTTTACCTCGATGTTGCAGTTATTTGCCTACATATAGCTAGGTATTCTAAAGCCATTACCAGAAATGGAAGGGCAGGGAGAGGAAGGAGGGAGAAGAAGCCAGAAGTTAAAAACCTCTTGCTAAGCTTAATGTAGTCACTTTTCCTGCTCGTAGAATTTCTCCAAGTAAATACATATTCTTTAACAAGAAAAGCAAACTGGACCTGGCATGAATCAAGGATTATCACGGGTTGAAAGGGACCTGCTCATTGCAGTGGGGCTGCTCTCCAGCATGTCATCCCCCAAATTGTATTTACAACCAGGATTACTCTGCCCAAGGTGCAGAATCTGGCATTTTCTCCTGTTGAGCTTCAGATGGTCATAGAATAATAGAATAATAGAATCATAAAATCACAGAATCATAGAATGGTTTGGGCTGGAAGAGAATTTAAAAGTCATCTAATTCCAATAACCTTGCTATGGGTAGGGATGCTACCCACTAGATTATATCATTGCTCAACCCCCTAGTCTATCCATATATCTCTGTAAGGTCTCTTTATCTTTGAGGGAATCCATAGGTCCTCCTAATTTAGTATCATCAGCAAATTTCCTTAATATAAATTTCATTCCAACGCCCAGATTATTTACAAAGAGAAGAGAAATAACAAAGGAATGAAAATAAAGAAAATAAAACATTTATTGATAAATATTATTTTTAAATGCCATGAAAAATGAAAGTTTAATCTTTCAGTTGAAGAAAACAAAACAATGAAGTTAATTTATAAATTTTATTACAGGTGGTGTTAATTTCATTTAATATAGCATTGACTTTACTTAATTTCTTCAATTATTTCTGTAGTCATTTGACTATACATACTATTTCAAATCAAAAAGAAGCCTTTACTATGGTTCGTTTTTAATACCGTGAAGGATGTGACAAAGTTTCTAAGTGAGGTTACCTCTCCCTATATTTAAGTCTTTACTCCTGAAATGAGAGAATCAAATACCATATAGAGTAGGTAAACCACTTCAGTGTATTGAATCCTTAACATCATTTTGAAGTTCATATAACCCAAGCTCTATAAACTGTACTTTGCTTTAATGTTCTATTTGACTCCCACTGCAACTATAGTCTGAAATCCATAAACTGCCCAAGTTTACTCTGTAATGCTGCAATACCTTGCAATTACTTCAGACTGTTTCATCAATGACTGCAGATCAGTTCTTCACAATACTTCTTTTTTAAATCCTGGCAGGCACATGGAAGTTTGTTTTCAGTATAGCAGTTTAGGCTGTAGACAGCTTCCAAAAATCTGCATATTCAATCACTATTTTTTCACGCTTTGATATACTGCCAAAATATCTCTAAGACATCACTACAGAATCCTAATGACACTGTCAACTTGTTGCATATAACTGACAGTTTTAACCTTTATGTTTTGAGAAACATTCAATAGTTTTTCCCATAACACTTCCCCAAAATAACTGGTTTTGTATTTATGGATGATGGGCTTCAACCAGCCTCCCACATGCCAGGTTATTCAAAGCTGCAGTATAACACACAGTTAAATAGAGAATTATATGACATATATTTCACCATCTGGCATAGGAGCATGATGGTTTTTTAGATGCTCTAAAATTATTTTTCAACCAAGAATATTTCATTAGCTAGTTGTTTATATAGCCATGACACTCTTCATTATATGGAAGTGGATAAAAATAATACTAAAGTTCAAGCCATACATGTTTTAGGCACATCTACATAGGTGTGTATAAAGACATTTTGTGATGACTCAAAAATACTTAATCTTTGTGGCAACTTAGTCTTGTAAATACTATAGCTACATTTAAATAAAAACAAGCTGAAATCTGTAAGGTCAAATTACAGGGAAAGCTTACAAGGGTGCAGTACAATTTCAAATTCACAATAGTGATTAATATGTAGACTGCAGGTAGGAGGTGATCCCGACATTCTTGTAAAATGTCTTTGATACATATCAGCTCTTCACTAACTCAGAAATTTTTCTACTGGACTTCACTCTGTTTACTTGTCTTCTGATATCATTCTTAGTTGGCAAGAGGAATTAAAAAGATAATATGGTTTGAAAATTTTTTTAAAGTAAGGTTCTTGGGTCACAGAATAAAGTAATTCCTTGAATTTCAGCAGAGCTGTATCAATTCTGTCATTCACTTACTGAAGGAGTATATCTATTTACAAATTTATTTTAATTTGCATTACCATAAACAAGGTTTTTCTTAGAAATCCAAAAGTAGTAACAGGTTGTCAGTGTTTTTCATTAGCATTACATGCTTTACTACAGTACACTTTGGGGAATTACAGACTGCAAAAGTGGAATATGATAAATTGCTGTAAGTGTTTGTTCATGTGGTTTTAGTGATTTAAAATTAGACTCGCATATAAGGAAAACAGTGATAGCAAAGAATCCAGGGACAGTTTTCAAGAACAATGCAAATTCACTGAATTCACTCCTGTTACGAGTCGTCAAGACAAAATTTGTATCTCTCAAAGGGTCTAGTGAAAACCTGAAATCAGTGGGTGTTCATGTCCTCTTATTGGTAATTTTTCCTTAAATCTGGCTGACAGCTCTTAAAACTGTGACAGACTTTTTAAAAAGGGATTTTTAAATAAAGAATACCTTGATCTATTCTCTTAATTCATGAGAACCTCTTTTAAGCTCAACAGTAAAGAAAGTCAACAGATAGCGAAGTTACCCTTCTGCTCCATTGCCTTGACACTGCCAGATTGGTAGTTCTCTCACTAACTTTGCAACAGTGACTCCTAACTCTGAGCAACCAGAGAGGAGGCTGAAACAAAACAAGAGAAAAGAAATATAATGGGGGAAGGAAGGTAAACTTCAGGCAAAAAGGCTTGAGTGGACAGTTGCTTTTGTTCCAAGAACCTGGTGTTCTGATGAGCCATTGGTGCTTGAACAGCTCATGTCTGACTGTGCACAGGAGAAGCCAAGTCATTTCAACTGTGAGTTGGCCATCCAAGAAGGAAATCTGAACACAGACATGCTCAGCTGCTCAGCTGCAGTGCAGGGACTCCTTCAGCTCACAAAATCCATACACTGTAAACAAATGGTACTGAAAGCAAGCAAACGTGATGGATTCTTATTGCCACCTCTAACCTTGTCAACTTCTTCAGCTGGCAGATGGATTAATCCAATCAGTGTATTTTACTGGAGCCTAACACTGAGGGGGCAAGAGCAGTGTAACTGAATATATAAAAGCAATCCTTACTGGAACTGTTGAATTATCAGGACAATAACCTACATTAACATTTCTGTGCCAAATTATGTGATAAATGAGTAGTCAGGAAAAGTGAAAGTAGGAATACTTCAATTTTATCCCTTTTCTGCCAGCATGCATATCTTATTTCTACTAAACAATCTATAGAATACTTTCTGGTTGTCTACAGAAAGCTTAAGGTATTTTTATGTATGATTAAATAATCTAACAACCTATTTCCACATGTGATGGGGAGATCGGATGGGCTCAGTTAAAACTCATATCATTACCTACTTCAACTCTTCCAGGTACCTGGACTGAATCTGTTATGCTGTTGGCCTTTTTATCACCAGACATTTGACATGCTCAAGGGTATGAATGCAATCAGCTAAATGTTGCTTATTTTTTGACAGGACATGAATAATATTTGCTTAACCAAAGAAACTACAGTTAGAAGTCATAGACTGTACTTTAAACACAGGGTAGTATGATTCCAGCTACATCATCTTAGTGTAGATTGATTATTTTTCTATAATCTGAAACCTTTAAAAAGAAAGTTCTCAATGTCCATACTGAGGTAATTAACTTGAGTAAGAGTTTCAGCATTTGGTCCTCAATCCAAAATTATTTTTCAAACTGTAAATTTTTGCTAATGGACTTGTCAAAATCCATGTGATGCAGAAAAAGAGAAGATATTGTGTAATTCTTTCTTCTGGCAAAAGGTCTTAGGAACCTAATGGAAATATTTGAGGGGAAAAATGCAGTGATGGACCTTTTTAGCTAGAATATTATGGCTTGGTAAATAAAATCACAAAGCTATTATTCACAGCATGTCTACTTTCTATTGATAGAACTAATCTCATTTGGACAGGAAGGTGGGGCTGGAGAGGGCTAAAACAAGGGTCTACCTCCATTTTTGTGAACAAGCCACAGTCTGTCCAGAGCTTGTTTTCCTTAGCTGAAGCATGGCTTTGCCTAGTAACTACTGTTATTAGACTATGTTTCTTTCCTTGCTTTCAAATACTTTATCCAGCTCAGCACAAGCTTTAAGACCCCAGAGGGACCTAAAACTTCTAAGAGCTTTTGCAAAAATAAATGCCTCAAACCAAACAGCACCTCAACGGGTAAGTTATTTGAAGTTGGTTTCTGTCAAAGAAAATTTCAGCTCTTAAGGTTAGCCAACATTTTAGAACCATCTTCCATTGTCAAATTCAAATTAATAAATTCTCTAAAATCTGTGTAAAACCAGGACAAATTATCTCTTGTTTCTTATCTTGAGAGACTTTCAAATATTTTTCTTGACATTTGTTTCACCTTTTTTCATTTTGCAGAAATATATTTTTTTCTGCTCACCTAATATACCTAGAATGGACACAATTGTTTTCATTGCATAAGTTTCAGAATCACTTCACTATTATTGTGGTTTTTCTCATCATCATTGAAAATGTCAGAATTTATTTGGGATGATATTAGTCAATGCTTCAAGAGCATAAAAGAGAACACCGGTTATTTTTTGTTAATGAATTTTCTTCCTCCTGAGGAAGAAATTAAGTTGAAATATTTAGGGAGGAAATTTGTTCTGTCTTTTTCATGGTGATATAAGGATACAAAGCAATATTACCATAAATAGGAGGTCTATTCTTCCTGAAATGCAAGCGCAGGATAATCTGAACTTCAAGAAAGCATTGAAGAACAATTCTTTTCTGCACAGGAGGTCAAAGAGACAAAGGTACTGCATGCTTTAACAGATCCATACAAGAAAACCATCCGTTCCTTTGTGAGGAAGCCACCACCTCCAGTGTATATAAAGGCAATCAGATGTAATTCAGGAAGTGGAATGCTTCTTTTTCTCTGGCAAAACAACTCTGTCATACACGACTAATGGTTTTATTCCTTTAAAGTAAAAGAGGAGTCAGCCTTGCTCAGGTAATAATGAAATGCTTTCTTAAACCACTCGATTCACTTTGGCAAAGGCAATTAACATTTTCCAAAAGTGGAATGCTTCATCATAGGTCAAAGAAGGTCCACACGTATAAGACAACATGCTTACAAAAATTGGACTGATCTCATCCACCTGGTTAAAAAAGGATTTTGAAATTAATGTCTTTATACATATTAAACTTAATATGTATTAGTGATTAGGGTTTCATTTTTGTAAATGTTTTGTGGGAAGCTGAATTAAGGAAAAATGGCATATTTTGAACAAAAGAGAAGAAATTATAAGCTTACACTTCTCTTCCTCAAAGTAGAATAACCTACCTTTCAGTCACATTTATAGGTTTATAAAAAGTGTCCTGGATAATTAATTCCAAGGAAAACCATGTTTTGTACAATATCAGTATTACAAGAAAATTCAGAAAAGTAAAGCAAGTGAGCCCCCTTGTGTCCTGATTCTCACCTAATAAAACTGCCATTCAGAGGTTCCAATAAAGTACCTTGGAAATAATTACATTTTCTATAAGGAAGTATGGCAGCTAGTAAACAATCCTAAATGCTCATAAAATCAATATATAGATTTTTGGCATAAGTTAGCATATCTTGGTTTTACTCATGGATTATATAGAAATATACAGTTCCCTTCAGTCTTTAAAATTGACTGTGCTATCTCTCAGATAATTCATGGTCTAAAAAGTCCCATTGATTTTTTTAACTGAAAATGAAACCTATCATTCCACTCTCAGAATATTTTGATGATGAACATTGTCATTTCTAGGTGGATTTTTAAAATGAGTTCTTGAGTCCGTAAGCTAAATAATTTCTTGTTAAAAATTTCCAAATATAAATTTCTGATTTTGTAGATAAAATTGTGCATGAAATTTTTCTGATACATAATAAACATGATCACTGACAAAATTTCTCTTCACAAATACTAATTAACTGAAAAAATAATAAAAAATAATTATCTGACAACCAGTATGGTAAAGCTGACTGTCTAATAAAACTGCTGTATTTTCGGGTTTTGGTTTGTTTGCAGGAGATTTTTGTTTTTGTTTTTGTTTTTATGTAACTGAAGAGAGTTTGCTGTAGAGAAGCAGATAATCCATAAATATTCAGACAACCTCAGGCAGAAAGCAAGATTTCTGGAAGAGAATGATGGGAAAAAGAGAGGAGAAAGATTAGAAAAAGACTATCAGGCCCTCAAGACGAATTCATAAGCAATAAGGAAAGGGAATTAATAACTTTGAAAGATGAGGAAGTAGCTTTTACATAAAGGAGCAACTATCATCCTATCTCACTTAGGAGAAAAATTATACTGGTGGCAGTGAGGGATCAATGACTTAGTGCTAGTTAAAGATACAGCTGGTCTAGATTCCTCAGCAATGTGATTTTCTCATGAGGGAATAGGAGCACAAGAGGAATCAGCCACTCTTAGCTAAAATGGTTGATCTCCGCTTATCTTTTCTCTATGCTTTTGTTAAAATTAATTCTATGCAGACACAGGTACAACAAGCCACAGGTGATAGATGTATTTTGTAAAGCACAGATCTCAACAAGATTCCACTTGCAGCATTAATTACCCCCTCCAAACAACTTGAAAAATTTAGGATATTTTCAAAATTAAAACACTTTATTAATTAATGGGACACTAGTAAAAGAAACAAGCAAATTCTTAATACTTGGTTCCTAAGGCAAACATGCAAATATTTTGACTCTTTTTTTCATATTATATAAGCATTCTGATGAGAAGCTTAGCTGCTGGAGCCACACACACCTGCAAAAAAACATACATATTTCAAACAGGCAGATCACTTTTATCATGCTACAACCAAAGTACCCAAATTGCACCTGTAATCATCTCATAACTCAGTTGCAAAGGCTTGGAAGTGTAAGGCTAGATGCAATCAGAAAGACTACCTCTGGATTAAGACATAAACTGAAGTTATTAAACTGTGAAAATGGGGGACTTTCTCCAAGGTTGCCTCTAAGAGATTTTACTCATTATTAATGCCAGAAGCTATGCCAAGGTGAGGTTGCAGTCCCTGTAAGCACTCTGGCTGTGCCCAGCCATGGACTTGGTGACACCAGCACTGTGGCACATGTTCTGCACTTGCAACTCTCAGACCCTCATTATGGCATCACCTCTCCTGTGAGCCAGGAACTTATCACTAGTCCAATTCATATTTTAACAGTCTAAGAATCCACATAATCTATTTATTACAGAAAGGCTCATTAATCATCTTCTTACATCTTTTAAAGAGAAAATCCTTAGATTCTACCATTTTTTCACTAGTATTGAGCTTCTCAGTCCCCCAACATTCTTGGGGGGCATTTTATGCTGACCATTTCAGCTTTCCTCAGGAGGGCCAGGGCCCCCTGCAATGAGTGGGACAAATGCAGAGTATGGCCCCATGACCACTGTCCTATTTGGGTCTCTGAAGGTACACTTCTTTTCCCTCCCTGCCCCATCCTTCTGCAGACCTCTTGGGAGAGTGCAGTAAGTCCCTCTTCACCCAGTGACACAATGGGCAGATTTTCTCCCTGTTGATCTGCTGGCAAGAGATAATTAGTTTACCCTCCTTAAACGTCAGAGTTTTTAATGCATTATATGCATACTTTGTTAAAAAGAGTCACACCTTGTTTTTATTCCTGTAACTCATGTCCTCAGGACTACAATTGCATTTGTACATGTATGTCTATGCAGGATGAACCTAAAAAATTTCTCCATAAGTGACCTCTCAAGGACTCCTACGATGAGCAATATCTAGGTAAATATATAATGCAGTTCCCACTACCCTGACAATCTAAGATTATTTTCAGCTCCCAAACACCATCCATGGATTGAGGATTGTTTTATATCTGTTAAATCTTCTTTATAGTGACCAACATGTGATCAGCCCTTGAATATTTGTCCAAACTTCTTGAATCTTGAAAGCTTGAATCTGCAATTCCCTTTGGCAGCATTCTACAGGCTACAGACAGGCACTATCCTTCAATGCTTTTCTAGTTCTTGTCTAGAAAAGATAAATTATCTTTTACCCACCCTCTTCATGATGCTCATTTTTCACTTCTTTGTCACATGCTTCCAAAACTAGGACAGACTTTAAAATATTTAAGTAGATAGAAACTTTCTAGATATTTAGAAACTATTGTGCATGTAAGTCATGCCACAGAAATCCCACTACATGATTTGGTGCATCTTGATATGTCTAAACACATAAAAATCTGCCCAAAATGTGGAAAACAATGAAAAGCAAAAACGTACTTCACTTCTATTAGCAGTACATCTTACTTTAAGCTATTATAATGGAAAGGGCTTTGCATCAGACTGGCTGAATTTACTATATAACTGAATGGTTACTAGGATCAAAAGAAAATTCTTCTCAAAGAGAATATTGACAGATAATATTTCTGAGCTTCCTTTCACTGTGGAGGCATGTTGTCTCCTCATATCATTTATAAATTACATTGATTTAAAACTGAAACAGAATAATTACTACTAGGTAATGCCTTGGCCCTCATCCCCTGCCCTTCCAATTATAAGTTACCTAGGAATCCTGATGACTGTGGTGCCATTGCAAAATATAGGTGATAGTGCTGTTTTGGAGATTAAATATTGTTTCCTTTTTTTAAATTTAACCTGGACAGATATTTAGATCTACACATTTCCAATGTTGAGCCAAGGCATAAAATCTAATAAAGCTTTATTTTCCAGAGTTTTAATGGTTCTGTAGCCAGCATGTAACTCTCCCTGAGGCATCACATGTCTAGAATCTGTCTTTTGTGGTTCTACAATACTTTGTATGCCCTTTTTATGACTCCAAATTAAGAATGATTTCATAGGACCATTCCTTGTTTCCACAAGGAGTATAATGTACCAAATACTACATTTTAAGTTCCATTCACATTACCTCTCTAAGTCTCATTAACCTTTCTTACTGGTAATTTTTTTTTCTTCTCCACTTTTAAGCCTTTAATACCATGACAAAATACTAATATAATTCCCAGTAACAGACTTTAGTAATTGCCACAGAATTCCACATTACTTAAATAATTATGCACTCTAGTAGGCCATCTAAACTCCATTATTCTCTGTATCACACAGATAGCTAAATCAAATTTTTAAAATCTCTTTCAGGGAAACATTGCATAGAGAATATCACTGTTTCTTTTCCTTAATTAGTTTTACAATCTTAAATGCACTACATTCTGAGAAAAATAATATATACAAGCTGTTAACATGTCAGTCATTAAGAAGGTTTATAAGCAAGAAAATATAACAAATCCTATGCTATTTTCTTTTATCAGAAAGTAAATTGACAGTTTTTTTTAAAGAAGTCACTAATTAAGCAGTGATAATATTTTTACTCTCCTCTTTCCTTTTCTCTGTAAGGATAACACAATGCTTACTGGCAAGGCATTTGACCTTTATACACTATGTTCTGTCCTAAATAACAGAAATAACAGAAACTAAAACAGAAGCTGAAGACATCTGAAATGGCTGAATGAATTTATGAATATTTAGGTATGCAGAAAACATGTTGGATCCATGTGTGCAAAGAAGATGAGCGATAATACAATGTCCAGATGACAGCCACTGACAAGCAGAGAATGCAGGGGTCAATAGTGAGGCCTGTTTTTTCAACATCTTTATCAGTGAACTGAACAACAACAGCGGTGCAACAGCAAGAAAGCTTTTAAGGGCACTAAACCAGGTGGAATGGCTGACAAAATACATGGAAAATGTCAATTCTTAGTGACCTCAGAAAGTAGAGGACTGGATCAACAAAAACATCTTGAGGTTCAAGAATGATGGGATCACAAAATCATGTATTTTTGAAGGGACTTTTTGAAGTTTTCCAGTCCAGCTCCCCAGTTCAGGCAGAGTCAGACTGGACATGTTTTCTGAGAGTCTTCCTTCTCCGGGCTGAACAGTATCAGCTTCTGGGCTCTTCTCATACAAAAGATGTTCCAGTTCCTTACCACAAAGGCTTTATGCTGGACTAACTTCAGTAAGTCTATGTCTTTCTCATACTCAGCAGTTCAGAACTGAACACAGTACTCCAGATGCAGTCTCACTAGTGCTAAGTAGAAAAGGATTGCCTCTCCTGAAGTGATGGCAGCACTTTCCTTAATGCAGTCCAGGACACTTTTGGCCTTCTTTGCTATTAGAAAGAACTTCTGCTATCCACTGGAACCCTAAAGTTCTCTGTAGGGCTGAGAAGTTCTTTCCACACACTTGGTACTCTGAGAATCCTGGTGTCTGGAGTTATTCTACCCAGGAATAAAACTTTGTTTTCCCTTTGCTGAACTTCACAAGATTACTCTCAGCCCATTTCTCCAGCCTGTCTAAGCCTCTCTGGATGACAACAAAACCTTCCATCAGCTATTCCTCACAGTTTTGTATTATCTTTGAGAACTTGCTGAGGGTTTGCTCTGTCTCAGCATCCTGGTCTTTAGTGAAGGTATTGAAGTATTGTCCTCAGTATCAACCCCTAGGCTATACCACTAGTTATTTGCCTCCAGCTGGACTTTATGATCAAAAGTAAGTGGATCTGGTTATTTACTCAGTTTTCAATGCATCTCACTGTATACTTACATAACTCAATTTCTGGTTATATTCGAGGATGTTGTAGGAAACAGTGACAAATGCTTTACCAGTCAAGATAAACTTCATCCATAGCTGAATTTCATTTATATTCAAGAGGTCTTTGTTTTTTCAAGAGATGCATTTTCAGTACATTTTAGAAATTTGGTTCTTTTATTGCCTTAAGTTTTTCAAACAAAAGTCAAGGAAATTCCATCAGTAGGTAATTAAGAAAATTTTGAAAGATACATTCTTTTATCTGGAAAAGTTTATCAGAATTTGAATATTGTTATTACAATAGAAAAGTATATGCACCACATCTTAAGGAAAAAATAGACCATTACTGGTATTTATATATGTGAACTTAATAATTCAGGGTGTTTACAATCCCATTTATATTAAAAAGGAGTACAAGTACACTTCTTTCTCTTCCTGTTTATCCTGATATAGCTACCTTACCAAAGGTCCAGCTCACTGGTCACCACCAGCAAATCCTTTCTCCAGTTTAGGAATATACATGGGATGAGAATCCTATGTAGACAGAAGGAGCTAACACTGATTCCTACAGATGCTGCATGCAGTGTGTAATTCATGTAGAATTCACAGTTGCAGGTTGTTGTGAACTCTAAAAGTATGTTCAAGTAGACAAATTAATGTAAGAAAAGGGCAAGTAGGAAGAGACAGTGGGCGAAATGGAATACCTTGCTCAGGAAAGCAAGAAAACTCTGAGAAGTTGTGTGATGTGCAGGATCAGTCTGTACATCTGTTGGTTACAATATTTCTCTAGAAATCTACTACCATCTGCAGTAATATCACTAATACTTTGTATTTTAATCTTATCAGCATCATGGTTTATTGTTGTTATGCTTAATAGAAGGAAGAAAAAAAAAGAAGAAGGAGAAACAAAAAGCAATAAGAGAGCTTGAATAATATTGTTGAATTCAGTGGGACTACTCAAATACTACAAGTTAAGAATGTGCATAAATAGTTCATGGGATATGAGCGTTTTTCATGTTTAAAGTACAGGTATTTATTTGTTCAAAAGCTAATATAAGTCAAAAACTTTATAGCATCAAAATTCTACATTGTAGATAGATGGTACTTCCTTTTTATTTATTTATTTTTAACAGGAAAGTACTTCATTTGACTTTAAATGAATATGGTTGTAACTGCAGCTCAAATCAGAAATTGATTGTATCACCTCTGTTGAAAGCAAAAGGGTTTTCCAAGGTCTAGTTCCACAGAGGCTGAACTCTGAGTGCTTTTTACTGCTGTATTGTAGGAATTTTGAAAACAATCATTATTTCTTGTTACTATTCTGTGACAACATTTTACATTGCCTTCAAAATAAAGATTTTGGTTGTCAAAAGGTGATTTGATTTCATTTTCCAATTCACATCCACATAATATTCCAATAGAATAGTCTCTTTTGAAGAAAAAGTCTCCCATTTTTACTGTGAAGTGCAAGATTATATGCTAATTAAAGACATATATTCTGTTATTTAAAGAGAAAACTAGGAGTGGTCAATGTGTCTTATGTTCTGTCAGACATTAACTGATACCTAAAATCAGCACACAACTATATGGATTGATAAAATAAGTTAAATCATTAATCTGCAAGCCATGCAAAGTTGCTTATAATATTGAAAAAACAATGAAAGATAAAACGTGAGTGTGAAAAGACAGGGGAAAAAACACTATATACTTTTCTAGTTTACCAGTGAAAGTATTAGTAAAGATAATGAATATGAATATTATTTATAGTTAAGCCTACTTATGTCATTTTAACTTGTTAAAATGGCAATGTTTTTAATATTCCTTACTGATGGTAGCACTTATGCAGAAGGAAAAGTAGTAGTCTATTCGAATTTCAAATCACAGAACTGTTAGTGGGAAATAATTAGGCAGGTTATGCCTTTTTTGTCTCCATGAATTCTTTATGCTTTGATGTCACAGTTTCTTACATCATCATTATTATCATTGCAAATTTTCATTATTCATAAACTATGAAATAATAACTAGGCTTCATTACACCACCAATGCAAAACTGTTCACTTCGGTTACCAATCCAAGAATGAATCATTCTTACAGAATTCAAACTTCATGATAGGTTTTTCGATACAGAATATTAAAACCAAAGTAACATCTGTAGTGCTGCCTTCGTATTTTGTTCAAAAAAACACAAAACTGCAGGAGTATTTTGTAAAACAAAACAGATTTCTATTTATACGTAATTCAGTGTTCTTTTTAATGACTGGTTTCAACAAAAAATTTAGCTCAGCATTTATGATAAGCAAAGCTTAAGGACTATGTTTTCTGCCAGTCAGTGTGGTCATCAGAAGCATACGCTTCATGACTAAGGTTAATAAAAAAGTAATTTTTACACGTACTTCAGTAATAGCTGAGCTTTCTAACTCAATATGAGGACCTCCACATCTAAATTTACCTGCGAATTAACATGACATAAACTGGACTTATCCTGTAAATGCAACTTAACAGATCAAGGACAGTGTCTGGGCCATACTAGCCCTCCAGAAATCAGGTGTTCACTATAGTTATTCTTTGTCCTAATGGGGGGGAAATCGAATTATAGTAGACTATGCTATACTGGTACACAGTCCACTTACTTGAACTTACATTATTTACCATTCTTTAATTCTCTTTAACATTTCCAGATATAAAGTAAGTTTCTGATTGCAAGTGAACATATTTGGGCTCCTGTCTCCTAGATTTAGTTTTTATTGTATTCTAAGATTCTGTTTACTACTCTACAAGCGTAACTTATGTGGTTTTCCTTGACCTATTAGATCACTTGTATTTTCCCTTAGGAGTCAAAACCTGAGAAAGAAATTCAAAGGTATCATGAAATGGAAAATTACATGGGATTTTCATTTTAAGTATTTTTTGTTTGATTTCAATGAAAGATATAAACTGCATTTCTTATTTTACAGATATTAAATTAAAAAAAATAAAATAATTTGGGAAAGAACTCTCAATGGAACAAATATAAGAACACTTGTTTTTCATGTGAATTCTTCATCTACTAAGTTAAGAAGGAACAGATTCTTCTTCCGTTCTCACTTCATGATACGTTCAATTTTGAATGTTCATCTACAGAAGAAGATTAGGCAATCCTCAGTCTTGATGATCTTTTCAGCCTGAACAGGGAGGGTACAAGCATAACCTTGAATCCTTCTTTTTTCCCGTACTCAGGAGAAGGGAGCAATTTAACCAGACCTTGCACTTCATGCTCACATTGATACTGGGGAATGAAAGGAATTGATGTATGCACTGTTTTTTTTCACAGTGGAGAGCAAATGGTTCCTTACTCTGAAAGAGTGGTTATTAAATGTCCATGATCATAAAAAGATTCAAGGTAAATTGTCCCAAATAATTTAAGTGCCTAACCTTTCAGAAGAGGTAGAATTTCAAGGAAACTTGCATACTTATCATTTTTTTTTGACTACCTCTATGTCACCAGATATCTAGTATGTAATTTGGACAAGAAACTCTCCTTATACACTGAATAAGTTACACAGGCACCCGCATTTAGATTTTGGATTTTGGCTTCGATGTGTAGAAAATGAATCATCAATTAATTTGTCTTGATGGCATCAACTTTCTGTTTTGGATGGTCCGTTATAACTTTTTAGCCAAATTTATTTGAATACATTAAAGAAAACAAAGTATACCAATGCACTTAGCATTTTTATCAAATCAGTGAATGAAATTGGGTGGGGGGGGAAAGAAAGCAAAATTGCATTTTAAGTTAAGATTTTTCACTGCGAGCTGTAAAATCAGTTAGTGCAGTAAATTATGTAAATAATTTCCCCTGAAACAGACGAACAGGTTTTAATTTTAAATAAAGGGGAACAGGTTTAGATTATTCAAAATGCAGTCTTTTCTTTTTTTTTTTTTTTTCTTTTCTTATTTATTTGGAATGAAATATGTTAGGAAAAAACCCACAGTAGTCTGTGTTTCAGCATTTTTCTTTTGCTTTTGACCGTTTCTAGTTTCTAGCAGGTAAATATGCAAAGCCAGAATTACTTATGTTTGTGAGTCTCATGTAGTTATTCTGTAACAGTAAATTGATCTAGTTTTTGAGGGACAAAAGGTGCAAAGAATCAAAAATAAAATAAATGAGAGCAAACAAAAAAACCACCCTTTCTGTTGGGTTATTTTCACAGAGTAATTCTAGGAAATTCTGTCCCTTTTTCTTTAGTTGACTTTATCACATTTGCTCTGTATGTCACGTTTTCAAAAGAAAAGAAACTAATTTTTTTTCTCCATTTGCTTGGTCTGCTAGGAGAATAGCCAAAGCTATTTTTCAGGTTTAACAGTGTAACTTACACAGTCTTGGTGTAAGGCTGTAATTCTTCGTTTGATTCTTTGACAGTTGTTTTCTGCATTGTTTAATGCCTCTAGGAAAAAAGAGGAAACTTTAATCACCCACTGAGATAGATTTCTATCCAGCTGGATCTCAGGTTGACCAGAGACATTGCCTATCAAAGACAAAGAAAAAAGATTGTCCTGGAACTGTCAAAAATCTTCACATTTACAATCGATCCTTGAGGGAGAAACCTTTTTCTCTCTCTTTTTAAAATGTTTTCCTCTGGCCTTTCTTGTTAATATATGTTCTCTGATCATAGTTGACTTTGAAAACTGATCTGTAAAAAAAGGGAAAACATTCCTTTTTGAATAGACTACAAGCAGTTTGTTGTAACCCAGTTTACACTTTTACCATTGAAGAAATTGCTGGGAGAAAAATGTAAGTTTGCAATTTGGGTATTCTGCTCCCAAATTACAAACTTACAAATGGAGGATCATTCAGAAAGGAAGCTTATGCAAAGCGGTGATACTAATACCAGCTGATATTAAACTAAAAGAAATTTCTTGTTGGGTGTATACTACATGATGTGATGGAGACACAAAAATAAAACAGATGACAGCTCTGTCTTGACTTAGAACTGGTGAGGCCAAACATGAGGCACATTGTCCTGTTTTGGGCTCTCCAGTATAAGAAATGCATGGAATTACCAGCTTTACCCTTGAAAAGCCACAAAGCTTACTAAGGGACTAAAAACATCTCGTCAATGAGCAAAGGATAAGTGTGCTGGGATGCTTCAGCATGGAGAAGAGAAGGATCAGGAGGAATGCCATTGTTGTGTACAAATACCTGAGGATAGAGGCAGACTCTTTGCAGTGGTGTTCAATAACTAGACCAGAGGCAATGGGCACAAACTCAAAACCAGGACTTTCCACATGAACATCAGAAAACACATTTTCACTGAGAGGGTGATCCAGCAGTGGAGCAGATGGCCCAGAGAGGTTTTGACGTCTCCATCCTTGGAGGTATTCAAAAGCTATCTAAATATGGTCCTGGGCAATCAGCTCTAAGTGTGTGCTTCTGTACATTGATATCTATCTCCCTTATACCACCCCCAGCACTTAGAAAGTTATACAAAATCCAGGAACTGACCCAGCTAAAACATAGCCCACAAAAGATCAAACCAAACCAAACCAATATAAAACAAACAAACAACAAAAAAAAAAAAAAAAAAAAAAGAAAAAAACAAAAAATGAAACCCAATGAAACAAAAACCCAAACCAACCAACCAAACAAAAAAAACACCAAACAAAACAAAAAAACCCTGAGTTTCTTTTCTGCTACATCTAATTCAGCGATTTTGCAGACACAGAAATATAGTGCCCAAAGAAAGAGATCAGGGGCTAAAGGAGAAGAGGAAAGGACCACTTAGCAACATGTGTGGTAACCAGCTGTGAGACAACACAGCCAGTTTTATTGTAGCCACAGTGGGACCTAACAGGCAGCCCTATCCTTTACCACCCAGTAAGTGTGCACTATAACGAGCATGTAATAAGCCAGTAGCAGAGAATAAAACCATCCATAACCATATGAAAGACAGTTTTATTACATTCCCAGACCCAAAGGTACTCTAGAGTCAGATGTAGAGACGTCCCAATACATACAGTCAGCTTCACTTTAGCAAGGGTTATTAGTTCTGCCTCAGTCCCAGCTTTGCAGGGCTCAGACGGCTTCTTTCAGAGCAGCTCAACTGTTTCTCCTAAGCTCCAGAGTCAGAAGGGCTCATTACCTGGGACACTGGAAAAATACACAGAGACAGCTCTTGCTGTGACTGCCCTAGTAAACTTGATCAAGACTTGGTGCTCTGGAGACCAACGCCAAGAGCAGCTGACATTGAAGCAGAGCTAATAAGCTGTGCAACTTTGAAACTGCTGGTGCGTTTGGATCTGTTTCTGCCATCCTCCTCCATGCTTATTGCAGGAGCACAGTGGAGTGGTATCAGAGCCTTTTAGACTTAAGCTGCCTTTGGAAGCAATAAACTTCTAAGGCATAATATATATGTAATGTATTGCAGCTCTGTAGCAGGACATCTAAGAGCTTACCTATTATTTGTTAACTGATAACTCAAACAAGACAAGCTGTCTCCCAGTGAGTTTTTTTGGCACCAGGGGTTAAGATTGGTCTGGCATCTCCCAACTTCCAATAAACATCTTACTCTTGAATGAGATTTGACAAGGTAAGATGGATTTCTGACAGAAAGACATTCACTTTGCAACTGTAAAAGACACACCAAACTTCCAGAAAGCAGAAGGTCTCTATATATATTTTCCTGCAAATATGTGGATTTTCTCCCATGACTGAGAATGCCTACTTCACAGTTACTTCCCCAGGGATTAAGTGAAGAAATCTGTGTACATTATTGTCATTTCAGTAGTAAGTTACATTTGATTCTTTATCAGTACAATTTATTTTGCCAGCTTTAATGTAGGTACCCTGATATAGTGCACTATTTTATGTAGTACTGTAACATAATAGTAGTTCTTTTCATCTTATACTGTGTAGTAAGCAACTATGATCCAGACTTTTAATCTATTATCTTTTGTCTGTTCATTTGTCTTTATAAATAACTCATCTTTTATAAATATATGTAATTTACCATCATTAATTTACCATTATTAATTTACCATCATTAAAACCTGTGGGACACAGTCACAAAACTTAAACTGTTGATAGTCTGAGGCTAAGATAAGATCCAGCCTCCCCTGGACTTCTCCCTCTGAGAAGAGTTTCAGAAAGCAAGGGGATATCCTTGGCATCTCACGATTCAGTGGCAGTTTATCATTAAATTTTGTCCAAAGCTCCCACTCCACCCATGACAGGCTCCTTTATAAAACAGGCCTTTTCCATGCCTGCCATGGAGTGGGTTTTTTTATGCTTCCCACATTACCATTCACTTGCTCCCAGAGCAAGAAAAATAGGCAGATAGAACAACTGTCAAAAGAAGGGAGAAGTTTCAAAAGAAGGACTAAGAGAAAAAATGAACAAAAGAAGAAGTTGAGCTGCCAAATAATTGTATGCAGAGTGAGAAGCCCTGAAACTGGCATTAGACACAAGCATGAATATGCTAAAAAGACCTTAGTGGATGAATCTGAGAGAAGCTAATCCCATATAATTCCAATATTTCCACTAATGCAAAAAGTCTTGATAAGGTGATAATGTAATTAACAGCTATTATTAATTTCATGCCTTATTTTTATTTTGTCTAAATACTTTTTATTAGAAGCTATTTACTTACTGCTCATAATCCTCTTTTCTTGCTTCTCAGAGGTTTGGGCTTTTTTCACTTTGGTTTCTCCTAATCTTTCTAATTATTTTTTAACTGTCCTTGGTTTTATTTTAGAAATACTCAGCTGTGGCCATTTTAACTTTTTCTTTTTTACGTCTTTATTCTGTTTTCCTATAAGGATTTTTTTCTATTCTTTCTCTCCAGTCGCTTTTTCTGTCATATCTTTTGTCCTAGCCTTTCTTCAATCTCTAGCTCAGAGATTTTCCCCTATTCCTTTTCATTTTTGAAAAGATTCAGGAATGAGCTAGAATGGATAGAAAAAAGGATTTAGCAATACAGATGAAAGAATAAGGTGTGAAATCTGACACAGACCTCTAAAGTTTGTCAGCTCCCCTAAGAGCAGGAGACAAAAGCATATCTTAGCATTCACTGTGCTGCATTAAAAAAAAAGTAATGTTCTTATTTATGTGTAGATCCATAAGAGCTGAGAGCAGTAGTCTCCCTAACCCAGCCAGTAGGAGTGTAAAAGTATCACTGGGTTTTTTTTCCACTGCTCCTGAGACAGAGGGACATCCAGACTCCTTACAGTATATAAATATTGTATCTGAAGATGCATTTCTTCTCTTCTGCACTCATGATTTGTCACCACAGAAGTCAGCTGATGTGTACTAGCATGTAGCCAAGGTAAGTAAAACAGTTTCCTAAGTTTCAAGAGTGTAATTCAGGCAGCTGTGACATAAGGTAAACACACATAACCCAAATTTCAGCTGGAAAATGAGTCAAGCATATAAGTGAAGGCAAATGGGAGTGACCTTTACATTCAAACATCTCAGAGGCTTTTTTGAGGAGTTAGCAGCCCTGTCAAAATTGTTCCCACTGCTTTCTATGAGTTTTTAAGTCACACGAGTCAGACTATAAAATACACAGAAAAAAGCTATAAGGAAAATATTTATTCTCTACATATGGGTTTTCTATGAAAAGCAAATCTGGTATTTGAGAATTTTTTGACCTAGAAGACAAAAGCAGAGAAAAATGATGTGGCCATATATCAGTAATGAACTTGTTTGTCTTTGACAGGAGTTACTTCTATCTTAAACTTTGGAGTTGGTTCCATCAGCAGGGTAGAAGTCACTGGTGGGCAGTGCATCCATAGAACTATTTACTGAGAAAGGATAGGAACAGCTAATGCACCAGGAAGACTGAGTACATGACCATGCACTAGATTGCACAGCATGAGATCTGACTTCTGCGGGGACAGAAAATATCACTGGATGGGAACACACACGGTTCAAAAACTCAGTGCACTGCTGGAGAATCATTGCATTCCAGGAAGATGCTTTTTCTTGGGCAATAACTTGCAGATAGCAACAAATAATGCATCTCCAGAAGGATATATTGTCTGCCTTTAGGTTCTTGTAAAGTTCTGATTGCTGGCATCAAACAAATAAGCAAGACTAACTTAAAATTGCTAAACAGAAATTCCTTGTCATGTATAAATATTTGCTTAAAATGAGTTTGTTATATAATTTTCCATTTTCAAAGACAATGCAGTAAAACAACAAAACTTAAAAAGAATCACCAGTAAATTCAAATAACAAGCATCATTTAGCATTGTATTAACCATAACAAAAATATAAGGAAATAGGAATATATGGGCAACAAAAATTATAGCACATAGTCTAGACACCTGAATCAATTGAAAATAAGTTCAGAGTACCTATAGTAATTAATTTACACTGTTATGGTCAAGTTAGATAAAGTTATCAGCCAGGCTAAAACAGTGCCAGTGAGACTTACAAGGTGCTTAAGATGATGTAAAATAATGTCAGGGTCAATGGTATCTGGAGAAGATGTTAAATTGAGTAAAATGAGCCATGAAAGGACATTGTTAACAGCCTGAAGATGAAGAACATTACAAATGTTTTCAAGGGCAACGTTGACAGAGCATTCCCATTTTACTTTAGCACTATTGTCAGGAGATAGTAGGTATGGAAGTGAATCTCTGTGGGGGTTTTTTTTGAGCACCTCTGTAGGAAGAATAATCAGTTCTCCTTACTGATAAGTCTTGAAATTATTAAATGTCTTACAACACTTAAATGTCAAAAGTGAATGTGCCTGTAATATAATCTATAAGGTATTACCCCCACTAATAGGAAAATAAAAATTAACACATTATAAAGTAAAGATAGATACAATAGAGATAAAAAAATTGAAACATCACATAGTAGAAATACAGGGAAAACTTTCTCCATTCTTGAAATAGCTTAAAATAAATATTACTGAGTGCTGTTTCAAGGGGGAAAAAAGATTTACATTAGAAATGTAAAAGATGTCATAGAAAATAAATGGTTTGGCACTGCTAACAGCTTTTTCTGAGTGGTGAAAAATTTATATGTGTTATAATCTACATTCTCAGAGAAAGGGAAATATTAAAATCTGGTGTTGGGTTTTACTTGTCACTGTTTACAGCAACATGAATAAAGCATTCACAAAAAACACAATAACTACCAATATTCTTACACAGTAGTTGACAAGAATTTCCCAAGTTTCAATTGATTTAGACACTAAAAATCATTAGTGACTTTGAAAATCCTTATCATTATCCTTATTTGGATAATTGAAAATGAATATCTAGAAAAAACATCATCAAGAAATCAATCTAAACACATAAGTCAGAAAACATCCCTCTTTTCTTAGTTATATATCCTCATACATTACAGTGCTTTGAAGAAAATGTGGGATTGAATTTATTCAGAAATAGAGCAAAGTACAGTTCCTTGAAAGAATTATTTAATATTGGTGTCGTAGTAGCTAAATCATAGCCAAAACAGCAGGAAAATTAGAATATATTGTATCAGACAGTCGATAGCAGTAGAAAAGAAGTAGATATTTTAAGGATTCGTACACAGTAATCTGAAAAGAAAAAGGGGGTTGGGGAACAGGGAACTTGTGATCATTTTTACAGTTTTTATCTACCTTTCTTCCTCTGCCTGCTTTTTCCCTGCTCCAGTGTGGGCTCCCTACAAGCCACTCTTCTTTCAGAGTATATCCCCCTGCTCCAGTCTGGAGTCATCCACAGGCTGCAGTGTAAATATCTGGGCTCCTCTCCATGGGTTTCAGAGGCATACCTACTCCACAGAAGTCCCACAGAGAAATACCTGCTTCTCCATTTGTATATGGGTAGAGATACAATCACAATGGTTTTTATATTGTTATGTCACATCCATATGCGAATTTGAGAGGGTTTTTTTCATAGCCTACTTATTTGGTATAAAGGTAATATGCATGTAAGACCAAAGCAAGAAGCATTGACATTGAAATGAAGAAAATAAAATCTTCTCTTAAAAATTCTGTTAACAGATATGAGGGGAAAACCCTGAGGAAGCAAGGACCTTCAGTTCCTTCTCATGTGGTATCTACAAACAATGGAAATAAGTGCTTTATATAACTCATACCTTGGGACATGATAAGTATGTTTTTGCCAGATAAATAGCAGTGTTGCCTTTCATTAATGACGACAGGGTTCACAGGACGCTCATACACTGTTTAGACAGTAACAATGTTTAATGTAGTCATCACTGAATTCTCAGTCTTGCAAAATTTTATTCAAGTACCTAGTTTTAGTAGTGAAAAGCATGTTTTTATATTAAAGTGTCCACACAATGAGGCCTGCCATACCTATTTTAACATACAATAAATAAAAATCAGTACAAATTACTGGACTTTCTCTGAATCCTTAACATGTAACTTTGAGATTAGAACAAGTGTATGTATTTTAGAACAAGTGTATTTTCTCCAGTGGCGATGTTCTTTGTGTGAAAATTTAATATTTTTTCTTATTAAATATTTAATAACTTTATTAATATATCTCTCATGTTTTATTGTCAGAATAATTTTAGAGATTATAATGCTTTTTGTTCTGTTTAATTAAACTACATCTCAGCTGATATCCTCAGTTTCTTGTAGAAAGTCAATAGACTAAGAAAAACATCTGGGTTTATAATAGAAATGTTGACAAACCATTAAATACAAAGATGCTGTTGGGAATCTCTCTTTTTCTTTTAGACTTTCTCAGTAATAATTTGTCCTTTGAAAATGAGTTTTACAATAGGAAATAAATCTGAAATGTGTTCATTTTGATTTCAATAGAGAATTTGATATCAAGACTGCAGAGGAAACAAATTAAACCAAAAGATAAAATCACATCGTGGCAACGGGTTGTCAGTTCTTTCTACTTTTATTATACATATCGAGATCTGAAATACCTTTGGAGACAGAAATTTATTATCCAAGCCTTCATTGAACCATGAAGAGCCAGAAAAGATCTAATACTAGAATAGAATGATTAGAAGTCAGAAAGGTCTGGACAATTTTATTATTTCTAACTGGTCACAGTCTCTTCAACTATCCCTTTTTTGATAATTTTTTAGTATAGTTTTGAACACTGGTTGATAAAGCAATGATTTGCCTTACTTTGTGCTGTGGCTGCACCTGTTGTCTGCCAGCCCAATAGTCCATCCCCACTCCAGGTCTGCATTGCCCTTTCCTATTCACTACAATTATTTCTAGATAAAGCTCAAGCTGGAATTCCTGATCGTGTGCATGCTAAATTCACAAAGCACAAGCTTTTTCTGTGTACTTGTATGGAAACATCAGGAGACCACAAGACAAAGCAAAAACAGCTAAGTAATAAGAATAGTATATAAGCATTGTACCGAGAATTTAATTAATTCTACTGCATGTATAAAAGGAAACCTCAAAAACCATTCTAGTGAGCAATTTGAGGGCATCATCCCTATTACTGGAAAAGAGATTTTAATTATTTTTTTACTAAGTCAATAGAATTTCACTGATCTGAGGAACCATCATCTCATTCATCTGAAGAATGCTTTGAAAAGATAATGTATTTACCAAATGAGTTTTTCTTCCTGCATAATGATGACAACAGGATTATAATTTTACACACATGGGAGCTGCATTACAGTTTATACCTTTCATGTAAACATGCATATCTTTACCGTTATTCATCTTAAAATTAATTATTTTTTAAAGTCCAAACTCCTGAAATTTAAAGACAAATTAAAATTTTCTATATTGATTTAGTTTTTTGCAATGTAATAGGTGCAAAAGGAATCCTGGAAAGAAAAAGAACTCCTATACTTCCCAATATGAGCAATTAAAAGAAAAAATTGAAATATCAGAAATTGAGCACTTCTTATATTCTTCTATTTGATATTTTTAATCTTATTGTATAATGTATCTCAATGACAAAATTAAAACATTTCTGAAAAGCAAAAATTATGGTAATGAGTTATCAGAATATTTTTTAATTATTTATTTTCTTTATCATAGTTTGGCATGTGCAGTATAAATTTCACCTGATTCATATGTATTACTGGCTATTGTTGTCATTACTGTCTAATTAATCTTAGTTCTATCCTTAAAATACATTAGAAATTAAAGATTTCCTGTGATTCTTTAATGAAGGTTTGATTTTAATTATATTCACTTACTATGTAAATTAGGTCTAAATTACTCCATTTATTAATAACATATCTGGGTATGCAAAATAAATGTAATTTAAATTTCATTAAACATGCTTGCAGTTTTGAGCTTTTACAGAAATGAATATTTAATTATGTCACAAATTAACAGATTGCTTTACTTGGTACAACAATGTTTCTTGTTAGCTGATTTAAACGTTTACAAATGTGGTACAGATGTGGGCACTTCTCTCACAACTAACAGGAGAAAAAATCTATGAAGTTAATTTTCATTTCCAAATGCAAATTAGGCTACACTGATTTCCCCATTGAATTGCAATCTGTAATCATATTAAATTTATACTATGTTCCTTCATGCTTTTCTGAACTATATTTTCTGATGCACACTTGTTTCTAGTGTGTGAATTAAGAGTTTCTAACAATGTTTCCCATTATTTTGACTTTTCAAATCAAATACTTAGGATTTAATTTTTTTCAGACCTTCAGAATATTTGAGTTGTATTTCAAGAATTGAAAATGAGGACAGATTATATGTCAATAACATAATACATACAATTCAAAATGAAAAGTTAACAAATCTAATCTTCTGTTAGCTTATTGCAATAAAGAAGAGATGAGGCAACAGTAAGTCTTTCTATTTCTATTGCCATTTCTTTCTAAAAATCTGAACTCAGTTGATAAATATTAAGTATAATTTCTGGTTATATTCCTATCTTCAAAAACCAGAAAAGATGCTCAGAGAGGTTAATAAATTTGTTTGATGATTTAAGGGCAACTAGTGGCAGAACTGACAATAAAATACCCAAGTTCTTTAATTGTTAGGTCACACAAATGCTTGGCTGAAACAGGAAAACTTCCCTCTTATACATGTAGACAAGGCTGCACTTTACATATTTGAATCTGTTCCAGAAATAAACCTAAATGTTTTGTATATTTTTCTTTAACCTTTATTCTATCTGTCATGGGAAAGGTCTTAATCCTGCAAAGATTTTTTGCAAGGTTTTACATAGCATGAAGTACTGCAGGGAAGTCACGGGAGAGACTCACAAAGAATAAATCTCAGCATATGTAAATCTTTTATAAACAAAGTACTCCAGTCTTCTGGGTGCTGCAAAGTATTTCTATGTTGCTTTTTATAAAAATATTTTCAGAAAGTGGCTATATTATAGTGACATGGTAATTAATATTTAATTAATTTCATTTAATTAGAAACTGAAATGAGGTGTCTGTTCTATATATCTGCCTTAAATCAAATGAATTCATCATGATAAATCCTATTAGACCACATGACTAATGAAGGCACAAATAGAAGACATGAAATTCTGGTGAAATTTTGTTTCCACTTTCAAAGCAAATGGAAGAAGCCTTACAAAGCCTTTATAACTCCATTACTAATATTAGTGGAGAACTGATAAGAATTATTCAGCTACTATTCAGCTATGGAGCAGGGAAGTGGCAGATAAAGCAGCTTTTCTCCTATCTCACAATGTTCCAGTCTTCAAATCCCCCCATTTCTAAAAACTCTCCTGTTCCCTGATGTATATATTTGATTATGTACAGATAAGAGAAAGTTCAGTCAGGGCATGTCTGCCTAAAGCTCACTGTGTGCAAAACAGCTATTCACTCTGCCTGCTTTTCTAGCTAAGCTGACCCTGGTAATTCCCCCATTTTAGCTAAAAGTTAAATATGTCAGCCACGCATGATCAGACCTACTTCTTCTGAGGAGATGGACCCCTGCCTCGTGAACAGAACAGCACTGAAACTCCGGGCAGGCACCTATTTTGTGTTTTGGAAAAATAGTCTCATGGTAAAAGTCTGCAATGTGGGATGACGCTGCCCTGCCCCTGAGGTGATCTGACACTCCTCAGGTGTCCGGCTAGCACCGCAGAGCAGTGCAAGGAGTGGCCTCGCCACTATACCCTTCGAGGGTTCGTGGTCGAGGTGTGTGGTCGAAACCACGACAAGCGCAGGCGGTCGAAGGCAGGATAAAGAGCCAGGGAGACACCTTTCACGGTTCCAGGGAGAGGTTTATTGGAGGAGCGGAGGGACGAGGTCCGGGGTCGAGGAGAGGGAACCGCAAAAGGCGGTTTGACACTGTGTGCAGCAACTTAAATACGGGGGAGGAGACCAAGGGGAGGTACAAAGGTTGGCCAATCGCGGTACACCAGGGGAGGTACAACAGGCGGGGAAAGGGATACAATAGTCCAATGGGGTAACTTGTGGGTGGCAACCGGGGCACAACGACCAATGGTGGGGCGGAACCGGGAGAACTCTCTGGAAAGTGGGTATGGCTTCAGGGAGGATTGACAAGGGAAGGGGCCGGGTTTCGTGCGACAGACAGGGAAGGCTCTGGAAAGCAGGAGGGGCTTGGGGATAACTGACAGGGGCAACGGCGGGAAGGGAACAAACCATTTTACATTACATGGGGATAACAATAAAATATGAACACTAAACAATTTGATAACAAAATAGAACACAACATCTCCCCCTTTTCTTTTTTTAAAGCTCGGTGGAGAAGCGGGAGTTGGTGTCAGCTTCTCGGGCACCACCCATATTCTCATAAGGACTCTCATCAGCTTGGGGTGGTGCCTCTGCCCTGTTGATGTTCGGGCTGGGGGAGATGCTTTTTAAAATAAGCCTTTTCAAAATGATAGCAGCGATACAAACAACGGCTATAACTAGTACAACATAAATAACTGATTTAACAACAGAGGCTAGCCACTCTGAAAGTCCCCAGCCTTTGAAGGTTTTTGCGAGCCAGTCCTCGGACTCCACCGTGATGTTCTTTATCATTTCTTTGACTTGGTTTATCTTTTGGTGGATGCTGCTGCTTCGCGATGAGAGATTGAAGCAGCAGAGGCCTTCAAAGTCCTCGCAGCCGTGGCCATGCGCCAAAAGTAGGAAATCAATTGCTGCTCTATTCTGCAGGGTTGCCCGCCTGGTAATTTCCTCGTCTTCGAGGAGGTCGCTAAGGGCTGACGACGTTAAACGGGCTTGTTTTACCACCCAGCACTCTAGGTGGCCCAATTCACCTAGAGCCTTGGCTGCTGCCACCCAAGGCAATAGGATGGAGGCAGCAATCCTTTTGGATTTGGACCAATGAAATATGTCTGCATCGCAATTTTCGTCCAGATTATGTATTTCTCTTTTTTGGACAGCCAATGAGTTATTTTTAGCTCTCCAATTCATAATTTGGGTTCGATTGGGGGAAAACAAGGTCAGTCGCCCCAGTGTGCAAGGCCCTCCTATAAGGCGACAGGGGATGCCAGCCCACGCCCTGTCGCCGCATATCAGGAAGACTCCCTTGCCTAGTCGGAGGGGTTGTTCTGACGGGAGTCCTGAGATCTGGGCTGTGTCGCGACACCAAGATTTTGGCTGGTACTCCGGGTTAACTTGAATAACTTGGAGATGGGAGGTAGGGTCGGACCAGTTGTTAAAAACACAAAAAGGTGCGGGGGCTGAACCAAGAAGCTCGAACTCCTGGGGTTCCTCGGATAACTTGGAAAATGGATAGGACCACTCCAACATCCAGAGGGGGTTGGACAAGGGTCTGCCAGGGAAAGCGGGGTACCAGCCGCGGGCGTTGTATTCATTCATTAAGCGGAGCAGCGATTCCGGATATTCATCGGGCTTTAATGGGATCCCCACCAGGCAGGTTGATAAAGGATTTCCTACCGCCGATGTTGCCAGGCAAAGATGGTCTTGACGCATGGCCTGCGCTAAGGTGACCCACACGTTCTTTTTCGGCTGCGGGACTATCCAGCCTTCCGAGGACCGACTCAGGCACACCACCGCAAAGATGGTGCACCAGGCGAAGATGACGTACGCCTTGTTCATACTGGGGTTCCGAGCGACTAGCCGAAACTAAGAGAAAACAGAGTAGGGGAGGGTTAATTAAATAACTCAGGCAGGTCCAAAGAAAAGGGGTCGTAGAGGGGGTTACTCCATCCACAAGAGGAGTCGATGTTATGGCTGGAGGGACGACGGCGACGGCGCAGCGCAGCGTATCCCACATCCTTAACGCCTGGCCCCGACGGAGAAACCTTCCCTGCAGTGTAGGGTCTGACCCATCTTTGAGGGACCCACCTCAAACCTGAGGGCGTGGACACGCAAGCATGTCCCCGTCCCCAGGTGACCAATTCATGTGGGCCCTCCACCTGTCCGGTCTCCGGGTTCTTCACCATTACGGGAGGGTGTTCCCTCAAACGTAATGGGGAAGAGTTCGCAAAATGCCTCACAATGGGAGGACTTAGCATCTCAAAGGAGCAGTTTAGGAAATTGATGGTAAAAAGAGCGCGATGCAATTTGGAGTGTGGATTGTCGAATTGAGTATCGCCCTGTTGCTGCTCCAGGACTCGCTTGAGCGTCTGATGGGCACGCTCAACCATGCCTTGACCGGTAGGGGAATATGGGATGCCAGTCTTATGCTTTATTCCCCACTTCTGCAGGAACTCCTTGTATACCGTGGAAATATACGCCGGGCCATTGTCCGTTTTAATTTCCCTCGGGATCCCCAACACAGAGAAGGCCTGCATTAGATGTTTCTTAACGTCCTTGGCCTTCTCTCCTGTGTGGGCAGAGGCGAAGATCGCTCCGGAGAAGGTATCCACGCTGACATGAACGTATTTTAGCCTACCGAACTGTGGGATGTGTGTGACATCCATTTGCCACAGCTCGCAACTCTCCAGGCCCCTAGGGTTGACTCCAGAGCTCACAGTTGGTACACTGAGCTTCTGGCAGTCGGGACATGTAGCCACAATGTCCCTGGCTTGATCACGGCTCAGGTGGAACGGCCGTACAAGTCCAGGGGCATTTTGGTGGAACCGCTGGTGGCTCAGCTTGGCTTGCTGATAAACATCAGGCACATTCGCCATATGCGCAGGCGCAGCCAGAGCATCTGCCCTCTCATTGCCTTCTGCAATGAAGCCGGGCAGATCTGTGTGCGACCTCACATGCATCACGTAATACGGGTGCTCTCGGTGGGAGACAGTGTAAATAAGCTTCGAGAGCAAACGATGGAGGTTGGGATTTGAAACTTCCTTCAGTACTGAATTCTCTGCTCTGGACACTACACCTGCCACATAGGCCGAATCAGTTACCAAATTAAGCGGCTCTGAGAACCTCTCAAAGGCTCTGACGACGGCATCCAACTCAGCAATCTGAGGGGAACCCTCAACTATCTTAACATCTGCCTCCCACTGCTGAGTTTGGGGGTTCTTCCAAGTCATAACTGACTTGCGAGAAGCCCCGGATGCATCCGTAAAAACTGTCAAGGCCTTGAGTGGCACTCGGCTCAATTTCTCCTTAGGGACCAAATTGAAATTTGAATTAAATAATTTGTGTTTCTGGTGGTGTACTGATGTTTGTCCGGTGTAGCTGTCCAAAGCAAAGAGGAGAGTTTCATTCTCCCTGAGCAAATGTTCTAGTGCCTCCTTCGTCAGCTTGCCCGATGACAAGGCAAGCGGTATACGTATGCACGCGAACTCGCACCCCGCCAGCTCTCGTAGGCGGGTCCTGGCCTTTCTAATGAGCTGAGCCATCAGCTCCTGTGGCTTGGTGACACTTTTGGACCTTTGGTGACTGAGGAACACCCACTCTATAATCAAGAGGGGGTCCTTCTGGTCCTGGTCCCACTGATAGATCAGGCCATGGAGGTGCGGCAATCGTCCCATTATGATGAACTCGAAAGGCAAGTTCGGTAGGTAGCGATGGGCCTGTCTGGATCCCATCGCTTTTTCCACCTTCTCCAAGGCAACCTTGGCCTCTGGGGTCAGTACCCTAGGGGAAAGTAACTCATCTCCCCCTTTCAATAAATTGAAAAGGGGGGCTAGGTCCTCGGTGGTAAGTCCTAGCCAGGGCCTGACCCAATTTAATGAACCACACAGCTGGTGGAAGTCCGCGAGGGTTTTTGGCTTGGTGTTAATAGCCAATTTCTGCGGGACAATTGTCCTGTTGGTAATTTGGAGCCCGAGATATTTCCACGGGGGCATCCTCTGAACCTTCTCCTTTTGGAGTTCAAAACCTGCAGATGTTAAAACCTCAATTACCTGGTCAAGGACATGCTGCAGTAGGTCGTCCGTGGGGGCACAAATTAGCACGTCATCCATGTAGTGCAGGATGACGGCCTCCTCCGCCTTGGCACGTACGGGAGACAACAATGAAGACACATACCATTGGCAAATACTGGGGCTGTTCTTCATGCCTTGAGGCAGTACTCGCCAATGATAGCGCTTCATCGGGGCTTCTCGGTTGATGGAAGGAACCGAGAAGGCAAACCGCGACGCATCTTCGGGGTCGAGGGGAATTTGGAAAAAACAATCCTTTATGTCAATGACGGCCAAATTCCAATTTTGTGGCAGCATTGAGGGTGATGGCATGCCTGGTTGCAAGGATCCCATGTCTTCAATTCTTTTATTTATTTCACGAAGGTCGTGAAGGAGCCGCCACTTGTCCTTCCCCGGTTTTTTGATTACAAACACCGGAGAATTCCAAGGGCTCATGGAAGGTTCGATGTTTCCCTTTGCTAATTGCTCCTCCACGAGTTCGTTGAGCGCCTTTAATTTTTGTTTGTTGAGCGGCCACTGATCTACCCAAACTGGTTCGTCAGACAGCCAATTTAGTTTTTGGATAGGGCGCTCCACAGTGGCCGCTAGCAAAAATCCCGTGGGGTTTTCGGGATTTCGATTCTAACCCCCCATTGAGACATGGCATCCCTGCCCCACAGGGGCGCTTTATAGTCCATCACAAAGGGACGGACATTTGCCACCTGTCCATCAGGGCCCTCAATAGTAATGACACCTTTTGACTGCCTAGCCAATTGGGCCCCCCCGATTCCTCGAATTTTGCAATCTACGGGTTGCAATTCCCATTGTGACGGCCAGATGTCTTCCGGAATGATCGTCACATCAGCTCCCGTGTCAAAGACTCCTTTGAGGCGCATATAGTCGTCGCCTTGCCGGAGTCCGCATACAATATTTGGTCTTTCCTCGCCAATTACTTCCGCCCAATAGACACAGGGATCTACCAATTTATCCTTGTTGTAGTTAGGGACTGGGATCGCCTGCGCTATAGGTTGTAGCTTTGGCAGGAAGTACGGCGGCTGTATGCAACGTGCCACGAGAGTGAAACCGTCCGGACACAAAGGCTGTGTCTGCGGAACGATTTCAATCTCAGACGGGGTACATTTTGTATCCCCAAGGACCACATACTTGCAGTCGAGTCCTGCGAACAAACCCGAAGAGATGGGTCGCACTGAGACCAACTGCCAGTCCGTTGTTTCGAAAAAGGTATTTTCCGTCAAAGCCAAGCTCAGGGGTGGATGCGGGGTCCACCCCTTCACTGCTGGCTGCATCTGGTGGTTGTCTGTGTCCGTGTGTTTGTCACGTCCAGTAGTGTAGTCGTCGCGTCCGGTGCCCCCCCCTTGACTCCCCTTGTGGCCCGCCTCATTTGTTTTCTCACGCGAGGCGGGCCCGCGCTCCCCACTTAGTTTTTTTTTTGTTGGTTATTTGGTTCCCCAGCCCCTCCGCCCTGCTGCCCGGTGTTCTGGGCCTTCCTTTGAGGGCAAGCCCGCGCCATGTGCCCCATCTTATTGCATAGGAAGCACCGAACCGGGAAGCTTGGTGTCGTAGCTTGCAGCGCGGTCGGTCTTCCTCCTCCTCTGGTGGTTGTAGAGGGTGCTGTCATAACGGCTCTCTTGGTGCACGCCTCAATCATTAATCTTAAACTAGGCTCGGGGTAGAGAGGGAGAGACGTTAGTATCTGTTTGCACATATCATTAGCATTCGCTCTTGCAGTCTCCATAAGCACTTCTTCAAGAGCCTCCGGGCTCTTGATCTGTCTCTCTATTTGCTGTTTCAGCCTCTCTACGAACTGAATGAACGGTTCCGCCGGCCCCTGCCTGATTGTCATATAATTTATTTGGGGCTCGATGGTAGGCATTCTCATGAATGCCTTCTCGGCAGCGGCTTGGATCTTTAAAAGTACAGGCTTCGGAATTTTTTCTGCCTGTGTCTCCGCCTGGGACCACTCTCCTTCGCCGCACAGATGATTAAACGTCATAGGTTTTTGATCTGCGTCAACCGCGCAGTCGGGAATTTGCAAAAGCTCGGGAAGGAGCTCCCCTAGCATCCTCTTCCAAGTGTCTTCCCAAAGCCCATATTCCATGGACAATAGGAGACATTGAAACAAACTTTTTAGGTCACTAGGGACGAGTATGTTAGAGGAAAAGGTGGCTTTTAATAGCCCTTTAAAATATTCACTTTTCCTCCCGAACTCCTTCTGAGCCTTGCAAAGCTCCTTTTTATGGGAGTATTCAAACGGTCTCCAATTAGGAATACCCCGCTGTCTAGAATAAAAAACTGGTGCGGCTGTAAGAGTGGTCTCCGGTTCCGGGTTCCGGGTCTCGGGCCTGTCACTTCCGGGTTCCACATCGTGGGAACCGGAAGGAGGGGCGTGGGAACCGGAAGTCGGAAGCGGTTGGGCGGGACCGCTAGCCGAGGAGGGGCCAGAATCCTGGCTACATTCCTGGGAATGGGCGGAACCTCCCGAGCTAGCTGGAGGAGGGGCACGAGGCGGGAGAGGGGGAGGAGTTTGGGGAGGCGGAGGCGGGAGAGGGGGAGGAGTTTGGGGAGGCGGAGGCGGGAGAGGGGAAGGAGTTTGGGGAGGCGGAGGCGGGAGAGGGGAAGGAGATCGGGGAGGAGCGCTGGGGGTAGGGACCTCCCCCCAGGGGGAGTGTTTAAGGGCAGGGCTGTAGGAGGGGTAGTAGGAGGGGATAGGGAAAGGAGGAGGGAAGAGGAAGGGGTTGGTGAAGGGGTTCGGGGGCGGAGCCACAAACGGAGGGGGAGGGGACATGTCTTGGGTAAAGGGATTCTGGGAAGAAGAACCCGAGACACTAGGAGCCGACCACGCCACGTGGCCGGCGCCATTTTGTGCCTCGGAGTCCCAGAGGTCATTTTGTGGCTCCGGGGAATCAAACTGAAACCTAACAGATTTTGGGGTACGGGGGGTGGACAACGAGGGAGAGGGTCTCGGAGTGGGGGCACGGGACTTACAACTTTTTAAAACAGGTTTAGGGGTAGAAACCGGGGTAAAACTGGGGGCTGAACTTTGGGACGTCAAACTGTGGGTAGAGGGAGCAGGAGAAGGCTCCCTGGCAGCTGGTACCTTGCTGCCAGGGCTAGGGTGTCTAGGGGACCGAGAGGGGCCAGGCGAGTGACTTGCCTGCGGCTCCTGCCGTGCTGCCCCTCTCGAATCTCCCGGCCCCAGGGAAGAGGGAGTGGGACGAGGGGAAGGAGGGGGTAAAACTGGGGAAACCCGCGGTGGCTGGCTCTCTCTTCCCCCTTTTCTTTTGACTAGGTCTTTTATCTGTATAAACAGTGTATAATACTTGTCTACAGAGGCGTCACCCTGTCGGCTCAGCGTCAGCAGACGCTGACCGACCTTCTCCCAAAACCTTAGGGAGTTCATATCTTGGGGTGACGCCTCGGGGAATTGGGAGACCAGCCACCGAATAAAAGACTTTAAAACCCCCCTCGAAAACTTAACTTTCCCACCCTCTAGGGAACCCGCAACTTGGACAAACATCTCCCTTTGGGTTGCCGATACTTTGGCGCCCATGGTGTGACTATCGGCGACCCTAACTCACTCTCTTGCTGACCCAAAAAGATGAACTTAAAAGAACTGAAAATAAGGGCTGTCCACCCGGTGAGCCCCCACCCCTAGGGGACTAAAGGCAACGGTGCAAAAAACGCAGCCGACAAGCGGCCTTTTGTACACTGGGTCCCACACCAAAGACCCTGCACCGTGCCCCGCTTCCTGGTAAGCCCCCCTCACCCTCTTTTGGGGGATACTTACCTGCTCCGTTGGGTGGTCCAGCAGTGGCCAGCAAGAGGTCCTGCCTTCGGAGGCGATCCTCGGCGCTAGAGGACTGCCGCCTCCTCCCCGGGAGCGCTGCCGCAATGGCCTGCTCCTACCGGGGTAGATGGAGCCCAAGGCTTCGGATCCGCAGATCCCTTGAAGCTCGTCGTGGGTCAGTAGAACTGCCCCACGTTGGGCGCCACTCTGACGCTGCCCTGCCCCTGAGGTGATCTGACACTCCTCAGGTGTCCGGCTAGCACCGCAGAGCAGTGCAAGGAGTGGCCTCGCCACTATACCCTTCGAGGGTTCGTGGTCGAGGTGTGTGGTCGAAACCACGACAAGCGCAGGCGGTCGAAGGCAGGATAAAGAGCCAGGGAGACACCTTTCACGGTTCCAGGGAGAGGTTTATTGGAGGAGCGGAGGGACGAGGTCCGGGGTCGAGGAGAGGGAACCGCAAAAGGCGGTTTGACACTGTGTGCAGCAACTTAAATACGGGGGAGGAGACCAAGGGGAGGTACAAAGGTTGGCCAATCGCGGTACACCAGGGGAGGTACAACAGGCGGGGAAAGGGATACAATAGTCCAATGGGGTAACTTGTGGGTGGCAACCGGGGCACAACGACCAATGGTGGGGCGGAACCGGGAGAACTCTCTGGAAAGTGGGTATGGCTTCAGGGAGGATTGACAAGGGAAGGGGCCGGGTTTCGTGCGACAGACAGGGAAGGCTCTGGAAAGCAGGAGGGGCTTGGGGATAACTGACAGGGGCAACGGCGGGAAGGGAACAAACCATTTTACATTACATGGGGATAACAATAAAATATGAACACTAAACAATTTGATAACAAAACAGAACACAACATCGGGAAAAACCTAAGTTTTCCCCCTAAGTTTGAGAGTGAAGACATAGCAGAATGGTGACCTGGAAGTGTCAATGCATTCCCTTGTATGCAGTTTACATTAGATGAACAGTGAATTAAAGAAAAACGTTTTCAGGAGTCATGATTTGTCTGTGTACTACTTCTGTCTTTTTCCCCCCTTTTTTTTACTCCACTCCATTATACTTGGTTATAGCAAGGCTTTGATTCAGTGTCAGATAAAAAAACAGCCCAGAATAGAATTTTTCAGTTTTCAGGAGGAGGGATTCAAAGAACTAGATCGTTATGTGGAGGGTGGGCAGTCCTGCCTTCATGCTGTTTATTACATCACTCTCTTTGGTGTCCCTCCTCAGACCAGGGCTCATTCCCTAAATGCCAACAGGACCATTCTGACATATCCATGTTCCCAGCAGTCAGTGCAGATTGGATGGCTAAGGAACGATTATTCTCTGCTTTTAGATGTACCTTTCTTGGACTTTACAGGGAGTTTAGGAGGGATTTTTTAAAGCAGATTGATTCACCACCGTTTGGCAACACATCAAACATTTTAGTTAGATGCTAAATTTTACTTAGTAATCACGAGTAATGATTATTTTCACTAGTCATGTAAAATTGGATTCCAAGACTTCTTCAAGTCACCGTAATATAGATCTTCTTATCCTGTGTTTACAGCAGAAGAATACAGGTTTAACTCAAATTAGATTTTAAATAGAATCTCACAGCAATTACAGCAGGAAAAATTAAAATTATGCTGCACTTATGTGCTTAAGTACTGCTGTATTTAAACAACTAAAAAGTAATTGGGAGATCTACATATGGACAGAAGAGAATCAGAACTATTGGAGTAATTTTTTAAAACCTTTAGTTTTTATATCATTAAGTGAAATAAAACTAAATTTCAAAGGGTTGTCTAATTAATTTATGTTTAAAATTAGTGTCATTTTAGGGTTATTTTTTCTAATATTTAATTTTGCCTGTTCCTCTATGGTTTTGGCTACTGTTTTTAGCTATTAATTGCAATATACTGAAAATTCTTGGTGGAAAACTGCTACGTGAAAATAACCTAAATGTCAATAACCTGTATTTCTATCTGCATATCTGATTCTTGTGTTTGATATTGTTATGAATCTTAGATGCCCGGTGCCAACATGCTCAGAAGTAGTTGCTATCCTTTTCAAACTGGAGATTTTCATTAATAAGTCTGTGCTTTACATCCTTCTCTTTCATTTTTGTTCTTACCTATTCTATTTTCATTAGAGAAATGTCAGATAAAAAAGAATAATAAAGCACAATAAAACAAATGTATCTATCTTAAAAAGTGCTAAATTACTCCATCTAAAAATTCTGTACAAGAATTTCAAAGGAAATCAGGGTGGGTTATTCAGATTTTAGCAACTTAACAATTTCATATTTAATAATCACTGGATAAAGTTTCTAAGAAAATAAAGGAGCCATGACTTAATATTAGTACAACTTTAGATTCTATACCTAAAACTACATTTCAAGCCACCAATTTGAAAAGGTGATGTGGTAGAACATATTATTAAGCAATCTTTCAGGTCCTAATACAACTAATTTGTTACAGATGTTACTTTTGAAATGTCATGTAAGAGCTGGGGTTTTTTTATTATTATTACTATTTTCAAAAATGTCCAGCTATTCTTCCTGTGAATTTTTCATCAGTTACTTTCTATTTTACTTTGTGTAGGGTATGCTGTTTTTACTTATTTCTTAAAGGTGAGGTCTGAAAGATATTCTACGTACAGGAGATGCTGGTCACAGCCTGCTGCTATCCAGGAGTGCTCAAAGGCCTTAGGACTGCTTTTTACAGGGCCATAAGACAATTGGCTTTAGTCACCTGTCAATTTGCATCCTGGCTGTAATCCAAGATGGTAATTTCTGGAATTTTTTGAAAGTCTAGTAACGATAATACTGTTCCACTCTAGCTATGACTCAGTTAAGCAGTGTTCCAAGGCTATCAGGAGATGACTGATTCTCTCTCATCCCCTTCCTTGGTTAGGCAACAGAAGCTCCTGGTACAAAAGTGTTTCTGATAATCTCAAGGGGAAGAGCATCACCTGAGAGTCATTTATCAAGGCCAAGGCTAACAAGAATTTCTGACAGTATAGAGAAGTCTGTATTGGGGGAGATAGGGGTGCACCGTCACAGTGCTTTAAACTACATTTTTGTGGTCAGGATACAAACGGAATTATATTCCATTGGGAGCTGATTGTCAGAATCGACATAACTAAAATACCCTTTGTAGAATAAAATACAGTTACTGTCTTTGCTTCTGAAATTAATCTCCCTCAGTGTTAGACCCATAATAGCATGTGCCCTTAATCACTGACACAGAACCCCTCCACAGACTTATCACTTGCAAGTGTTAGATGAGAGCAGGATGAGAATAGATTTCCTTAAAAGAATGGCATTGCCATCATGTCTTCTGGATATGAGCATATCAGTTCTGCAAAGACAAAGGTGTGATCTAATAATGGCATTAGAAGGAATCAGGGAAGAAAACTCATTCATAAAATATTGCTCAAGATGGGTAGCCCCAAAGGGGAGGCTGTAGGACATAAATCTTTGGCTTTGTCACATTCATAACAGTCACAAAATAAGTATAGGAGAAATTCGTGTGCCTGTGAATTACCAGTTTATGTAATTGCTCTTGTACAGATCCCAAAAACTATGGTATAAGGAACAATGACAGAGTCTGAACCAGGAGCTCAATGCAGTTGACTCCAATTGTTCTATAGGAGCTGGATATAAAATGATCCTTAATTGAACCCCTCAAAAGAATATAAAGAATTTTAAATGCATATTTGGGTGGAGGAGATGGGGGCTTTGTTTAATTGCTTGTATGTTAGGTTTTGGATCACATTCTGCCCTAGTTACAGCTCTAGCACCTTGAACACTTTTGTTGCAAGTAGTTTGGTCCAAAGATAAAGACATTATATATAATTTACACACATAGATTCACAGGTAATTGGAAGTGGTCACTCATTACTTCTCCAGCACAGTAGCAAGTTTTACAACCACACCAGGAATACCATTGTCCAATATTACTGGGTGTCCAAGCTACATCCTTAATTTCCTTTCAAACATTTCTTTCCACTCCTTAGTGTTTTTCTCTTCATTCTAACACAAGAGCTCATGGAATTGATCCTGGAATATAGAATCATTTGTTTTCAAATGGCATTCTGCTGTTCAGTGATCTGTGTGAAACTAGCCAGTGGCTGAAATTCAATTCCTGCAGCACAATTGCTCCACAAAAAGTGCAACTATCATCAATTTTATCAGAGGGCTTACACAAACCCTTAGAGACAGTGTTAACACTGTGCTATCTTTCTGTCAAGCACCTTGCAATATTATTTCCTCTTTGTGTTACTCTGTAAATACATGGAGGACTACATGGATATACTGTAGTAAACTGGAGTATACATGGATACTACTGAATGTTGCCAACTTGTCAAACTACAAAAGCACTGCAAGAGCTTTCTAATTGTCATATATCTGATATTATCAAATCGCTTCTAATCAATATTTCCATGCAAGGAACTGAGAGATAACATAGAATGCCAGACAGCATACTTCTATGTTTTTATTACTAGAATTACTTTTAGTATTATTTCTTGAGACACCAGCTGTTCCAAAGACCTAACCCAGGTCCCTCCTTCAGTGCCAGTTATGTCCTTGGGAGCAGTGCAGCTGCTCCATCCCTTGTTGGCACTTCAACAGGTTGTTTCAATAGGCTGCTCCTCTGGCAGGTGGTTTGCAGCTTCCAGCATGACCCTGGGCCCTGCTACTGGAGTGGTCTAGTCACTAGTCAGAGGGGGATTTTGATAGCATGGTCCAAAGATCTTCTCCACACATTTGGCTGCATGGCAACCTGCTTCTCTGAAAGAATCTGAAGCCTTCTATAGCTCTGTGCCATATCCATCAGCTGCATGTGGATTCTTTGGATAGCTTAGATATTTAAAATATCATTCAAAATTACAATTTTTAAGTAGATAGCCTCTCATCTTATCTGACTCCTCATTTTCATGTGAAGATTTTGAAAAAGTGGGAGTTTTTTGCGCTTTCTTCACTTATGTCTCTGCTTTTATGTTAAAATGAGTTTTCTGCTGGGGGGTTCAACTTGGTTTTGTTCCTAAATATGAAACAAAAGCTCTTGAAGGTCTGGATCAGAAGGTATGGATACTGTCCTGGTATTATAATGCCAAAATTGTAATTAACACATGCAACTCCTGAAAGCTTGTATTACCTAATCTAAAAATGTATTAACAGTTCAAAGCATATTTGCCTTCAGTGATGGAGCATGAATTGTGAAGGCAGTTTATCTTATATAGGCCTAAAGATTAGTAGATTTTTGTTGATAGGTTGCAGACCATAAAACATACAGTGAAAAATTATTGCAAAATTGCTTTTGAACTATTCTGTCAAAACACTTCATCACTCAGCTACTGGGACTAGCTTTGCTGCAGTGAATTAGTGCCTATTTTCTCCCCCACCTTAAAGTCTCTTGATGTGAAAGGGTGAATGTTGCCACTCTAGTTATCACCAAAGAAAGGATAGAAAGCCTAGAATACAGTGCGAGACATATCAGGGTGACAAGTGCTATTGCAGCATCATTAAAAGGAAGTAATTTTCAGTTGTTGAAGTGCAGGATAGAACAATTCAGTAACTGAATAGAAAAAGATAGCCTGAGAGCACATGCATTTGACCTGTGCTCTTGCCAATTTCTGACCTTAGTAGTTGTGTTTGACAGACAAAATTCATCTAGATATCATTCCTTACCTATGTATCTAAAGTGAGCTGGGGGACAAGGGGGTGCTATTTTTTTCATGATTCACAGGCACACATTATTTTCCTGCTTATGTGAATCTAAATGAAAGTCAGATATCAGAAGCTACATTGCCCATGTCTCATTTATTTTAAATTATTTTCTCAGTTATACTACTGCAAATACTGTTACACTATTGAATATAAAGTATTTTGGGTTTTGTAGCACGATTGCAGAAAACATGAGTTAATAGGGTTGGAAAAATACAGTAGGAGTGTTACAAGGCCTTCTGAGAAAAATATCTACATTCTGTGATTCCAATTTTTAGGAACTTTGAAGAACCCAGGAAGAATGTAATAACGTCTCTCTGTGCAGAAGTCTTGGAGATCCAAATCTATAATAGGTTTCTTTGTAAAATTCTCATTGAAGTCAATGTTGTTTTGAACCCCTATCGAAAGCAAGATTAAGCTTCATTGCCTCTCAATGTTTTCTTTCTGTAATAATTTCTTTTTTATTTACTTAACAGGAGTACTGAAACTGCTGAATTTAGAAATTATAAGGAGAAGACAAGTTAGAATGTTTGGCTCCTGCAGAAGTTTAGTAGATGCAAATGTCATTACATCGGAGTATCCGGATCCTTACTTAGATTTCTAGAAATAGTCAGAAGTATTATTCAGAACACTTGCCTACAAACTGAAGCATTATGACTGCAGTGGGATGAGAGCTTTAGGGAGCACACCTTGACACCACTTCTTAGAAAGGACTCGTGTCCTAAGATTTACACTTGTCAGGGAAGAAAAACACTCCCAATGTCAGCAAAGCAGATATTTCAAACACAGGTTTTTTCCATTTACAAGGAAGTATTTCAAACCTTTAATGTGATCAAAATGATGGGAATGCTACTTAACCCTTGTATCATTGTTTTCTCAAATTGAAGACAGTGTTTTAGAAGTCTGCTGCCTCCAATGCTGTTACACTCTATTGCGTGACATCAACAGGATATGTGTTGATGATAACTTGTGCAGTCCTAGAAAGACCACATAGTGAGACTTTTTGTGGAAAGTCTATTGTAGGAACACATATTGAGAAAGTAAGAAAATTACAGCCTGGAAAATATTTCAGGCTGGAGCTTTTCAGCTCTGTTCCCAGCCGATAAGCTGGTCCAGCTCAAGACTAGGGAGAATTTCTCCCAGGGTGATAATTTGGTCAAAATAAAAAGGAATTAATAACAAATATAGAACACTTGTTGTGGTACAGGACCAGGCCCTGGGAATGGGGTGTCTTCTCTCTGAGCCAATCATCTTTTCTCTACTCTTGGAATTGTTAGTCATGCTATAAAACCAAGTGTGTTTCCGAATAAACTTGTCTCTTTCTTTTTATCATAAAGGATGACCATATAACTGTATATCTTATTTCCACCCCACTTAAAGGGTTAAAACCCCTTTCCACGGCTACAGTCTATAACTAAAATGCTCCATGAATTGATTAACATTGCTTTCTATCACCCTATAAATTGATTAAGTTACAGTATTTGTTCCTTGTTTACTGTGATGCACTAAGCAGCTTCTATTTAGGATTAGCTATCTTTTTTTCTCCCTGTTCTGGGAGGAGGGATTATTTTTACTGATTTTTTACATCTTTGTAGGAAGGCTAAGTGTACACCTGTAAAACAAAAAGGACACATGCTTGGACCTTAGCAGTGATACATAACCATCCACACTCTTCATTACTAGCACAGCTGTGTCATACTTTTAGCCCATTCAGAATAGCATATTCTAGATTAAGACAGAAGAAGGTTTAGGGTTATCTGTTAGAGCTAATCCCAATAAACATTTGAATTTTCTCTCTTTGGGAAGAGAAAGAAGATGTATGCATGATGTATGTATGTGAGTTGAATGGATATGGGCTTACCATGCCATTTGGCCCCATAATCAAAGATCATTTCCTAGATCATTTAACTAGAATAAATTTAAATTTTGAGTACCACATTATACATTATAAAATATCATCTGCATTCATCTTAAAAGCAAAGAGAGTTGTGGAACAATCTATGATAAATTTCTATTCAAAATCAGTTATAATGAAAGACAGTAACCAGAAAGATCTAAATGGCACCAATGCTATTACTCCTGAAAATAAGCTATTAAATCATTTTGTCTCTCTGTTCTCTTAGGATTTTGTTTGCAAACAGATGCTGATTTCTACGAATGTATTCACAACACATTTACTGAAGAGTTGAAATGCACAATACACTTAATGCACACAATATATTTACCGAGCAGGTGAAACGAAGTACAATTTATGTCATGATTAACATGGCATATATTAGCACATATGACTGCTGATTTGTATTAAAAACAGTCAAATATACACTACAAGGAAAAGAATATCTGAATTACAGATGAATGTCTTTGTAGCAACGGTTTACTGCCTTTCTAGTTTAACAAAATGCTGATACAAATGCAAATGCACTGATGTGTGTTATGGGGTGCTCTATGAAAGCCATGTCCTTCTGCCCTCCAGTTAAACCTGTGATCCTGTTTCCAGTTTATAATGATGAATTGGAGGTATCACTGCTTTCAGAATCTGGGGTGGGTCGATTTAAAATTTTATTGTAGAAGAAATAAACTTAAAGCAATTTTCTGAATATATCCTTTTGTGATAATCTCTTTATGCTCTAATTGTCATTAAACTTAAGTTAAAAAGTGCTGAGTTGAACTCAAAAAAGGGAATTGAACATGAAAGGATAACAGTTTCTCATTTTTCATAGAAGTGATATTTGATGTCTCATTCTCTAAGGAGCTATGCTTGTGCATCTTCAGTTAAAATATTGCTGACCATTTAAAAAAATATTTTCTGAGTCAGCTTTTCTAATTTCAAAACACTAATTGGCATGAATTAATAGAAAGATACGGGCTTTTTCACAGCACAGCTTAACCAAATAATATTTTTAGTGAATCTATTTATGTTGTGTTTCCTCGTAATGAAAACATTGAAAAAATGGCATAAAACGTGATATATTTTGGGTTATTTGCTATGAAATTCTGTATGATTTGATACCAAGACTGTATTTTTCACAAATTTTATGGATACATTTAGAAAGCAGAGTAAAAGTAAAATGCCTATTACTAATATAATAGTGGAAGAATGCTTATTCCTGTTCTAAACAGAATGTTGTTTCACAAACCATTACTTGCCTAGCAAATAAAATTACCCCTGTATTACTTTCTCAATATTTCAAATAATTTTTTAGGATGGTTTTACTAAGTAGGAATGTTATAGCAAGAAGTATCTCTAGTCAGTGTACATGGGAAGAGAATCACTGTTTTCAGGGTCTGTATTTCCACAACCCATTTGCATTTAAGCTGATGAGCAAATTCAGAAGAGATTTAGGACCAAGGGGATTAATTATGACTGGTAATAGGCATCTTCTTGCTTAACTTTTTGTTTACTCTTTTATAAGGTTTGTTAAGAAGCCTGAGTCTGCACTAATCCTTCAGCATCTACTTTTGATAATCCTTTACAGGGAAAGGATAAATATGAACATCATAATTGGGGTCACTGGCACCCCCTCATGGATAGAAATCTGTTGCTCCTCTTCTACAGTGTAGGGAAAATTGCTGAAAAACCTGAGTTCATACTAAGGAAGTTAAATGTTTTATAACTTGCATCAGTTTTCCTGGTATAGACACCAAATTGTTCTGGCTATTTTCCTAGTTTGATGAGATTTGTAAATTAAGGTATTTTTAATAAGACTGCAACAAATTTGAGAAGGACTGGAGATTTTAACTAGAAAAGCTAAAAATAAAAAATAATTTTTCAAGTCTTTCTAAACTATGAGCTATTATATCTGTATCAAGGAAGAATTTATATCTTCCTTATATATTTTGTTTTCAAAGCAAATTCTTCACTTTGTTTTCCTAAATAGCATTTTCTTCATATGCAAAAAAGTACACAGAAAACACATTTTTCTTGAATATAAAAATGTATATGTCTTTTCATTAGTTGTGAGAATTTTTTGCCAATAAAGACTTTTTTTCAAGTAGATATTACACAATAAAAGTGAGGCGGCAGATGAAATAAGGACTCTTCAAAAAGAGATGGTGGGACAGAATGTAGTGAAGAAGGTTCATCTTCCACAGAAAACAGGAGTAGTAACAGTTTTGAGATCTATTATTTTTTACCCTGTACTATGAATTAGAGAAAATATCATTCTGCTCAAGTAAACCCCACAGAGATCCAAGGAAGTGCCAAGGCTGAATAAAGTGTGAAGCATAAAACCTACATATTTCTCTCCAGGATAGGCAATCTGGGAAACAGACACCACCACAGAGATTGCATAAATGTTAATAAGTTATATATTAAGGATAAAAGCCCTGTGGATCCAGAATATTTGTGCATGAGACTGCATGAGTAGGACATGAGAATTTCTATAAAGACCTGAAGCCTTGACAAGTCTTTATAAAACTACATCAAACAACAGAATGTAGAATCAAAAGGAATTCAGAGAATTCCCAACCCAGTTATTTTCCTGCAGACATGATGCCATATGATCAATTCCATAACATAACCTACTTGATTTTTAAAGCTGTTAACTTTCCCAAATTTGCCCTTCTGCACTGTGTTTGAAAGGCTTTTCTAAAAACTTTTTGCTTTTACTATTATAGATCTCTTTTTTATTATCTTCCTCTAATGTTTGTTATCACTTTCAGTTGTCTGGGTTAATTCATATGCAAATCATTTGGAAATTAAATGGTGATAGATAAATGTTATAAAACCATCATTGATTTCACAGTTAATGTAACACATTTGAGGTAGGAGATCAAGGAGGTGGTAGGAAGTAGAGTGTCAACTGCTGATTGATCTTGCATGTGGAGAAAGCCCAAAAACTTGACCTGGGCTTACATGATGTTGGCTTAACCTAAACATCTAATTTACAAAAAAAAAAAAAAAAATAGGCAACACAAAAGATACAGGAAGGAAGTGGCTTCACACATGAACACCTGACACTGCATCAATGGTTCAGTAAGAGGCAGATCCCTTGTACCTATGAGACAAGCCCCCAAGGCAAGACTTGCACAAACATTTGTAAAAATATTCACAGACCCTTACCCGTGCCTCACAAGTTGCAACAGCAGCTCACCAGGCTGTTGAGAGCTGCACTGAATCTGGCAGAGTATCGAAAAATCCAGTATTCATCCATTTGTGGATTCTACAAGTAGTTGACAGGTGTCCTTGTTAGAGCAATACTTCTACCCCTTCTTTCCAAGAAAACTGAAAGAATTTTTCATGGCTAATCGTATATTCTATCCATAGATCTCTTGTACGGAATAAATTTGTTAGTTGTTTTAGGAATTCAAATAGATTCATCTATGATGCTGCTCATAAGCTTTTTTTTCTAGTCCAAGTACAATATTAAACAAAATTATTCAATACTTACAATAACTTCAGGCCTTAGTTGGCTACTATTAGGAACATTAAAATTATTATGATGGAAGTGTAGAGCTGGTCCAAACAAAGCTCTGCCAATGGCATGAACCTATGATCTAAATCAAGGTTTCATTTTCCTTTTTGTTTCTCCTGTGGATTTTTATATATTATTCCTTTTTTTTTTTGCATGTGTACCTCCAATTAAATTTTATTGCTATATTCAATTAATACTGGAGTTCATCTTTGGAAAATAGTCAATTTTTACATTACCTTTACTTAGTTGTCTCTTATAAGCATTTCACCTCTTTACTACCATTCCCACATTTGTCAATAAACACAGAAACTGCATCCTTAGTATCTTGGCTGTGTTCTCAGCAACTCAACTAATCTTTTTGAACAAAAGATAATGTCTCCCCATTATCTATGCATTGCAATTATGAAAAAAGAACAGATGAACAGGTGTCTGTACTTTCAGAAAGCTAAAACAAAACCAGAAACACTCTTCACTAGTATTTCCTAATGAGGATTTAAGTCCTCATTTTTAATGGGAGAAGAGATGCATACTAAGCTGAAATGTGTGATAAATAGGTAGCAAGTAACCTTTTTAATCTGACAAAAATTAATTATACATTTTAAAGGACAACAAAAACTCTCATATCATCCATAAAAAGTTACTTTTAATTTATTCAGTAGGATGCCATGGTTAATAAAAACAAAATTATTTTTTAATATCCTACAACTTTGAGATGTGCCTAAAGCTTTCATACAGATATTCACCTGATAATATAAAGTTCATGGTTTATTCAACCACAGCAGCTGTTCCAAACCCTAGGTTGTCATTTATTTTTCAGCTTTAGAAAAAGATTTATAATATGATTTTAAATGCAACAGATATTTAGTCCTCAGATCTGTAGCAAAAACAATCACATCAATACTGCTAGATCCAGAAAAAGAGAGGGGAAAGTATTGTCAAGATAATAAAGAAACAAAGTGAAAATAAATGGACCTTTCTCCTCTTTTCTTTTTAAACACTACTTCTGAAATCTTCCATCAAAAGAGGGAAAAAAATTTAAAGTACATTGAGATATTACCAAAAGCACTTCTTTAAGTTATTGTTGCAAAGTACTGATGAATATGTTTGATGAGGATTTTCTTTGTCCTTCTAAGAAATGGAGAGATTTGCTCAAAAGTGCAGTGATTTAGAATGTATATTGGCATTCATCACAAAAATCATGAGGATTTCCATATTTAAAATATACTTTTCCTGTTTTCATTAAGAATTAAACCTCCATCACCTTCTCTGATCTCTTTGGAAAATTTTTAACATATTTTAAGGAACAAAAAAGCAGTCTTTAAAAACTGTTTTAAGAAGACAGACCTTCTTAAACCCAGCAGGAAAACCTGAACAGGAGAAAAAATGATGCCTTTTATGAAATAATTAATGTTTGGACATGAGCAATGTTATAGGTCTTAATTTGGAACCAGCAACAGAGGTAGTGTACTACGATCAGTCATTACTGAACTTAGGCACATTCATCACTGTGCACTGCACAATACATATATTTATCATTCTTTGGAGTCTTGACACTATGGTATTAAAAGACCAGACATGTCAATTTAAAAATATTAAACCCTCATATATTTATTGACTAATTTATTGCATTAAGACATTCTGATGAGTCTAAGTACATGGAAATGATAGCAGGCATCAAGGATCTCCTTTTTACAAGAGTCCTCCTCACAGGTGGAAATATTAGGACTCTTACACATTGCTTTTCATGTGGAAGCCTCCATCCCAGTGGCACTACAGCACAGGGACACCCCACTGTTCCCAATATCCCAGGAAGAAACCAGCATACAAGGTACCTGATAGACTAATAATTACTTTGACAGGAGGCAAATCTGTAGTTTAGATTACCGATTTTAATTACGGGATTCATAAACCTGCAAACCAGAATTCAGTACGTGCGGAGTCTTTATGTTTGTATTTTAAAAGGGAAAATGCCTAGAAAGTCATTATGTCAAAACTTTCCCAAATATACCTTTTTCGTAACAGAGATATACTACTGTAGCAAAGTTACATGAACACTGACAGTAACTGTCAAATTTTGTTTGGGTTCAGGAGCGATAAACATGAATAAAATAATAGTATTTTCATATTAACAACAAAACATGCTTAAATATCCTTCCCATATCTACTGTATACTAAAAACGTCTACTTTTCATCTATAACCCTAATCACTCACTCTAAGCCAAATCTCAGATCCATCCATGTGAGTGACTCACCTGTTTCCTCAGGCCAGAAGAAAGTTAATGCGCACCAAAATTTACTCTTCAGATATGCACAGTCACACTTCCTCATCTTCCTGTGCATTCCTAGAAGTGCTGTGGTTTAATTAATACCCACTGTCTGAATATGTTTGGCTTCTGTGAAGCAGTAGCTCAATAAACAAAGAAGTTACTAGATTTTTATTCATTTCCAAGAGGCAGAGGTTCAATAGGTTGAAAGAATATAATGCACAACATTCATCATAATTTCTCACTATGACTCCAAATTGGATGCTTGCATTTAAACTTTTAAAAAGTCATTTAAGGCCTTTACGTAAACTGACCACTTTTCAAAGTCACTAGAGATTCTAATTATGCTGCAGTACTATGAAATTCAGATCACTGGCTTAGGAGTTTGGATACAGATGTACAAGAAAAAGTCATAGAACGCACTCACTGAAAACTAGACTGTGATCTTCCTTTACAAGTTTGAAATAAGAAATATTTTCTGAAAGTTATTGTACTATTTTATCAGTCATTAACGAATTAGGCACCCCGGTGCTGACTCCTCAGGTCAGTTAATGAAGAAAGTTATGACCATTTTAGTTACAGTACTTTCTTCAGCCAGTTAATAAGTACATATTAAACTTGCTGATTAAAACAAGTGTGTAACACCATTAGATTCGCTCATTGGCTTCAGCTACTTCACGAGCATTTGCCATAAAATTACTTTTCCATCCTCATTTGGATAAATTAAACAGATTGTTTTGCAGTCTGCCTAGCGTCTAGAACTTCTTATACTTCTTTTCAGAATCTACATGTATTTTCAGTCATCTTCACATGTGCAGCCAGGATACATTCACCAAGAGTAGAGACAGTGCTTATGACACTTTCCTAAAGCTTTTTCTCTATTATCTATTTGCACATTAATGTTATTTAGAGCACCTGAACAAGATATGTTTTTGAAGGATTTACTGAAAATGTTCACAATCCAAGAAACGTTTTGCAAACGTGATCACTATTCTTAGACTGGGTCTTAGAAATTGCAGGCAACATTCTACATTAAATTCCCTCTTTATAAGATTGAATTAGGTAAACACAATGCTTCCAGCTTCCCTGTGGACCTCTGATTGAAGCCACTAGAGGAGTCACGGGGAACTAGGATATCCGACAGTGGAAGTACAAGTATTCATCTAAGCATATAACAGGAAATAGTATATTTTTGCTGTATGAAATAGTTCTAATATTATATATAATAAATCATGTTCCAAAGATCACTTCGGTAAAGAGAGTGTTGGGCTACATCCCATGCCCTTAGCGTGTCAGAGGAATTTGTTTGATTGTTTCCTATTTTTTATTCTCCTGTACAGAATAATGAGAGAAGCAACAATCAAATCAGCCACACTCTTCAGCAAAAAACATAAGATTCACTTTCTGATTGATTCTGCTCTTATCATCCTCCTAAAATCACTGTGGTTTTAGATGTTCTCCAAGCCTGAAATCAATATAAAAGCTTAGTGAACATAAGTATTAGTTCTTACCTCCTGCTTTCCAGGTTGATTATAGGACAGTATTGTCAAGGCCTCTTTTCTAGTGTCTTAATCAGCATGTATGTACAGATGATTTTAGTGCTATCTTTTGCCATTTTTTAACTTGGGATGGCCGATCTCATTCTTCTTTTTTCATATGTTTTTCTAAGTCATTCTGAGTTGACTGCTATTACATACATGATCTCTCTCATTTTCTGATGAGTATAGGCATATACATTTTTTATACATTTATGTATATTTTACACACATTTTATATTGCTTTTCTTGTTGTTTTTTGATTTTTTTTTAATTTCCCAGAAACATGTTTCAAGATCCTAAATCTTGGGTTTTTTTCTTTTTTATTCATTCCTTTGGAGCTACAGAATCAGTAATATTTTTGGAGCAGGAAGGTAACCAACAAAAACAAAACAAAAACAAAACTAAAAACAAACAAACAAACAAAACCCCAAGAAACCAAACAAAACAACAACAATTTTTTTTTTTTTTTAATAATTTTGTGACTGGAAGTCATTAGTAAATGCAAAGGGAAAAAAACATTAAAGATTAAGCTGGCCTTTATATATCCATGATCGTTTTTTTCCCCTGAAACACAAATGTATTTTTGCTGCATTGAATTAAAATTGATGAATCTCTATGTCATGATCCATGTTAATCAGGACATAATTCTGTTCTTTGGCATCTTTATGTTCTCACTGTCTTTTCGATGTTGAAGTCTTTTATTGTTATCAGTAGGCTTTCTTACCTTTTGCTGACCTTTTGTTTTTTATGAACATCACTATCAGACACAGGAGAAACTTCTGGCATCTTCTAACAGAAGCCACCCTTTTACCAAAAGCTTACCATCAAAATCCAATATACCATGTAGGAAATCAGACAGCTTAATTAGAATATTAACTTAGGTCCATCATTTAAATACCTTAATTTGGATTGGCTAACGTTTGGTCAATATAATTTTTACATAAAAATTGCACTAATAGAACTGATGGTGGCAAAATCAAATAATACTGATATTTACTTCTAAATTGCATGAAGGAAAAAATACATTTTGCTTGCATAGAAATTCACTTTCCAATCATTTTTATAAAAATACATTATTAGAATCATATTCTCATAACCTGAAATAAACTATACTTAACAATCATTAAACTTGTCATAAAAACTTTTTTAATCTTTCTGGGAAATTTAAAATTCTGATTTCTTGCATCTGCTTCCTACAATTTTCCCTGCCAAGTATTAACTCACCACCAACCTCCATTCCTTAGTGAAGTAATAAATGGTTCTTTCTAGGGTGAAAACAAAGCATAGTACCAAGGACAATATACTCCAGAGTTTGCTCTAAAGAAGAGGAATGGATGTGGAACAAAACTACAACATCTGTATCATTTCACCTCCCAGCATTCTACAGAATATTGCAGCCTGAAAGGTCTGCAGGTATCCACACTTTTGCAAATTCATTGCATGCCTTCAGTTTCATATTATATCAACTTAATTCTGATAAGCCAAAAGATACTCTCATATTATTTCAAGCACTTTTAACAGATGAAAAGCAGATCAACACATTAAGAATTGTAACCGAAGGCCAGAAGTGTTAAAAGAAGTCCCAGGACCAAATGCTGTGTACACAGATATGATAAATCTCTGTTAGACTGTGTTAGCCCTGCAGGGCGAGTAACAATCACTTCCTGGTAGTGAAATCAGAATTGCCTTAAGTCATATTGAAGTTGCTTCTTCCCTTGGGAAATCCAATTATATAAACACTAAATGGCAAAGAACCCAACCAAGTATTGCCTTCTGTTATTACTACGTTGAATCCAGCAACACTGACTTCCACAAAAGTCAAATGTACTTGCCATGTCTAGGGAGCAGGAGGGGGGATATGCTCTTCCAGGTAAGATGCAATAGGAAAATTCTTGATATTAGTAAATTTAATTCCTTTAGAGTTTCTAAATCCACTTAAACTTCAGATTATAGACATTATAAACATCCTATATAGTCAGGTAAATGCATCTTCAGATTTTCATTCCCTATGGTGACTAGGCACTTTATTTACTTCCGTTCATGTGGGCATTTACTGCCTGTTCAAACAACATGAGGAATAAAAGATGCAGAGATTTGTCTGGCAGATGCAAAATAACGCCAACAAAAGACATGGCTGCTCTTAATATAAGGTAAGAGAAAAGTCAGGGGGATCTCCTGGGGCCCGTCATAGACTATTGGATGCCCATGTTTGGGCAAGTTAATGAAGTCAATGACTTCCAATGACTACAAGACCTTAGACATATAATTTGAATATAAATGCTTGTGCAAAATCTTCTTAATTTGGAGTCAAATCCCACTCTGGGCATCTCCAGTCTTAAGTTGCTTTGAAATCCTTCTAAGGTATCCAAACAAGATATAAGGTATATAAAGTGTACCACACAACATTGGCAAATAGAGTGTCTGAACTAAGGCAATACAAAGCCCTCTTGAGATGCAAATAAACAAAGATGAGCAAAATAACATCATAAAAATTACTGCACCCATTAGCAGAAAAAGATCTTACCAAAAAAAAACCAAAAAAAAAAAATCCATAGGAACTCTATTAATAACATCTGGCAGGATTCACCTAAGTTTTGGGCAGTTAAGTTCAGTCAAGGAATATAATACTAGGCAACTGTCATAGATCTGTGTCTTTCTTTTATAGCAATGATATTATGCAAATTCACTAAATTGTAAGCTATATGCCTAAAATCCCTCTGGGTGCTCTATTCAATACAACAGTTTTTCATTTCCTCCCTGGAATCGTTAAAAAATTATTTTGCATACCTTATTTACTCAGCTGCAGGTATCACATTACTGTAGGTTGAATTTCAGTAATACACTACATTATTTCTATGCGATCTTTATGTACCTCAGAGGGATGCTGTAAAACATAATTTATGTGTTTGAATTATTTGGAAAATTTTAAATTGAAACCAATGGAGAAAACTAGAAAAACTTAGGACACAACTGAGAAAAATCATTGAATCATGGAATATCCTGAGCTCGAAGGGACCCACAAGGACACCCTAGGCAGAAGACCATGTGCCTGAGAGCATTGTCCAAATGATTCTTGAACTCAGTCAGGCTAGTGCTGTGACCACTGCCCTGGGGAGCCTATTCCAGTCCCAATCACCCTCTAAGTAAAGAATTTTTATTTTAACATCCAGCCTAAACCTCCCCTGACACAATTTCAGGCCGTTCCCTCAGGTCCTTTCATTGGTCATGACAAAGAGAACAGTGCCTGCCCCTCTGCTCTCCGTCATGAGGAAGCTGTAAGCTGCTTTTCTTCAGGCTGAACAAACTGACATCAGAGAAAATGGTGCTAAGGTGCACCAGAGAAGGTTCAGATTAGACATTGCAAAAAAAAAAAAAAAAATCCACTAAAAGTATGGTTAGGTATTGGAATAAGTTTCCCAGGGTGGTGATGGAGTCACCAACTCCAAAAGCATTCAAGTGTCTGGATGTGACACTTAGGGTATAGTTTAGGGATGACTATGGGGGTGCTGGGTTGACTATTGCACTAGAGGATCTTGAAGGTCTCTTCTAACCTTGATGATTCTGTGTTCAGGCATAAGACTAGCATAAATACAATAGACCCAATAGGTCCTACTGGAGATAAATAGTCTTACCCTAAGTATTTGTAACAACTGTCCTAGCAGACACTTGTGAAATAAAAAGTCTTTTCATTCCATTAGAATTAAATGCAGAAAAAACATTCTCAATTAAAATAGAGGGTATCCATAGCATAATTTCCATCAGATTAAGCAGATTGGTTTTAAGAAACTAGTGTAAATTTCATTTGCAACAAAGGCCCATGGTATACCATTTCTGAGGGACAGCCTTATGCTCTTTCCCAGGTGCTTATATAACTTACAATACTAACAAATAACATAACTTTATAATATTAGCAAATAATTATTTTTAAAATTAAAATTTAAGTTATAATATTTTGACCTAAGCACTATTTAATACAAATGGTGGAGTGGTGATAACTACTAGGTTAAAATAAGATTGCCAAAATCAACACGAGATAATGAGTGATGAGGGATTTAAATGTATAACTAGAAAGCCTCAACTCCTTGTGAGGCTTTGGAATGTGTAATCCTGTAAGAACAAGGATGAAGTGAGATAATATTGCTGTAAAAAATTTAACTTTTCCCTGATTATTCAAATTACATTAAGAAATCCTTTTTCTTGTAATCCCTTGCAATCAGAGGAGATCCCATTGTTTCCTACAGCTACCTGACAGGAGGTTACAGCCAGTGGAGGCTGGTCTCTTCTACCACGCCTGCAGTGAGAGGACTGGAGGAAATGGCCTTAAACTGAGACAGGAGATATTCAGATTAGATATTAGAAAAAATATTTTTACTATTGTGGTGTTCAGGCATTGGAAAGGATTCCCAGGGAGTTGGTGGAGTCACTATCCTTGGAGGAGTTCAAAAGATGTCTGGACCTGGCACGGGATGATATCATTGAGTGAGTTAGGGGTTGACAGGTGGACGTGATATTAAAGGTCTCTTCCAGTCTTGATTCCATTATTCTAAGTGAAAGTAATAGAAGAAAATGGGAAATCTCACAAAAAAAAAAAAAAAAGAAACTGTCTCATGACTTAATCTAGTCCTCTCTGTGTGCTCAATCTTTACCAAAAAGAGAAAACATCTCATTGCTGTAAAATCTCTGAAAGAAAATAAAAATTAAACACAATTAATATTTGATTATGTAACTGTTTCATTTAAAAATTCACAGGCATTATGTGTTATATTTTAAGTGTATATATCTACAAGTAACTTAATCAATATAGAAGAAAACATGCGCTACCATGGAGATATTAATAACATCAAGTATTTCCAAAATAATTCACAACACTGAATTAAAAATGTAATGTTTTATTTTAGGATCGTTTATTAATTAAAAAAAAAAAGGCAAAACAAACAAAGCCAACAACCAGAAAACAAAACCCAGTCCTCTTGATTTGAAGTTACTGATACTCTCAAAAGAAAATTTACTTTTCTGTAATCATCTGACAAAGTTATTGGTAGAATGTTGCAGCTTGATCTACGAAAACTTCTTTCACAGTCATCTTAAAAGCAGGTTTCCATGGCTTCCATTTCCCCAAAAATGAAAGCAGCAAGTCAAATAGCATTCAAAGACCACTCTCTCGCAAAATAATTACTAACATGGAAAATTACTTTGAGTAGTTCTAAACTTCATACTGTCAGTAAATCCACAAGTTTTCTCACATATAAGTTTGTATTTATTGCTTTTTTTCCTCTGTAGGCTTACACGAAATGTCAAGAAAAATCAATGTGACAAAATCAACTTGAATATAAAGATGAACACTCCATTGCTGTAAAAAAAAAAAAGTCATGAATACATACATACTTGAGAGCAGATTTTGGCTCACTGGATATAAAAAAAGCCCCAACATTATGCATTTTCAGGGACAATGAAAATAAAGCAGTAGTAGTTCACTCCTTTCCATATTTCACTCATTAAAGTGATATTCGAAATTAGAGTGCAGAACTGTGATGAAATTAGCATTTCCCAGTAAATACCTTAAAAATTTCCTAAGCATCTGTTGCTTCCCTGTGCTAGATATCTAAAGAATCTAAGCATTTTGTCTGAAACAGTGAAGGAATTCTATTATTCATATGGCTAAGTGCTCAGAAGTCAAGAAGTGAAGTCTGTTTATTGTGTCACTGGCTCCATATGAGAATGGCTGAAATGGAAGAGTGCACTGGCAGATGTTATTATACAGGATTGATGAGGGAATTCGGAGGAAAGAAAGGACTGTTCAATTGCATTTAGAAGGCAAAGAGCATAGAACATTGCCCATGAAGCTGGCCAGAATGGTTCAGATGAAAATGTTGTCTGCTATGTATTACTTCTGCTGGTAATAGATGAATTCTGCAATGGCATGGTTTTTTATTACTCCCAGACACAACACAAATAACATGACTTTAAGATGTGCCTTGATTTCTGTACAACTCTGACATTTCATCTACCTGTTTGAAATATTTAAACATGGATCTGTTTACAGAGCTTTGGTGTCTTTTTCCACAACATTATTCTCCTGCTCTATAATTAACCTTTTGTTTAGCAATAGCAATTAAAATTAAATTAGCATGCTGAACTATATAATATTTCATGCTAAGACTACAGCTGTTGACTTCGTTTTAATTTGAATACAGGCAAGGTTCTGAAATAGATTTTCCTCCCTATCATCTTATTAAAATAATTATAGGCATCTTTTAAAAGGTACAATCTTAATGAACTGCAGCTAACTTTAATTTTAGTATCTGACCTTGTCACTAATATACTACAGGTGCTACGGTTCACCAGGAAACATCAAATATTTAAGGAATTATATGGAATACTATTTTAATTATACCCTACATATTGTTATGGTATTCAATTGATTCTGATTGTTAAAATCTGTTAAAGTGTTTGGCTTTTGTCAAATGCCTTATAATTTCTTGTTGTTCTTTATTTTTCACTTATAGCCTTCTTGACACTTACCTTTTCCACAGAACTCTTCATATGTCTGTTATTAAAACTCTCCCATAACAGTTCAGCACATTTATCTGCTGAAAATTCTGTTCTGCTGCATTAGATACCAGTTCTTACCTATTACAGAAGTCTTTAGCTCAAATTTATTTCATTTTATATCACTTCAGCTGTGATTCACAGCTTCTTCCCACCAGAACAATTTGTTCCTATGCACATGGTTTTTTCCCATTCTACTCTTGTGAACGTAATATCTGATTTGAATGAGCCCATTAATCCATTCTCAACTTCTTATAATATAAATTTATATTCCATCCAGAGGTGGATACTATAATCCCTTCAAGCATTGGTCTGGCTGTCATATAGTAGGAAACAAAGAAATGCATTGGTTTCCTGCTAATTCCTAGATATGCATTCCCGAAATGGAACTTTATTTTGTTGTGCAATAATGTTGTTGTCCATTCAACTCTCCAAGTCATCCCTCAATTAGTTACTTTATTCTTCTTGCCATGATAAATTGCTTAAATACAGCTTCTTGCTCAATTGAACCTTCGTTAAGAAAACTTTAGATGAGACCTCAACTACTGAAATAAAGCATGGAATTCAACTGACTAAATAGTAAGAAATACATTTTGAGAGGGTGGTCCATCTCAAGTCGGAAATCTGGAATAGGTTAAATGACTCATTTTCTATTTCTCCCATTCAATACAAAGGAACAATACATGTTACCTGAATTACTTGAAAGCTTTGACTACTTCCACAATAGTATTTATCTGCTAGAAACTTTTCCATTGTGAGATAGGTTGACCACGGCCAGTTGCAAAGCACCCACAGAGCTGGTCACTGTCTTCTCTCCATAAATCCAGTGGAATGGGAGAGGAGTACCTGTTCTGCAATAGTCAAAACCTACGTGTTGCAACACTTTTAGCCAGAAATCCAAAACACAGCACCAGACTGACTGCTCAAAAAACACAAACAAACAAACAAAAATAACCAAACAGAAACACAAAGCAATAAAAAAAAACCTCTTGGCTTTTATCTCCAGTCACAGTAGTCTAAAATATAAAGAGAGGGGAGGGAAATATTGCCCTATGACCTGAATTTCTGCCTCTGGGAAGAAAGAAATGAACAGCTTTTGTGTTACTTATTTCATGTTGCATGCTCTCTTACGGATCATCTTTCCTTGTGCACTTCTCTCTTGTAGTAAAAAACTGGTTTTAAACAGAGTAGCTAATTTTCTCATCTCCTTTTCACCAAACATAACAAAGGCAGGAATAACCAGCCAATTGTCATACTGAAAGTCAAGCAAGTCTTTATCACTTGAAATATAAACAGTCATCATAGATTTCTTTTTAACTGAGCATGTTTTCAGTATAAACAGAGCTATAAACTAGGTACAGTTATATAATTTAGTTATAAATCTTAGAAAATAAAGGAAGACATAACAGATTACTATAGATTAAATTTTTTGTGCATGTACTTTCTCTCTCTTGCTCTTTACTATGTACGGTCTTATCAAGGTGTTAAAGGTGCTAACAGAAAAAAATCCACAACACTCCAAAATTATATTATTTTCTATTTTTTTTTCCTAGAACAAATATAGCCTGCTTTGAGTAGTAATGTTAATTGCATGAAACCAACCAGAGCTCTGCAATTCCTCTTTCTAGTTCTTCAACTCCTTAGTGGTCCTCATGATCAACTTAAACAAACAAAACAAAACAAAAAAATCCAAACAAAACAAACAAGCAAACAAAAATTCCTTTCCAAAATGTTTTTCATCTTTCTGCAAATATTTCCTATCTACCTCCTTTGGTTCTAAGTTACCCCACTTCTTTAAAAATCATTTCAATGTCTATATTACTATATGCCTTTTTTTAGCTGTATAATGCAGTGTAATTTGTTCTGATACACCCAGAATTTAGAAAAGAAAAATAAAGTTAATTAAGAAAGGAAAAAGACTCTGCATGCAGTAGGGATGAAATTTACCTGCCTTATACTCAATCTATTCACCCTTTCTAATCAATGGGAAGAGGTAGATATGTTCAAAGGACAAGTCACCTGTCCTATTTTACCTTTTTTTTCACCCCCTAAGGATGACAATTTCTCACTTTTGAATATAAAGGTTGACTGGAATGACCAAATAACTTTTAGACAATTAATCAGAATGGAGAACTCTTGGGCTTAAGAGTACACCTTGCAGTATGCTCCATCTGTTCTCAGAATTCATACCCTTTAGAACAGGACTGCAATTGATATCTCAAGTCCTTCTAAAGGGTGACTCATTTCTTCCAAGGAGCATAGAAGTAAGATTTTAATTCCATACCTTATTCTTTCCCCTTCATTTATTTATTTATACATTTATTTGTTTGTTTTTTTTATCGCAGAAGCATACATATGTAGCGATCTTTGAGTAAATACATAATCTACCATAAAAACAAGGACTTGACACACTCTAATAACTTAATGAAAAGTAAAATAATCTTGCCAATATGAATCTGGATAGATTTATGACAAAATCTTATACTGTTATGATGTAACAGAGTGCTCTACTGGATAAGGTAGATTCAACCAGCCATATTCCAATTGGGAAACTGGACTCCGAGTTCTGGAATTGTAAGTCCAAGTATTCTTTAGCTGTGGCATATTTTTTCCCAAACAGACCACTAGTCCAGAACAAAGCAGAAATCTGAATGTGAAAAAGACTGTATTGGATGCTTCTGATGCTTCTGTAGTCGTTCCTGTTGCTTGAGTCTCCACTTGGCTCTTTTCACTGTCTCATCAAAAGCCTGTTTTATTAGCATCTGAGAACACAGGACACATCTGAGTTGGCAGACAAGGCATGCAAAGGAACAGGCTGCAGATATTACAGTAGAAGCAGACCTATTATACTGCACTAGATGCAAAATGGTTTTGGCACACCAAGATTCTCATAATAAAAATCTCTCTGTTTTGCACCAATAAATGTTTATATGGTCAGTCAGCAGCTAACAGGCTTGGAATGAAGGCATAAGAAGTTTTAGACTAAGAAAATACGTAGAGATAGTTACCTAAATCTCATGCAAGTCCTTATATGGACCCAGATAGCAGATATTTTAATATTTAACACATAGAGACAATTTGGTTTTATCTGCATTGGCTAGCAGTTTATCCATTTTCATCCAAAATACTCCTCAGGTCTGATTCTCTGTGAAGACAAGCACAATAACCATTCTGCCAAATGCTGACTGACAGCCAAGCTGGCCAGGATCAGTTTCTGAGCAGTCTTTCTAAGAATAAAAAAAACAACACATTTCAAACAACTCAAGCCTCCACCTAGACATCCAGGAAATTACCAACATGATTATGAAGTCATGTTAGCACAGAAAAACTGATTGGGAATTGCAACTCGCAAATAAAACACTTAAAGAAACTGGTCCAGTTCCTGGTTGAGTACAAAGACATTATTGGAAAGACTCTCCTCCCTGAGACAGATCATTACTTTCTAGACATCACAGGATTTACACATATGTCACTGAAAATTATGAACATACACATTCAAATACTTCCTGCTACCACTTTTGGTTAATCAATTCATTAATACATATTAGATGGCATCCTTAAGCCAAACTGATGACTCCAGATATACCATTATTGATTATTTTGAATTCTACAGGGGTCCTGTAGCTCCAGTGACTTGATGAAATTATTCATTATTTACATTAGAATGACAAATTAAAGTCAGTCTAGGATGCCGAGAGTTGTAAAGACCAGGAGGACAAAACCCTGTTGTTGTCCAGTTCTTCAAAATTACCTGAGCAAGGATATAAAGGAAATTCCCTTACTAACAATTTTTAAGCTAAATTATGTAATACAACTTATTAGAACAGCTGATTTTATAAATACTAGAGTTTAAAATAGCACTTCATACTAACTATCTGCTGTACAAGCTAAGAAACATTATGGAAAAGAAACTCAGCTTTTCAGCTGCTGTTAAGGCAACTTCCCACTCTGACCATTCACAGGCTCCCTACCAATCACCCACCCCAAGGCCAGACTTCCACTGCTGGGACTGAAGCCCCTTCCCAGCAGGCAGCTCCAGTGACCTGATGGGAGCTCAGCTTGGCTCCCCACTCATCCCCCTCAGTCAGACCAGGTTTCCCACAGTAGAGTCTCGGATGCCTCGTTCCAGAAAGACATTTATTCCCGGAGGAGTGACACAGACACAACCCAAGCTGGTGTTTCCAAGAAGGAACCCCTCACTAAGGAACCTCCTGGACTTTTATCCCCCCAGTCTCTCCATGCTCCTGCCCCCTCTCCTGTCCATCCACCTCGCTGGTGAGAGCTCAATCCACACTTCAATGTGAATCTCAATCTGCATCTAGCAAGCCCAAATACCTGCACCAGGTGTATTCCTCAACAGTGTGTCAATCACTGTGGTACATTAATGTCAGTACAGATAACGCTGTAGAGATTGCCAGATTTATACCAGCTAAGATTTTTAATTTCCTTCTTCTGCCTTCACTGCTACGGGTTGGTGGTTTGGATAGATCTGAGGTCACTACCTACCTCAGCTTTATTTGCTTTCTGAAGATGAGCTGCACAGTACAATGAAATTATGCTGATAGAAAAGTGACATCAGACAGCCCTTGGGGAAGTTTCTTTGTCATGTCACCCAGATTTAATTAGGCAAAACTAGAAGATATGGGGTGGGGGGGAAGCTTAGCTGACATTGATTGCCATTAATGTATTTCTAAAGACTATAATTCCCTGTGACTTCATACTGAAGATATAGGAAGTCATCTCATACTTGATTATAAATCAATTTTAAGAAAGCATTTTATTTTTTCAATGTAATTAACTGAATAATGAAAAATAAATTAATCACTTCAAGAGTGAAAATGCTTTTGCAGCTCTCTTAGACTCCTTTTGTTTTGCAGTATATGATACTATTTCTTCCTCTCCTTTTTGGTTTTGTTTTTTATTTTTTTCTTATGTTTTAGGTATTATAGACAATATTTACAGAAATAAGTGGCTAGTTTTCCTTTTCACTCATGTGGAAAAAAAGATGATACTAAGAACTTTGTCCCAGTTCAAAACACTTGGATTTTTTGGTTTCATGTAACTGCCTGATTAAATTCAACCATTAGCTCTGAAGTTCAGGGTAGATAACTTTCTTGCAATTATAGCTATACACAAAAAGAGTAAAACAAAATCCTTATAAAGTGATGATCTGTGAGCTGACTATGCTATTGAGGGAGAAGATCCTAAAAGTACATTTGATTCTTTGAAAGATATCTATTGTTCAGTAGTAACAAAAAATTCAGCTAAATTCTAAAAATTACAGATAGGAAATTACAGAAGGAAAAAAATGCTACTGCAAATTAATATTGCATGTGGATCTATAAAACTTTGCACAGCTCTTGTCCTCTGTTTTGAAATGGATGTAATTAAATAAATCTTCAGAGAAGAGAAAAGGCTCTTCAGATCATCAACAAGGAATCTACAGACTGGAAAAGCAAAAAGCAGAGCACGTGAGAGAGAGAGAGAGAGAGATGATGTTGAAGTATGTGAAGTCATGAACATCACAAAGAAGATGAATAGTGATTGTTCATCGTCTTCACTTTTCAAAAACTAGAGGTGCATTTAATCTGGCTTTTCTACATCACGGCCTCATGCAGAACATAAGAAATAAAGAAAAATCCAAGGAAAGTGAACTTAATGTATATTTTTTATACACTAATCAGCAGTAAATTTCACAATAGTGCCACTAGTCTAGTAAATAATGAAAATTTTCATATGTGAAAACTATACTTCTTGAGTTCATTCAAACACCTTTGAAAGTCTGACCCCTTTGTAGGAGCCTATAGAATCCACATCAGAGATTTCAGAAAGTGCAGGGAATATGAAGATCTCATACATTACAATTAAATTTTGGTAAGAACTCTTTGAAAAATCTTTCTTCTTTACAATCTCTTCCTCCATTTCAAAAGGAAATCACGTTGTTCTCTTTCTGTCTAACATTGTGAACATAACAAATTTTCATATTACATGATTTGACATAAGGTGCCAGAAAGCTAGGACACACTAGAGGAATATAATATGGAAAGAACACTCTGAAAGAGTAAATTCTACAAGATAGATCATAGTATTTTAAGTGTTTTGTCTGCAGAAGTTATTTTTCCTTTTACAATTCCTTTATAAGCAGTACTAAGTGTCATTGCTATGGTTTCCAGCTCAGTCTTCCATGCTCCTGAACCAGATGCTGAAAGTATTCAGGTTACTTACATCACAATAATATAACAGTTTAATTTTCCAATACTAAAATAGCATTTCAAGAATATGATATGTTTCATGTTGTATGAATCATGTAAGAGCTGTGAGGCCGATTAAGAACTACTTTATTTCATTAAAATATTTTCAATGTGGAAGTATTAAAACTAGCTCATTTAAGTCATTGAAGTGAATGGTTTCTGCCATAAGCTATGGTAGCTGCTGAATGGATAATGCAGTAACAGCCATTCCCATGGTTTCAAAACAGCAATTGAAACCTTTTGCAGAAAGGGTCTATTACAGAAACACTCTTATCATATTCTAACACTTGGGGTTTTACTTGGCAGAGTAAATTGTCTGCACTGTGTACTTCTTAGACTTTACACAAAAATAATTAAAAAAAATTAAAAGCCAAATGGCCATTTAATATAATATTGTTACACAACATATCCTTCTCAGTTTTCAACATAACATTTTATAATTCTTATGAGGATCGGTTCTTGTAGCTAAGCTAGATAATATTCTTTTACTTAGATATTCCTTTCATTATCTTACAACTTTTCCTAAAGACACTGAATTATTATGAATTGTATGCAAAAGTGTGTAAAACAATTTATGAAATATGATGTATCAACTTTATTAAAAATGGCACCTGTATGCTCACAGGAGTTTGCCCTTTTCTGTCACTCTGCTGCCTAGCAAATAATTTATGTTACTTTTAAAACCTACATGAACTTAGTAGCCTTGCAATCAGATAATACTGGCTTGAAATTTGCTAAAGTAGGTGACCATATTGTAAGCTTTCCTTTCAAATTTTGCTGGTACTAGTGCATTCAGAGTGGCAGCCCCAGAGACCTGTTTGTGTGCTCAGATTCCAGACTATCCTCCCTATTTAAAAAGGAAAGCAAATCAGAGATTTAGACATGTGCATAGTAAAGAATCTTGTTGACTTGATGTACTTTTTGAAGCAAAATATGTAATTGGGAGGAATGAGCCATGTGTCAGTTTCATTAAATTTATTAATCAGTCCTGTAGGCTACGTTGCAGTTTTGAGGAAGTTCTGCAAGCGTGTAAATTTTCTTGGTGACTGAATGGAGAAATGCTACTTTACTGCTCTTTTTCACATTCTTCTTAGGTTTAAACAGTTTAGGCTGATAACTTCAGTTTTGAGTAATCTAAGAGTCTCTTTCTTCTGACAAATAAAATATGATCAAGCTTGGAATGCTGATCAGATCCACACAGCATCTACAAACTGGATTAGTCCATTGCTCTGTTATGAGGTGCTCAAATGTCTCTTCTGTATCCAAGCAGGACATATTCAAGAGTAACTACATCCCACTCTGTGTTTCAGAAAGGACAGATTGCAGAAATCTGATTCAGTGTTGATTCCCTCTGCCCTCAGTAGATCTCCAATACTACTCCAATCCTACTGTCTGTTTTGCTGTTGCACACAAGCCTGTGTGCCTTAATGCCATTGTCAGATAGAATTGTTTAGTAATTGAATCTCTTCTTGAGTTCAAGCATGAATTTCAACTCACTTAAATTTAGGTTACTATGTTTCTATCATACTCAGTAAAAATGTTATAAATACAATAGGTGGAATTTGGGCAGACTTACTATACACTAAGGTAGTCTACTTTTATCTGATTTTTTTGTTATCTGAATCTATCCTTCTAGACTCATGATTGTATTGTTATGGGATTATTTCCGTTTCCTAAACATAGGAGTCTAACATTGTACAAAATACTTGAAGCTTTTCAAATAACCTGCCTGATGGCAACTGACATTAGATGGGATCTATAGGAAACCAATGCCTACAGGTGGGCACAGCTCAGTGATGCCCAGAGCCAGGGAGGGCAGGGCTGAAATGGAGGCCAGCCCTGCTCCAGCATCACTGGGGCAGCAGCTGATGGCCCCCGAGGGAGTAACATGGAAAAACATCTAGAAAACAGTTATATGATGCTGGTATCAACATAGGAGATTCTCATATCTACTGATCAATGAAAAGTCAAAGAGATTTGCTGCAGTAAATTTAGACATGCCTAGACTCAGACGATCAAATTTTAAGATGCATGTAGACATTATTTCCTACACACTTATTTTTCAAAAGCGTTAAAATCACTAAAAACATTCAGAGACACCAAAAAGTATATTCCAGAAAAATCTACCAGGAAGCTCTGTTATATTAATCAGTATCTTACTCAATGACAGACTGGCAGCATTAGTAGTTTTGTATTAAAACATCCAAATTCTTAACACATCCTTGAGGTGCTGAATAAGTTATTCTATTACAGCCCAAAAATAAATTTGGTTCAGGTACCCACAGGCAGTACAGAGTTAAGCAAGGAGCAGTGAATTGCAAATATTACTGAAATACCCACTTTGCAGATATAAAGATAATTGATGGTTTAAAAATTACATCAAATTAATTTGAAAAGATTCAGAAGCAATTTCTGAAACACATATGAAGGGATTCACTTAATTCTACATTCAACACTAAAGTGCTATCATATGGCTTAACAATTTGTGTGACATATACAAGTGCTGACTGTCTGAGATTTTTTTTAAATTTTTTATTCTTCATTCATTAATTTCAAACATCCTGAGTTCCTCATCAGAAGGGGGACAATAAAAAGAGGTTTTTTACATATGTCATTTGCAAAAGGCAGTCTAGAAATAATATTGGTGTGTCACTTGATGACGATGGCCACCTCACAAACAAGACAGACAGGGCAGAGAAGTGTAATGCCTTCTCCATTTTGCTCTTCAACACTAAAGGACTAAAGGGGTCTCAGAGCCCTGAGCTGGACGACCAGAATGATCAACTCCCAGTGGACCCTGAAGTCGTGCAGGAATTACTCCTCAACCTGGATTCCTATAAGTTCAGGGTCCTGATAGGACTCATGCAAGAGTATACTGAAAGAGCTGGCTGATGTAATTTTGAAGCATCTCTATGATTTCTGAAAAGTCTTGGGAATCTGAAGGAGTTCCAGTTGACTGGAAGCTGGCTAATGTTGTCCCTGTTTTCAAGAACAGCAAGAAGGATGACACTGGAAATTACAGGCCTGTCAGTTTCACTTCAGTGGCTGGTAAAATTATGGAGACAATTATTCTGAGAGAAAAACACTTGAACAAAAACAGTCATCAGAGCATCTTTATGATTGGAAAATCCTGCTTGTTGAGCTTAATTTCCTTTCACAACAAAGTAACTCACCTAGCTGATCAAGAGAAACCATTTGATGCAATCTTTTTAGATTTCAGTTAAGCCTTTTTTGCTCTCACAATATCCTTCTGGACAAAATATTTATGGGGAAAACAGCTGCATAAACACATCATGTGCTGAGTGAGAAACTAGCTCCTGAGTTGGACTGAAAGGGTCACAGTGAATGGAGTGATATCAGACTGGTGACCTGTCACTAGTGAGGTTCCACATCTTCAACATCTTCATAAAATGGCTTGAATGTAGGACTTGGAGAAACAAGTAGATGACAGTAAAATCTGAAGAGTTGTGAAATCCCTTGAAGGCAAAGAAGCCCTGCAGAGAGATCAAAACAGATGACTGGGCAATCATCAACCGTATGAAGTTTAAGAAAGGAGATTTCCACATACTGCACCTGGGACAGAACACCATCAGAGCACCACTGGATGTTTGCACAGACTGGTTAACTGGGATCTGGAGAGCAGTGCAACAAAGAGGAACCTGGAGTTCCCAGGCGTTGACAAGTTGAATGTGAGTCAGCAGTGCCCTGGCAGCCAGGAGGGACAAATGTGTCCTGGGGGGCATCAGGCACAGCATGGCCAGCCAGGAAAGGGAGGAGATTGTCCCACTCTGCTCTGAACCGGGGTGGCCTCGCCTTGAGTATTTTGTGCAGTTTGGGCCACCACAATATAAAAAACACAGTAAGCTGTTAGTCAACATCCAAAGGAGGGCCAAAAAATGATGAAGGGCCTCCAGGGAAAGTTGTAGGACAAGTGGCTGAGGTCACTTGGTCTGTTTAGCCTGGAGAATAGGAGACTGACAGGAGGCCTCATTGAAGTCTACAACTTCCTCATGAGCAGAAAAGGAGGGACAGACACTGGTCTCTTCTCTGTTGTGACACTGACAGGGTCCAAGAGAATGCCCTGAAGGTGTGTCAGGGGAGGTTTAATTTGTATGTTAGAAAAATGCTCTTCACCCAGAGGGTGTTTGGGCACTGGAACAGTCTCCCCAGGGAAGTGGTCGCAGCACCAGCCTGGTAGAGTCCAAGAAGAGTTTGGACAATGCTCTCAGGCACTTGGTGTGATTACTGGGAATGGTGCTGTGCAGGGCCAAGAGTTGAACTTCAATGATCCTTGCATTTCCCTTCTAATTCAGGATATTTTATGATTCTTTGAGTTACAGCTTAACATTCCTTTTACCTTTCAGTGTATACACGGAGAAGTCACAATCTAAGAAAAAGGTACCATTAAAAATTATAACCCTTTTCACACCCAGCCTTATCATGGCAGTAGTGAGTTAGTTGCTAGCTAGACAAAAAGAATACTGAGAAACCTTACTTTATAAATTCGAACTTTAGAATTATTGACTTCAATATGAACTGTTATAGAAGCTGTCTTTATTGTAGCTTATTTCTAGCTTCAGTGCTGTGACTTTTCTTCTGTAAAATATTAGTGTAAATTTTAAAACTGAACATTTTCTGCCCCTTTTTCTGGTTGGGTTCATACAGTGTCTATTAATTTGCAGTGTACTACTGGTTCTGGTACACCTTAAGTGGATGTAAGACTGTATGTACTTTTTTCTTTTTATTCACTATTGCTCCTTTATGTTATTTGAAGTCATTCTGACTTCTCAAAGACTCAGAAAGCAGAACTTAAAGAACTTATTATAAGTTATGTCTATTTGAGGGGAAAAAAAGAACATGTCATTTTGGCAGAAGCACTGTGTATTTCTGTTATTGTGTCACAGCAAGAGAGCAGTCTCTTCTCAGGGATAGCAGCAGAAGGGAACTGTATTTTGCCTTAGAGCTTTCTCTTCTGTTGATCTGTTAAAAATGCACAGGTTCATAAATATGTAAGATTATATGTGTTTGCAGGAACAAAACCTTTGAAAAATACAGTTATAATGCTTTCTTTAGGACTTATTCAGTGAGTTAGAAATTATTTCAAAGAATTATTCTAACTGAGCTCCAGCCTTTGTCCAGGTGAGGACAAGTGTGTGCAGTCTTAATATGTGGTTATTAGACTCAATCAGAATCTGCCGTTTCCTATATTAACTCTCAATTTCAGTGAAATCATCAAAAATAACCTCTATTTTTTTCCTGAAAGTAATGTTAAATTATTAAATCTCATGTTTTTGCAAAAAAGAAAAGCAAATAAAGCAACAATCTAATCTTCCAGGCCTGGGGTGAGCTACAGAGATTTCATATTGTCAGTATTTTTCCTTACTTTCCTCCTGCATCTTTCGTCTACTTAAATATAGTCTCATGACTTTATCAGGTTGCCTTTATCAGGTGCCTTTATCAGGTGCTTCATCAGGTTGATTTTTACATCCCAGAAAAATTCTTCTCAGAAACAGCATGAAGTTTAGCTGAGAGAAGTTCAGAGTCTATTACCTTTTTGACAAAGCCTGCCTTGATCTGCTTAAACTCACTCCTCTAAATCTCTGTCCTGAGGTTAAGGTCTGCAATTAAAAAAAAACATTTCACTGAAATGATTTAACTCTCACTTCTGCCTGCTGTAAATCCTATTATGGCACTAGCATTGATCAGTATGTCAATAAGTATTTTTCTCGGCTGTCGTTTGCACTCTAGTTGCTAATAACTGTATGTGAAAAGACATTACAGAACAGAATGGGATTCTTTCATATGAGATTTCTCATCAGCTTGAACCCCAATTATATGATGAGTGAAACCTTACATAGAAATCGTTCATCTGGACAGTATAGTGTATCATTTTTAGTAGTATTTTTAGTCTGCATAGATTAACAATTGTGAGTGGGATGGGTGGAGTGTGGCGTGGCATAGATACAAGATCTATGCACAGAAACAAATAAATTCAAAATTTTCCAGATCTAAACATATCTAAACTTTTTTTTTTTCTTTTCTTTTCTTATAAAAGTGTGGATAAATTTTACAGTGATATCTTGAATCTGACCTCTGGAATTGATTCTTGAAATCTGAGTGGAGCTTAACAGAGATCTTGTCTGACCTGGCTTCTCTTTCATAAGCTAATAGAGAAAGAGATCAATACATTAGTTCTTTGCCCAGCTTTTACAGGATTTTAAATATATTTCTTTCAACACATTTATGTATTTTCAGGTGATAGTTTTTTCAGTGATGACATTTTAGAGATATGAGGGTCTCTCAAAAGGCAGACTGGAGATGTAGATCTGAAACTCACTGTCACAAATATAGTTTGGCAACTGTCTCTGGTCTTTGACCAGTATCTAAGAAGACATTTAAACGAATGTCTTTTATATCTTGTAACTACTTGATACAATCCATTTATACATTTAAGTATACAAAGTATGTTAATATGATAAGCAGTCTTCTCTTCCACACCTTGATAACACACGGTATTCATGCTATATTAGAAATCTGGTGTAGTTCAGTCAATTACCAGGACTATTAATAACAGTTTTTATCTGTGATCAGATTGGGAACTAGACCTACTTAGTAAAGATGGGGTGATAATGTCAATTCTGAAAGATAAGAAGTGGCAGTGAATAATCTTTCAAGAAAGCTGCCAGAGCTTATATTCAGGCTTAGCTGTAGAAAGGAATTTTTAATCTGTGTAGACCATACTACATGAATTTTCAAATCCAGAACATATTCAGCAAAACTGTACATTAGACAATTTTTTTTTTCTATTTTATAATACGGGTGAAGCAGCAGTTTTAAGGACCTGATAAGATCCAGGTAGCTCTGAACTTAATTCTAAACACTTGGTGCATCAAGTGTAGAACTTAATTTCTACTCAAGTTTGTCTGATGCAAAGTGTAATTTCAGACTAAAAAAGACAAAAAGTTATACCTTCCATTCCTTAATGTAGAAAATAAAAATTTTAGAAAACAAGTTGCAAACCATCTTTTCAGGGCACAGTGACCCAGCAGCCATTAAATGTCACTGTTTTCTTCTCTTAATCACCATGGACCACTTTGTGCAGAGGTAATGTAGCATAATCCTCTCAAACAGATGTTTTCCAGGGCCTGATCTTAAACACAGATTTTTAAATATGTTTCTGGACACTGCAGATTATGCCTAAATATCAAGATCTCCCAAGGGAGTTTTTAAACCAAGTGAAAATCAAGAAGCTTTTTAAATATTTCCTTAAAGAAAAACAGTATTTGTGTGAATGTTTTTCTTTACTTTTAAACTGTCAGTTTGGGCAATTTATAATAGCATATTATATTAAAGTGTAATAGTTGCCTGATACTTAATACTGTCATTCTTTTTTACAGTTTTTTTTTTTTCTTGCAGCAATAAATCTTTCTACCAAACTGTATTTTAACATAACTGTGTTGGCTTTACCACCACAGAAATGTGAGTGAATAGTGTTAAAAAAATTACTGAGCATAATAAATCTTTTGAATTCTGACAACACCCTAAACATTTCCCTTAAGTTTGGGGGTTTTTTTTCATTCAGAATGAAACTTCTTAGTCAACAGCAAAGAGTAAACATCTGGCTTAGCACCAGATTGCTTAGTCTGGTTGTGAATTAAATCATGTTAACAGGTTCCTTCCTGTGCATCACAATAAAGATAGCTGATAGTATTTTCAGATTCAGCACACTCTCTTTGATGTTTCTTCATGACCTTCCGCCTCCACTAGGTTTCAGTGCTTTCAGAAATATCATCACCACTGCAATCACCTATGTTGTGGTCTGTCATTTGTCTGCATCCACAAAAATAATTTTCCTATCCATTTACTTTATATGCTACAATATTCATTAGGTTTTGTGTCGTCTTGCAGGAAAAACTTCTTGAATATCTCATGTAACTAGAACTGGAATTGTTCCCTCTGCAACTGAATTTATGCCAATACGAGAACTGTGGCTATAAGTTTTCGGCTTAGTTATAGGTAAAGCTTTGAAATGCCCTGTAGGAACATTTATGTATAGATATGCCACAATATGAACATGAGAAAGCCCAAGTTCAAACAAAACCAAAAATTTTACTACAAGATGTTTTTTAGAAGTTATGTGATTTGTTTTCTTTTGCATTATCGTTACTTAATGTGTTATTGCACAGGTATGTGCATTCATAAAAATCCACAGGTTTTTTATTTAATTAAATTATTTTGGTATGCCTACTGGAACAGATAGACAACGACTTATGATTCTATACATTTTAAGTATGAAACACTCTCGGTGCAAATGGAGCAAAACTTACCCAATTGGCTAAAGAGATGCTGATAAATCATAATGCACATTGAAATGGGTTATTCAGCTCTCTGTGGGAGGTAATCTTAAAATACTGCTCCATGTTAAAGCAAACTTTTTTCAAATACAGGGACTTGCAAAGCCATTAGCAACAGCAAAACCCAATTAAAGTTCTCTGTGTTAGGTAATTTCTTTTCACTAATGATCATCCAATCAAATCGGACATTTCTAAAAGGTTTGAAGAAAAAAATTAAGATTTCAAGGCAGATATAGTACTTGTATTAAGTAAGCAATTTCTAATGTCTAGATTACAGTGATGCAAGCTTCACAATAGTTTTAAAAGCAAGCCTTTTGGATCTTTCAGAAACTAATCTCTGAATTTCTCTTCTGTGGAATCTGAAGAATGCTTTTCATGACAAGTTCCAACTTCTTGTAAGGCACAGATGATTTGCAAAATATTAATATAGAATAGATCAAATAAATTATCTGTCTACAGGATAGAAAAAATATAAAGCTATAAAAAATTATCACAAATGTTCCATAACAATCAGAAAAACAGGGTAAAAAAAAGAAAAACATGCTGATGATTTTTTTATTTTACTTAAAGCCATTGATTAGTGGATGATTTTTAAACAAAAAATAAATTTAAAAATTAAACTGTTACAAACAGCTATAACACTGTCAAATAGTAAAATCTATGGGAAAAAGAGTAATACCATAGTTACCAGTGTCAGAATAGGAACACAAATATAGGTGCAAATTTTAGCTTTTTAAATTCTTGGTCAGAAAATCTATTTTGGGTACATTTCAGCTCCAGTCTCAGACAGACACAGATAGGTATTTAAAGGCTGTAGCTGAACCCTATACTTGGAGTTTTCACTCAAGCATATTTTTAGGTAGGTTTTGGGGGTTTTTTTTAGATTGCAGGTATAGAATTTTGATTTGTTTCTATCTGCATAGCTTTTCATAGGGTATGGCTACACATCTGAGCTCAGAAACATGGTATATTTTGTATCACAAAAAACAATGCCACTGACTCCAGAAGTCTCCAGCTCAAATTCAGTGACTGCTATGATAAAGGTTGATACAGGTAAAATTATGCAATGAGCACATATAGAAGCTTACACCCATGCCCTGGTTTTGCAAATTTATGTAAATTTTTGTAAATCTATTCTCTCAGTGAAGTTAAAGGTGAGACTGGAAGGAAACAACCTCATCTGCTTCCTACATCATCTGGAAAAATGTTCCAAACGTTTTTCACCAACATACAGAATTTGCTGCCGCGTTATAACATATTTTTAAGCCAACAAATAATTTGAGGGGATAGTACTAATAGAGACTGAACAAGAATACTTACCAAATTACTATTCATGCATACCTACAATTTCTTTGCACTACTGAAACAGAAGATTTCATCCAGCTTTACTATATTACACCTTAATACGGCCTCTTACCTTCCTAAAACATTATTAAAAGTGCCTGCCAGCAGATCCATCTCTTTGAGACTAGAGCATACTCATCCTGTACAAGCCAGCTGATTGATTATGGTGATCTGCCAATGGCTGAGAGCAGTTACCACCTCTCAAGTCATTGTTTTATTTGCAGTGCAGCTAAATGCTAAATTTTATTTTTGCATTCCTTATCAGCTATAAATTGATTCTTCAAGTTAAAAAAAAAAAAAAGGGTAGAGCATGGGTTAAGAAATATCTGTTTTTCTGTATAGAATATATGGAAAGAAACACATTCATGGTGCAATAGCAGTTGCAGTATTCTTGTTTAGGTATTCATCAAATCCAAGGAACATCAGTCTTTTAGCTACCTGAAAGATTACATAGAAAGGTGGAACACACAAACAGCAGATTAATCAGTGAGGGATCAGGGAGCCTGTAACTCACTGCTGCTGACACGTTCTGGTAAGGGAATGCACAGAAGCTCCAGTGTCATCCTACACATCCCCTGCAGCTCTGCCTACAGTGGGCACTGATAAACACAGTGTCTTACACAGATTATGGGTACAGCTTCTAGGGGCTATTGCTATGAGAACATTCACTATACAATTCTAAAACTATATCCACACATTCGTTAGGGAGAAAAAAAGTTTACTTGTTGGCAAGCAGAATGAGATTTAAAGGTCTTCAGGTCCTGAACGGACACTACAAAAAAGATGGAGGGTGATTCTTTACAAAGGCATGCAATAGGACAAGAGGGAATGTCTCTAAACTGAGAGTGGTTAGATTTAGGTTAGATATTAGGGAAAAAATTCTTTACTTTGAGGGTGGTGAGGCACCGGAAAAAGTTGGCAGAGAAGTTGTAGGTGCCCCATAATAAAGACAAAATCTGTTTAATCATTTCTGTTCCCAGCATATACTTTAAAATCAACAGAAAAACCTACCCAGAAAATCTAGAGAGGAACTTTTCAGAGAATTCAAAATCTGGTTGACTGCATTCAACATTTTTTCTCTCTCTTATTTTTTTTTTTCAAATTATGATTTGGTTTGAAATACAAAAAAAAAAAAAAAAAAAAAAAAGGGTTTTATTTCCCCCCTTGGTAACTTTAAAAAAATGTCAAAGGGCATTTTTTTTCTGCCTTGTAGTATTGGACCAAGAATTCTGTTTACTAATATTTGTCCAAATGGAGGTGATCCTATGAAACTGTGTGAAAATTTGCAATAGCCTTTAAATTTTCTGCAATTTTTCAAATACCATCTAATAATCAAATACCATATTATAATCAAAATTTTGGCGCTCCATATTAAAATGCTGGGAAACGATCTCAAGAAAATATAGCATTATGCAGTTCTTTTTTAATTTTTGTCATCAGTTTCCACAGAAAGTTACACTTTGCAAACTTCAGCCAAATAGATCTCCAAGCAAAGAAGATGTAGTAAATGGAAATCACTGTAAGTCCAATGGATTTCACACTAACACAAGACGTAAAAGAAAAAAAGTATATGCACAATTCTGCCTTATTTTGGGACATAATCCAGCTGCCTCTGAAAGCTGTGGAAATTTTTCCATAATCTTCTAAGACTTTGGAAGAAAATACATCATGCCTTTAGTATTTATAATATTCATAGCATGCTGGAACCCAGAACCCAAATTTTCATGAATGCATTAAATCTATTTTCCCTCATTCATTTTTGAAACCAGGGGAAGTACCCACAAAATTAGATGCAGTTTCTTACAAGGATGTCAAAGTCTTGCATTTTACAAGTTAAAAGCACTATGTAGTATGCGTTGGTGGTAGTGGGTTTGTTTCCTATAATTATTCTGTAAATAAAATGTGACAGTCTTATAATTAGAGAGACAAGATAAATATACTATTCAAAATCTAGGAACAAGAAAATGAAGTATAAAATTATGATCTTGCTAAACTAGTTATTACCTACAACCAATGTGAGCTTGACATGAACAAATTATCTTAAACAATATTTAATTCAATTAACTTTTGTCCTCTGGTGTATTTCCTATTACACTGTAGAAATATAATTCTGCTAGATATGCTATTTACTGCTCAAGATTTGAGTAACTCAAACAATGGACTCTCCAAAGAAAATGATATAGTCCTTTTACAGGTATTAACTTTCTAGCATTTGTTTAATGTCTCCAATCAGCATTACTTCTACCAAAGAAGCAATATGATGGTTAAGAGTGGAGCACAAACAGACATGAGTAAGAGCATAAAATAAAGGCAGAAAGCACTTTGGCATTTGCATTTCCTGGTGCAATTTGATAGTTGGCTCAGAAAATCTAGGCCAGTATTTCTTCATTGTATACACTTTTATTTCCATGTTAACTAATTGCCCTGAACAACTTTGCTACTGGTAAATGCTAATTTCATAGTGATGGCTCCATAACTTACTTCTTAGAGTAGATGCAAATTTAAACTCCCTGCTCTTTCCTGAATAGCTCCTGAATTTTCCATAAAAATACATTGTCAGTCTAGGTCATTCTTCTTAACCCATAAATAAAACTAGGAGTTCAGCATGCTTTACTGAATTTTAGCCTAAGCGACATGCTCCACAAATATTATGTGGATAATTTTCATATTCTTTGCATTTTTCAGTGCGAAAGAACAATAGAGGCTGCCTCTACCTTCATCTTTCAATATGTTTTTAGCCTGTCATGTTATATTCATGCTTAAAAATTCATTTTGGAACTTAAATGTTTTGTTAGGTTTAGACCCTTAACTAGAATTCAAAAAGGAAGTGATAATGTGATCATAGTGTAATTTAAATCCTGAAACCCCTTGCTAAAGCTTCAGGCATCTAATTCTGTACTAAAAGCTGCCCTGACCCATCCAGTCTTTTTTCCTCTGCAAACCCACAGTCCTCAAATATGTCTTTTGTAAGACTTATTGTTCACCACAAATCTAATGCACTTGCAAGTTTCCCTGAGAAGCTAGGTCTGGATTCTGCTGAATCCATCCTGCTGTACATAGTGTTTAAAATGCTTTACCATTTCAAAGGACTGCTGTTTTAGTTTCTCATTATCTTGGAGTTTGCCACAGCTATCAGGCATTCAAGCTTAGTGGGATAGCTGATGGATAACACTGCACAGATGGGACACCTGACACCAGCCGATCCAAGGGATATCCCATGACATCATGTTCTGCATAGAAAAACAGATGAAGAAGGAAGGGAGAGTGCACCCATTGTGTGTGATTAATCCCTGCTTTCTTGGGGCTGCCTAATCACCTGACTGCCCATGGGAAGTGGTGAATTAATTTCTTATTTTGCTTTGCTTATGTATATGGCTTTTGCTTTACCCATTAAATTGTCTATATCGCAAATCATTCTTTTTCTCTTTTACTCCTCTGATTCTCTCCCCCATCCCACCACAGGCAGTGAGTGAATATCTGTGTCAGGCTTAGTTGCCAGCTGAGGTTAAACCAGGACATTTCTTTTGTGTACAAGTGATTTTTTATTAAGCTAAAGGTGAGTGTAATGAAGTACAAGACTGCTACTTTTACTGAGAGTGTGGGAGATGTACCTGTGTGGAAGACTGTATCTAGATTTCTGCCCTCCTCTCCCAAGACTTGTTGATGAAGTCTATGAAGTGTTTAGGAATGGAGAATTCAGAAGATCCTTCTTGCTAAACAGGTAGGAGAGTGGCAAGAGAGGCCTTAGAGGCTCCAGAAAAGATGGAGCCCTCTGTGGGGAGTTTACTGGATGTTTCAGAATGCACACCTGCTCTGTCACAGTTTAAGATAAATGTTTTTAAAACAAATTCATCAATTATTTATGTTTTATATTGAATTATATCAGAAAGGAGGTCAAAGTGTTTGGTGGGAAAAATTACCCTTCATCATGCCAGAAACTGCAGTGATGTCTTACAGGTGCCAGAAAGGAGAATCAGAAAAGGGACAATAAAAGATGCCTCTGTTTTGCAGCAAGAATTGAGATCTTGCTGAATTTTTTTTCTGCTTCAGAGAGCTGTCACACAACAAGTGTTCTTTTAGATTCCCAGCAGACCAGTAGACATTGGCACATGGATATTAGTAAACTAAGCTATAGAAAGATTCTGTCCCCGAGGCAAAGTGACAGGGCAGAGCTCCTCACAGCGTAGCACTTGGCTACATATCTTTTTCAGGCCTTATGTAGTCCTTTTCTGGCAAGGAGACCTGGTTGTTATTTTTATCTATTTTTATCAGTTCAAAATCTCTGAAGAAAAATCTACAGTTGACTCTGAGAATACATGACACATACACTGAAGATCTGCAGTGTATCATAAAAAATGTATGGGGGAGTTTGAGGATTCAACGTCTGCTGGGATAGTGCTAGGGAATTAAACAGAGCAGAGAGACCCAAATATGGAGCAGTGCTGTCCATAATGCCTTTTGGGAGCGTTTCTTGGCATCTTCTCTCATCAGTTTGTGTTCAGACAAAATTTGAGTGAATACTTTGGCACAGCCAAAACTGTACCAGTGATGACACTAAAAATTCAGTAGCCAAAACAATCACAGCTTGGTGCAGAAGGCTACCCCTTGGGCATATCTTTTTGTGGAGGTGTTCTCTCTTTTTGTTCGTGTTTTATTTTGTTTTTTCTTAACACAGACATAGTCAGCGAAGGTTTAGTTGAAATCACAACAAAAAACTGATGAGAGCTGTCTTATTTCAACTAGGAAGGAAAATAGACTTCTTATGCCAAGTAAATACAATTCTTACTGATCCAGTAAAGTTTTCAAGCTAAGCCAGAGACTCACTACTATTCACCAGACATAGCCAGAAGGACAGACTGGACACATAGAGGGAGCTACTGCAAGCATCAGTGTGCTGACCTTCTCAGATTGACTGGATGTGCCCTCCACTACAAACCAAATAAACAGAGCCAAATATATATTTTTTCCAGGTTCTAATGCACAATGTTTGAAAAGGCAATAGATCACCTGATTTTCCAAAGCTGTTTAGAACTGTCACAGCAAATTCAAACTAAGCTCTTCAAATACAGTTCTAACATATATTGATTCGTGACATGCTACTCTGACAACTGTAGTAGAAAGTACCTTTGATCTTAGTTGTCCTGTTAGGTATTTTGGAAAATGGGAGGTCTGATGATGCACAGTATCACTGCTAGCTTTTTACCCTCTTACAAATTCATTTTTGTATTTTAAATCTTCATGTACACTCTCTGTGGATTCTAAAAGCATTCTTTATCACTAATCAGGTCTTTGTCCATCACCAAATGCTTTCCTTCTGCAGTAACTGTCCTTGAAATTTGAAAAATTAAGTCTGTGCAGCAGCCTAGTTTAAAGTACTATGCAACCTTTTTTCCTTTTCATTTAGCATTCCCAGAAGACTTCTCATAATTAATTACTTGGCCTTATACTTCTTAGAGTGTCTTCCTCTAACATCTCTTTCTGCTTTATCTCAGCTTTTTTTATAACATAAGGGAGTAGCACATATTACAATACAGTTCGGCCCTATTATCTAGTACAGCTTCTTATTCAGCTGGGCAAAACACATTTCATTTGATTTACTCTCTACATTTCTCTTGAACTCTTTAATAAGTTATAACAGTTGTTTTCTTTCATATATATTTATATACAGTTCCTCTAGACTGGATGTTCTTTGCATTTTTTTCCTCCTCTGACAAGGAACTATCCATTTCATTTTCATTTTCACTTACTTCATTAAACACAACTACTGTTGGCATTTAAAGCACTAGCTTACAGCAACAATTAATTACAATCAGTCAAGCTGCTTTGCCAAAGGACAGGAATTGCTCAGTTTAACCAGAGGAATAGACAACGAGGGCAACTGGTGCTGCATAAGCAGGTCATCTGTTCTATTGCTTGAGATCACTTGTATTAAATCTGACTTTTATCATTTTGGAACAAGCAGTTTTAGGGTCTGGAGAGAAAAGCATATGAGGAGCAGCCAGGAATCTGGTGTTGTTTAGCTTGGAGAAAAGGAGGGTGTGGAGAAACTTTATCACTCTCTACAACTACCTGAATAGAGGTTGTAGCAAGGTGGGAGATGGCCTCTTCTCCCAAGCAAGAAATGACAGGACAAAAGTGGAAATAGCCTAGAGCTGCATCAGAGCAGGTACAGGTTTTTCACTGAAAGTGTGGTTAGGCATTGGAGCAGGCTTCCCAGGGAGTCAGTGGAGTCACCATTCCCAAAAAATTTCCAAGAAATGACCGGACTTGGCATTTAGTGCTATGGTTTAGTTGATATGGGAGTGTTTGAACAAAGCTTTGACTTGATGATCCTGGAGGTCTTCTCCAAACTTCAAGATTCTATAATTCTATTTGACCTTCCAACTTTTCTGCTATTTCTGCCTCAAAGAAGATGAAATATTACACTTCCCAGCACTCCTACTATCCTTACCAATAGCTAAGTGTTTAGAAGTGTATCAGGTGTCCCAAAAGTCAAAAAAAGTCACTTCCAGCTAATAAGTGTTGACATGAGCTTTTTTCTCAAGAAGCTATACATACTCTCTCTCAAAACATCCCAACACCTCACATGCTTCATTCTTCACCATCCTGGACTACTCATGAAGATGTTGAATCCTGATCTGATCCTATTTCTTCTATCCATCTTTCCTATTGAGAGAAGTGTCTTCTTAACACTGCTCAAATAAATTCCTCTATCCCTCCCCAAAAAAAGCAGTGAATTTGTGAATTGCAAAACTGTTGTGCTGCTTAGTAATAAGAGTGTGAAAACTTTCTCTTTAGCTAGGACTATGCTTTTGTTGTTTCTTGCTGCTCCCAATCTGCCACTGTTTTACTCCATTGATCTCCAAGGTTTAGATTTAGGAGAATTCCTTTCCTCATCCAAAGGACACATAAATGCAATGTAATGAAGCACAATATAGAGAGCTAAATTCAGGATCTGGAAGGCAGCGATTTGACCTATATTCATGTTCCTTATTTCCACAAAATTTCATCAAAAAACTAAAATCCAGCTTCATGGATTAGTGGCTCTGTTAGAGCGGGAGGGTTGAAAGAAATAAATTCCTAAGGTCCCTTCCATCTTCAACTATTCTGTGATTCTGTGATATACATGTTTTTTGACTATGGGTTTATGTGGCTTGACTATATTAAAAATAAACAAAATTGTCTTAAAGAAAAGAAAAATCAGTGAAAAACAATGCTTTAGATGAAACTAGGTGACAAGAAACTGAAAGGTCTAGACTTCCAAAGCAACAATATTTCAGAATAAATTTCTCAAGTACAGATGGATTGTAACCTGGCTTTCTCTCTTTTGATGAATAACTGGTGAGACAGAACTTTTAGCTTTTGACTGAGGTTTCTGGTCAGCACACAGACTGCCTATTACAAGTGGCCTCTCTATTGGAAAGCTTTCTTAAAGTGACTGGATTCTTCCAAAATCTATTTTTAAGCTTTATGGGAATTTGAACTCTTATCCATCCAGTCCATTCAATACCAGTAGGACATCCCAGAAAGCTTCCAAAATGTGTTGATCAGCTGTGGTACATTATAAAAAAACTGCAGTAAAAGACACTTAAACTAATGCTACTGTGGAAAAGGACAAGAGTTCAAAACTGTAATTAACACAATACGGCTAGTGTGGTTTTTTTAAAGCATTTATTAGAGAGGGTATTCCTCCAGCTTGTTCCTCTTCTATCTTTCCAATAAAATTTTGCCTAAACTGGAAATTAGAAAAAATTTAAATTCATTGTTAGCAAAACATAACCCAGGAAACGTGTAAATGCTGATAATTTCTGTGTCATTCCTACAATGTGTGAAAAATAGAGCAATAAAAGCTGCGGAACTTTAAATGCTTTAATAATGGGTATTTTCTTTTTAATTCCAATAAAATTGGTTCAGGTTTAAAAATAGAATTGTGACTTTGTTATTTGAAGACTATTTTAATGATGCTTTTTCTAATATATATAGAGATAGACTGGTTTTCTTTCTTTCCTTTTTTAACCAGATTGCTTCATTTCAGTGTTTCTTCAGAGTACAAGAAAGATATATTGTATTATGCTCGGGAAAACTACATTCAGTCTTTTTAGATAAGTGGCTTATATGTGGAAAAAAAGAGCAGGATTAAAGAAAAAAAACAAGGACAAGGAAAGGGAATGAATACTAAGTGGCCCTCCATCACACAAGAGAGAGAAGAAATCTCCAAAACCTGCATATCAGAGAAGTAATAAAGCAAACAAGAGAAGACTGAACAACAGTAGAGTACATAAATGTCATTAGTAGATACAAATACAGAGAAATTAATGAAATATTATTTTAGAGGAGACCGAATTGTAAGTGCTATTCATATTGTATTTATCTCTGAAGAGAGTTTACTGAAAATGCAAAGTAACAGTGAGGAACAGGGAGGGTAATATAAGAACTCAGGCTGTTATAATAAATGTTCAGGTGGTTAAAAGAAAAGCCTGTATAGGAAAAAATGTGAGGTTGGCCTACTCTAGTGGTAGCAAAATTCTGAAAACCTTTGAAATTACTCTAAACCTTAATCAGGGCTATTATGTACCATCACCATAAAGTTACAGAGAAGACTTCTGAATTATGAAATATTTCATAGTATTTAGACTAATTTTTGAACAACCATCAATGCTGATTATATGATGACTATTGCAAAGATATAAAATAAGATTATATTCTAGAGAGACATACAAAATGCATGCTCCTGCCTTCAGATGAATTGCATTTCTAGAAGTTGCCTTTAAAAAAATAATTGCCATTTTGTGGATAAGAGGGATGTGATATCTTAGAGCAGTTACAGATTATTTGTCCCTAGATTACATTCATTTCCTGATTAATTTGATCTCAGGACTCAAGCACGCAAAATAAGGAAGAGGGAGAGTGACTGATTACTTAATCTCTCCCCATACACCCAACACCATTTGAAGAAGACAGACTTGGGAATGTCCATGCTTTTGACCTCCACTTACTAATGTCTACTGCTCTGTCCTTTATCATCCTGTCAGTGCTGGGAAAGAAAGTCATACAAGTTTTCAACTGGAAGTGTATCCAGCATCATCAGATTTATAAGGGACATTTCATGCATGTGAGGACATACTGTCTATCTACAGTGGATAAGTAGTAAAAGAGCAAGGGATGATCCCAAACAAAGTGGCATCAACTGATTTATACCCATATTGCTTAGATTTAGACCCCTGCAGGCCAGTGTTATTTCAGAGAGCCAGCCCAGCCCAAATCCAGAGAGCAAGCTGGCATTTAAGCAGTGAAGGCAGTCATGGCTCCAGTCCCTGACCATCCTTTGTCTAGTAACACATACACATTCTGTTGAGGACAAACCATTTGCCTTTTAACAATTACTGTAACTGAAGGACACTTGTAAACAACCTCTTTAATGGTTCAACTATGCTGTATCACAGTGCTGTTCTCGCCTCTTAAAATCATCATTTCACAACAGCTCTTTTTCCTAGGAATAAACCCAGGGTTTTTCCTTCATTTTGATTTACAGCAGTTTACAAGTCCACTATTTTCAGACCTGTATCACATCAATGAATTTTAAACTAGCAGAAGAGGAGACCAGAGGATTTATATTTGAAGATACTTAAACAATAAGTTGATTCAAACTAGAGTAAGCTGAAGAACTGGATCTGTACAGCACACCCATCAGAGCTGGGTAATGAGTCATGCTATGGTATAGAATTAGTGGCTTTGAAAAATTCAAGTGTCAATGTGTAGCTGAAATATAAAACTCTGTCCTATCTGATAGAAGGAAAGGATGTGTAGAAACAGCTTTTCTTTTATGAGCTTCATCTGGATTTTAAAATGGACACGAAAGTTCTGACATTGGACAGCACTAAAGTAATCATCAAGCATAGAATCCTTATCTGAAGAAATACAGTGTGCTACACTGTAAAGTCAGTGTCAGGCTTAATAAATTGACCTGATTAATTTTTAAAGAGACAGTTTTATTTATGCATTTACTTATTCATGGGAAAAGACTTTAATTTTTAAAAATCTTATCTGTAATTCATCAATATCATTGACATAGCTATAATTCAAGCTCAAATATTTTACTCAACAAAACATTTTCCCTGAACTAATGCATATTTCTCCATGCAGTGCAAAGGAGAGTTGCCTCCATTCTTTTCAGTTCCAGTTCTCTATATCACATGATTAATATTCTAAAATATTGACCAAGACTTAGAATCTTGCTTTGTAAATTGAACATGAATGTCTTAACATAATACTGTTTATATTCCAAGTGCTCAATTACAAAAAAAAAAAAAAAAATATCCATTTTTAAAACAATAAAACTTTAGAGATTTCTTTTTCATGAGATATAACTGAATCTGTAGCCACACTTATTCATTTCATTGTAAGCAAAGCTTCAATTTTGTTTATAACAATCATCCCATGATCTTCAGATAGATTATTCTTTTCTATAAAACTATCCATAAGAGGAAATATTTTTGGGATTAAGGACAGAGTCTGTGTTTTTTTGACAATTACTTTCCTTCTCTTTTTATTCTACTCTTTGTTTAGTTCTGGTTACTAATCCAATGTTTGAACAGGTATCTTTTCTGATCTGTTTTATATTTCTTCACAACAAATATACATATATATAAAAACAAGCTTCTAACTTGACAAGAAATTTGAATTTCACTATGTCTTTAAAATATCATGGATTTTACTACCTGTCCGTGTAAAATATGAAAGAAAAGCAACTCAATTACATCTCCATCCCAGATGAAAGTTGGGGGAGGGGAAAACAATGTCATACACATTATTAAACAGATTTCATCTCTGCAGATTTAATGAAAGATGCACCACACTGAACCCTACCATTTCATTACTTACAAAAAGCTCCATATCCTTACATGAGGAAAATCAATGAGACTTAGACAGCCAATAATGCTGCAGCTTTGAAAAGTCTAGAGGAACAAAATTACTTTTGTTCACTACAGACATATATACATAACAATGGCTTTTATCAATATTGTATTAATCTGTGCTTAAAAAGAATTCATTTCCCAAAGTGATAAGAACAATGATTGTTTTCTATCAAGAGTTAAAACATAATAAAATGAGAGAGAAAACACACATTGCTAAGAAAAATAACAATTTTTGGCTGCAAAACAGCTCTCTTGAACAGAAAACTCAGTTAAGGGAGCATCTGTGGGATATCCCTATCTATGGGATAGGGACTGAATTTGTTGTATCAGTTGTGATGCATTCTCTTTTCCCTCTTTTTATAAAAATAAGTGTGTAGAACACACAGGTAGAAACTATCTGTGTTGTTCTGTAGAAATATTTGGTACACAGAATACTTGGTAAAATTCTTATTTTAAAGAAGCCAAGTTGAAAGACTTGAAATTCCTCTTGTGCTCTATGCTTTAGCTAGATTCTTCTGTAGCAGATGAAAAGTCCATAGTAAGTCCACAGAGAGAAGTTTTTAGGATGATACAAAAACCTTTTAAAATTTTGGGTCGCACCATGGAAACAATGTACAACTAAACTGTTGATCCTTAACAGAAACAAAATGCATTTTTCAGGAGCAAGTAAATAACAAATGCCCAAATAGACAAATAAGGCTATCATCAATAACATTGATGGAGAGATATTTAATCTCTTTGCCTCTGTATATAAAGTATTAGAGTGCTTTAACACCAGCTAGGAATTAAACCTCAAACAAGCCATTCCCTTCCCTCTACCCCCTCTGGTGAGAGAGGGACAGAGGCAGAGACTATGGGTCGAAATCACCAGTTACTGAAATACAATGAAATAATGCACAGAGCAACAATATTGACAGCAGGAGTATACAAAAGAAAAAGGTGCTTTACACAAAGAAGGTGTTCACCACTTTGACTCAGTTCCCAGAGACAATGAAAAACAGAGGTGCACAGACCCCTGGAAAGCTGGATCATCTGCATTGCACAGCACCACCTTCTTCCAGACTACTCTGCTGCTCTGGTTTGACTGTGGAAATCAAAAATGCAGGCTAATTCCTGTCGTGGCCACTATGTCATGTAATAGATATCATGGCATTTCATATCCAGAGAAATAGATCCTGTCAAACCATTTACTCTGGAACTTGAGAATGATACAGTGTAAGAAAATTAAATCCAGAGGATTAGAACCTAGACTTCCTTTTGAATAAACTGAAGAGATTGGCAAAGTGTTTTAGCACTTCCAAATCTTATCTTGTCATCAAGTAATCAATACTATCATCATTATTCTTAATAAAACTCTTTAAGTGCACTAGATAACTGAACGTCTTAACCTATGGGGCTCACTGGGTACAAGTTATGTCCAGACAAGTGTGAAAGATTGCATTCTTCTTCAGCAACCTTGCTTAATTGTTAATTGTATACAAAATTTGGGTCCTTAAACACTGACACCTGAGGTAAAACAGGTAATCAATACATAGACGTGGCTTACACCTATCAGTAAAGTCTTCCAATTTACCTGCTACTTCATTAGACTGGCAACTTTTCTGCTTCTCTCTATTTAGGAATTAAAAGTCACTTTAAGTTTATATTATCTTATTCCTTGGCTAAAGTTTTATGCCTCTAAATATTATCCCTTTTTTCAGACCCCTAATTTAATAATTTCATAATTATTATTGAAATATAATACTTTCAGAATTATTTTTTACACTTGATAAAACAACTGTCTTCACAAACTGAGGAAGACTGCAAAATATTGTCAGGACATTCCTTCCTTCTTTGGGAACTTGGTAAGTAACCGTGTTCCATTTAACAGATTCTTTCAAAATTATGGATGGTTTACAGAGAATAAATCAGTGGTAAATTTTTAAATAATGCTTAAGCTTCTTCCTAAACTAGCAAGAGAAGCTAACAGAGCAAATTCTCCCCATGTGATCTCCAGTTTCTACACCCAGACCATCCACTACATTCCTGCTTCCATATTTTATTCAGTGAACTCATGACTTTTTCTTCACTGGCACCTGTTTTCTTCTCTTATCTAGGTTTATATTGACTATTAGGAAAAAATTCCTTACTGTGAGGCTCTGGAAGATATTTCCCTGAGAACTATAGATGCCCCGTTCTTGGAAGTGTTCAAGGCGATGTTGGATGGAAATCTGATTAACCTGGTCTGGTGGAAGGTGTCTCTACCCATGGCAGGGAAGCTGGAACTAGATGGTCTTTTAAGGTTCCCTCCAACTCAGGCCATTCTATGATTCTATAGAAATGTCTTTTTATAACACTTCTACCAAAGGTTTGGGAATGGGCATTTGAATATGTTCTTTACTGGATCTGGGTCTTGAATTTTTGCTTTAATATGAAGATATCTATTCTTTCATCTTTTTTTTCCATTTTTTCCCCCTCATTTATATCAAAAAGTTCTTTGAGGCATAAGCAGTTTCACTAAAAAAAGCAAAGCCCAGTGAGAATCACGACATCTGCCAGGGCTTATACATGCTGTTATACACCATTTAGTTAACACTAATTGTAACCAGTCCATGAGGCTCAGTCGTTGATTGATGAAATTAATGGCCAGTTTCTGGCTGATACTAACTGAAACAGTAGGATTCATATATATCTATCCAACTACAAAACTAATGAATCACAGGTCACAGCTGCATTGCTACTACATGCTTAACAAAAACGTATTGTTAACAGGGCAACTGGGGAATGTAAGGGATGGCTGCTTTTTACTACCCACCTCTTTTTGAAGAACAGCCAGGGCACTTGAAAGGCAGTAAATTGGCCTGTTTCCTCCTTACAACAAATCTTTTTTTTTTTTTTTTTTTATCTATAGTACTTGAAGATAGCCTGCTGTGGTTTAACCCCAGCTGGCAACTAAGCACCACAGAGCTGCTCACTCACGCCCCCACCAACAGGACTGGGGAGAGAATCAGAAGAGTAAAAGGGAAAAAGCTCCTGGCCTGAGATAAAGACAGTTTAATAGGGAAAGCAAAACTCATGCATGCAAGCAAAGCAAAACAGGAAATTCATTCACCATTTCCCACAGCAGGCAGGTGATCAGCCATCTCCAGGAGGGCTGAGCTCCATCATGTGTGACAGTCACTTGAGAAGACAAATACCATCACTCTGGATATCTCCTCCTTCCTTCTTCCTCAGGCTTTATATGCTGAACATGATGCTATAAAGTTTGGGAGATCCCTTTGGTCAGACGCAATTACTTGTCCCATCTGTATCCTCCCCTAACTCCTTGATGGGAGTAAGGGAAAGAGAAAAGGCCCTGGCATTGTGTAAGTACTGCTCAGCAGTAAAAAATTATCCCTGTGTTATCAACACTGTTTTCAGCACAGATCCAAAAGAAAACTCCCTACTAGTTACTGTGAAGGAAATTTACTCTACCCCAGGCAATATTAGCACACCCACTGAGCTGATTTCCTGCATCTTGTCTCTGCTGGTCTCTGTCTGCACAGAGGACTGGTCATAATTTTGTTGGGGGCAACTCTCCACTCCTGCAGAGATGGCCTATGGAAGTGCACTTAACTCAAACACTTACTTTTGCTTCAGTCCTTTTAATGTCCACCTCTCTTTCTTATAAAATGATAAACGTCAAGACATGCCTATAGAGATTCTGAAAACTGGTCTAGAAGGCTTCACTTGCATATTTTCAAAGATGAGTCTTCTCCACTAACTTTCTTATGAAGAAGCATTTGTACAGATCTTTCTTGCATAAGACAATTCCCAGTTCTTGAAAAGGTGATGGGGGATCACAGCATTGCTTAGTCGTTCTTGAAAAGGTGATGGGGGATCACAGCATTGCTTAGTCAAGAGTTACTAGCATTGTCTGTTTAATTTTTGTCAGATAGTCTTGGAATTTCTCTGTGGAAGTAAAGAAGTCTGATTAAAGAAAAAGAAAAGCTTTGAATGTATTTTGAACTTTTCTTTTTAAACTCTAGGGAACACAATTAAGGAAGTAAATAATTCTGCTCAGCCAAATGTCTCCTGAGGATGAACAATTGGTGAAACTGATTATTCAGTGAGTTTCACTTTTTTTCTTACCTGCAAAAAGATTCCTGGTCTTTCCAGAGGCAGTCTTGATGGATTGAGCAAGAAGCATGTACACTATAATTTTTCACTACATTATAATAAAGTGAACTTTTTCTAAATGTCACTATTTAAATTTCATGGGGCATGAAATCTACTTTTGAAATGAAAATTAAAGCCCTTTCCTAAATAAAAAGTCTAATCTTATAGTCAAAACCACTTCATATTTCCTGACATTATTAACTTTGGAAGGCTGCCTGTAAGATGATAAAACTATCTGACATATTAAAACTGAATTTCCTTTATATAATTATGTTACAGAATATTTTAAATATATAAGGTTGTAAGTCTAATATTAATGTGAATTTTGCAGTATTTTCATTTACTACTAATAAATCTAAATGCCCTTCGTTTTAACATGCTAATGGTAACACAAATACTAATATATTACTTCTGAAGAAAACTATTTTTAGACTAAAAATGGTGCTTAATGTCAAAAAAAGATAACACCGCAGTAATCTCAAGAAAGCTCAACATTAAATATACTCACTTGCTATTGAAGTTATAATACATACCGTATTTTCTGATTGAAAAGGTGAACAAATATTTTTATCACATTCTAAACAGTTGTAATAGCTCTCACTTTATAGCAATCCATAATTAATTTATTCATTATTGTGACATCTAAAGCCAAGGGGTTTTACAGTGATTTAAGAAGAAACATATAAACAGAACTGAAGACTTTCAGATGTCCTCAGCTCAGAGTTTCTAAAACCCAAACTAGACAGAAAGAAAAAAGAGAAACCCATAAAACAGTTACAAGAAAAAAAACCAACTTGTAATATCTCTTTGGAGGCCATTAGGTCTTGATAAAAATAAAAAGAAAAATTTGCCTTCTCTTTAGTTTGTTTTTTCAACATTAGACTTGATGTTATTTCCATTTCAACAGTCTGTGTCATAAGCAGAACAGTAAGATAGACAGATGTATAAAAATAAAGTTTACTTTTTATGTCAGTATAGCATTCTCCCCTGATGCAGAACAAATACTGAAGACTTTGATCCTGTGTTTTTTAATATCTTACATTACCATAAAGCTCAGCCATATATTCGAGGATAAAACATCTTGAGAAAATAAGCATGAAATACCAATTGTGTTCACAGCTTCTTTATAATGGAAAAGTATGGAAAGTTACCAACTTTTGTCATAGGTATCAATAAAATGTGTTTTCACATGTTTAATTGGAAAGGAAAAATAAGTCTGATAGTTTAGACGCTAGGTTGAAATTTTGAAAAACCCAGTCTGAATTTCTGAATTCAGAACTCCTCTGTACTCACATACTTGTTAATTTTATCATCATCTAATCTACAGTGAATTTTGCCACTCTCTCAAGAACTGGCCCTAGATCAGTTCCTTCACATTCCAGCTGAGAGATCTGTGCTTCCCCTGACCCTTTAAACTTGCAAATCTGTTTACCTTTTTTTGCAGGTAATGCATCTTCCGCAGATTTGTCCAGGATAAAGCTGTGCTGAAATCAATCTGTTAGCACCAGGTGCAACACTCAAAGAAGCTGCTGTCAACCAAAGACTTTTTTATCTCAGTTGTGTTCCTTGCCTTGGCTGTAATGGGATCCATCCCCACTAAATGCTTCAAGTCCCCTGCAAAAGCTTGTTCAGTTTCATTCTCCTCTGGGGCTAAGGGCAGATGGCACATGCTAGCACCAGTGCCAGCCCTGTGACACCACAGGAGGAAGTGCACAGGGAGCACAGACCACAGCTGGGATTCCCCTGGCTACCCCCAAAGCCACAGAGGTGGGTGTGCTTTGACATGGGCTGCTTGGTCCTGCTACCCCTTTTCTCCTGTGATTTCATGCATGAGGTGATTTGTGAGACTTTATTCTGTTTGCTTTGACCCTCCTCTGCATTATGAAATTGGAAGACAGATGTTTAGTGTTGAAAAAACAAGTTCAGTTACAGCACTGCTGAGTCCCCATATTTCCAGGCACCTGTGCTGTAGAACTCAGTGCTGTCAAGTGCCCAAAGTTCACAGAAACGGGCCTGTGGCAGCACAGGCTGAGAATGAAAAGGAGGAAAAAAGAGAAAGTAGCAGTGCCCTTTAACTGTGATCAGGGTCATTTCGGGGTGTTTCAACAGAGAACCTTTAAATATCTTCCTTGAGCTAGTATTGTCATGATGACTAGAGTAATTGATATTGTTCTTGTTTTGTATAATACTGTTCTCTTAAATATCAAGTGTGTTGTATATAGGGATGCACAGGCACACACACACACACACACACACACACACACACTTACCACAAAATATTTTTTTGACATCACCACTAGATAAAAAACCACAGCATAAAATCATCTTTATCAGCTGTTTAAACTGTACTGTACTTACAGTACACATTTTCCCTTGTACCATCTGAAGCTTCTATTGTCTTCAGGTACCAAAATCTTGAAGCACTCAAGGACAGGTTTAAGCATAATTAACTTCAGACTTGAAAAAGTTGCATTCACATCTGAAGCCAGAGGCTCCTTTACTTGGAGAAATACACACTCCTAGACAATTCAAGGGACCTATCTTAAACACTCCTTAGGAATGAATCAACCTTAGGAGGTGCATAAGGGGTCACTTTTCTTACTTGGCTGACAAGGGAGTCTAGGCTGATTAGATCATATTTCAGCATCTGAATTTCAGACGTTTAACAGAGGACAGACCAAGCCAAATCCATTTGTCTGTGTGTTCAATTGTCACTATGAATTGTTACAATGGAAACACTTAAGTTTCCTGTCGTTAGCAATCTTATAGACAAGAGTTATCATCCATTAAAGAAAAACATTTTGTCCAACATCCTTCAAGATTTCTTATGTGAATCTGAGATTTGAAGCTTGCTGTATGTGCCAACACCAGATGTCCTTTTCAACTGCCAGATAAGGTAATAAAAGACAGCAAGGAACAGGGAACGCCATTATACCTACCTGAATACTGCAAACCTGCAGGAAATGTAAAGTTGTTGCTACTGCAACACATGCCAAAAATGCATGTGGCATGCCACAGCATATCTGTGAAGAACAGTAGCCAGAAAATGTTTTGAAGACTACAGATCAAGGAAAGTGCATTCATTCTCATTTTAATGGAAGCATTATCAAAATACAGTGCTGTCTCACTGTGATGAACATAAAGTTGTCACGTCCTTTGGTTTTCTATATCACTTCATGCAGATTTTCTAAAAATGCTCATGATACAAACATTTTCAGAGACTCGCCCTATCACAGAAGCTCCAACTGAGCCTTCATGCAGGCTAAAAACAAGTTTTCATTTGAGCAGCACTGACTTTTATCACATTTATTATCTGTAATCTTTTCTGTTGCAATCAATATGGTGAATTTCTATGCAAATGAAACATTTTCAGTGCTGAGCTGAGTCGTGTATCCTGCAGGAGGCCACTATACAAGTCTTACCCACCCAACACAGACTGCAGCATTTTGCTTTTAAAAGATGAGGTGTCTCAGTCTGCAACTTTCCTAGATCATGCTGAATAAGGAAGTGAAATTAAAGCAATCAATATTTTAACAGAGTCCAGAAAATTTTAACTCAACCTCGAGAATAATAGATGATTTCTAACCTGATGTAAAAACCATCACTAAAACCTGCAACTGTTTGTTATCAGGGGCATGGCGGAAATGAAAAGGGAAAAAAACTGAGGCAGACATTGCAAAAGAAGCAAATAAACAGTTCTAACTTGAAGTTTCTTTAAGCCTTCTGAGAGGACTTTCTATGGAACTGAGAGGAAATACTTCTTGATTTATTTATTGCAGAATGTGGTTCCATTTCCTGTCTTATATTATGAGGAGTCAGAAAGACAACTTATCATCTCTGATCAGTCTGTGATGAGGGATCTTGCTTTCATTAGGCATGACTTATATCCAAAATCCTAAATTACTACTGTTTCATACTGTGCTTCTGAATATGTTATCATAAAGATATTAGTATTGAAGGTTAAATCACTTTTTCCATGTCCTTTAAGAACACAAAAGGTCCAACAAAAGTCACTAACTTGCCAAATAACCACACTAAGTTAAATCCTCCACAGGCTCACTCAGTTCCAATGAATTCATAGTGTCACTCGAGAATATGATAAGAACTTCTTAAAGTCGGGCTTTTTTGACAATATTTCTTGTGGTTTTGTCTATCATCTGATTGATGGTTTAACTGCTGAAAACTGTTAGATATTGTACCAATGGATTTTTATAGCAAGTCAAACTAAATTTAAATTACCGAATAAATGTATTTTAAAGTGAGTAAATTAGAAAAGACATTAACAATTATCCTCTATATTCTGGAACAACACAAAAAAGACATAACTAAGGCTCTACTAAATCCAGAATGATTTGCATTTTTGAAATCATGGCGTTAGTCAACTAAAATAAAAACTAATCTTGTACTACCTAAAAGTATTCCTCTCCTAATCAAATCACGCCAACAGCTTCTTATGTTTTACATCTGTTTATACTGAAAGAGAGCATAATCTGTTGCTGTGTGTTTTTGTAAAGCCTTGCAAAATGAGGCTGTGAGCTCAGCTGGGGACTCCAAATGTTCTTGAAATATTTTTCAACATATCATTGATCATAACCATTGATAGCAATAATAACAGTGAATAATTGATGCCAGCGGGATCTCTATACCTGTAAGAACTCAGTAAAGCTTTACAAAACATTCTTATAATTTATGATTACAGTTCTAACAAGGATAGTTATAACTAATAATAGTAATATTAATAGCAACTAATTATAATAGTAAGCAAAATGGTATCTCTTGATTCCACTTTTACAGAAGCTCTATAAATAGTTTTGCTAAACCTAAAATAAAATTCCTTTTAAACTTCAAGGTTTTGGACTTGATGCTTAAGGAGATTTGTGTGCACTGAAGTCTTCAACAGCTGCTTAAAATTAAATATCAAGGATTTAAGGGTCTCCTTAATGCTAATATCATAATTTACACGGCAACTGTGGGAAATAAGCTGTCACCTAAAGACCCTTATGAAACACCATTACAGAAATCCAAACTGAAGAATACTCTGTAGGCATCTACATGTATCTCTTCTGATGTGTATTTTACAACCAATTTCATCTTGTGCCAAAAGCAAGTGGACGCAGCTTCACTCCTGTACTGTGATTTACTTAAGTGTTCCTTCTCTCTTGAATAAAGCCAATAATTTAGAATAACTATATGGAAATTCTAGCTTTATATATCTCCAAAAGCCCAGACAGACTTTCAGTTCCTAGAGAGAGTGATGCTTCTGACAAGTTGTGAATGTCCCAGCCATGAAAGGGTTTAAAGCCAGGTTAAATGGAGCTCTGGCAACCTGGTCTAGTGGAAGGTGTCCCTGCCCACAGCAGGGTGTTTAGAACTAAGGGATCTTTAAGGTCCCTTCCAACCCAAACAGATCCATGATACTATGAGTCCATGATTCTATGCTAGTGGTGATGAGTTTGATGTCAATGCATCAACTAACAGCAAGATTCAAAAAAAAAATAGCTTCCTTTTTTTGCCTTCTCTGACTTTTCTCTTGTATTTCTTATTATTCCAGTTGTTATTATTTCTCTTATTTAGGTAGATCAAGTTTGGCTCTTAGTGAACGCAGTTTATTGAGCTAAAGCCTTAGTGTTCCCACTTTTAAATAAATAGGTATTTAGAATTAAAAATTTATATACAGACAAATAAATCTGAAAGGTTTTTAAACACTCTCCCCAAATCCTTTTTGAATCTTAAGTGTGATTTTCATAATCAAGACCCGATTTCTGGAGAAGTGAAAAAAATTAGAAAGTTAAGCCAGTCAACAGCAACTGATGACAAAAGAGACATAGACTCTTTCTAGCCCAGATTTTGCATGCCTTTTTTCTTTCCCACCACTAACGCTTTAACTCAAAAGATATAGAATGATCCCAGAGCAATACCAGGGCTGGAATTTTGTCGTATCTTTGCCAGAAGAAAGATCTGACTTTAATACCACAGCCTTTCTAGCATTCCCTCTCAGTGGTTCACTGCCCACATTTTATTTGTCACCAGAACAGCCTCCATCTGGACAGGGAAAAAAATATCCCCATCTCATCCTTGCAGTACCTTTCATTTTCTATGACAGCCTGAAAAATGTGAGAAGCTGGCCAGTCTCTGCATCCACTACTCAGTTTTCAGAACAGCAACTTTCTCTTGGCAATTCTGAAACTCTTCCCTATCCTATCCTTACTGTGAGGATTGACAGTCATGGACTCCACTTATGCCAGCATAGCAAAGCTAGTTTATTGCACAGCTTACCCATATTTATAGGTCACTGCATTCATACCAAATTTTCTACTCTGACTCCTTTGACCCGCTCTTCTTAAAAACACAATCTTCTGATGATTAGACTTACACTGGTAATGTCTTTTGTTATCTCTTTCACCAGCAAAGTCCTTGTTGCATCTCTCCTCATCAGTGTGGTCAGTGTCAGAGGGTCAGAGTGACCAGACATGATGTCTTCACTTCTGTTCTTCCCTGAGTTTATCTCTCCCATGGCTTTCACTGTACCAGGGCCAAAGGTCTGTGGTGCTACCCAGTTCAGCTTCTGTAGCTGTCTGATCTCTGACACCAACTTCTTCCCAGTTGTTCCCACAGCACTGGAAAGAGTTACCTATAAAGCCAATCTTCATTTTTCATTTTTTATTAATATAACTGTCTTTTACTGTTTTAAACAACTTCTGAATGAGCATATGTTTGGTTTTCATTATGATTTTTAAAAGTAAGGTGTTTTTCTGCAAATGCATAAGCAATAAATATCATTCAGGCTCATGGTGAGGTCCTGGATTACATGTGCCTTTTAGGTCATGTCTACTATTGAATTAATTTGACATTTGCACATATAAGAGCAAGCTGACAGTCTGCTGTGAGCTGCAGAGGAAGCAAGGAGTCAAGGAATTTGGGCTCACCCTGCCTTTAATGTAAAGCAAGGATCATTTCTTGCTGCAATTTAGACACAATCACAGTCTGCTGAATTTACTATACTCAGTAGCCATCCACTCAGTGTAATTGTTCTACCTAGAAGAACAGCAGTGCATAATATGTCTTACAAAATAGACCCCCAAACAAAGTAAAATAAAACCAAAAACCTATGTAAACATCTGAAGCCTTTTCCAAAACCAAATTCAGAATAATAGCTCAGGATGTTTTCAGATTCACCACATAATTATCTTCTTGCTTGAAGGATGACCATGAACAAAATATATTCAAGAATTTAAATACAGTGAGCAGAATTTAATTAGCCTGACTTTGCTAATCAAGGCATCAAAGCAGATGGACTCGATCTACAGGAATCTGTGTTTAATTTGAAATAAATTGCATAATTCCAATTTATTTTCACCATCTCAAGTTAGTCCAGGCAGTAACAATTTAAGACATCAATACAAATTGAGACATAGTTAAATATAGGGCATAAATGGAATCAGAGAAATAAAAAAAGAAAATAAGGAGCAACCACTGCACAGTAATCCAAAGCAAAAAAGCAGAATACAGGTTTGAATAATGGTTCGCAATTTGAATAAAGCATGAGAATATTAATATGTATTTAAATACAAAATGATACGTTGCAAGAACTAGATCAAATTCTTTCTATTTGGGGACAAGATTAATGCATTTGTATTTCATTTGGTTGACTGTCAGAAATTTTATGTCTGTTAGGCCACCACAATCACCAGCCATTTTTTAAATGTCATTACAGCTTCTGGCCCATATTTTGATTTATCATTACTGTAAATTACTAATGGCCAAGAACTACATTCTGTTAGCTTAGTAAAAAACTGGATTATGTTTGAGGTTTCCATGAAAGATAAAATTCATAATTCAAAAATAAATAAGGTGTTGCTTCTACCCTTTCTTATGACAAATCTAAGGTCAGCTTCCTACAAGCCTCATAAATTATGCTGAGATGGAAATCTAGACCATAATTACTCTTTATTATTTTAATTTCTTCTTAAGGGCAATTTATGGTTTAAAGAAAGGATCCAGCTACTTCATTATTGTTCATGGCAATGTTTACCCTGCGAAGACCACAACACCCAGTAAATAGTCAGCAAAGCCATCAATAAACAGAGTTGAGACACAACTTCTCAGCCTAAGTGTCTCATGAAGGAAAGTTTCGCATTATTATAGACACTTTTTCACTGTGTGTTTCTTTGTGTTTTGCTGTTGTTTTTTCCATTCTGTGGATGAATAAAAATCCAGAATTGCCTAATTCAAAAGAGAACTCTTATTTTTATTTATGCAAATTTGCTTCTTGTTCCTTATTGTATATACTGATGTAGGTAGACGCTGAGAATTTTTTTTGTTTTTACAGTACTGTACATAATGGAAGCACTGCACTGTGATTCCTAGATTCTATGATAATACAAACAACTATCTGTAAGAAAAACAGAAAACAAAATATCTGATTCAGTTGTTCTATTTTTCTTATGAGGGCTAAACAAGAGTTTTGCATCTTTGTTCATTAGCTAAATAAACAAAATTAGACTTAGATTCCAGACTCTGAATGGCAGTCTAATGCGAATAAGGCAAACAAATAATCACAGAATTTGCTATTCTTCTCTGCTTGGTATTGCAAAACATTGGTGATTGGATAAAAGTACATTTGACTAATATTAACTATGATCAAGCACCAGATCAAATGGAATCATCTGTAATGTCAGTCAGAACAAGGTGTGGTGAAGAGTGGAATCTGTCAAGGGAGAGATAATCTGCTCTTTATTTTTAATGTAGTTAGAGTAAAATCTAGATCAGGTTTGGATAGGATCTGACATCACTACTTAAACAGATTTCATTCTCGATGGCAAGGGTTCCCATCTATTCCATTCATACTGGCAGTTGTTATATAAATTGGTCAGGCGGTTACCTATAGAAGAATTTATCATGCACACAGGTTCCAGTAAATAGCTCAATTCCCAGAAACAGCAATCATGAAAACATGTATCACCCTTGGCTAATCTGTCAATACAACCATCTGATTATCAAGGACAGAGAGAACAATGAAAGAAGGAAAAAAGAAAAAAAAGGAGAGAAAAAATGAGATGCATATTGAGATAATACACTTGCTTCCTACAGAAGAACTTTAAATAATTCTTTGAAGAGTACTGGCACAGTAAGACTTCAAAAATTAGTATTATAAATTATACAGAGAACAGTATAGGAGTTCCTTCCAATTCCCATTGCAATTCTACTGATTTCATTGCAAACCTATTAAATAAGCATTCACCATTTCTACATTCACACATATGAGCTAAAATTTCTACAAATATGCTCTCATGAGACAATGGTGCTTCACCCTTTTGCAAAACACCCAAGTGTACAGAAAATATTGCTAACAAAAAACTAAAAGCCCTACCACAGGAACTAAGCAATCATCAGATCACTCTAATTACAAGCCATATTTCTCAGAGTGTGCCCTCTCTAACACATATCGCTGTGTGCCTGTGCATTGCTTTAATTGCCTGAAAAAAACCCTCTCTCACACACACTTGCTTCCTTGGGATAAGCTGACAGCACAAATATGCAGTGGATGTTAATTATTCAATGCACTTACCATCAGACACTGAGGTATTATGACGATAAGCACAGTGTAAGAGCACATATGAAAAATAATAGAACAACCCACTCTGCAAGAGTCTGACAAAGCTGGAATAAATTAAAAGCTGGAGCAGCAAGCAAACATTAATAATTCCACTACAAAAATGTTCCTTAACAGATTTTTGAAAACCTATGTCCATGCTTCTTTTCTATCGTTCATATTAGCACTAACCCATACTGCTTTTCAGACTGATTGCCTTTCCCTTGGTCTCGCAGAGTACTTAAGTAATATGTGTCTCTCTGAGGTCATGTGTGGCTCAGCAAAGCACAGTGTCTGCCATGCCTTCAACAGCCTGTGTATGACTTTAATTTGGTCTTTAAAATTCTGCGACTGCAAATCTATTCTAATCAAAAAGAGCTCTGTATTGTTGCATATTGTTGCACTGGATATGTATTGTTACATAAAGCCACTAGAAGACATTGAAATAGCTCCAGACAACGTATCGTTTATGAGATCCAGCATAGTGCCTGTAATATATATGAAAACAACTGTTCTTTTGCAGAAACATTTTTGCTCACTCTTAGCTCCGGGAAAAATGAAAACATGAGAAATGAACAAGTTTGACTTCAAGGTTAATGCAGAAGAAATCATTTCATTCCAATCCATTATTTTTCTAACCTGTGATTTAATTATTAGTAGTAGTATTTAAGACATTGTGAGAGTTCACTTGTATTTAAAACAAAATTTATTAAGAATTAATAACATTTTTAACATGCAGGTGCTCCTAAACATCAATACAGATTTTTAGAAAATAGAATAATCCTCTAGTTTAGATATTTACAAAATTACAAAGAAATATGTAGTCTACATCTGCCACCTACTGTAAGAATAAAATACTGCAGGTCTCCTACCTAAACCAAAATAGAAAGGTTAGATTGCCTTATGATTAAAAAAAAATTGACAAATAAATAAAATACATTTAAAAATTAGGACCAAAGATTTTTAAAAAATTACTGAATTACCAATAAAAAGGGGATGAAATTGTAGGTTTACTGTGATAGTATATAAATCTATAGTTTGGGAAATGTATTTTTTATTTGCTCTAATTTTAAAATTGGGAATTCAAACAGCATGAAGAAAATGACCCTATAATTTTACAGTGTTTGGCACCACTGGGAGATTGTGCATAATAACAGCTATAAGGATCATAGTGAATGTATGAATGTTGGACATTCTTCAATGCTTGCATACTTCTCTTAATATATTAATATAATTCCAACTTTAAAATCTTATTAATACATGCAGAACCGGTGTAAAAAAAGTAACCCTAAGTGTGGCGTGATTTTGTTATTGGGCAACCCCTACAGATATGTCCACATTCAAGCCCGGATTTCCCTATCATCTGTACCCTTTTCATCTCTCCATAGAGCTGTGTTGAATTAGTCCAACTCTATATATGAATGTCTATAGGCTTAGAGACCATGGATCTTTTTCTGACTGCCCTATTTATCAGCAGAGACCAAATTTGCATGAACTGACTGCAGTGGTGCACAGTCATCAGCTTCTTTTACCTAATCAGGCCACTAATAACATCACCTGGGAAAAGAGATTGTGTCAAAGAGATATTAGTCGTAGAGCTGCATTAGTAGAGCTTTCTTTAGAGCACTGGCAAAAATTTAGTTTACCTGGGCAGATTTGGGCACATTCCTTATTGCAGTCCCACTAACTGACCCAGATCCTGAACAGCAAAGAACCTTCTTCAGTTGTTGACAGATTCACAGAATGTTCTGAGTGGAAAGGACCCACAAGGCTCATCAAATCCAGCACTTAAGTCAGCTCCTCCTTGTGACTACTTACCATCAGCTTTGAGGGAAACCCAGACAGCTTCCTTAGGCTTCAAAGACCATTTTTAGAATTCCATGTGAAGAAGAGAATTAAAACAAAATCAAGTCAACATGGAATAGGACTGTGACAAGCCACAGAGGCAGTGTTTCACTCAAAGGCAGATATCTTCATCTTACATCTCAACAGAAATTTGAGTGCTGCCCTTTAACAGACTAATGCCTGAAGAAAACCATCTGCTAGCTGAATAAAACTTAAGCCACATTACAGATGGCAGAATTCTTTTGTTTTAATCACAAAATAACTTTCTAATCTATTTCTACCTGGGAAGATAATATTTTTAATTTTCAAAGCATACATAGAATATATATATTTTTATATAAGCATTTAAGCTCATGTTCCTTTTACTTTTTATTTGTTTAATTTTGAAATATTGCTCAGAAGTGCTTTTAAACTGTGAACATACAATGTCCCTTTTGGGCAGATTACATCAGGCAAAACTTAGTCTGCTCTTTTTCTCCTCTGTTCTTGACTAACTTTCAGTTCTCACCCTGCAAGTCCAACTATCACACTGGTCTCTTTCACTAAAATACCAGAACAGGCAAAATTACATTCATTATTTACTTATATTTTCCTGGGAAGGAAAAAGACGCTGGGGATTTTGGTTTTGCTAACACTGTTGGTAACAAGACTGTTTTCAGATGGGCATTTCATCCTTCAATGTAGTTGTTTTCCACTCGGATCAGGGAGACGCTGCCATTTATTCCTGGCTCAGATAATCATCTTCTTCTCTTTCATGGAGACTGGGGAATAGGTGAGTAGAGGATGATAGACATCATACATCACTTGGGTTCACAACGTAGTCTCAGGTCAAACAGTTCATTTCTGTCCCACTTGCTGCTGCTTCTTGGGTAGTCACTGTAAAACTCAAGCCCTCTTGTGCACCACTGCATTCAGTTCTGCTGAAAAAAAATATATGAAGAAAAGAAAAAGAGAGAAAATTCTAATGGAAAAGGCCTATCTTTTGGTGAAAGACTAAATATGAGCAGAGTGTCAGAATTAATTCTGTTTGACAGGAATCCCTCCCAAACATGACAGGAAGCTACATTATCCGAATAATGAGGATTCCAGCTGAGGTAAGTCGGGGAAATGCATGGAATAGTTTATGCAAATACAATGCCTCATTTAACATCTAGGATATACAGACAAGTTCAAGAAGGCCCAGTGTCAATAAAAGCACATTAGAAGATTTTGAGAATATTCAAAATCCAACCACATTTTGCAATAGACATACCTGTCCTAGAAATTCAGGATGGTCTCTAGGGGATTTACTGTATATTTCTGAACAGCAGAGCAAGTACAGTGTGGTGTATAGAGATTTGCCACTATGAAAATGCAGAAGTCAGTGACCTGTATAACTGCATATAATGCTGCTATCCAAGCTTTGCATTAAGGGGAATTTCTTTCTCTCGCCCTACCCTGCTCCCTCTGCAGAAAGGGATTTGAATTGCAGATAGCATCAGTCATCTTAATGACACACTGTTAACCACCTGTGTGTTTCAGGTACTAGACACTAATTTCAATAGAAAACTACTGCACCAGAAGACGTATCACCTAAGAAAGAACCTTTATTTTTCTTATTTTTCCTTATTAGGAGTTCATTTCTCTCTGATCTTTCTATTTTAGAAGAGCCCTTCCTTAAACACCGTGGCATTGGGACTTCAATACTTGTGGAGAAGATTGCTCTGAAAATCACGGCTGAATGCAGTCAAAATGCCCAGGGACATGGCAGGGGAGTGCCTTGCTCTGTTCACATTTCAACTGAAGCATTCAGATTGGAGAAACTACATATGCTCAATTTTTTTTATCCCTTCATACACAAAGAAACTGAAAAGACATTTGTCAATTGAAAGTAAGCTTCTCTTACTTTAAGTAACTGAGAATGCTATACATCTCTTTTCTTCCTCAAATGATATTTCCCCCGCCCCCCCCCCCAAAAAAAAAATAAAATTGCAAGACTAGATAAAGTAACTGCTTTTATATTTACCACTATGAAGGACTCTTATAGCACATCTTGGTCTGGATACCACCTACCATTTATTTTATTTTTTTCAGTCCACACCGTGAGCACACAAACACCCTTTCTCTCATACAGTTGCAGTATGCCCCTCAGGCAAATAAGGTAGATTGCAGTAGCTTGCACAGCCCATTGCTAAGTTTCTTAATAATTGAAGTTAAGCACAAAAAAGCAGGAACAAGTGGATTATTCCCCATTAAAAGCAGTGTGGGAGAGAGGAAAGTCGCTTCTGTTTTCTATCTTCTGAATATTGATCCAAGGCTTGCCATCTCTATTTCTGATACAGAACTCAAATTTGTATGCTGTCTGCATGTACAAACCTTACTACCAGTTTTGCCCCAGAGACCTATTCTTACTCAAAAAAAGGGCTAAATTTGGCCCAGTAATTTGCTGCACATTATAGCAGATGACTTTTTGGACACCTCTGTCTTTGGAGCCTTTCTTCAAAATTGAACATAAAACAAGTTGATAGTGCAACATAAGTATATGCTATAAATAAATTATATTAAAATATAGATATTTCTGAAGACTCAGTCTCAGACTGGTTTGTGGTTTAAATATGTCAGTTAAATTAACTTACAGCTGAGGAAACCGTGAGAAAAGAATCAACCTGCTGAGTGTCATGGTGTCAAAAAGACAGGACCATGTTATAAAAGGATTCTTTGCTAACAAATTATCAGGTCTCAGGGTTACTACTGGAGAATGCAGCAAAGCCGGAGATCCTTTGAAAATAAGAATGTCCATTGTTACAATCACAAAGAATGGACTAATTCCCTCCATTCTCTTTTCTCTAATCCCTGGTCAGTGAAACTTATTGCTTCTAGTTACAAAGGCAGTATAGCAGAATAATTCACCTTATGTTGTACTATGAGGCTATAAGGAAAAAAAAGGTCAAAAGCTGGATTCTTCCATCTATTTTCAATATCTATTCTTAAAACAAACTACATAGCTACTTTCTCAGGATTCTCTAGAATCGCTATGAGTATTATACAAATATGAATCATGAATCATGATTTCCCACTGAAAACTAACTAATTAACTAACTAACTAACTAAATAAATAAATAAATAAATAAAGTTGCTTTGTGCCACTCCTGTGGAGAGAAATCAAGTCAGTCAATTGTCTCCTATGGGATTCTCCTCTTCCCCAGGGACTTCATGGGTAGCACACACCTACTGCAATTATTCCCAGACTGCAAAAGAACTCTCTTTTTTCTTGAGGATAGTCCTATGGGGAAGTACCTAGCTGATTATACACCCATATTTTAGAACATGAAGACTCTCAGGGAGGAAGGAATATTTCAAAAACTTACAGACTCGTCATCTGTGGTTTACTACCTATGTTACAAAACTGAGAAAATTACCTAGAAAATTCACAGCATAGGAAAAAAAAGGCATTTTACGTAGTGTAGGACAAGTGCTCCTGAATTCCCGTGGATTTTGTAGTGCTCTCATCCATAAAATACAGTCTTCAGGTGCTACCTACTGGGAACCAAGGCCGTGTGAAAAGTGATCCAGCACTTATCAGCCAGCAGAGGGGGCAGGATGAGTACAGGACAGTCAGAGAACAGGAAATTTGCATTTTTATTTTTTAGGGACAGCACTGAAAAATCATTAAAATCAGTTTTGAAAAGTAATTAGTTACTTCGAATAGTCTTGTCTTCTCTGTGCACGGTTCTGAGAAGTGTACACGTTCGTGTCAGGAGTTCTGCTCTGGCAGCTGCTTCTTTCAATGAAAATGTAGACTAGAGATGATGGATTCCACAGTAAATCTGTAAATCTGTCACATAAATGAGCCACTTTGTATTGTGTATTTAAAAGAGATAGCTAGTCCTGCACAGTCCCTTACATGTATTAAAACCTAGGTGTTTCTACTCTAAAGATAAGGAAACAAAACTTAACTAGTAGTACAAAAAATAAGCAGAAAAATGACATCCCTTGACAGATAATGCTGTGTAAACCCTTCTGCCTCAGAATGAATATTTCTAAAAGCCTAAAATTTGTCATTACTGATTAAAAGTCAGTAATTCAACACTCACAAGGACTGTGACCTCTGAGCAAAGGTGAAAAATGCAACACAAAAAAGGTATAATTATTATTATAATTATTAATTATTATTATTTTATTTCACTTTATTTTACTGTGCAAATGCTTACATACAGAACGAATCAGCAAGGGGGTAGAACACATGCAGCCTACAGCAATGTCTAGCTATCAGAAAGGAAGCAATATTTATTATACAGCATTGCAACAGTGCAGCCTCCCCCTGCACTGAGAACTGTCCCCTGTGTGCATTGTGCTCTGCAGTGCCAACACAGAGGACAGGGATCGTGTCACCTAACCTGGGATGCCAGCAGCACGAGCTGCCCACTGCAGCTGCTGTGAAAATCCAGGGAGACAAATAGGCAATTCTAGAGCAAAATCCTTGCCATTTATTTCAGACCTGCAAATTAGGATAAGATGAGGTGCACCTTAGGAAGGGGCCCAGAGTGATTAGAGCACTTGTAGAGGTCTGGATTTGAGAAATGAACCCTGCCCTCTCTGTCTGCTCCCGAGGGCCCATTGTCTCCACACACTAAGCAGGCAAAGAGCAGAAGCTGAAGCTCTGGCAAACTATCACAGTGCTCTTGTGGCTCACTGCTCTGCTCACTGGAAAAGCTAGCTTTGGGGGGATGTTTTGCCCATAGTGCCTGTCTTAACTTTCATTGAAATATTCCAAATTCAATGAGCGAATTTGTCACAAACCTAAAAGTAAAGAAATAAAATAACTAATAAATCACTATGATCTGCAAAACTGACCTATACTCTAAAGCTGTCTTCGTGCTTCATCAAAGAGCCTCTGACTAGAATTTTGCTCCAAACTGGCTCATTTCCTGATACAGCTGTACAGAAAGATTTACTAAACTAGTCACAATTTGTGCTGTCATTACCCTTCTGCAGCCAGCACAATAAAGTTGCAATCTACCTGCTATTGTGAGACCCAGAACAATTCAGCCACTATTTTAGCAATCTAATCACAAAAGTGATGGAGTGATAACAAATGAAAAAAATTTGGGATTTGGGGTGTCTAATGGTCATTTTGAATCAATCACAGCAATGTTAGAGTGAGTGAAAAAATAATATCTGTTCCTGTGATTGCAAAACATAAGAGTTATGTTCTATTTTTGAGGGTTTTTTTAAGGATGAGAAACTCTATTTGATGTTAATGTTGAGGTAATAGTTTCATTGGTTTGTTGGTTAAAATTACCTGAGACATCCATATATTCCCATTTTCCCTTCAGATTCTCTGAAGAGAATAAAATAGCAAACAACATCTTATGTCATTTGCTGACTGCTTCTTTTTTTTCTTTTTTTCTATTGTCTTTAGAAGTTTATTTTATTTCAGACAGTTTATTCCTGCCTAATAAACTGCTCCAATAGCACTGGCCTATTGCTATAGGACTGTTTTTCATGATAATATCAAGGAAAACAGCACTCATCTAAGAGCAAACCCTAACACTGTTGCATTCTACATAATCTCTAGCTGTAAAGTCATTCACAGTATTTTTAACTACACAGAAAATATGTCTCTTTTCATAAAATATTTCACTCTTAATGCTCTTATGTTCATGACTTTGACTATGCAGAAGATAGAGAAGTTTTGGTCTAGTTCTGAGAAAAGAGATCCTGTCAGAGTTCTTGCTGATACAGGCACATCCCATATGGAAATAAATGATTTTCTCAGACTTCATGATTCTAATTCTGCATTTCAATAGTACTCTAAAGCTGCACAGTGGCATAAAAGAGGTTAATTATATATAAAATCTCTACAAAAGCAGTTCATATTCTAAGATTCTTCTCATTAGGGAATTTTAACTTCTAGCACACTTTCTTTCATTTCATGGGGACTGTTTGAGCATTTAAATCAATGCTTGCTTCAGTACCCTGGTGAACTGGGACCTAAATTAATAAAAGGCAACTGAATATACCAAGGTTATGATATGTTCTTATAGAACTGATTTTGAAGAAGGCAAATATTCTGCTTTCCCTAAGATCAGTTTAGTGGGTGTTGCATCCACAGTATAAGTGGAATTTTATAGGTCTTCTAAAAATTCTGGAATTTGAGTTTTGCTCTAAGGATAGCAAAATCCATCCACTGACTTTTCATGAGGAAAATTAAATTTGCAACAGTCTACGTTTTTAAAGAGGCATGTAAGGACACTTTAGTTTCATTGTGCACAGTCATATCTGTATGCATATCAGACAGATTTAACTTTGCCAGAAATAGTTACTTATTTAAATTAAGGCAGTTGCAATTTAAACACACATCTCCAGACAAATGGCACTAGGGCTTTCCTTAGACAAAAGCTCAGTACTGAGCAAGTTCCTGAGACAATGCACCACGCACACTGACATAGCACACTCATACAGTCCAGGAGTTCAAATATAATCTCTGTAAACTTTTTTTAAATAATAACAATCCCACTGTTAACATGAATTATTTTGGTGCTGTTAAAGTATCAGAAAATCCTCACTGTAAGCATCAAAGAGTTAAGTTAGGTATTCATGACTTCAAAGTCCTGTAATCCTCCTGTTTGGACCCCTTACCCGGGTCCTGCAGGCACATGTCAAGCGACCCATCATAGTCAGTCCTTATTGCTGTTACCTAAAAGGATTCCCTGCTGCAGAACAGTCCTGTGCTGCAATAGGAATAGCAGGATACTGAAAACAGAGTCTTTTATAACAACAGGAGCTTCATTTATAGTGCATACATACTGTAAGAGCAGTCCTGGGTTTCCTAGCAGCATGCCTGAGCTTAATTACACCTGCTGTAGTCCTGAACCACCAGGCAAAGCCTGGAGTAGAACTTCAGTGCCTCGCTGAATTCAAAGAACAGCTGAGATGGAGCCTGCAGACAGCTAATATGCTCCAAGAACAATGCAACAGTCGTTTCATGGGGTGAACTGAGGGATTTCAAAGGAGCTGCCACAGAGACTACACACTGCTGGGAAGCCAGAGATACTGTTTTGTGTACTGCTCCTCTCCAACACTTGCACTTGGAGTTAAGCTTCGCAAAATGAAATTAAATATGAAGTCTCCTGGATTAAATTTTAACATCAGAAGGTTATTTATTTGTTTTTCAGCTGCTGGGTTAGGGTTTTTTCCAATGTATATGTCCATCATATTTCTACCTTGTAAATAAGTCTCTTTCCAGTTTTCCTTCTTTCTGCAGATTCCAATGTTTTCTTCATCTTTTGTGTGTTCACTGTTCACTGAAAGTTGGGGTCAGCATTCTGGTTTACCCTCCAGAGTTGTTTCGGTCGTCTGAAACTTCTGCTTCTTTTGTAGTCCACCACCTTTCTTGTAATTCAGAGGTGGAAAGTCTCTGGCTCCTGGGAAATTTCTGACTCTCAAGACATTCAAGGAAGAAGACTTGCTACTGTCACAAGCAACACATCTTGCTTGAGAAGGGCAGTATTCTTCATGAGCCAAGGAGACTCATCTGGCTTTAGAGAGGAGAGCATCCCTTTCTTCATGTAGTCATTGCCATCTCCAGTGTCCCTGCAGCTGTATTCAGCATTCAGAATGTGTTTTAAGGCTCTCAAACAAATAAAAATAATTATTTTCCAATTAATTTTTGGGGAACCTCCAAAATCCTATTTTACTGTTCCTTTGTTTTTAACTGCCTCAACAATATTCCTGCATAGGTACTTTTTCTACTGGATCAGATAAACAATTAATTTTGTCCACAGCTTCACTTACATACTCTGCTAAACTTCTCAGTTATTCATCCTGGTAAAACCCTTGTTCTACATAAAACTTAACTGCATCTGTTGACTGAAATCTCTCTTCCATTGAATAAAACTGTTGAATAAAACTGTTGTAAATGTATTGGAATAGAAATACAGACCAAGTGAAAGGCACTGAGAAGTTACACACAATTTCTGTTTTCATATGGTATTTTAGGCAAACTATAAGGTGGTCCAGCCTGTACATGACACATCTCCAAGACATAAAAAATCGAGAGAGCTCATTAAATAATTTTTCAAGGGTTTTTCTAGGACAGCAGACTAATAAAAGCAATATATGCTACAGAAGAAACAAAGAAGGTGCTAGGGGGAACTTCATACAGGGATTTAAAGTCTAAGTATAAGGAACTTTGTGGTTAGCTTTCCCTAACTTGAAACAGCTTCAAAAAATAAACATGTCTTTATGAATAATATAATATTCAGCCATGCTTGACCCCACCATAAAAACTTATGCCAGGATTTCCCTTCGGATAAAAAGTAAACACATTTTCAAGTTACCTTTCCCAGAAACTCAAACAGAAGTTTTGTTATAACCTCACTGGGAAATAAAGGCATCAGTCTGTGCATCTGAAGTACTGCTAAACAATCACACTCAAGGTAAGAAGCTTGAGCAGTGGTGCTTCCATCACCTGAACTGCTTAACTCTCAGATACAGAGATCAGGTTTAAACTGTGCCAAGTAGCATCCCCTGAGGCAGTGCCTGGGCAAAGTTCAGGAGACACCACATGCAGCCTGCCATTCCTAATGTGTGGTCTGGATTAGACTGCATCAGCCTTGGCTCCCTTCACACACTGTATCTCAACAGGGCTTGCAGAGCCTGAAGTGTCCCTGCTGGCCCTTGTGACACATCCCAGACCTTGTAAAATATATTCTCAGACTTCTAGTATGATTTTACCAACCCAGTGAACTTCCCTCATGTTGTTTCAGACACTTGGAACTGAAAAACAAAAAGGAAAAACCTAAACAAACAAAACTCTTACAAAATTATGACTATTTTCTAGGAACAAAAAAAAAAAAAAAAAAAAGCATGGCATGAAGCCCAGAAGAGATCCAGAGCCAAAGGAAGTTTTGTTTCAGCCAAGATGGATAGCTCAGCCTTAAGACCAGAGGAAGGTCCCTTACCATGCTTTATTTAGCAGTAGAGAAGTAGTCATTTCATCCTCCTCGACAACATTCATTAGCCAATAGCAGATATTAAGGGGAAATGTGTATGAAAAGGTTCCACAGGCACATCTTTCTAAATTCTAGAAATCCTCTGGTTTAGGATTTCCATGGTTCAGATGTTGACTCCAGAACACTGTGCTTGATAGATGATTTTGTTCAGTACTATTATTTAGACTAACGCACACTTTCAATTTCTAGAATGCCTTGTCACAGATGAGCTCTACTACTTAATGTTCTGTCTCTATGGAGAAAACAAACAAACAATCAAACAAACCCCAAACTTTCTGCCATTTTAAAATCCACTGTTCAATTTTTTCATTGGGCTACACCTTGAATTTCTTTTCACTAACAAGAGTTTACCTACAAAGCTCCTTCTCTCTGAAACTCTTGGGCCATACTGTCTTATGTTTCTTATCTTCCCTAATTATGTTGTGAGCCTTTCTTGTCCTACTTAAAACCTATGGACTTTACTGCATACATTAGTCAAGATGTGATTATATGTTGTTTTAAATATATATACATATGCAAACATAAAAAAACATATATACATTATATGTAGTGGATGCATCATAGCAAGATAATTTTCTTCCTTAATAAGTCTAATATTTTCTAACATCGCACTGCATTTTGACTTATTGAACACTGAGTTGATATTGTCAGAGAACTACCACAAGGTCTGCAGGACTTCTGCTAGGGAGGCATGGATAAATTACAGCTCAAATGTGTACATACAGAAGTCATATCAACAGACCATCACCTGTTTTTTTCTGTCCATTTTTACTAATCTGTAAAGAAACTAATAATTCATTTTAAAAGAATATTAAGGTACAAGAATTTATACACTTATCCGAAAAATATTGATTTTCCTCATGTTACCAACTTCATTGAACAAATTATACTTATCTACGAGACTAAAACACAAGCTTTTGTTCATTAAGTAGTTGAACTTCTAACTCTTTCAAATTTATGATCCTATGTTGTGCTGATGCTTTAAGGCTGATTCTGCACTACTTGCAAACTATAAATCAAGAACAGAATGCCTCAGATAACATGACTGATCAACTCAATATACAAGCTTCTACTTACACAATATAATAGTGGTTATGGAGAAGCACAATTCCCTACCATTAATAGCACAGCTGCAGCTGCACCTATTTATTTCTCTGTGTTACTCATAACAAAACAGTAGCATTTTCTGCCTCCTTTACACTCATGCAAATGACTTCATAAGCAACAAGACAACGATGAAGCACTCTTTTTTCAACTCACTCTAGTTTAATGTCCCCTAAGGCTGTACAAGACAAGATCTTTTCCCACGTAATTTACTTTTACACAGAAAAGACAGTAATATATAAAAATAAATAAATAACTATTTAAGGAGATTGTGTGAAGCAAAGATTTTAATCTTAAACAGGTAAGAGCAAAGAAGAAACTTTCTGTCATGTAATCAGCTTCCCCTGGCTACTACTTGAATTTCTTCAAATAAACATTGCTGGAAAAATACTACTCCAACAGCAAAGAAATAACAAAAATTCCATGTGGCAACTGTTGCCCAAATGGAGGATCAAAGAAGTCTTTATGGACCTATACAGTGCATTCCTGACAGAAAACAGTAATATAGCATGTATTTAAAGTAACTGAAGAGAGAGAGCATCCAACTTTTATTCAAAACAAATTCATAATATATTAATTATTCATTAAGTCTTTTCCTTATCTGTAATTTCCTACTCTGAAACTATTGTTCACATGTAAAATAAAAGAAAACTTTTTGTAAATCATAATTTAACTATAAGTCAGAAAGGAGTTGGCACAATAAAATAAAAATGGTATAAAAATGGCAAAAAGCTAATTTTTGGAAACGGCCACTCTGTGAGATTTGAAAGTTATCATTATCCCTATAGGGCAATTCAATTCAAAACTTTTGAAGTTAGTTATACACCTTATAAGTCATTCTAAAGATGAGAATAAAGACTATTTGGAGCTTTAAGAAAATGTTGGTGGCATTTAAATGAGAGACTACCCATGCCTTTTCATATATTTGTTTCAGCACATTATCCTTGTGTTAACAGGACTACTAATTTCTTCTTAAGTGTAGGTAAGTACTGAGTAAGATTTTTTAAAAAGTCAGAGAAACAGCTTTCTGTTATTTTCTAGGTGAATTTATTGGATCTCAAGATATAAAGGATCTAGGAAAAAAGTGGATCTTAGTTCAGTCTTTCCCCACTCTTTCTTATAACATATAAATGAGCTATTGTCAGCTGGGACCACTACTTGCTCTTGAAATACAATGCATAGCCTCACTGTATATTTCTTAACATTTAAAAGAATGTTAAAAAAGGGATTGAAGAATACTGAAATTCCAGTGCTAAGGTCAACCCTGATGTGCCAGGTAAAGGCTAGTTTTAATTTTAGTTTACAACCTGAGGAAAAACCCACTGTTTGTCCTTGATGAAGAGAAGTGGCTGCGTACCTGAGGACACCATTCACAGTCCTGCCAGTAGAGCAGAGCCTGGGAGGCGCCCAGACAGGCTACATGTGCAGAATTGCAGGATCTCCACTTCCATTCTGGATCAGAATCTGTCTTATGGTTTGGTATATGACGTTGATAGGTACACACCTTTTGCATAAGGAGAACAGTTGCACTGGGTTCCAAATTCCATTTTCTACTGACCTTAAGGCATCCTTTTTCTTGCTGTTTCAAATTCCATAAATTTGTGTCAGGGGTTGATGTTGACCAGATACCAGGCACCCACAAAAGCCACTCACTGACTCCCCTCTGCAGCTGCCAGAGGAGAGAAAATTTAAGAAAGGTTTCATGGTTTGAGATAAGGACAGAGAGAGATAGTTCATCAAATACCATCATGGGCTAAACAGTCTCAGCTTAGAGAGATGAATGAAATTTCTTACTTAAAAAATCTGAGCGGAGTAATGAGAAGTAAAATAAGCCCTTGAAAAAACATCTTACCCTCAACCCTCCCTCCTTCCCAGCTTTACCTCCTACCCCAGGCGCAGGGAGACAGGGAGTGGGGGTCATGGTCTGTTCATCACCCGTGGCTTCTCTGGCTGCTCAGAGAGAGGAGTCGCTCCCTTGCTGCACCATGAGGTCCCTGCAGGAGCAGGAGAGAGTTCTCCATTAACTTCTCTGATGTGGCTCCATCTCACTAGCAGCAGCTCTGGGTAACCTGCAGAATATGGGTCAATCCCATGGGCAGCAGTACTCCCAGAATGTCTGCAGCGTGGTTCACTCCTCCACTGGGTGCAGTCCTCCCAGGACAGGCTGCTCCAGTGTGGGAGCAGGTCCCCTCTTTGCACAGGTCTCCCATAGGCTCACAGCCTCCTCCAGGCATCCACCAGCTTCAGCACAAGCACCTCCACAGGCTGCAGGTGGATCTCTGCATGCCTGGGCACCTCCATGGGCTGCAGGGGCACAGCTGCCTCACCATGGGCTGCACCAGGGGCTGCAGGGCAATCTCAGCTCTGGTGCCTGCAGCACCTCCTGCCCCTCCTTCTGTACTGACCCTGGTGTCTGAAGAATTGTTCCTCTCACATGTTCTCACTCCACTTTTCTCTGGTTGTAATTAGAACTGTCCCCTCGCTTGCTGTTTTGATATCACAGAGGCATTACTACCATTTCTAATTGGTATTAGAAATGAGTTATCAGACTTGGCCAGAGGCATGTCCATCTTTGGAGCCACCAGCCACTGGTTCTGCTGGACACTGAGGAAGCTCCTGGCAGATTCTTACAGGAGCCACCCTTGTAGTCCCCCCACTACCAAACCCATGACCATGCAAACCCAATACAATTTGATTAAATCGAAATCATGACAATGATTTTAAGCTGTATGAAGTTTATAATGTACATAAAAAGATATTTTCAGCCCAAGGGTGCTTAAAACTCTGACAATATAATACATGCCACTGTTTTCATTGCCCACAACAACTTACAGGGTTTTGCTGGAAAACAAAGAAAAAAAATATTCACAGTAGCTGTCCCTATAAATTTGATGGCTACAGATCTTGTGAAGCTCCCATGCTATGTTCTGCATGCTTGGAGCTTTCCAATCAGTGGAAAGTTAGCAGTGAGTTTGTCACAGTCTTGTGCTATCAGGCTAAACTAATGACTCTACATCAATATACATTTAAATATTTCATAGAAAAAATTATACCATTTCTTCGCAACTTAAGAGACACAGTTTATTGCCACCAGCATTCATTCTCCTGTTCCTTCTGAAAACATTTGTGCGATTAGGAAAACCTTTAGGAATGGAAAATCATATGCAGCCTGGAGAAATGCAAGACCAAATCTAAGATGGGGAAGACATTGCCTTTTGTTAGCTACTACCTGATTATGCAAAACATACACAATATTCTTATCTGCTGAAATAAGTACTACCTTTCACAGTCTTTCCCCAGGTGAAATGGTTAAATTATCAGATTCCCAGTTTGAAAATTTAATATTTACATACTGGCATCAGGCTTTTCAAGGCATAGATTAACAGCAGAAAAAAACCTGCCCAGACATAATTACCATATTATAAGACAGCAGGTAGCAAGATTTTGGAAGCCTTTCTTACATAGATCACAGCAGAGGGTAAAATTAATTTCTCAATTATCTTAAGTCAACCTGTTTTAGCACACTTCTGAGTCACAGGTACACTTATCAACAGCACCATTTTTTCCCTAGATTTCTCTGTTTTTCCAGTCCCAAAAAAAAAGTTAGCTAGACCTACTGGTGAGCATTAATCACAGTTAATATTGTGAGCTTTTTCAAAGTATACTTTTTCAAAGCCAAACTCTATTAGTCAGAAGTAGGAGTGAGAAAATGTATCAAGAGGAATTTTTTTGTTATTCCATTTCCCACCTCCTACTCATCTCTCCCCCTAATTCCCCCTCTCACTCTTCCCCCCTCTTCTTCCTGGAAAGAATCCCATATAAAATTCCACAGGTTCTCAATTAAATGGAACTAGGTTGATAGAAATTATCGAAAAATCTAATACTGTTTACAATTTTAAGATAACTAAATATATCTCCTTATATATTTAGGCATTTTTAAAGACGGTCAAGTAATTTTTTCAAAACAAAACCCCACATCCCACAAGGTAAGATGACTGACATAGTACTCAGTATGTTGGAGGCTTATTCAGCATGTTGTTCATCAAAACAGACCAATTTAGTATTTGTTACAAGTTCATTAGTATGTTCAAATGAGTAAGCACTTGGCAAACTAAAGTGTTTCACCACATAGTAATCACCTTGCAATATCTAAAAAAGTGAAAGCATCTGAACATCTGAATCTGTTACTCTCTGTTTTAGAAAAGTAGAGGGATAAAGATAATAAGTCATATAGCTCTAGCAATACTTATCTGTGAAGAACTCTCATTCAGACCATTGGCGGTTAGATAACAGTACAAGACACAAAAAGAGAGAAACAAACAAATCAAAGTATTTTCAGAGGCACCCACAGCCTATTAGAGCTAAGATTTGCCAATGTTAGCTCTGATAAAATCTCAAACTGCATTGCATAACCATCATATTTCCTTGTTATTAGTAATGAAATTGCTATTAATATCTGAAACAGAAAGAAAAAGAGGAAAGATGTATCTCTGGAAGGAATTAAACACTTCTGAAGATCATTAGAGTTGATGTCAAGTTGATGTTTTTATTGGAAACATTGAGACTGAACTTTCAATTAATGAAGCTCAGCTTTTGGATTTGGATTTTGGTTAATTAATTCTGTAACTGAACAAAAATAATAGCAGCAGTGACGAAAATGTAGAGTTCAAAAACAGATTATGAGTGGCAGAAAAGGCACAAACACTCTGTGTATTAATTTGGAAATTTAGGGAAGTAGAATATCAATAATTTCAGTCACGATATTGAACTTAAGTAGATGGACTCCTGATTTCACTGTAACTCTGTGGCTACAGCTGAGCAGCTTTGTGTGCTACAGCTCCAGGGGCAGGGCCCTGTATGATCTATGGCTTTCATGGCTTCTAACCACAGGTTATACAGCTCTACAGTATCCATTGTGGGGTGGCACAGACGTGTGTCCAAGTAGCTTGACTTAGGCTTGCCCAGGCCATTCCCAGAATTTGCTGCTCTCAGCCAGTGTTTTCTATGTTTATGCCTAATGCTGACACTGGAAAATTCATAATTGCAATGAGAACTGCAAATTATTCAGCTTTGAGAGACAACTCTTCTGCCACTTTTTCCATTTGTCTTAGCTGAGAGGAAAATTGCTGACATTCCTTTAGCTTTCCTTTAGCATGCATAATATGAAAATTCTGACATCCTTTAACAAAACCCCTTGAGATCTAAAAATGCAAACAACTATAGAAATGCATAATCGTGTTATGCAGGTTATTTAAGTGCATGAATGTCAGAGGTATCAATAAGAACATAGAAGGCACACAGCACTAAAAGCAGCATGTTTGCAATTGTAGCCCATGAACCTTTCTCATTGTATTCTTTAAACTTCAACAGTCATGAAAATGATAAGGGAAAATCCAACAGTCTTTCACCTGAATAGAGATATTAATATTTAACCTTTTTTAGGCTGAGAAATTTTGATGTGAAAATCTTCACATTTAATAATTGCATGGCTCCTGATATAAAATAAAAAGCCCTAATTCTGTTCCTGTAGAATTCTCCCATACATAAATATGTGGATGTATACACATCCCGTAGAGAGAATCTTGCTAGAGTACAAAACTCCATTTAAAAAAATACAAACAGGAGTTATAAAATAGAGACTAATTTTCATTCTTCGGGGTATATTATAATAAAGAAATTAAAAGAAAAACTTTTTCCCCTAGACACACTGTACTCACTGAACACTGTACCTGCTGACTGAAAGATTTCCTGTGTTGGGTGTCTGGGATGGGCCAGACTTGCACCCATCTCTAAAAAAGGTAGAAAGGAGCACTTTGGGAACTACTAACCTGTCAGCCTCGTCTCTGTGTCTGGGAAGATCATGGAGCAGATCCTCCTAGAAGCTGTGCTAAGGCAAAAGGAGAACAAAGGTGATTCTAGACAGACAGCGTGGCTTCTTCAAATACAAGAGTGGGTGGACTAGATGACATTTAATACATTCTCTTCCAACTCAAACTATTCTATGATTCTAATCATGACTATTCCACTCAGTATGACACTTTCAATGATCCTGACACCATATGTAAGGAAGATCTAAATATTGGATGTTTTGAGGAAGTAACTTATCAGCTTTTTTTTTTACACATACCAAAGAGCAATTATTTACAATAGAGAAGCAGTCTTGTCAAATAACCTCATTTGGAATACCAAATTTGTGTCCTGTGTCAAGTGTTTTGATACAGAAGCCAAAAATTACTTCACGGGTTAGTATGTGACAGAAAGTGGGAATAAGACGCTCAGAGCAAGTGAGATCAAGGTGTCACATATACTACTTCCCTGTTACTCTTTATTGAAAGAAAGGTTTACCTTAGCTCAATTCAATTTCTTGCTAGTATTTGCAATATTCAGAAATCTAATGAGTTCAACAAGGACAGTAAGCAGTCAGTGGTGGCACCTTCATAAGCAGGACTATCTTTATCCTAAGCTATGTTTGGCACTAAAAATTATTAATTCTCAGGATATCCTTTCCTTTCCTTTCCTTTCCTTTCCTTTCCTTTCCTTTCCTTTCCTTTCCTTTCCTTTCCTTTCCTTTCCTTTCCTTTCCTTTCCTTTCCTTTCCTTTCCTTTCCTTTCCTTTCCTTTCCTTTCCTTTCCTTTCCTTTCCTTTCCTTTCCTTTCCTTTCCTTTCTTCCAGAGGGACTGGAGAGCAGGTATCTGGTTTATACTAAAAGGGAGAAATATTACTTCTCTGCACAATTAATCCCATAATCATTTTTAGAGTTCTCAAGATTAAATAGAAGAATTAAGGTAATAAACCATGTAAATGGGCATTATAGAAGTAAAACATTTTCAAAATCAGATAAGAGACTGGAAATTAAATGAAATTAAGAATTGCTATCAAATATAACAAAAGACAGGTGTTTAGCAATTTAAAAGGATGATCATTGCAACTGTGGCAGCTGAAAATGGTAAGAGAACAGATGTTACTTAATAGTACTTCCATCTTAGTTCTATTTTAACAAAGAATGCTTGATTTTCATTTGCTTTCCTGAAAATACTGCACTAATGCCAACTCATTAAAAAAAAAAGGAAGCTAGTGATAATACTTTCATTAGCAGTTTCATAATTCTATAAAATTGCACAATAAAAATAATTGTGCACTGGTTTTAAACATCAGTTAGGTGGCAATTGCATAGTTATTTGCTAGACTTACTAAACATTAAACAATGCTTCTCAACTACAGTTTCTAGAAAAACCATCAGGCAGTGGAGGATGCAAACAAAAAATTCCTCTGGAGAATCATCTGTTGACTTAATGAATGTACTTTCCTCCCTCATTTTTTCTGATTCTAGCAAGTCCTAATGATAAAACATCTCAGTAAATGTCTCTCTTTCCAGAAGACATTTTAATGATTTTTTACAGGTTTTTTACATTATTTATTTTTCCAATTGGTGAAATATTTAGAAGAATTATATTTTCACTCTAGCATTTCATAACACTAAATTCATAAGGATGATTCATATTTTTATCAGGGTAATTTTACAGAGATTTTCTAATGACCAGTGCTGGCATTATACACATACAAACGTACAACAGACATAAGGTTAGATTTTTTAGATTTAGCCTTTTATTTTTGCAAATGTCATTTCATACACAGCTTGAGTGAAGAGGCGTTTTTATATTCTTGATTGAATACCCTACCACCAAAGATTCTGACAGCAAGCTGAAGAGAAAGATTTCCCACTTCTGTAGATTTATGTCTATGTCCAGAAGTTATATTGCAGATAATGTATTATAGATCACAGAGATATGTCAAAACCCACTTTCAAAAATATGTGAAATAAAATGATGACAAATACACATGCAATAAAATATTTACCTCAAACTTATCTCTACCTGATGCACAATTATCTTCATTTTCCCCCCCTTTTTCTAATCTAATTCTCCCCTGCTTTCATTGTTGCTGCCTAGTGGGCTTTCAAAAAGCATGTGAACTGACTGGCAGGATTGCATAGGCTGAGAAAAGGCCTGTGCTGTTCTGTGATACCATGACCTAACACCCAAGTGAGAAAGTACAGACATCAGCTCCTGAGTCCATTGGTTGCTCCAAAGAAGTGCTCCAGGTGGGACCACAGCAACCATTTATTGAGTTTGCTACGAGCTGGCCAAAAGTACCTAATTTTCAAATTGTTCACAATTTTGTTCACAAATTTAAGAGAATTATCAGAAAACTGTATCCGAATTTGTAATTTAATTATTTATTTATTTATTTGTTTTTATGAAATTGGAATTTATTTTAGATGAATTCATTTTAGGGGGAAAGTAATAACCTTTTTACAAAATATACTAAGCATACATGTTCAGAAGTGAAATATCCACATTGAGTCTTAGCCTGCTGAACTGAGATTTCTGTCTTCAGTGTTGTTACTAAGATCTAATACAGTTCTTATGTGCCTAAAATTCAGAGATTATAAAGCATAGCTTTTAGATGCCTCAGGGTTGATTTCGGCTTATATGCTACATAGAAGAAAATATTGGGACAAAGGAAATTATTCTTTGTGTCAATGCTGAACTCTTGTTTTTTAATTTCCTGAAATGGGATTGAAAGTTTCATTCTGAAAAAAACCAGAACTGACTGATGTGGAGTCAAAAAATGGAATCAAATCAGCTTCTAATCAACTTCTAATGTCACCTTTTGAATAGAAGATTAAAGACAATGATAAGATAATGGAAGACAGTGAAATGTCAAAGAAAGATGTGAATAATAAAAGCAACAGATAAATTTTTCTAATAACTGAGGTAACACTTTAAAATGACATAGCTTTCTCAGTCTGCTTACATGAATGTGGTCAAACAAACTGCATAATAAAATTAAGATGTATTTTTGCCTTCAGTAATTGAATTTACTAATAATTATTTGGAGAAAAAAGCTTTTCAAAGCAAAGCAACAATAAACCGATTACATCACTATTAGCAATGTAATTTGGCACTTAATTTGAACATTTAGAAGGGCACAAATTGTTCCAATTGGATAAAAAGATTTTTGGTGTGAAGTGTAACTTGGTACTGAGATTAATCTGTTGCCTAAGACTTCCATTTTAATAGTGCAATTTAAAAAGAGCGATTAATACATTTTAGTGGTTCTGAAATAAGATAAAACCAGCATACACGACCATTTCCCATGTGTTTGGCATTCTGGCCATATAATTAATGCCTCATTGAATTTAAAAGGCCTTTCGTGCATTGACTCCAGTGTACTTTACTGTTATTAAAAACCTCAACATTTCATGACACCATATGAACCAACAAACATCCTGAGATGAAGCTGTTCTTTCTACTGTGTATTGATTTTGCTGGTTTTGTACTACTGACCTAAACGGGGCAAAAATTTTACACTTGCAAGTTTCCACACAATTTGTACCTATTCAAACTGAATATTTGTCACAGAATCAGGAATTAGTGTGGGCTCTTCACAAACTATTTTAAGGCACTTTACAGTCTGAATGCAGTGAGAATGAGGCCTTTTAGCAACTGTATTTCAGCATGGTGATTTAAATGTTTTAATGATTTCATACTGTTCCTTTCTCTGTTCTCAGAGTATACAAAAAGTGAGTCTATGCCAGAATAATATTTATTTTGCTTCACCAGGAGTCATTCACTTAACAGCAGGAGAGATACCTATATGTGGTATTTGGAACAAAAGTTACCTCTAGGGTTATGCTTTGTAGGGGGAATATTTTAATTAAGTTACATTGCAATATTGAAACTTGAGAATGAGGTCGTAGCCTGCTGTAGCATGAAAGCCTTTAATTTGCACACTTCTGTTGTATTGAATAATCAAGGAAAGTTTAATTGAGCACTCTAGAGCCCTGGGTGTTCAGAGTTTCTATGCACTTACATTGTGTTCTCTGTGCTGTGGTTTAACTCCGCATAGTTATTTAGGAGCTCATTTAAGGCAATTAAAAACTACAGCTGGGTTTTTGTTGGACTGGTTGTGCTCAATCTAGTTGGGTAATTAGACTCAAATGGATACCTTGCACCCACTTCATCCTCAGAGTCATGTGTGAAGCAGAAAAGCTTTTTTCCTCATAGTTTTTGCTCTTAGAGAGAGAAAACAAATACATGTGATTTACAATATGGTCATTAAATTATTTCTTCATTGCTAATAACAATTCACACTAAGGTGGCATTTTAAAAAGAATCCAAGGTAGCTTACATTCAAAATATTTTGGCAGTTCTTGGTATTTCTTAGTATTGGCTTAAATTCCATTTAAGATTCTTTGAAAACCTTACTAGCCTCATACCTCAATAACTTGAAATGTTTGCTGGGGCTCATAAAACCACCTAAGTGCCATTTATGTGTCAGTAGTTGCCTAGGTCTGAAAAGCAGGTCCTCAGGAGCCTGCCTCAGCTGCCAGGCATCCTCGGGGCTCCTGCATTACTTATGCAAACAGCTTCTGGAAGCAGGTAGGCTGGCAGCTGAGCCTCTGCTTCCAGACGTGCCCACAAATCCCCATCAGCATCCTGTTCAGGGCCATCAAGAGCAGTTCACAGCTGTGTCCTACAGGGAGTCACAAACACACACCATCCTACCTGCTCTGCCTCAAGCACTGGGAGGCACAGAGAGAGAGGCACTGCAGGGACATCTGTGCTCCTTGGAACACAAGGACCAGGGAGCCAGATCAAGCACTGAGCCCTTCAGCACAGAAACTGCCCCTGCATTTATTCCCTGGACATGTTTTATACCTGGGATGGTATAAATATATGTACATATATTAAAATATATATATATATATATTCACCCCTTAAGGATGAATGTGCAATATAGAGGACTAGCCCTCCCTGGCCTGGAGGCAACCAGCATTTCACAACTTGTAAGGCCAGGGGTCAATTTTTAACTCAATAATGACTGGCCAAGGACAGTGAGACCCTTTCCATTGCACTGAGCTTCCTCCAAAATGCAGCCAGGGAAGACAATTGGGTGTATGATAGCATGCAGAGGTTTAATTCTCAGCTAGATCTGAGGAGATGTACAACACCCTCAGCCTACAAATACAGCACATTTTAAGACAGAAATTCCTTTCTGAAAGTAGTGCAGGGGAAAGTCATATAAGAAGAAAAACAAAAAGGGAACAAAAAACTGATTCTGCAGCCTTGCAGCCTGCCCTTGAGTGGACAAAGATCAGCTGAAGCACAGAAGAATTTAAATCATATTCCCCAGATACCACATATTTTGTATGAAGTGGAATAAATTCATCCAAGAAGCCACACAGGGAATATGCTGCCTCAAAACCCCGCATAACCCAGCAAATACAGAGCAGTTTTAGAAATCTGGAGTTGGAATTCAAGAGCCTACCCCAAATCAGTCAAAATAAAGGCTGAAAAGCAATTTTCTGAACTTCAAACATGGACATCTTAAATCCCTTTGTGCTGCTTCATTGTGGAAAAGCCTCAGGAAACTGTTCTCCTCCTTAATATTGTCTGTTCATTAACTCATACATCCTGCTTCTCGATATAATGACCCCTGCTAAAATCATCCTCAGAATCTGATTTTCCCCATGCATCCTTACAGACGTTTATCTCTGACCCTTCCAAAGGCAGAAAACCTTCTTGCAGCAATTCAACACATTTCCAAGCCTAACTACACTGAGCACAGGAAATACTGTGGGTATGTTTTTTCCCATTCAGATTTAAACATGCTTCACAGTGTTGGTGACCCTGCACAAACTGTTGTTGCAGCAACGTCACTCTACTGCTTCTTGATCTGAGCTCCTTTATATCTTTCCATAGTGTTGTTACAAGGTAGGCAGAAATTTCTAAAAATAAAGCATCTTTATCTTTATGAAATTCAGGCTTCTATCTTCAGTTTTCAGAAGAGCATATATTTAGGTCTAATAAAAGATATAGATGCCTACGGATAGCTAAAAAGAGTGTCAAATATTTGAAGAGATGGCAAGAAGAAATATGGTAAGACCAAGGAAGAAAACTTACTTTTAACTGCGGATTTCATGTGTTCTGAAGACAAACATATATTGGGGGACTAGAAGAAAAAACAAGGTAGCTGCAACAGTAGGACAGAGAGAACTTACTCACAGAGTCCAGGAGAGGAGACACGAGAATACTTGCATCCTTTTTTCCTTCTCCTGTGAAGCACTTGTAGTTGTGACTTATATAATGAATTGCATCAGAAGGAGAATTGGGTATTAAAGCTGATTTTCTCTATTGAAGAGGTTTAGACTTTCTGCTCCATTTAGTTATTCTTTATGATGCCAAACTCTGAAAGTAGAGAGCTGCAACTAATAATCCTATTATGCAAGATAATATATGAGTAGTAAATGTCTCCAGTAAGGAAACTATAAAGGAAAAATATTTTTCTTTAAAGTATTCTTCAGTGATTTCAAAGAAATATGAAGAAGCTGTGTTCTCTCAAAGGCACAGAATTAGACCAATTTTGTAGTAGTGCAACTACAAATGTAGTTTTGCTTACTCATCCTGCTTCTTACTTTTTCTTCTTTTACATTGAGATGCATGTCAATTGTATTAGTTTTTCTTCCTCACAGAAAATACAAAAAAAGTTCTGATTATAATCTTCATTTTCATGTTAAAAAGTAAAAAAAAATTCTGAAGGTAAATTAAAAGGATATGCATGCATCTGCATGTACATGCACTGTGACCTACTTAGTTATGTTAATAGGGCAGAATTTTGGGATAAAACTGAGGCAGATCTAAAATGCTTATAAACTGTCATCAGTAAAAAAGTCATAAAACATTCAGTTTATCTATTAATTTTGTACTTCAATAGGTATTTATTTACAGTTGTGCAAGTGTAACTACAAGAACACAACCACCTAGATTTAGAGATAACCAAAGAGAAGGTAGTAAGAAATAAAAATTTCTAAGGAAAATGGTCACGAAGGGAAATTTGACCTTCAGGCCAGCAGATTTTTTCATTCGCCAGGATAATAAGAACAATGTGCATTTTTAAATTGGCTGGCGACTCCTTTCCAGTTTCCTGAAATTATGTTGATTGAGACAGTTAAGAATATAATCACATTTGCAATAGTAGCTGATAAATGACCTGTATTATTGTTATATAACATTAGGATTAAAATCTTAATTAAATAGACTCAATTAAAAAACCGTTCATGTATGCCTCTGTGTTCCACCAATGAAAAAGGAATTTACCAAATGTGTTCAATGAAGGAGAACTTGTGTTGAGAAAAGTAGTTCAAAACTTGATTGATATTTTCTACAGTTTTAATTTTAAGGCTTTGAAAATGGTATCCCTTAGAAGATCCAAAGTTTCTTTACCTTCAATGTAGTTTACTTCTCTGTCTTGCCTTTCTCCTACATGGTTTGACATATTCATATTTTATTCCTGCTTGCTTTTGGCCTTTACTGAAAAATGAGCTGCCCATTAAATAAATCTGGACTTGTTTTCATATTTAAGAAAAGCAAGCACTCTATGTATTCATGTTTTTAATACTGGTTCAGAATCCATTTATATGTATTATTTAATACAGGAAAGAAACAAGATTGATGTGCTAAAAAAGAAAGAGAAAGAAAGTGTAAGCCTTCCAATTTTATAAAACAAAATATTGGAGAATGGTAGTTCCATCAAAGCAACTGACCTGCTCTGGACAGCAATCAAAAAATTTTAAATTACATACAATGAGTGCTAGGTAGAAACAGAAAAAAAGAGTGCAAAATCAGATGCCAGCAAAATAACAGTCTTTTGCTTTGCTATTTTTCATGTTGTGCTACAGTGAAGTTCTACCCCACTCCAACCTCAGCCCTGTGGCATCCAGTGGTCTGAGTTCACATCCTCTCCTTCCCTGTCGGTAGTGTTAACTTCAACTGGAAAATGCAAAATTGTTACAGCGACTTCAAAAGATTTAAACTGCACATAAGAGTTCAGCACCGGTGTAATTTTATGGTTTTTGAAAGAGTTACAGAATAAAATCTTATGACCTGCTCTGTGCAAGAGGTCAGGCTAGCTGGTCATGGAATTTATTATTTCTAGGACTCTTCTTATCAGGATATATTTGAGACATCATGTATGGTGCAGAGGTCAGAATTGTTTTGATCACAGCTTTTCTTTCCTTGGGTAAGAAGAATACTCTCAGATGTCATGAGTCAAATCCTGTACAAGCACAAGATATTTCCAGACATGTTCACCAGAAGTCCAAAACAGCAAAAAGTCCTTAGAGTATCTTAAAGAGCTTTTGCTTTACAGACCCTAGGGAGCAGAGGGCCAGGGAACAGTCACTTCACAATGTCATGAGCATATCCACAGATACATCCACTGTGGCAGGAGATAACTTATTCACACATAACCCTTTGCTGAGGCAGTGCTCCCTGAGCTCTGAGCAGATCTGCAGTTATTCTTCTCATTTTTCAGAAAAGTAGTGGGTCAGCTCCAGTCCTGACATCTGTATTAGCTGTAACTTTATAAACCCATCCTCTTTGGGTCTGATACCAGTCTCATTGATGTCAGGGTTTAATAATCATCTCAGAATATCGCTGTCACTGAACTCACCTCTGCCTTACACCTGCCCTCTGTACACTGTGTCACATTTCAGGCTGCAGAACAACAATGTCCTAAAAGGCCATAACATCATCATCTACTTTTAGCGTGTTTTTTTTCTACCTAGAGAATGCTTTAGTGAACATTAGCTAATAGAGAAAATAACTATAATGCATCTTCCCTCATCAAAGGCAAATGTAAGAAAATTCATTACTAAAAACCTGCTGAATTAGATCAGTAATTATAGGAAGTTATAATGATTTAACTGGAAGAAGGGCATATAACCAGGAGTCACATGTAAGACAGATATAAAGGTCTGGTTGAATATATAGAACTCCTAGATACAAATCTCGCATAATTGTGAAAAAATGAGCAAGGCAAAACACATAGATATTGGGAGTAATCCATACTTCTGCAGAGGTAGTACAATCTCACAGCTGCAGACTTACTTTTGTTAAGAAGAAAGAATTCTGCAGGCCATAAGGAAAAATAATTGGGCAAATACATGGAAAAAATAGATGCAAATATCTAGAAGTGTCTGAAACTCATTAGTAGATTAACAATTGAAAGTAGGAAAATTAGAAAAGAAATTTCTACTTAAATATACTATAGTTAGGGGTTGTGCCAAAGAAGGAGATTATAATGCAATATCCACATTTTGAAATATACAAGAAGACAGATGTACATTTAAAAACCACTTCTCAGTCATGACTATAATTCCTGTTCTGTGCTTTGGTGTAGAATTAATAATCACTAAGAAAGTAATAACCCAAAAGAGAGTATTTAATAAGAACATTTTTCAATTAGTAGAGTCTTTTGGAAGTGAACAAGAAAAGGACCAGTCTTTGGGAAATAGCAAAATACAAGGCTTCCTGTGTTTTTTTAAGATGAGTAGTCATCAGGGTTTAGATCTGAAATGGCATGCATATGACTGTGAATACACTATTTTCTTTGACAGAACTAGAGAATCCAATAACATTGTAACATCAGGAACAATTGTTAAAACGAAAAAAAAAAAGGAAAAAAAAGAAAATATAAGTTAGTGAAAACAAGGCTAAAATTTTAAGTATAAATTTAGAAGGCTAAAATTTTAAGTATAAATGTATAAGTCCTAAAAGAAGTCTAGGAAAGATGATTAGAGTGATAGCAAAGCATTAAAATCCTTTTATTCTTATAATTTCCTCGGGTGCTTCTTTCAGCTTCATCTGAACAATTCAGTATTTTATTTGGCAAAATTTCCTGATTTTTCCCAAGTCTCTTTAGAGGACATTTTTAGAGGACTTTGAGATAGATAGCTCATCTATACATATCAGCATCTGGTCTTCTTGGGCAATTTGTGACAGCTGAACCAAAGAAGTTACTACCCAGGAACACTAAACAATCAAGTTTTAAATTTCTTTGCTATTTTTTCCCCAAATCACAAACATATTCCTGGTGATCCTGGGCAATGACTGATTTCTCAATCCCAATGTGTAGATTCCTGCACTGTTAAAATTATTTTCCTGTGTTAAATGCCTGTTTGGTTAGCTGTTGCCTCAGAGGGAAGATGAGAAATTAGATCAGTGTGCTGGAGATATGGAAGAACAGAAAAACAGTTACAGGCCAGGCCATGTATCCTGCATCCATGAGGTGTGGTACCTCTGTGACACATGCACGCTGACTGGCTTCCAAGGGCATGGCATGAAAACTTCACTTGATTTGTTCTATTTGGCCATGTGTGGGTTTTTTTGCCTATTAACACAATTCTGAAAATAAGTAAAATGTTAACAATCTCTTTTTTGTTGTTGTTGGATTTTGGTTTTGGGGTTTTTTTGTTTGGTTGGTTGTTTTTTTGCTTTTTGTTTTCTTTTTGTTCTGTTTTTCGGTTTTGTTTTTTTGTTGTTGTTGTTAGTTTGGGGGTTTTTTTTTGTTTAGCAAGATGCTCTCTCCACAATGGTCCTAAATTAAGTAAATCCTCTGAATCTTTCAGTGCTTCAGTGCTACCTGCCTTCTTTGTGTTCCTCCAGTTATTTTCTGCTCAACAAGAGACCATTTTGGATTGGATACAGTTGCAGTTCAACTGGAAATACAGAAGACGAGAAAATCTAATAAAAATCCCAGATCATCTCTATAACAAAATGCAAAGAAGTTTTTTATTTGCAAATATTATAGCCCGTATCATCTGATTTTTACCTCTTCTGCAAGATTTTGAGGTATTTGCCAGGTTTTTCTATAAGCAAGGGGAACAGAGAGTGCATATGTAGTTATTTTATGCGTAGATGTCAAGGTTTTGGTGTGGGGGGCTGCAGGGTTGGCCTCTGTGAAATGAAAGAAGGGACTGACCAATGCCAGAACTGCTGGCTGCAAAATGGACCCACCACACAGTGCTGTTGAGCTTGTCAGCCAAGCCTGTGGTGCCTTTGTGTTGATATATTTAAGAAATGGCAAAAACACAGAAGAAGGAGGAGGTGCTGCAGGCACTGGGGCAGAAATTCCCCTGCAGCCCATGATGGACCCTTGCTGGAGCAGGTATTTCTCTGTAGCCAATTGAAGACCTCGTTCTGGATGGATATCTCTGGAAGAAGCTATAAACGGTGAGGAGAGCCCACACAGGAACAGGGGGAAAGTATGATGAGGGAGGAGGAGAACCACAACCCCCATTTGCCAATGCCCTCCCCTCAATCTTCTCTGGAAGCATGGAGAAGTTTGGGATGAAGTTGAGCTTGTGAAGACAGGATGGAGGAAAATTGTTGGTTTAAGGTTTGCCTTTGTTTTTCACTCCCTGAATCTATTCTAATTAGCAGTAAATCCTTTTTTTGCCCACAATACTAATTGGCAAATGTTGTCCCTGTCTTTATCTTGACCCATGAGCTTTCTTGTCCTATTTCTTTCCACTGCCCCACTAAAGAGAGTAAGGGAGTGTCTAGGGGGGACAAGCCCCTAGCCAAGGTCAGCCACCACAGTTGTTCGATGTGCTAGGCATGACTCAGTCCTTCCTACCCTAGTCTGTTTTGAACAGCAGTCAGACTGCAGCAAAATTGGTTATCAGCCAGTCACTCTTCTGTCTTCTCCACTTTTCCATCTGCCATGTTTGTTTTTAGAGCAGCCTTAGCACTTCACTATATTCTCAGTGGAGTGTCTACAATTCTCCATAGATAATTGAGTCAAGTGGTAACACTCAACATAATTTTGAAAAGACAATGATTAGATGAGGTTCACATTCAAAGATAGATTATATCTTTATTGTTTAAAATGGGATAGAGCAGAGCGTAAGAGTGTAAAGGGAGCATAAGGATAAATAGTGTTCATTGAGGAAATCTTCCATTTGGAACAGCAGATGCATGCTTGCATGGCATTAATCTATTTTTGTGATTCATGGAGCATAAAATGTTTAGCTTTAATGTTCTAATACATAGTTTACTTAACTATAGAGAAATGTCTAAGAAAGCAAAGGTGATAAAAAGATGATTAAGAAAACAAAGATGATCAATAAGTACTATCTTGCATAATATTGTATAGACTGTATTTTTGTCACCACAAGTATACCTAAATATTGTGAAAACAGTACAACATAATTCCTTTGATTTAGAGTGTCAATAACCTGATTTATTGAGCACATCTAATGCAGGTCTCCTACCAACTATTACTGCAATTATTTAAAGATTAAGACTCCCTAAAGGCACACAATATGATCAACTACAATAAATCCTCTAAAATGTATGGTCTGAAGATATCCCACTGAACTACAGATAATGATTTATCGTCTGTTGGTAAGGGATGCAATTTAATTGCACTTTGAAATATTCCTAAAGCAGCAATCATCATGTCAGAGAGTACCTGCAAAATGCCAAACTCTAATTTATTTTCACGACAGTGTTTCTCTAATTTGTCCGTGGCAATCTTTCACTCTGAAGGCTTATCCACAGAAAATGAAATATCAAAAAAATTATGCTCAGCTGTCATCTTTACCATGTGCCATTTCATCCATATTTTTGTCAGAATGTGAAAACAGGGAGGTGACCTGGATTGTTATGCAGATAATCCTAATTTCCTTCATACTTATCAAGCTACAGCTAGTTTAGAACATTATGCCTAGGAATTTATAGCTAGATACATAGATAGAAGTTATAGGTATTGCAGGAAAAAAAAAAAAAACAACTGGTTTTTAGCCCTGTGGTCAGATTCCAACCTGCTTTCCTGTATTTTGGCACCTCAGGAGCTATAGTGCTTTTAATGGAATTAAAGTATACATCAACATATATTTGGCTAGAGTGAAAGCAATCTTTCTGTTTCATCAGGGGAAACAAAACCGTACACACATGCCCCTAAAACAAACTAACCAAGCAAAAAAAAAACCAAAATCCCTCAGCCAACAGCAAATTAGGTACTGTATTAAATTCCCATCCCCTTATGGCAAACTCTAAATTTGCAAATACATTATTTCAGTCTATCCTTTACAAGCAGATTCACCAGCTCTCTCCCTCTGCTTCTCTAGCTGTTGTTTGTGGTGGAGTCTCTGATGCTTTTTTTTTTATGATTTGGAAGTGCCCCAGAGATTTTCCCTTTATCTCATAGTTGCCCTTTGATCTTTATCTCACAAGAATACCTCCTCAGCTTGTGCTGCAGGTCCGTGTTGTGATTATGTCTGCACACACTCCCCTCTGGTATCCACATAGAAGTTGTTCTTGGCTGTCCTAGAGGCATGTTAGTCACACCACTGCAATTCAAACAAGAGCCTAAGGGCAAACCTTAGTTTAAAATTCAGTAATTGTGAGTCTGAATGAAGTTATTACTTGTTACTATATTCATGTCACATGCCTCCAAAAATCTTTGCTCATGGGCACAGATCATAAAGTTGGAACACATGAATAACAAACCTGATAGGCCTGCAATCAGAAAGTATGGGGGAAGACAGGAAATCTTATCTGAAGGTCAATAAAAAACTGTGGAAGAAAAGTTCAGGACTTCATTGGAAGCAATGGTACTGTGTGTCTGGACACTGCAAAGCAGTGGCTCTCAGGGGAGACACTGGCCCTGTGCATACACTGTGAGTCCAGGACTGACTTAATCACCCATCTCAAAGGAAAGAGAGAATTACTCCCCTTCATTAAAACCAATCTATGTGTGATATTAAAACACATCTATGTGTGATTTGCTTTTTAAACTATTCAAATTGTATATAAAGAACTGGTAGAAATGCAGAGATCTTTACAATACAGCAATATGCTTATATCAGTTTACACAAGCATTTTTTCAAGAAACTCCAGAGACAATTTATATTATAGTTCTCAATGTGTTCAATACAGCTCAGTTGCAAAGGTTTTAAAGTTATTTTCTGTGCAAAGTTTTTATAATCAAATATAAATAAAATGCCTCTTTGCAGAGGTTAATGCTTATGTGCCACTGAAGATTTTTAAGTGAAACTTTTGCCCAATTTGCTACTGCTCTACCACCGGGAAACTTTAAGTCATAAAACAGAACCACTGAACAACTGAGGTCAGAAAAGGCCTATGAGATCATTGAGTCCAAACATTAATTGTTCACTTTTAAGTCCACCACTAAACCCCTTGTCTAAGTGCCACATCTACATATATTTTAGATATCTCCAATGATTGTGACTCTACCACAACCCTAGGCAGCCTGTTCCAATGCTCAAAAACCTTTCAGTGAAGAAATTTTTCCTATTATCCAATCTAAACCTTCCGTGTCACAACTTGATGCCATTTCCTCATCCTGTCACTTGTTACCTGGCAGAAGAGTCTGACCCCCACCTCAACAGAGAACCATAGATTTCCTCTGAGCCTCCTTTTCTACAGGCTAAGCAGTCCCAGCTCCCTCAGCTGCTCCTCACAGGACTTGTGCTCTAGACCAGAAGTTGTCTTACTTCACATTTATCTGAGCCATGGGCTGACTCAGCTGTACTTTGCACGTGAGAATAGTGGAGAAATCATCTTCTTTCTGTAGTCTACAGTGTTTTGGGCACTCACTGGCCCACAGTAAGCTGCACAGGAACAGAAATTATTAAGAACAGAGAATTTTACTGTTCGGTGCATATTAAACACTGCTGGGTATTCAAGGTAGTCTAGATATTAAATAAGATGTTTGAGAACCTACCCTTTGCACATAAAATGCCTAATTTTCTTTATGAGTATTCCCCTTATTTCTTACTCGAGATACTTTCAAAATACTTGGTCTTACTTCATGTATGTTTCCCTACACAGAGAGACAAACCAAGTCCACATTCTCAGATGTATTAAACAAATTATCCTTTTATGGATGAACTACCATGGTAACCCTTAGAAGGAACAATTAAAACAGTTTGAGGCAAAGGAGGTTTGTTGCAAGACAAGAGGATATGTCACTGAAAAGTGTCCTGTAATGTAATATTAAACTCTAAAATTTATGGCTGTTTTCTTCCTTCTGGTGTTTTTCAATACACTTTTATTACAGGCTTTAAATTACACTCTCACAGAAAAGGTCTTTCTTTAAACCTTTAGGTCGGAATTGTTCAGATCTTTTTACACTGAATCTAACAGTTTTAAGCTGGCACAATCCTTGGCAGGCTTGTAAATCTTTCAAAAGATCTTATCCAATTACCCTTCAAGGTCCACAGGCTTCTACAGTGTGATTGTTTCCTACCACATGAGGAATTAAGTTCTCATGAAAGGTTAGGAACCAATAGAGTTGAAATGTAAGCCAGCACAACACCATGGTCATACCTTCAGAGACAGTGTAGAGATCTATAAAGAAATTCAGCCATGGTCAAGAACACTGACAGTTTTGAGTGCAGAACTCAAAGTAAGGCAGGCCAGAAATTTTTAGTTTATTTTTACCTCTGACAAAGGACATCAGGAGAAACCTGAGGTTGACCATTAGGGTTTTGTAGCCAGGGTTATTGAAGATCAGAAACCCTCTACACTCCAACTGAAAAAGAGATATTAGTGTTCTATGAGGAGGCTCAAGCTGTCTCAGAAATTGCTGAGAAGAAGCCTGTCTCTTCTTGGTGCTGTGGTTGCCATGCTACACTGGGTGTTTGAAGGAAATATCCCCTCAACCTATTGCAAGCAGTGCTGAACCAGGTAACACTGATTACACAACGAGGCCAAATGAGAAAACCCAATTCCCTAGGAAAAGAATATGAGCTAGCCAGAAGGAAGAGATTTTGGAATATTGCATGAGAGGGAGACTTGTGCCCAAGAAGCCCCACCAAATAACAAGTTGATGTTGCAGTGTGTTTCTTGTTAATGGAATGTTCTGTTATTGCCCAAGCTAATGGTTTAGTCCAAAATTATACCCTCACACCCACCTTATCAACCTATCCTAAACTACCTGTCAGTCCTGCTTTGTGCCAGCCCCCTGCTTGGAATTCCTCTTTGGAAATCCCCTAAAACTCCAGGTCTCATTAGCCCATGTGACCCAGTTTTTCTCCCTACCTCTTTCATTAGACAATGCCTTTGTAAACCCTACCCTTTATCCCTCCTCATAATTTCTCCAATTTGCTAAGAATTTGTACTTTCCCCTTGAACCTCCCCCATATTTAAGTTGTTGCACCTTTGCTATTTTTGTCTTTTGTCCTGCGGATCCCCGAGAGTAATAGATCCTTTTTCTCCTATACAAAAGACCTCTCCCTCCTCCTTGCCTCCTTTGAACACACTGTGACAGCCAAAAGGCCACGGAGCCACAGCTGGAGCCACATCTAAGGGCTCTTGTTCCCGGGGTGTGACCAGCTCTGGGCACGGGGCCATAGTGGCAGAGTGAGTGCAGCTCTGGCCATTGTGTCAAGTTATCAGAAAATGAAAAAGGCTGTGCTCTATCTACTGGTGGATCCCACTGTGTGGTGGGAAACCATCAGAGGTGAAAAGCTGCTGTGTGGAGTCCCACGCAATGAGTTGTTGGGGCTGCTGAAGAAAAAAGCAAGTCAAGCCAAACTGCTGAAGGGAAAGCCATCCAACTAGCCCCAGAGATTGCTGAATTGAGCCAAGTCGCCTGTACTCTATCTCTACACTGACTCCTGGATGGTGGCTAATGCCCCATGGGGGTGGCTGCAGCAATGGAAGAGCAATTGGAAACGCAGGATGAACAACCTCTCTGGGCTGCTGCACTGTGGCAGCACTGCACAGGGAGAAAACATGACTCTGAAGGTACATTCATGTGCCCAAACTCTGATGTTCACATGCCCAAAAGTCGTGTCACTAAGAAACCTCAAAACAGGCAGATAAGGCGGCCAAAATTGAAATAGCTCAGGTGGAGTTGGACTGGGAGTGGAAGGGTGAGCTATTTATAGCCCCATGGTCCAATGAAATATCAGGACATCTAGGAAGAGATGCCACACACAGGTGGGCTTGTGACGGAGAAGCAGACCTGACCTTGGAGGCTATCAAGAGGTCATTCATGAATGTGAAATGTGCTGCAAACAAGTGAGCCACATAAGTAAAATCTCCTTGGAATCTCAGATATAAAATCTAGGGCAAGGAAAAGGAAGAGATGGTGTCTGTCATTCGTTATTTGCAATGCTTGCCTTCCAGAGAAATCGCTACAGGTGTTGAAGCCCTGCTTTCTGGGAAGTGGCTGAACGTCATTTGCTGATAGGAAGTAGAGAATAAACTTTTTTTTCCCCTCTGCTTGTGAGGGTGTAAACTTTCACATTTGCTTTTGTAAACGGCCTTATCTCGACCTATGAGTCGTTTTCCACCTTATTTTCTCTCTCCCAGGTCCAGCTGGGAAGGAGAACAATAGAGCAGCTCGAGCACCTGGCATCCAGCCAAGGTCAACCCACCACAACATCTAAGGTCTTAAATCTTGTCTAGGACCACAAAATAGATCTCATTTTATCTGTACCTATCATAAAACTTAGTCTTTTTTATATGTAATATATTTTCTTCAGGAAAAGTGACAAGAGGTCACAGACTTCCTTGGTTTTTTTAAATATTAAAAGGATTATAGTGAAGAGCAATCTCTGAAGAAACAGCTTTTTTTTTTTATTTTACATATTTTTGCAACATCTTTATTAACTAAGGGAATATAAAAAAATAAATATTTACTAAGGTATTTGTTAACATCAGAAAGAATTTTGGATGTCAGCAGTTTTAACCTGCAGTATTTATTCTACTGACCTATAAACTGCAATTACCAGGCTCTTACAGAAATGGAAGAAAATCACTAAATCAGTTTCACATGTAGCATAAATAAATACTATTTAATCTCACTCTCTTGTCTAGTATTGCTAGAAAAATGCTCCTCCAAAAACATGATATAGGTAATAAAATCACAGTTAAGAACAAATGAAAAATGCATACTATATCTTTGAGGGAGACCTTAAAGAATTATTATCTTTATAATGCAAAAATAAAAGGATATTGCAGTGAGAGAAATCCAGCTGCATCTTGAATCTGTGTTAGTGACCTGTAAGTAAGCTCTGACATACTGTAATTTCAAATGAATATATGTACACACATATTAAGAAATACATATTCATTTTGTTAGGTACATACATGTTTATTTGTATAAAATTTTCTCTTTTTTCTACTTCAAAGTGAAAAAGAGTGTTATTTCTCAGCTGAAGAGTTATATGGCAATCAGCTGATATTCCAAGACCTTTCTTTGGTACTCCAAGACTTTTCCATGTCTTATTTTCAATTGTATCTTTTATAATCATTCATTTATATTGCTACAAGACAGCAGGATCTCAAAATGAGAAACTTCACACTATGGAACTAACTGAAAAGCAATCAACACCAGTAGAATTAGCTCCTTGTTAGTTCATTTATTTCAAATATATTTCCATTCTGAATATGGAAATTAACTTAAAAGAAATTTTCCTATGCAGTTTTTAAAAAGCTTTCAATTTAACAGAATGTGCTTTATTGTATTGTTACCTGAACAAAACCTGTACTCATTTCAAATAAGAGTGTAAAATGGAGGGAAGGAATAAAAGCTCAATATGATCCCAAAGTCTATAATTAGAGGGCTTATATATGTATAAGAAAAACACTGTTAATCATTTAAAGAAAAATATTAAGGTGGTCCGGGTTTCTGCAGAGTTCAACCTTTCTGGGACTTTAGTGTTTATAGATTAAAAAAAATATTCCACTTAATTACACTTTGTCCAGTTCAGATTCTGGCGATCTCGTCAATGTCACGCCACCCCAAACTAAATTACATTTATAAACGCATCTGTAATAAATAAATAAAAGGTCACATCTTGGTTTACATCAAGAAATTGCTTATTATTTAAAGGAACTTTCCAGATCCAGTGAGAGACTAATGCTACATTCTGAAGGGAGGAAAGTTCATTACTATTTCTGTTGCTCATAGTTATTCCACAAAATTAAATATTACAACACAGAACTAGAATTAAGCAGACAAGTTTTTTTTTCTACATTTTATTTACCAGTGCTGTACTTTACAATTTGAGTACCCACATAAATTGTTCATAATTGCACAGAAGTTTGTTTTCTTTTATATGGTGTTTAGCCATAGCCTTGGAGCTTTTCATCTTAACAGGTGTACAGAAAAAATAGAATAAAGAAAGTTGCATGAGAGCTCTCGATTCAGATAACAAATTTGGATGGTCATCAGCTATGTGAAGTATCTAAAACTTCTGTATAGAACTGCACTTCATTGAAATCACTTGCATAAATATTTCACCACTACTGCTAATGCCTATTAGAGCAGGATCAATAATTTTGTGTACCATAAAGGTAATCAAAGTCTTATAAAAAATGGCGCTTGTTAATGAAAAAGAGAAAAATATTTCACTTTATGATTTCAGAAAGGAACATAATTTTAAAAATAAAGCAAAAATAAAACTATTTCTCAAAAAAACTATATTAGTGCTTTTGTACCTCCTCTGTCTGTTTTTTATTAAGAGAAAAAAATAATAACAAAATCTTTCTACATCCATGAGCATTTCCCCAACATTTTCATGGGTTTCATTTTTTTAAAGATTATTTGAATAATGATTGTTATGAGGAAAGATTGAAGACCGGGTAAGGGTCCAACAAGGGAAACATCACCCCTATTCTTAAAAAGGTGAGAAAGGAAGGTACAAGACACTGCAAAATGGTTAGCATCCCATTTCTCCCTGGGAAGATCATGGAGCAGAATCTCATGGAAACAGTGTTGAGACACATGGAGGCAGAATGGCTTTCCTAAGGCCAAATGTAAAAGAGTCTCACAGAGAAAACCATCAGAATGTAGTGAGCAACTGAATATTCAAGTCTATCATTTTGATTTTGATACTTTCAGGCTCTAATTCAACTAATTCAACTTAATATAAAGGCCTCAAGAGTAAAGAAAACGTTTGTTTGTATCTTGTATCTACAGTCATTGTACAATACTTTTCTGGAACGAGAAAGATTATGTATCTCAAATCACTAAAACTTTATGTAAAATCATGGCACCATTCCAAAGATTGTATTACCATATTGTAGTTATGTCAGTCATTAATCTGGGAAGTGTCTGCTCTTACTGTCAGTTTTTGCTAACACTTGAACCATTTAGAGTCTGTTTTTTCATTCAATTTTAGGTTGACAATCATTATTGATGAAAATGTATAAACTGTCAGTTCAAGCTATACAGTTATGTTATGAGAAATGCTTCAGACCACGAAGGATTAGTCATTATGAAGAGGGAATGCACAAAACAAAAGGCATATCTGTCCAAGCAAATGAGAATTATTGCAGTTCCCAGTATAATTCAGAAAGGCTTTTGAGCCTGTTTTGAGCCTTGTGAATGGCCACTTGCAGCTCTAGAAGCATTCAGTGATGGGTTGGACTTTTGGAAGACCTATTTGCATGATGCCTGGCTGAGAGAAGCAGCACATTCAGTCGTTCTTGAATTATTTCTGCAGTGTGAACATTGACTTTGAAAACAGAGATAATCAGGGTTTTCCCCAGAGACTTTCCCCAGAAGAGGTACAAACAATTTTATTCACACCTTCTACAATTTCAAACTGAGCATTTCTCATTTTTTATTGTCAAGTTTGAATTAAATTTAAGATGAAAAAATGCATTCCATATTTTGCCAAAATTACAACTGGCTTCAGTAATTAATCTGTCGATTTTTTATTTTCTCATTTCATCTATCTTTTTGATTTATTAAACTGTGACTAGTACAAAATAGAATAAAACTTACAAAATGTTAAAAGCTTTTAAATAAGGTCATTCATGTAAGCTCAAAATAATTCATTTATTTAATTCTTAGTACTTCAGAGAAGGAAGGGTAATTTTTTTTTTAATTTAAAAGTGTCCAGTTCCTGTGAAGTTGTTATTTTATTCCTCATGCTTGTCGACATATATAATTTAGATTTCCCAAGGTTCATGTGAGTAAAGACTAATCTTTTCTTCTACCTCGGAGTCACTCTATGGTTGAGGTTGGACAGGACCTCTGGAGGTCAGCCAATTTAATCCTCCTGCTCAAAGCAGGGCAGCTAGAGCAGGTTGCCCAGGACAATGTCCAGTTGAGTTTTTAATATCTCCAAGGATGGAGGCTCCACAGACTCTATGAACAATCTGCTCCAGGATTTCATGGCTCTCACAGTGAAAAACTTTTCTTATGCTTAAATGGAGTGTGATGAATTTCACTAATGCTCAGTGTGGTGAGCTACATTGTCTCCCATGTTCTGCCCAAGCCCATCTCACTCCTGCACAGCAGGATGGAGAGAAAATAATATTTTAAATCTCATGGGATCAGATAAGGACAGGGAAATCCCTCACCTTTACAATTTCCATCACCAGCTGCATAACCAATTCAATGTAAAGGATCCATCCACTCATCCACAGTCCTTTCCCCTTCTCAAGAAAGACTAAGAATACCAAACACTGCATTAAGAAATAAAGCACCAGTAAAATGAAAGCAGCAGATATTCTAATTTGAGTGACAAAGCTGCAAGTCTCATTTTTAATATAAAGGATTTTGAACTCAGCTGTTGTAAATCAGAATCTGCCCCATGAACTAATAAAGAAAACAAACTAGAATTTCTATTTTCTTCTATTTTCAGTCCTTTGTTCTATTTTTTTTCCTTGGACTGTAAACTTCTTATTGATTTTTTCACTACCTGCACCACTCACTCAATAAGCTTATCACCAAACATGGCCCTAAAAGATGCTCAAAGCAAAAGAGAAAATGCAGTATCTATTCTCATTCAGAAGTGACTAAATTCTCCTTAGTTACAGAACAGCCCTTATGGAAAAAAATCAAACTCTAGCAAAAAGTTAGAAGATGGAGTCAAGAATCATACTTACCAGCTGAGCACATACGAAGATCTGGTCAAAAGACAAAGGAAATTATTTGCTGGGATGCACCCTTGAAGACAATAGTTTCATAGTTAAGGTTCACTGCTTCTCCCATACCTTTAAAATCTGGAAATGCAGGAGTGGGTAGATTCTTTATGTCATGAGATACGCTTGAGTAATCCCTTTATAACCTAACACAGAGAAAGCAACAACAGGCCAAGATTTCCTTGCAGGAATCCTCTAGGATCATGTTGTAGCAGAGATGATGTACTGTCTTCTATGGAAAATAAAAAAAGCACACCAAAAATCCCCCAAATCAACTCACAGACAGTTCCATAATCCTGCAAGGATCCATGGGTCCTTTTGCCTCCACACAGACGCTCACAATCTCACTGTGATATTCTATGATTTAAACTTCTTTTGTTCTTTCTACATAGAGTACTCCCAATCTCTATGTTTTCAGTGTATCACTGTATATTTCAAACATTATCAAGATCCTCTTCCAAAATCCATGGTATCTTAAAATATTTTTATAAATATAACATTAAAAGTAACAAGATGCCAAAGTCTATCTCTTTGATCACTTTTATGTATTTAACAACATCACAGAAAATGTGTGATCTCTGTTACTTGAAAATTGACTCCGTTTATGTGATTTGACTGAAAGGAGTTGTGCAAAAGGAAGCAAGCCAGAAATAAATCATATCAGACAGAAAAATACAGAGGCCCAAGAAACCTTAAGAGATTAAAAGGGTGAAAATTCCTTATTTGTGTTTTACTATTAGGACAAACATCTCTGAGACGTGTAGATTGTGAGTATAGCCCCTTCTCTCTGGCTATACTCATTTGGGTGAATAAATGGTGCATCCATTTAGAATTAACTAATCTGATTCACGTTTAATCAACTCACAGGATTCAGGAAAGAGGTGTCTTAAATATTATAATTATTATCAGGAGGCAGATACAGCATTATGTGAGAAGAGGGAGGAGGGCAATGATATCTGGCATTCTTTCTATTTAACCCTGACAGAAGAGCAAACTTATTTGGTTTGCAGAGATATGCTCCAGATTGAACAAAATGTACAGGAGAATATTTGAAACTTGGAGGTGTGGTTCAGGGGTACTAGGGAGTGTTCATATACTAGGCTTTCCTGTAGGCCATTACATTAGCTGAAAAAAAGGCTTATTTTTCTCTGTTTCTAAAAAGTGTGAGAACTCTATGAATTTATTCTTTAGTACTCTTGAAGTAAAGGTCTCTCATGTACAGAAAAGCTTTCTATGCATCTCTTTTTAGATATCTCTTACTGTTACCAGCTTCTGTGTTCAACAAAGCACTGATTCAGCAACAAGCCTTCTAGCAGTAAACTCTGGGATTTGTCTGTGTAGGATTTCTTACAAGATAAATTCTGGCTTCTTCTAGTGACCATTCCTTTGGTTTCTTGAACATATCTTTAACTACAGATACTATTTTGCTTGAAAGATTAATACTCTGAAAAAAATGTTTCTCATTTATTTCCAGAAGTTGAAGAAAACTGATATTTTTAATGTATATTTGAGAGTTAAATGCAAAATTCTTTATTATTTATTTATTCTGAGATACCTTTCAATTTTTACTTTTGGATACAAACAGTTCAGACTTACTTACATATATGTGCAAACATATTAAAAAAACCAAGAAAATACATTAATTCTTAATCTGGACAGAAAATTATAGTTATAAGGCTTTCAGGCAGGGCTTTCTACAGAATAATAATTGTAATTTTTTTGTGATATTCTACTGATTTACCTCAATATAAGAGACAACATATTTTTTTAAATACTCCAGTAAGTTCTGCCTTGATGCTATAGAGACAACCTCACACACAGGAAGTTAACACTGCAGAGCTCAGAAGGCCCTCCAGTTAGGTAATCATTACTATACATCCTACTGGCTTTCACAACTTCAAAGGAAAAACTGGTCAATTATTTCCTTATGGGTGGACATGGAAATCTGAAGAGTTATAGATATGTAACCCTTCCAGTCCAGTATTGAGCCAAGTTTGACAAATCTATTTCGAAAGGAAGAGTGATTCAGATAAACAGTCAGTAGCACAGAAGGTTTAGGGCTCAATGTTAAGATTTTTTGATGTCCAGAAGCACCAGTTGAATGACATAAACTTTTCATACGAAGAATAATTTTCAATATCTTTGGAGAAAAAAAAAAAAAAAAAAAAGGCTTTTGTCCTGGCTAGCAAGGTAAGCAAGCACTGACCTATTTATACTAGGAATTTGCAGCTCTGAAGTATCCCAGGATGTTCACACATGAATAAGAATTTGGACAATATCAGTTAAACCATCAAGAAAAAACCAAACCAAAACAAAACAGATAAATGAAGCAAATTCAATATTTTTACAATCTTACAAATTTCCTAATATTTATGTTTCTGAGTAGATAATAATAATTTGTAATGCTGTACTGTCTAAAATCTCTCTGAGGAGTTATGAAAGAAAAAGTCTGCTGTGTCAGGAACAGTCAAATTTAAAACAAAATACAGTCACCACTTCAGAGAATTTTCTACTACAAAGATTGAATCAATAATCTTTAATCCACTTGTCTCACTTTAATAGTTCTGTTGAAAACCTAGTAAGAGGAGCTATGCACTTAGCAGAATTACACCAGCTGAGCTAAATTATCCTGTGGCATGCCAATCATTTTCTCCCAACAAAGAAATAACCCACTGCTGAAATGTCACCTGTGATCCAGGAAACTGCTGTCAAAAAATAAGACACTGAATATAATACATGGCAGAGGATAGAAGAAATCATCCAGAGAAGGACACTTTAGAAAATACAGATGAATGTCACCAGAGATCATCACCTCCACCTGTCCTGCTGAACTTTCCTCTTTAACCAATTTTGGCCTTGCATAACTTTTTATATTTCCTGCTGGACTTAAAAGAGATCCTGCTGATTTTAAAAGACAAATTTGAATTCTTTGGTTACTTGAAAGTCCTAAAGTGGAATGGTTGCGTTTGCTTTAAAGCAGCTGAAAACTTTGTTTTCACAGACAATTTCAGGAGGACACACACATTAAGTACTTTAAAATTCATCAACAAGAAAATGATAATGAGTTACTTCTTTATATGATCTTTTGCAGATTACTT